>CM062814.1:239453648-240053648 GCA_031772625.1 Pinus tabuliformis | reverse complement strand
TAGTACTCTCCTATTCCTTAGCAAAGAAAGATTGATAATATTGAATTTTTGAAAAATGGCCATTTACATCGTATGGGTGAATGTTGCACATGAACACGGGGATTTCAAATTAGAAAACATACAAGACATGTGAATCTTTAAAACCAAGGGACTGTGGGATTTTGATGGGAGCATTAATTAAGTCCAACTTGTATTACCGCGTACAAGAGTGACTAAGGAGAATACGACAACTCAAGGACATTGACCATGAATTCCTATTAGTGTCAGAACACATAGAGATATGTGAATCTATAATAACAAGGGAGATGAGGGATGGAATTTGACCGCCCAATTGCTTGTCATGGATTGGTTTTCCTGTGAAATACATTTTAAAAAAAATCATGTTTCTTAACATTTTTTTGTTAAAATGATGAAAAGGAGCACTAGAGTTGTAGAAACTATTAAATTTGACTTGAAATTGTTAAATTTGACTTGAAATTGTTAAATTTGACTTGTTGGGTGTTTCAGGTTTGAAATTCCTAACATGAAGGGGGCCACTAGATTTTGGGGAGAGAATTAATTATGTCCAACTTGTATTTCGGCATCCAAGAGTGACTAAGGAGAATATGGCAGCCCGGGGACCTTGACAATGACTTTAGCCAAACCTTACCATGAATTTAGCCAAAGATAAAGTTTGGAAAATTTGAAGAATGAAAATTTATAAAGTTCACAAATTTTGATTAATTTTTAATATGCATATTCTAAAATGTTTAGATATATTTTTTAAAAATGTTTAAATTTCTAATTATTTGATATATTCTCTATAAATTTTTGGTTATATATATATATATATATATATATATAACAAGTATGGAAAATAGCTTAATTGGTAAAATTTTAACTGAGATAAACTTAATTTCATTGTAGACTCTAGACATATTTTGGAATCTGGTTGACAAGAATGAGCTTAAACAATTAGTCTTGCTTATCCTCATCAAATTCAAAAAATATTCCTAAATCTACAATCAAAATAAAAATAACCCACTATTACGGATATAAATATATAAAATGTATATATAAAAAAATAAAAAAATATCTAAATTAAATACATAAATAAACCTCAAAAAAGATGATAAATAGATAGGAAGGAAAGATATAGATAAATAGAGATAAAATAAATAAATATTAACCCTGACTTTCACTCTTAATTTTCAATCTGTTGGTGCTTTAAATCTAGGATTTATCTGAAGGTAGATAGATATCTGGCCCACCTTTCCAGCCTAGGTTGGAGGTATACATAAATGACTTGTGTTACTTATTTCTTTATATTCCCACGCTCATTGTAAATCACGTGGATGGCGGCCAACCATAGGCTGTGGATTCTATAGTGTTGTGCCAATTTGGCAATTTTGAGATAGTAGCAATATTCTGTACACCGTATTCAGACACCCCACGTTCCCATCCTAGGTTGGATGTATAGATAAAATATATATATATATATATATATTTTAAATTTATTGATGTGAACCAAAATGATAGCATAAATGTTGTATTGACTTACAATGCAGTGAACATTGACCTATATTAACGATAACAACCTATAACAACGTTGTATTTTTTAATTAAATCTATATATATAAATTAAAATGTAACTATGTTAAATTGTAATTAGAATAATATCTGTATAGGAAATTTATGACTTTATGAAATGTAATGGTAATCACAATTATAAAGATATTAAATTTTAGTTACCATATTAATATTTTTTTTTTATGTTTTGTAAGTTGAAATAATGTTGTGATTAGAATAAAAACTATTTTCAATAAGAGTATGTTTTTAGATATAAAGATATATGTTAATAGTCTAAAATTTAAAAGCACGCGGTAGGAGTAAAATTTTAATCTTGTATGGATCACCAATGAACCATTTTAGATGGTATAATTTTCTTTGAATAATGGTGATTAGTTAACCCTTTCACACAATG
This sequence comes from Pinus tabuliformis, assembly GCA_031772625.1. Taxonomy (NCBI): domain Eukaryota; kingdom Viridiplantae; phylum Streptophyta; class Pinopsida; order Pinales; family Pinaceae; genus Pinus; species Pinus tabuliformis. The sequence goes on along the minus strand of CM062814.1, from coordinate 240,051,685 downwards.
TACTCAATGATAGTTGTTTTCACTCTCAATTGATAGATGAATTATGATAGGTTTTGTTATACTAAGTGAAAAAAGAAAAAGAGAAGGTGTTTGATTAAATTTCTTTGAACACAAGGTTATTAGAAAATGTTAGGAATCATTTTGAATTAATGGAATAACAAATATTAGATCTTAACTTTACATAATCTAAAGAGTTCATAGTCCATTTATGCATTAAAAGCATATTCTCATTAATTCAAAATTACAATTTCAGTCAAGATTGAATTGCCAATCCTCTTATACTTAGTCTTCATGCTTATTTTCAGTTTTTGTTTCTACATTGCTCTCATAGATAGTTTTGTTATGCTTATGATATTGAAACTTCTTGAATTTTGGACTAATAATAGGTAGGTGCTCAAAATTATTTGGTTTTCTATTTGGGCAGATTGAGACCACCTACCAAGGTCATATTAAACTGATAATGTTTATGGATGTACATGCTTGTGCTTGACATTTTGTGGTAATACAATTAATCTTAAAAAAATTGACTTGCCACATTTTGACAATTGCAAATGTCAACCTTCTCTTCATTTCTCTCTCTCTCTTCTCTTCCTTTCTCTTCCTCCTATCTTTTCATCATGTCCTTGTTCTCCTCTCCCATGATCTCTTCTCTATCAATTTATTTTAACATTCTTTGGCTTCCTCATTTTTTTTGATTTTCTATATTTCCCCTTTTTTCTTATTCTTTGACCTTACTCTCTATTATTTATGTTATTTTTATTTCTTTTATTCTCTATAATTTAAGTTGGTAATTATTCTAAATTGATTATTTCATTTATTTATTAATTTCTCTTCATCTTAACCTAACCCTTTTTCCCCCGGATGCGGGTGGCGGGACGGAAGAGATGGGCACGCCACATGCCACGCATGGGCTGCCCCGTGTAAACAATACGGCCACCAGGGGAAGGCCGTCAACCTTAACATGAACCCCCCAGCTGCGTTAATGCAGTTAATGGCAAGGGTGGTAGGTTTATGGATCTGCAGAGAGCACTTAATGCGCGCCTGGTTCGAGGGCATAAGGCAGAGTTTATCAGGCGCGATGGAGTGCGCAAGGAATTATTGTCTGAAGAATTTTGGAAGAGGGGAAATTACAGAGAGCCGAGGCGATGGCAGCTTCGTTCACCTCGACGCCTGGTTTCTCGTGGTCACTGTCACTGCCATTGCCACTTTGGTTGCTGGTCATGTAGACGGCGGCAATTGGCTCAATTGCAGGGTAAGAACTGGAATTGGTCCACCTTGCTACCAAGGGACGGGTCTCAGAAAGGAAATTGGGCACCAGAGAGAGATCTGGGAAACAATTGGCTCTGTCTTCGACTCCAAGCTCACCTGCAAACACACAAGAAAAGATTCAGAATCACCATGGTTAAACTCCGACAACGACAGCCATGTAGGAGAGGTCCAGCAAGAGGTTCCTCCTCGCGAGCCCCAGTAGTGGATGAGCATCACCACTGCTGCTGCTGCTATTGCCATAGGAGAGCCAGAGCTACCCCACTCCCCATCAGTCAGTTCTTGGAGGTTGGGAGCGCTAATGAAGAAAAATCCGAGCTTCCCTCCTTTGGCTCAGTGGTTTTCACATTGCAAAGTTCTGAGAGCAACCCAGGGCTCAATGCCCACATCTCAGTCATGTTCACAAAACTTCGGGAAGGAAATGGGGAGAACACCCCTCAGAACTTGCAGGAGAAGCAAGCGGAAGGCAAAGGCAAAGAAATTGACAAAGGAGAACATGAAGCAGGGAAACAGAGCTCAGCTATGGAGCCACCAGCGTCTGAGGCTGGACCGCACGATACCTCTCCTCCGGTGGGGCCAGCTCCTTCAGATATTGATGAAGAGACATGGAGAAAGATGTGGGAGGGACGACCAGAGGGGGATGGTTGGGCGTATGTTGTGGAGGACAAAAGCCTCGCTGAAGAAGCTGATGCCTATTTCGCGACCCTTCCTTCATCTTCAACTCATCACAAGGATTAACGCAGACGCAGACGCGGGTACTTCTCTCTTGCATTTTCGTTTTGCTTGCTGGCAGCTGATGCTTGCATCGTCGCCATATGTAATTAAGCCTTGTCTCTGGTCTGATCTTAATTTCAATTGGTCCACGTCGAGCGCTTCTGTCTTGCTCACTTCTATCTGGTTGTTGAGTCAGTCCCTTTTGGCAGTTAGCCCCTGCATGGGCAGTAATGTGTTGGGTCCTCTTTCTGTGGCTCCACTGGGAGTCCGTTGATTTCTAGAACTGTTTTTACAAATTTGATCCGGTGCTGCCCCTGCGTGGGAGCTTTTAGTGTCGAGTATGGTCTGAATGGTTTTGATAAGGCTTTCCCTGCGTGGGAGCCTTCAGAATTTTGGTCAAGGTTCCCAGGGGGCTACCAGAGGCCCTGGAAAACTCGTCTTACAGTCTGTAATTTTTACTTGTACAGTTAATATATGACTTAGCTAGTTTTTACGGAGAAAAAAAAAAACCTAACCCTTTTTCATTTATTGGTCATTTTCTTAACCAAATTTTACTATTTAATTATTATTCTTAACATTTTCATTTTTCTACTCCCATTTTCTTGAAGTTTCTCTCTCCTTTTTGAATTTTAATCCTTCTCTCAACCACCATATTATTTCCCTATAAATTTTTACTCATAAGCACTAACCAATTCTCATCTTTATAAATACCATTTATAGTGGAGTGTCTACCCAAAACACTAACCAATTCTCATCTTTATAAATACCATTTATGGTGGAGTGTCTACCCAAAACAAATGACATTTCATACTTCTTCGCACAATCCTTCTCCAAAAATAATACAAACAATGTCAACCTTAACTTCAATGCTTTTAAATTATATTAGGTGAAAAATAATTTAAAAATAATTATGTTTTTAAATTTTATTTAGATAAATATCCCTTTTTAAAAAATATTAAATTTAAAGAGGAAAAACTCATAATATTTTATAGAGATGTTATGTTTTATATAGATAAATATCCCTTTTTTAAAAAAAAAAATTAAAGACGAAAAACTCATAATATTTTATAGAGATGTTATGTTTTATATAGTTTAATTTATTATTGCAAATGTTTCTCACAACATGTAAATATTTAATAAATTAAATTAATTAAAAAAAACTATATTCAATGGAAGAAAAACACATGGAGAATTTGTTTGGTTTAGTTTAATTAATTATTGAAAATGTCTCAAATATATAAACTTTTAACAATTAATTTTATTGAAGTTTATTTATAATACATATACTATTAAGTTAATCAATTATAATAACACTAGTTTAAAGCTTTTATTAGTAAACTAGTGTTTTATTTTTGGCTTTGAAAAAATAAAGATTTAAAATTTTAAATAGGACATAAAATTCATATAGAACATCAAGATGTGGAGAAAGGATGAAGTGAAAGTCTTATGATTGTTCAAAGGCTTTCCAATAATAATCCATGTGGTTACAATGTTAAGAAATTTAGTAATAATTCTAAGAGCCTCTTATCATCAAAGTCTCCCAATGAACTTTGATATAGCAAGTGTGGTGCAAAGGATTTTATGAAAGTCTCATGACTTTGAAAAAGTTGAATTCCACTCAATGTTTTGAAGGAAAAGTCGGGTTGTAAACAAGTAAGAAAATAAATGTGCTAGATGTAACACCCTTTTTTAGTCCTCTTATTAATATTGTAATTAATTTAATTAATGTTTAGTATATGGGCATGTAAATGATGTGGTGGTTATGTGAACAATCTTGTGTCTATATTTTATTTGTAACACAAATGCAAGCAATTGAGTGAATGGTGAGCACTTATACTAACCATCACCATGAGTGAGATACAACAAGAGGGAATGGTACAAACAATTGTCTACTTAAATGATCCTTGCCTAATAATGATTCTGCTGAAAAAAATTTAAAACCTAATTTCCCAATTTTCCAAGAAACTAGTGGATGAGGGAATAAATAGTTGAACTACCAAATTCCCATAAATATGAGAAGTGGTTACGATTTGTACCCAACTAGCTCAAATGTATGGGCAAAGTATCCATCTAGAAGTTTTTGATATTGACCCGTGAATTTGGGGATTTAACTCACAAACCTCATGTTAGAGAGCGGAGAATGTGGAGATTTCATGTGTAGACAGATTGGGCTGCCAACAAATGGTTTTGGGGATCAAATATGGATGAGAATTGGTGCCAAAAACAATTGTGGTTGATGGAAAAACTATGAAGGATCATCTGATCCATTTTCTAGTTGAAAAAATCGAGTATAAGTGCCCAAAACCAGAGTTATAGTACAAAGCTATGTTTTGTGGGTGCTTGTTAGGAAAATGGTAAAACCACTAAGAGGGAGGTTGCTAAGAGACCTCTAGGATAGTGAAGGATTACCTTTTGCTATGTAAGTTAGCTACAAAACCACCCATGGTTTGAGTAGGCTCTTGGCTCAGTGGGGTTTAAAGGGAACTTGCTACTTTTCTATTGATGAAGGAGAACAATCTTCATGATTCCACCTTGTAATGACTTCCCATAATTTCTCTTGCGATTTTGGAATTTCCAACCTCATGTAAAGGATTGGGAAGGTTGCAGCCTGAGGAATTCATCATGAGGGGATGTGGGGATTGTATCATTCATGTTCTGGAGCTTGACAGGTGATCTCATTATTGAGAGTTACTTGTACTCCTTTATCAATGTTGTTTAATGCCTCACAATCCCGACGGGGAGGTCTGTACTCCAAGTCCCTCCATGCAAGGAGTGGATTCTCGTGCCGCCAGTTGTACCTTCATTTTCCAACCTGTCATCCAGGTTGTTAGCCTTCTGTATGACGACCTCGAATTGAAGCCCACTTAACTCTCCTATGTGTTGGCTAATGTCATGCAAGTTCTTACTTAGCCTCCAGTTGTCCATGATCTTGGTGACATTCGTGCCTTGCTAAAGCTTCCTACAAGCCTGGGTAGCGAGAGTTGAATCTCCTTCCATGATGAGCGGCCAGAATCCATAGAATTTGGAAATGTACAGACCTTGTTCTAGAGCATGGATTTCAGTTGCATTATTGGTAGTTATGCCTAGGCTACCACGTATAATCATATTATCTCTCATTTTGAGTTTTGAAGACTCCACCAAAACCTGTAGCTCTCAGATTTCATTTAGCAACTCCATTGTAATTCAATTTGAGGATGTTTTTATCGGAGGATGCCAACGACATAGAGTTTCCTGGTTCACCATTGCTAGAGTTATATTATTCTAAGGGGAGGGTGCAACTCAAGGAATTGTAAGATCCTCAAATCAGCAGGATGAGGGGTGTCACTGAAGATCAGAAATTTAGAGGTGGCGACAGATTCTTGGATTACCTGTTTAATTGAGGTGAGGATATTCTCTTCTCACCTTTTTTCTTCTCTGAAAATTTGGAGTTTCACTATTTCCATACTACCTACAATATGGTACCCAGGATAATGTTCCAGGCCCTGTCAACCATTAGGTGTGAGGAAAATGAAGTTCTCCAATTGTCAAGAGTGTTGAGGATGGAAGCCCTTTCCCTATAAGAAGATCTAAAAACAACCTCAGCCCACTCCCAAAGTCTGTTTTTGTAATCAAAGTCATTCAAGAGATGGTTTATTGTTTCTTAGCGTTCTTTACAGAGAGGGCATCTTGAAGGTCTGTTGAATCCGCTTCTGCATAAATTGTCCAATGTTAGTATCTTCCTTTGCATGGTTAGCCAAAGAAAAAGGGTGATTTTGGGCCATAATTTTCTGCTCCACAGAGTTTTCCATTTTGGTTGAGGTTGTAGTTGATCACGGTTTGTCAATAGCCAAAGGCTTCTTTGAGATTGAAATGCCCTGCTGAGTTTTTACCCCATCTGATCTTATCTTCTCCTCTGTCGAATTAGATTTGTCTTTCTTGAATGGTATTGGAAAAAGTGTTCGAATCAAATCCAATGGGCAGAGGTTCTCAATCTTTGGCTTCCATCCATTCTCACCATCTTTTCATTCTATTGTTGGGCTTCCAGTAATGGGCCAACCTGTGCTTGAATTTTTCTTTCATAGCAGTGTGAAGTGAGGCAAACTAGTCCCTTTTTATGTCCTGTAGTTGCTTCCACGTGTCTTCCCAAAAAAGGGCTTTTTCTCAATTACTAATCTCCTAGAAGTTGTGATTTTGAATGATACCCTTATTTTCCCAAGGTTGGTTCCAAATCGTCGAACCTTTGATGTCACCTGTAAGCATGATGCAATCATCATTTGAGTGATTTGGTGCATATTTTTCCCTCCACATGAGGCCCCAAGGTTTTTGTGGGTTGTCTAGCCAACATCACTAGGTCTTGGCCCCTAGGGTTTTTCCAAGTATATATGGATCCCTTAAACCCATCCCTCCAGCATTTTTTGGTTTGCAGACATTCTCCTAGGCTACAAGAGCCCATTTTTTCTTAATGTCTGAGCCCCTCCATAAAAAGTTCCTTTGGATGCATTTGATGGCATTGGTGATTGACTTGGGAGCGACTAGAGCAGAAAACATATACAGAGGCATGACCTGCAACACTTATTTAACCAGGACCATTCTTCCCACCAAATTAAAGGAGCGAAATGCCCAATTGGCAAGTATTTTGGTAAGTTTGTTGAGAAGGTCCTCCTAGTTGGATTTTTTGAAATATTTGTCGATTAGAGAGACTCCCAGATATATGGATGGGGGAGAACATATTTGAAATCCCATCGTTCTAGTGATATTTATTTGAAAGGAAATGGGAGTGTTGAAGAAGAGAAATTTAGATTTTTCGAGGTTGATAGAAGTTCCCGAGGCATCTGAAAAACATTTGAGAATTTCTTTAAAAGAGAGAGCTTCCTTGACTGTGGGGATGCTCATTAACAAGGTATCATCTACAAATTGATGATGGGTTAAGGAGGGGGCATTATTATGAAGCTTAAGGCCAATGAGGGAGTTGTTAAGATTGTCAGCCTTTAGGGATCTGCTTAGGCCTTCGACCATGATGACAAAGAGTAAGGGAGACAGGGGGTCTCCCTATCTTATGTCTCTAGAGGGTTACAAAGGCTTGGAGGGGGAGCCATTGAGAAGGATGGAGAAGAAGGCTCCAGAAACCATAGCCATAATCCAATTTATACAGTCCTGATTGAAACCAAATACCTTTAGGAATTCCTTCATGTAATCCCAACTTATTTTTTCAGATGCCTTTGACATGTCGAGATGAATCACCATGTCAGGTTTCTTTTGAAATTTAAGTGAGTGAATCAGTTCATGAGATAGAATGATGATGTCCATTATTTGTCTTCCCTCCACATAGCCCAATTGGTTTGACGAAATAAGGAGGGGAAAGACCAAATTGATCTTGTTGGCCAGGACCTTTGAGATTATTTTGTAGATTACATTGTAGAGGGTAATTAGAAGGAACTGATCCAAAGAATCGACACCTTCTTCTTTAGGAATGAGAGTAAGGAAGGTGGCATTGAGGGAATTCAGAACAATTTTGTTGATTCTAGAGTCTTCCCCCATAGCATGAACTTCCTCTTTTAACAAAAGCCAACAATATTTATAGAAATCAATAGTGAAACCATTAGGTCAAGGGTATTTCCTGTTGGGCATGGAAATTATGGCCTTCTCTACTTCTTGCATGTTACTTCCCTTAGAAGCATTTTTTAATGGTCATGGTTGAGGATTGTAGGGATGTTGCGATTGATTTTCCTTACTTCTCTGGTTCTGTCTACCCTAGGCTCCTCCAAGAGATAGTTGAAGTATTCATTTAGACCGTTTTTTATATACTCATGGGTATGTAAAATGCTTCCTTCCTTGGATTTAAGGCAAAGGATTTTGTTGTGTCTCCTATGCTAAATCATGGAGCGATGGAAGAAGGAATAATTGTGTTCACCACACTTAAGCCATCTGATTCAAGACTTTTGTTTCCAAAGTTTCTCCTCCTGTAAGACTCTTTATTCTCATCTCTTATGGAGGCTTATTCTTCCTATTTCGTTTGGTCAGTGATGCCATTGCTAGTGATTCTTTGTTGTATATTTTCCATGCTCTATTCTGGATGTTTTTTGTCTTTAAAGATGTTACCAAATACCTCTTTATTCCAAGATTTTATTTTATTTTTGATGAACTTTAATTTTTACAGGAATTGAAACATTCTGCTACCTGATTGGGGTGGTAGGCCTTTCCACCATTCCTTTAGATTTTTAGTGAAGTCTGGGTGCTCAAGCCAAAATGATTCAAAACAGAAGGGCCAATTTCTGGGGTTAGAGGAAATGTGCGCCTTCAGTAATATAGGTCTAAACCCATTTGAGTTGAGGATACGAGCTTCAATTTCCCAGGAGGTCATATAGATGACTTCTGAGAGTAGAAAGAGACCAAGTCTAGAGGAAATCTGTCTCACTCCACCCCTTCTATTGTTCCAGTTGAAGGTGCCATTTATCGTTGGGATATTAATCAGACTAATCTCGTCAATGGTTTCTTGGAAGACTTCTGAGTCTTTGTCCAACTTGAGAATCCCACCTTTCTTTTCATTAATATTTAAGACCATATTAAAATCCCCTGCAATGATTTTGTAGGGTAAAGGTATGGTCTCAAGGATCATTCTAACCGTTTGTAGCATTTGGATTCTCTCAGCTGCCTTGTGTGGAGCGTATATGTTTGTAACACATATGCTATCTTTTGAACCAATGATCTTTAGAACTATATTGATGGAGTTCCTCATCACTACGGATGAGGATAGTTCATAAAGTGAGTTTTTCCATAGTATCACATGCCCACCTGCAGTGCCATTTGCTAAATTGGCGATGTAGCTATATTTTTTGAAGCAGTTCTTCTGAAGAGTGTGGAGGTTTTCCATGGAAATCTTAGTCTCTTCAATGAGAACAATGTCAGGCTTGTCTATAATGAGTTTGTGTTTTAAGATTCTTTTTTTTCCTGGACCATTTACTCCTCTTATATTCCATGAGATACAATTCATTGATAAATATGTGGGGTTAGAGTGAGAGATTTTACCTTACCCTCATTGAGAAGTCTTGCTCCAAGTTCCTGGAGGAGCTGACCTATGGTTTTCCTTCCTCTTTTTATGTTGGTTCCTTTGGGGTTGTGTTGCTTGACTGTCATGTTTTCAAATATTCCTTTGTGTGTTAGGTCCTCTAGGAATTTCTGGAACGTGCCTTGTTTTAGTTCTACTTGTAAAAGATATGATCCTTCTATTCTTTGTATGTGCTATGCTAGCATAGCTTCTAGGCCATTTTTTTTCCATTCTTCTGCTATGGAGATGAGATCAAATCCTTCAAAGGATTCCTCTATTGCATTTTCTTCAAGGTAAGTTTCTGGCATTGCTGGTTCCATGTCGGTGTCTTCTGGAATATGTTCTTGCTCTGCTTGAAAATGCTCGGAACGATCCTCCAGTTGTGTCTGATTTGTTGAGTTTTGGATTCTTCTTTTATTTTGTTCCTCATTCTTTCCATCTGAGATTGGTTCTTCTTGGTATCCCTGTAGGGCTTCATTTTTTTTTTGTTGGCTACTTGATATTGACCTTGTTTCCCTTGAGTCTTCCTATTGTACCTATTTTTAGGTGCCACTTTGGTGAAACCTTGTTTGTCTGATTTCTTTTGGGTTTGAGTGTTGCTTTGTTAAGCCTTGTTCTGGGGACATTCTATGAATAGGTGCATGTGTTCGTGGAACTTTCTACATCTAAATGGTATATGTTCATAGTCAATATTTTGGAGCCAGGTCTCATCTTTGAAGACTAACTTGATTGCCTCCGATAGGGCCCCTGAGACATCCATGTAAACACATATTCTTGCGTAGGAGACATAATGACCATTTTTAGTTCCCTATAACATTTTTATGTATTCCCCTAGCTCATTCTCGATTCGCTTTAGCACCAATGGTGACCAATAGTCCATTGCAAATGAGTAGAGCCTAACCCAGACCAAGACTCTAGTGAAGTCTTCCTTTTCGGGGGTGAAATTTTCCTTCCAATATCGCATGTAGAGCCCGACTGAGTTGAAGAAGTATGGTCCTCCTTCGAATATGTGACCTTTGCCTTCTAGGAGGTCAAAAATGATCGTGAAGAATCCCTTCAATCCCAGTTGCAGCCTGATCTCTCTTTTAGGTTGCCATTTTTCTTGAGTCCACTTGTTCAAATCTTTTTCAGTGGGCCAAATACCCATGAATTTACAGATGACTGCGTGCTCCTGCATGTAACCTTTGTAGGCAGCAACATATGGGTCCTGGATTTCTAGCACCAATATCTTTTTTGCCGTGGAGTTGTAGTTATCACTGGTTTTTGACTTGGTTCTTTAGGGCTTGTCTAGATGGGAATTGTCAGGTTATTATTCCGTTCTTTCTTATGAAGTTGAAGCTTCTTTTAGGACACTTCCATTTGCGGGCTTGTCTTCTGCAACATTTCCATTTGTTTTCTTATCCTCTCTTGCATATTTAGGATTTTTGGAAGAGTGAAAGGCATTGTAGGTAGTAAACCTAGTAAAGAAAGAGATTTCGGTCTCCTTATTCTTTCCTGTGATAGTATCCTGAAAGGAGGGGGCCATAGAGCCCCCTCCTGCCTCTACCATGATCTGAACCATGCAGGAAGATAGAAACCCTAGTTGCAGAGATCAAAGAGTAGTCTTCACCCTATCGAGAAATTAAAATGTTATTCAAGAGTAGGTAGTATAGCTAAATTATAAATCTAATGTAAGAGTAAAATCATATTTGATAATTAAGACTAATGATAAGTGTATTCATAAAAAAAATAAAAAAATAAAAATCATAATTTATTAAAAAGTTCACTAATGATTTTATGAACATCGTGAAAGAGATATAAATTTGGCTTTTCGTATTGAAGACTCTAAGTTAGTATTTACTGTTAATATCCCTGTTAGGAAAATTGCAATAGTTAATTTGAACCTATTATGTATGTTGGATAAGAAGACTTAAAGGTTTACCTATAAATTGTAATTTTCAAAAACTAAGTTAAGCCATAATTTTGACCTTTCTCATCTAATCTATAAAGGTATAGCTTAAGGTCTTGGGGAAGCACAATATTCCAAATATTGGTATAATTATTAAAGAAAATATGTGGTTTCTTTTTTCTTTCTTTCCAGATGATAAGAGACTCATGAGGACTTTGTTACTAGATCATTAAGTCTTAAATATGTCTCTTAAAGAGTTTTGTGATGAATTGTTAAAGCCTTATATTATCATAATTGGGTGATGTATTTCTCTCTCTTGGATCATGACCCTTAAAATGATGAGCCTTATGGTCCCAATTGAAATTTCTTAATGAAAACTAAACATTGTTATAATCATACACATGTAAGATATATAAATGGAATGTCTAAAAATGATTAACTAAACTTCATTTGAACTAACTCCTATTTGCAATATATATATATATATATATATATATATATATATATATATATATATATATATATCACTTGAAAGGATCACTTATAATTGTAATAATTTTATATTATAATGTATTTGGCCTTAAAATGTGGATAGGGCTCCTTTCCACAATGTTAGGTAATAAGTCAAAAACTGACACAAAATGGTAAGGCTAGCGAGCCATGGAATTATTAATCCAAGCAATTGGGGCCAGACCTTAAATTCGAACCCTCAATTTAGCATTATAATAGTCACATGAGTCCTTTTAATGTCCCTTTCCAAGAAGAACGATTTAATTCTTTATTTTCACTTGTAGAAAAAAAATATCAAAAAGTGAAATGAATAACTGAATTAAAAGGTTGATATAATGTGACTTCATAAAGTCACTTTATATTATTTAGTGTGAAAAAGGTAAAAGCGGGGTGGTATTTTGATAACCCATGGTATTTAATCATGGTAGTTTGATGACTCATGGTAATTTGATGAACCATGGTATTGAACCATGATATTCTAATGATAAAAGTTATAGAAGGAGAATTGGAGCTCATTTTTGGTATTCATTGGTTAATTGTCTAAATTGATTTGGTGAGGTCTTAGAGCTAATGAGGAAAGGGTGAGAACCATAAAGATGATTAATTTTGATGGTGAGACATATCCACTTGTTTACGGGCCCAAATGTTTTGACAAAAATAAGGGATCTCCCAAGTATAAAGTCCTAATTAGACCCTACACCATTTGGAATAGGAGTACCATATGGTATATTGGCTCGACTACGATCTCATTTTTTTATGGTATGCTTTGGTAAAAATTAGAAACACATGAGAAAAATGATATAACTTTTGATAAATAAAAGTAACAACAGTTTTGTGAAATACTTACAAATAATGTGCACAAAGCACTGCTACAAATAAAATAAATTACATGCACCTTTACAAGATGAATGATAGCATACTCTAATCAATATACATGTGAAATAAAAGATTCATTTATTGATTGGAAAGTATTTTGTAACCAAGAACAATCATTAAAGCATAACTGACATACAATTTAAAATAAGATATGTGTTAGAGATAACAAAACAATTTGCTTTCCTTAACACATACAAATGTAAACACATACAATCAACCATTAAGATAAAAGTATCACAATGCTTTATGATACATGTATGAAACTGTTACCTTGCTCAAAGAGCTTCCGAAGATTAAGTAGAAATGTTGAAACATATAATTATAAAAAGTACTCACTAGATCCACTGAGTAGAGCATCGAAGCCATTACTTTCTTTCACAAAAGAATGACAAGCTTTCTAACAATATGCTTACAATGGAAACCAAAGCTAAAAGTCCACTTTTCTCTAGCCATGAGGATGTATTTATAAGAAATGGGGTGACTTTTCACCTCCCACTATGACTCTTGGAATACCCTCGTGACATTTTGACTTCCATGTGTCTTTTTACATTTCTAATTACAAAAATAATTTATTTACAAAATTATAATCAAAATTGAAGAAAAACAAAATGAAATTATGTGAGAATTTGTGTAATGGGCATCTTTAGTTCTTTAGTCACATAATTGTACCATGCTTTATACTCAACAGTTATGTCCTTCACCATATTAGATAATTCTTGATCATATTTAACCCTGTTGACGGGCAATTTAATTGTTTAAATTTTTCTACATTAAATTATCGACCAGGAGTTCATGAACTAATGAGGTACCAGAACAATATATGCAGAATAAGACTCAACTACTTCTTAATAAAAAAAATACTAAGTAAAATCACATTTTGCTTAAAACCATAAACCAAAACCAAACTCTTGGAGAGCTATCGGTAAAAGTCCTGGGGCACCTTGCAATTCCCGGCGGATCCCTGGGTTGTTAACTCTCCACGCAGGGCCTTGAAAATCATTTCACACGAAAAACACAGGAATCTGGAAATTGCAAAAATTAAGTACTGGATCGAAATAGATAAAAAGGAACTAAAAATTACAAGAACAAAAGTTGCAAATACTTAAATCTAATATAATTATGTATGAACTAAATCAAATAACATATACAAAACTATCTAACTCTGTAAGTGCATCCCAAGAAAGTGGGCCCTTCCTAGCTGGGAGCATTGCAAGAATACAAAATTAAATCACAGTAAGATCAACGACAGGAAATTTTCATTAATTAGCCAGAAATTACTGGGTATAGGTTCAAACAACATTTTAGAATGTTGCTTCTACATCCAAATCAAGACTATCCTTTCCTCCAACAATCTCTAAACCTGGTTTTTGTACAGGAATTTATACATAAAATACAGGGGGGAATTGGAACCATTTTCCCCAAAAATGGCTTATCAAACCATGTTTGTTTATGAAAGAAGATTGATTTTTTATTATCCTCAGCTAAATATATAACAAAATAAACTTTATTTAGCATTAAAATAGCTTGATATGATGCATTATGTTAAATTATATCTATAAATAGCTTGATCTGATGCATTTTAGTAACTAGTCATTCAGTTTGGCCATCGCTAGACAACCATAACTAAAAAATTCCCTCTAAAAGAACCACATATATCTCCCAATCTAGGAGCAAATTCCCACCTAAAAATTGAATTGGGATGTTCTAAACAAAACTCATGTTTTAGTTTTTCCGTGTTATTCTTTGTTTTCCTAGAAATCACACCATAATTTGATGACTCCAATCTGCCTGACACAAGTTGTTTGAACTGTTAATCATTGTTGGAGGCTTCTAGAAATGACCTTCATGCAATGTGAATGATATGAAATAGTATTATTAATACTAGGAATAGATCCAATTGCATGATTTGTGTTGATTTGGTGAGGAAATATCTCAACTAACAAATGCACCATCAGTGGTTAGCTACAGGTGCATAACTACTAGAATGGTGTGTCTACTAAAATAGGGTGTTTACTCGAATACTGTGTCCTGACTTCCGGTAACTCGACTGCTTTCATTTGAATCAACATTACAAGTGTACTTGTAGTAAGTTGGATGCTTTCAGTTGGATCAACATAGCATGTTCACTTTCGGTAACTCAGTTGCTTTGAGTAATTAGAGTGACACGTGATAGCCCTAGAGGTCGCTTAGAAACAATAGGAAGCAAGCTAGGAAAACCATCATTAGTAATAAATCGAGCATTATCCTCTTTAATTTGTTAAAAATAAAGGAAAGTGACAATAATTAACGACTTCAACATTCTCAAATTTATGTTGGCACATTTATGGAAAAAACTAGTAAGGAGGGAAAGAAATGGGTGACAATGTGTTGTAAAATGACCAAGAAGGAGTGCTTTAAGTGGCGAAATGAATGGAAAATCGACAACCCAACACCTCCTTTCCAAAGCATCTAGCAGTACTATCTTTGAATCCACTTACAATTTATTCCAGAGCATTGCTAATTTGGTATGCAACTTGGAGGGCTTTACAAAATATTGAATGATGACTTCCTTTGTCACTTCTACATCTTCTTAGACAACATCATGCCTTATAATATCCAAATCCTCTCATTTTTCTTGCTTGATTTCTTCTTTCGTCCTTACTTCTCCTGGTGTGCCAATAAAATTCCTCTTGTGTACTTTGACCGAGGCCCCTAATCCACTGTGCAACTTCTCTCTTCCACCTTGTCTAGCTCAGCTTCTATCCTACCCTTCTTAGGTAACTTTGCAGGTGCATTAGGATACTTTGTTCTCCATTCTTGAATAAAATCTATTATTGTGAGAGAAAGTCTTAGTAACTTTCCTCTTTCTTGCAACTCCTTTTGCATCTAAATTAGAGGAGCTACTACCTTATGCAATATTATCATCTCATCATACACCTATTTCATAATTTCTTCCAATTCTTTTATCTCTTCAAGAATTTCAAATTGCAAACATTCCCTACTATAACTTGAGGTGGACACACTTTGATTCTCTATGAGGATTTTTTCATTCAGTCGTTATGCATTGGATAACTCTTCCTTAAACCTCTTAACCTCTTAAGATAGGTAATCAATGTTCTTCTCGGTTGTTGCTGCAAATGTCGTGCTCGTTGAAGCTATTTACTTAGGTTAGGATCTTGTATATTATATAATCCCCCTTTCTAGATTGATCAAGATAGGTTGATCCATCTCATTAGGATAATATTTGTTTCTTTTGACTAATTTTGTGCTTGAATTTGTCAAAAGTGAAGTTTGAGGTGTCTAAGATTATTTCTTCTCCTTGGACTGTTATTCCCATCTCATTGAGTGGGAGATACCCTCTTGTAAGAGGAGTTGGAGGTTGAATGTTCAAGGTAGCCAAAATTTGTTCATCTTCCAAATTATTTAATCTGATTTCTTCTGCCTACTTGTTAGCTAATTGTTTGGCAATTAAATCTTCTTTTAATTTCTTTGACATTTCCTCTTCCTCTCTTTTCTTTCTCTCCTCTTCTTCAAGTTTTTTTCTTTTATGTTCTTCCTCTTCCTTCTATTTCCTCAAAGTTTCTTATTTTTTCTTGTTCACTACTTCTTTCTAATTTTTCAATGCCTCTTGATTTCATTTTTCCCACTCCTCTTTCTTCTTTGCTTCTTCCTTTTGTTGCTTCCTTTGTATGTATTCTTGTTCATTTCTCTTATTCTCTTCTTCCGCTAGCTTCTTTGCATCTTTATCAGCTTTAAGTTTCTTATTTATTTCTCTTTTGACTTCTTGATCCCACTTTCTTTCCAATTCAACATTTTCTTCAGTGTCCATGTTGTCCCGGCCTTCTTCTTCCTAATCATTTTGAACATTTATACCCTTGGATGAATCTCCCCCTTTGGTCGCTTCAACCACTTTAGTAGTGTTGAAGAAATTCTTAATCTTTTATTCATTTTCCTAAGAATTAGTTGCATACATACAACTATACCTTATTTTTGTGCAATGTTGAGCAACCACACTCCTAGGATGATATCTATGATAGCACAATTCACCAAACTTGAGACGCTCTAGTTCCTTTATTTCTACTTCTGCTTCTTTCAGGTTATTTAAGCTATATGATCCTATGTATAGTGGAAAGATCAGCCATGGTGACTTATTTTCCTTTTGCAGCAAGCCAGATAATCCTATAGATAGTTGGTAACCAAACTCCTGCATTATTACTTTGTTGGTCACAAATAGAGGTAAAATATGAGGGCTTTTATATGCACCAAAGACTCGGATGAATGTCCCATCAGGAGGAGTGAACCAATCTTAATCCCTAGAAAGGATGATCTTGCTTTTTCAGACATACATGGTGGTTCATACAACAGTGAAATAAAATGTTCGGTGATATTAGAATAGACACCTTTGTATCGTGTTTCCCATGTTAATTTGCAGTGTATGTGTACTGGAAATATATCAATTGCAAAGGCCCACTTCCACCCCATTCCTGGAAATTCATTATTTTACAAATGTCATCCAACAAGTAAGAATACGTATAAAACTTGGGTTTCTAACCCTTTGTTGTATTCTTGGACTTTCTAAGAAAATTCTTCAATGAAATGGCTATGAGATCAACTCAATTGAACATAGTCCTTTCGGTGGCACAAGGGAATACCATGTAAACCCATTTTTCTTCAAATATTTCAATGTTCTCTCGCCCGTAAATCCTTCAACACATAGCCATCATATATTGATATACCCTCTTGAGCATATTGGTATTATATATACCTTTAGGCCTCTATATGAATTTACTTGGTGCTTTCTAGTATGACTTCAGGATTTCATTGGTGTATTACTTGAAATTGACATACCATCTAGAGTTCAGATATTCCTGTGGTTTGGGTAGCTTGTAATACATGTGAATGTATGTTGGATGATATGAATCCAAGGGCACACCTTTAGAACTTCAAACTATCATGTTTTCAACACAAGGTAGCACAGGAGCATGGGTACCAACTTTATAAAACCTAGACTTCTTGATGTTGATATAAACACTTTTTGTCTTCTTTTGTCTTTGAATCTCTTTTCTGATAAATTCCTTGAATATCGCAGGCCATGATAAGAATATTGATTTGTCAATGAAGAAATTTGTGTCCTTAAGGTTCAACATTATGGACTTAGGACTGCCTACCACTCCTTCAATGTTTCTTTCTATTTATTCTCTTTCTATCCCTTTTCACGTTATTGGAGGCATAGTTTCGGTAGATGAAGATACATTGATGCACTATAACTCTATTGTTCCTAGAATGTCAAATATATTCATTGTAAAGAGACAAAGTTAGCTCAAAAACCTTATTCTACCTACGATGTTGTTCATATATTTCCTTATAACAACACAATGTGTTTGGGTCGCAGTTGCACTTATCAGGAGTAAAGGTTTTAAACTTGGTGCATTCATAATTATTAGCGCTAGAGGGATCAACAGAGGATGACGGGTTAATATGTGCTACCATGCCAACAAGGGGTGTGGAAATGTGTAAAGTGTGGTTAGAATTCACAATGTTAGAGTGTCAAAGTTATGACACTTAAGATGTGCTAGCACAATAAAAGGGCGGCTTCATGACAATATTTGGCACCATCAGAATTTGTAGTGACAAGGGTATTTGGGATAAGCGGTTGAATCATGCTCATGTGGAAAACATGGATGGAGGGTTAATTTTGGCACATTCAAGGAAAGTTGTGACAATCTCGATCATTTTCCATTGTGAAATGCATTGTAAATATTTTAAATAAATATTTGAAAACAATGATTGAGTTCAGGGACACCAATTCCAGAGACTAGGGGAGGTTACTTGTTTGGGATGTTGGATATTTTCTTGCTACAAGAAATAAAACCTGAATTGGTTATGTCAACTCTTCAAGGTTGGTTGGTGAATTTTAATGGCCTTGTGTTTTTAGAATTTATAGAGCTACAAGAGAAAGGATGAGGGCCATCCTTGCCTTGGAACATTGGACAAGGAAGTAAGGAAAAGAAAAATTAAAGAGTAAATGGGTAGACTACCAGCTCATGGGATGTAGAGGCAACCCATTGCAAGAAGCTAACCAACAAAAACAAATTTGGGCGACAACTGGATAGGTGACACCCTTCTTACTGGATGGAAAGACTGTGGAAGGCATACGTTACTATCAAAAGGAAAATATCATTTGAATAGATAGAAAAATGGAGTAGTAGAGAAGAAGGATGGGAACAAAGAGGAATGGAAAAACAAAGAAATTCTGAACATTTACAACTCTAAGGGGAGAGGTCTGTATATTTCAGTTCATCAATAGGAGTATGACAAGAATTTTCTCTGGGTAAGGGTAAATCTCAGGACACCCTAGGGGGCTAGGGGTCTAGAGTCCCTTGATAGCCTAGGGTAGAGATTTAGCCCTTTGATTCTTGGTAAGGGAAGTTCCAGATTCTCCTTTGCTTGTTTTATCATTGTTTTTGACAATGGGTTATGGATTCCCTTCATTGGGTGGAACCATTGTGTTGTAGGTCTTTAGGTTGGAGGTGAAGCCTCTGGATCCCTTGGAGCATGTTGGTTGTTGAATAGATGGAGGGTGGAGGCAACAAGCCTTTGGATTCCCTTTGCAATTGCTTAACTGTTGTTGGTTGGAGGGTGGAGGTGGGAGAACCTATGGAATCATTGTTTTGTATAACAGATGATGTTCAATCCCTTCAGCAAAACCATCCCATTCTTTGGAATCCATCTCAGGGGTGACAACTGCAAGTGAGAACTAGTTGTAGCTTGTCTATCGTTGGGTGGGGAGTTGTTGTTACTAACTCGAATTCTCATCTTCAGTTTTAAATTTATGATAAGTTTCCTCAAAATGTATGATCTTACATGAAATGCATGTGTATCCTATTAAGTTGGTTTTGTGTTTTTCATAAAATATGCATGGTCTCATGTGGCTGAAGGAATGAGATTTTGTTATTTAGTGCCTTGTTACTATGACATTAATGTTCTTAATGCAAGAAATAAATAAATATATATATATATATATACATATCTATATATATATATATATATATATATATATATATGATGTGAGTGTTGTATGCACTTCTTAATACAGTGATGTTGTGTGAGCATGAATAACAATGGTTTTAAGTTCATAATACCTAATGATTATTTGTGTGTATTTGATGAAATTGGCGATTGGCATGTGTTGGGGACATGTCTTTATATATGTTATGTGTATTATCAATAGCAACATGAAAATACATATGATGTGATTGAGGGAACTGGTTGGGTTCCATGGGGTTCGATGAAGTGAACTAAGGTGCCTATTCTATGTACTTTAATGGGAAAATAGACTTCACAAGTTTTGTACTGTTCCAGCAAATTGTGGAATTGAATTACCTGTGCGCTTTAACAACTCTTACTAATTACATGGGTGCAACAAGCCATGGATTCTATAGCCATAGAATGTGGTAAGCATATATAAAGTTTCAGAGGCCAAATCACAAAAGGTCGTGGAAATTCGATCTATACGAGATTAGTTAAAATTCGTAGAAATTTCTAACTGTAAAAAGGCCTATCAATAGGCTTGAATCTGCTTGTGGGACCCACCAGGTCGAGGGTCAAAAGGTCAAATGAAAACATTGAAGATGGTTAAGTTCGCTCTCGAGCTATGGGGAGCAGGTCGAGTAGTCGCAGGTCAAAAGGTCGAGGTTGGTTCCCCTTCATCTTCCATATTGGAAGTCTGACTCTAATCAGATGGTGGAGGTTTAAAGCACTAGATTGAAGGTTAAGCAGAGGCCCTACCTCGATAAACGATGACGATCGGGTGATGAAATAAATGGCCCAAATCAATTGAGCTACTCTCTCCCTATGATGTCAATAGTTAGGGGTGGGGGGGGGGGTAGCGTTATTTGTTATGCATCGTTGGATGTTGATATGGGAAAAGGATTGCTAGATTGATCATTGAAACCATGAGTTGGATCCATGATATCAGAAGTCCCTTGCGCTCTGACGTCAGCAAGAGGGGGAGGGGGGAGTAGCACAACAGTAGGAAGTTGTTGATTTATAGAAGCATTACGAGTTATCGAATGAATGGGACCAAAAGTTGAGCGATGCACATGTTATGCACATAGCTATAGTATATAGATATATATATATATATATATCTGTGTGTGTGTGTGTGTGTGTGTCTATATGTATGTATGTATGTATTTCGATGACTATGCCTAGTGCAGTGGTAGGGAAATATTAGGACATGGCATCAAGTGCTCCTCATGGTCAAGTGATGTTGCGAAGTGGTAATGTGACACATGTGTGCCACGTGGAAGAGAAGAGAAAATGACACATTAAAACTGATAAAACTTTAGGGGATCATAAGTTGTGATCCAGGAATCCAAATTGAGTACAATTTTATATCATCGAAAAAGTCTCACCGAGACGAATGCAATGGTGCCATTTGTTTCAAGCTATGGAAACTCAAAGAAAATTAAAAAAAAATATTAATTACCCCTTTTCTCTAATTGTACTAGGGCAGTTGGGTTAGTATAGTGAGCACATCCCTGAGATTAATGTGGTGTGTTTACAGGTGGTATCAGAGCATCGAGGTTCAACACCTGGATAGGATGGGGTCTATCATGGGTAGTTAAAAATAGAGTACCCATGAAGGTGGTTTCATGTTGATTTTTAGAAAATTAACAAAGAAAATGTTTAGGTGATAAAATTCGATCTGTGGTTGATTGACGACATGCATGATTGATCTGCTCACCTTGTGACTTAAGTACGTAGCATGTCACTAACGCATGGATCCCTAGATCTAGGGTGGAACTCAACTCTAAGTGTAATATTTTAATGTGAATATGATGTTATCCTACTCATATTGTGGGATTGGATTACATATTAACTACAATGATGTTCAACATGTTATTTTGGCAATGCATGTACTTGTTAGATGGCATCCTGGAGGTCTAGAAATTGGTGGTTGTGACCATGGAGAATTGTCATTTTCGGTAATTTTGCAAAACTTCGTACGAGGTGGTGAGCATGGTTACTAGAAGTATATCATCACCATTGGTTGAGTGATGTGATCTTGCATGCTTGGAATGATTGTGCATGAGAATTTTCATGTGATATGAGGGATTTGGAGAAAATCCTTATGTGAGGTGTATTTTGCATAGCACCGCCTAGTTCTGTGAATGATAGATATATGTATTATATGTTGGTTGGGACGAGGAGATCCCACGATTTGCATGTAGTAAGAGGCCAAGAACCTCAATGGAGGTTGATTGTTTTCATATGTTCATGTTATGTTTTCCTTTGTAAGAATTTTTCTTCATGGTAATGTCTTCCTTGTTTAAGGAATGGGGTGCAACATGTAAAAAAGCTTGGTTGAAGCTTGTAAGGGATGTTATCTCATTTTGGGAAGGAGCATCCATGTTCGATACTTAGGTTGGATGAGTTCGAGGGAAAGGGTCCTATGTAGACCTTGTGAATAGAGGATTGTAGCTATACTAAAATATGAGACTGCAATACTAGAGTTTATCTTGAATTATTTGGAAGTCCCTTGTGCTTTATCACCCTCTTCAATCATTACTTATTTTGTCCATACAGGGTATTATTCTAGTAAAGTCGACAAAGAAATCGAATAATGTGGCACAAATAATGAGGACATGGTTGAAGATGTTGAAGATACTGCTGCGTATGGCAGTCAATTTTATGAATTGCCTTGTTTTTGTTGGCTTTGAATAAGAGGTTTATTTTAATCATGTTGTTGAGTTAAATTATGGAGTTGATGCTCTTAATAATAGGAAAAATTCTCTCTGTTTTTTTTGTACCGTATATGATGCCAATATTTAGGACACAATTGTCCATTCAGGAGGGTTATTTTTCTATTTTATGTTGACAAGATGAGGCCATTGGAATGTGGATTACGTTGATTCTAATTAGATCGTTAGAGCACTAATGATATTAATTATTTTCATAATTAAGGTTGTGTTTGCTAGCAGCGTTGTGATCTATCCTTGGCTTCATTCATGTTCCGGAACGTTCCAACATTATCCTCATAGGTTACTATCATTTTTACCTACTACAATGTCGACTTGTCAATATTTCAAAAAATAAGAAGAAAGGAGGCATATAGGAACAAATTACCTAAAAGTCTTAAAGTTATTAATGTTGTTTACTAGCACTGAAATTAGGATTATTTTTGTGTAATCCAGTAAATATGCATATGAAAAGGTCATGGTTTTTGGGACAGTTGAATCTGCCAAGAATGCAAGATGGTTTTTGGATGAGCCATTAAATGTATAAGAAGGTTCAACCTTGCATCATTTGGAAAAAAATAATTGTGTGTGTGTTTGTTTTCCTGTGAATTTCACCCATGTGGCAAGGTGCAAAGTATATGACAGGAATTGGTTACAACACTATTGACAAGAACTGTGTGCAAAATAATTACAGGTGAAGATGAATATACTTTAAGCATAATGACATTGTTTGTGTTGACTTGAGATTGCCTATAGGTTAGTAAGAACACCAAAATTCTCAAAAGAGTTTTAATAGATGATAGTAGGGGTCTCGGTAAAGAGATTGATAATAATTAAGGCTGATAATTTTGGGAAAAAGGTTGAATTTTAATCTTGTAAAGGCGTGATTATGCATGAGCTAATGCTTGTATGATAAATAGTTCTAACTAATTCCCTTAAGGTTGCAGATGCCTTGATTACTAGCCTTGGTATAAAGGTTGAATTTAAATTGTTGTTTGGTATCAGTATAGAGGATGAATGAAATTTATGATTTTGGTTTGGGCATAATAGCTTATTTCTAATTATAGTTGAACTCGTCAAGGAAATTGAAATTTTTTTAGAGTTGTTATATGCATGTGCATGAAACAATTTTGGTTTTTGAAAATTTATGTCGAGAAAAAAAAAATTATTTTTATTCGTGTCATGGATTTTGATACATGTGACTAATATGTAAACTGAGATATGTGTTTGATTGCAGGCCCACATGCTAGGTACAACATGGAAAGACAACTAGAATATTGTTGTATTTAGCAATTCATTGACAATCATGTGTATATGTCAGTGTGTTGGAAGGAATTATAGGGTAAGAGAGGTTGCCATAAAATTTTGAAGAAGGCTCAAGCCAAGATTTTATTTATGAGTCGTTGGAAACACCAAGATTCATGGGGATCAAGACATTGTGTATGTTGAATTTTTTTTGCAATTGGTGTTTCACAATCAGTTTTATGCTTGATTTACGATTTTTATTGTGATTGGTGCATGGCCATGCCACTTTGTTTATGGTTTTGTATTGTTGTTTGGACTTTTATGTTTCCTTTATTTTCTTCTTGTTCTTTCCTTCTATGTTTTGGGGGCCTTGGGAATTTGTTGGGGAAAGAGAAAAAATAATGGAGCTTAGGAAGAGTTGAGTGGAACCCAATAGATAATGTAAGGCCCGAATGAAGGCCAACACATGAATAAAGGGTAGCCAAAGGCAGAAAACAAAAATATGATAGTCAATTGGGTTGGTTCGATCCATAAGGATAAATGGACAATGGAGGGAATTTGAGTACTAGTGGGGTAAAGTAAATGGGCTTGAGGTAACAAACACCTTGGCCAAGTTGGTAACTATTGTTCTCAATGTTGTGCATGCTTTGCACCTATAAATGAAGTTCTCTTAACCTTGACCTTATGAACACATGTAATTGAATTATGTTCATGATCATGCTGATGATTGAATAAACATATATGATGCCATTGTGATTAACAGGTTATTGTCTGGATAATTCTTGTGAAAGAATGATTGATTATGCTTATGCATTTAGCATATGAATGGATGGCATGTTTGTGATTCTCGACGATGTGAGGAATCAATTTGGAAAACATAGCCCTGGATGATCTATGATTTTAATGTCATGTGAATGTAATTATTGTATTATGTCATGTTTGTATTATGAATAGGGGATGCTAAATGATATATCAATGAAAGGAAAGCAATGTGATCTGCAACATGTTGGGAAAAAACACCACATATCTTGGATTAAAAATACCATAGATCTTGGATTTGAATTGTGGATGAACATAGTGAAGCATGCAAAAGACTCTAGATGAATTTTGGTCAGGTTCACATAAATAGAGATGATCTGGTCTCTATATTCTATGTTACAATGTTTTGAGTCATGTGTACATGTGCATGTGTTATGTATATGTGGAACTATGGCATATGTTTGTGTATCATGCCATGTTGTACCATTATGTGGTATGTTAAGTTATGTTGTGTAATGTGTTTGAGGTAGGCATATATGGGACTGTCTAGGCCCTTGTGTTGTGTAATGAGTCAGGTGGAGGTGGGGTAGCCTCTGGATTCCAAATTATAATATTCTATTGATAGAAGACTACCTAGTTTGGTAGTGACTACTTGGGTTGGTAGTTCCCATATTCATGAGGTAGCAAAGAGGATTATACACACACACACACACACATCTATATATATGCCCTTGTGTTGTGTAATTATTCGTGTGGAGGTGGTGTAGCCTCTCGATTCTCGATGATAATATTTTATCGACATAAGACTACCTGGTTTGGTAGTGACTACTTGGGTTGGTAGTGCCCATATTCGCGAGGTAGTGAAGGGGCTTCTATATATATATATATATATATATATATATATATATATATATATATATATATATATATATATATCACAAGGTGGAGGTGAGCCTTTGGATTCCCATGGTGGTGGAAGGTGGAGGTGAGGCTCCGGATTCCCTTGTTGCCCTGGGAATCTGTTCAAGTGTGTGTACGAGGTCAAAGAGAAGAGAAGGCATTGGGTTCTTTCTAGGTTTGGAAACTGATATATATATATATATATATATATATATAGATACAGCGTGGAGGTGAGCCTTTGGATTCCCTTGTTTCCCTGGGCAACCGTTCGAGTGTGTGTATGAGATCGAAGAGAAGAGAAGGAATTGGGGTCTTTCTAGGTTTGGAAATTGATTGAATGTGTGTATGGGAAGAGTGAAGGCCATTGGATGCTTTTTAGGTTTGGAAACCGATCTAGTAAGGGTAAAAAAAGAAACATAAACCAAATTAAGATAAGTATCAATATTTAATTTAGTTTTGAATTTCTAAATTATGAACATAATCAGTTCTGATTTATGATGGTTGGATTTTGAGCTAACTAGATGTGATATTATTGGCTTGAAGGGGCTTGGACCTAGGTTCAGAGTTAGTTGCACTAACCAACAAAACCCTACACTACTGGCCCTTTCAGAAACAACCTATATAGCGCAGGCTGCAGTCTCACCCGAGGAAGTATTGGGGGATGCTAGAACCGGTTTTCTGCATCCAAAGGACTATGTGATGTGTTTTTTTACTTTTAGGGCTTTATTCTGACCTTCGCGAACCCTAACCCTTAAAACCTGGAATTTACAGTAACTAACAGTTAACAGGTTCAAACCTTTCACCGATTGTTCTAAACATTCATAACAACATGTAAACAAACATATCTGTCCTTTCATGAATCTAATAAGTACTTTTCATGATAAATTGCAGTAAATAGAGCGAATACACACGGATACACAGATAATGCTCCAAAACAGTCTTTATTATGCTTAGATCTTCAATTACAAAATCTTTCAACCCTGCGCACACAACTGCAGGGTCCCACGCACTCAGTTGAGGACTTACCAAGGTCTCAGCGCACTCAGCTGCAAGAGCCTTCCCCTTTGCATAAATATGGAAAATAGGCTTCTCTTACTCAGATCATTCACTCAAAGATTGACTCTGCCTATCTCATGACTCTCTATGACTCTTTTTTATATCATTCTCTATTACAATACCATGGTCCAAGAACCATGGGTGGGTCATAAAACAACTTAACTCCTAACAAACAAATGGGCTTTGACCTTCCTAAAGCCACTTTAACTCCTAATGAGCTATGCGCTCCACTCCTTAAAATGTGGATACTTTACAATATTAACAAAACTTATACAAAATTTAACCCCAAGGGACCCTCTCCCAACAGGCCCCCAACACAAATTCGTGACTCGTTCTGAGTCACTTTGCTGGTGTTGCCTCAATATTTGCCTGCAGACTTCCAAATTCCATCTTTAATGCTTGAAACTCTATTGTTCCCTGTGCAACGGCCTGATGAACTTACTCAACTAATTTTTTTGTAGTTGGACCTTCAACTGCAAGGCCCATGGTCCTCTGTGTCTGCTGCATAGCCTTCAGCTTGCTCTACACCGTCTGTGAGAGTTGGATTGCGTCATCTGCTCATGGATGTAGCCTTGAGGATATGATGGATGCCTTCCAACACAGCTCATCAATCTCAGTCTGGATAAACTTCCCTTGCACTAACCAAAAAAACCCTACACTACTGGCCCTTTTAGAAATAACCTGTATAGCACAGGTTGTAGTCTCACCCGAGGTAGTATTGGGGGATGCTAGAATCAGGCTTCTGCATCCAAAGGACTATGTGATGTGTTTCTGTTACTTTTAGGGCTTTATTCCATTTGCGAACCCTAACCCTTAAAACCCATAATTTACAGTAACTAATAGATAACAAGTTCAAACTCTTCATTGATTGTTCTAAACATTCATAACAACATGTAAACATATATATCTATCCCTTTCATGCATCTAATAAGTATTTTTCATGATAAATTGCAGTAAACAAAATGAATACACATAGATACACAGATAATGCTCCAAAACAGTCTTTATTATGCTTAGATATTCAATTACAAACTCTTTCAACCCTGCGCACACAACTACAGGGTTCT
This sequence comes from Pinus tabuliformis, assembly GCA_031772625.1. Classification (NCBI taxonomy): domain Eukaryota; kingdom Viridiplantae; phylum Streptophyta; class Pinopsida; order Pinales; family Pinaceae; genus Pinus; species Pinus tabuliformis. Next base: position 240,024,658 of record CM062814.1, on the reverse strand, counting down.
GCTCACTAAGTTGCGGACTTACCAAGGTCTCAACGCACTCAGCTGAAAGAGCCTTTCCCTTCACATAAGTATAGAAAATAGGCTTCTATTACTTAGATCATTCACTCATAGATTGACTCTGCCTATCTCATGAATCTCTATGACTCCTTTTTATATCATTCTCTATTACAATACCATGGTCCAAGAACCATGGGTGGGTCATAAAACAACTTAACTCCTAACAAAGTAAGGGGCTTTGACCTTCCTAAAGCCCCTTTGACTCCTTATGACCTATGTGTTCCACTCCTCAAAATGCGGAGACTTTACAATATTAACAAAACTTATACAAAATTTAACCCCAGGGGACCCTGTCCCAATAGGCCCCCAACACAAAGTCGTGACTCGTCCCGAGTCACTCTGCTGGTGTTGCCTCGATCTTTGCCTGTAAACCGCTAAATTCCATATTTAATTCTTGAAGGTCTATTGTTCCTTGCGCAACAGCCTAACGAACTTCCTCAACCAATTTTTCTGTAGTTGGACCTTCAACTGCAAGGCCTATGGTTCTCTGTGTCTGTTGCATAGCCTTCATCTTTCTCTGCACCATCTGTGAGAGTTGGCTTGCCTCATTTGCCCAGGGCTACGTCCTTAAGGATATGATGGATTCCTTCCGATGCAGCTCATCAATCTCAGTCTGGATAAACTTCCCCTCCTGTAATCTGGTGAACCTTTGCACTGGTACTAAGGTCTGCTTTGTAGCTCTGATCTTGTCGAACTGCCTTTGTTTTTCCCATATGTCTGTTTCAATATTCTGTAAGTGTGGATCCTCCTGCAGTGAGGTCCACATCTCCATGGTCTATTCGAACAACTAGCTGCAATCCTTGACTGCAGCTTCTAGAGTAGTCATTTTCTCCTTAATAGAAGCCCCTCGCTTCTCTCTGACTTTTGAAGGAGTACTTGGTTGCAACTTAAGTTGAAGCTCATATATTTGCAGCTGTAGCTCAAAATGAACCTTACCAATCTCCTCCTTTGATTCTTTTACCATGGCATATAACTTTTGGATCTTCTCTACGGAGGCTACTTCTGTTGGAATCTAGAGCTTGGGAAGCTCACTACAATCCTGCACCATTGCTGCTTCCAATTGTTGACTACGCGCAACGACCTCTTCTCATTCCTTGAGTGCCTGCGCCTTTTCCTCGAACATATATTGGTTGTTGGTCTTTACTTCGTTGATCACCATCAGTGTTCGTTGTTCCTGAACTCTAATCTCATTTCATACTCCTTAAAGTAGTTCGTGTAGTGTCTGAATAGGAGCATCGCAAGGTTCAGACTCAAATTTTTCAAGTACAATAGGTGCGCCTTGTCTTCGGAAGTCTCAACGTGCAGTGATCCCTCTGGTAACTACACTATGCGGAGGTCTGTGGTGATATCTGCAGCCAAGGTTGACCCGATCGATTGCTTCAGACTCGGTTTTCCAACGCTCACTTGAATAAACCTTGTTTGGACCTGCAATTCCCTTAGGCCCTGTTGCCCCTTGTCTAGTGTCTGATGGTAATGGTCCTTAATGTGGCTCCAAATTGTTTTTGTGGCGTCGCGGACCATATCGTCGATCTCATCTAGATCCCCCTCCGTGAGGACCATGGTATGTGCTTGCATACTTGTCGAACTTTTGCTTCTTGCGATGTCCCGTAGAACTCCGCTTCTGCCTCTTTTTAACAATGAAGGGCTACTCCAAGTCTGTGCCCCATTCCTATTTTCCCTCTGTTTCTACCTCTATATTGATGCACTCTGTTTCAGATTCATCGAGGTCAATAGTGGCCTGCGACGTGGTGGAAACTTTCTCCTTTGGCTCTTTTGTCTCTTTGGAAGAGACCTTCTCTTTCAGTGCTTCCCTTTCCTTTGTAGCAACTCCTTTCTGCTACACACCTTTTCCTTTTCCGTGGCCTTTTCTTTCGTAGAAGCCTTTTATCCCTCGTTGTTGTTGTCGTAGCTATGGTTTTCTCTGCTTCACCTTCGGTAGCATTGGTTCCTGCACCCACGTCAAATGGGGTGAGTTAGCCGCTCGGTCATTCACTGACAACCCCCATAATATCATCTTTGGAAACCAAGTATGCAAACTTATGCCATGTGCCTGTGGCATATTTCTTCATGCGGATAGACAGATTATGAAAAATTTCCTTGAAATCGACAACTTTAACATATTGGGCGTCCAGGCTTGGTGATAACCGTGGTCATTGGTTAATCACCATCCTAAATTCATATTCGAACAGGACCAAAAGTATCTTTGTCTCCATAACGCGCTCAGGGTCCTTCGTCACCCTCAGCGAGGCAGATTTCATGGCCTCGTATAGGTCTGAATCATGTTGTGGGAACTGGCTTCCCTCTGGCATCGTCCATGCCACCAACACGATCAACAAGAGTAGCCACGCGTAGTGGAATGCCTTTCCCTCATCTTGGGCCTCTCTGAAATCCTCCAGGAATTCATGAAATAGATACTGAGCCCAATTATATTGGACTCCTTTAGCGCACTGTGCAGACAGATATAGTATTGGCATCTACACTTTGTCAACGCGACACTTCCTCATGATCTTTCTGACCAATATTTGTGCAGCAAACTGCACCGCGCCATCTTCTATGGAGCTGAACTGCACAGCGCCATCTGCTATGGAGCTAATTGAATAGCCATGTGACTTATTTACTAACTTGAACTCGCTCTTCATCTGGTCTGCCAACTTCTTTTCCTGTGATTTCTGTTGGGTGTGGAGCCTGATTATCTTCTTTATTCAGAGGTATCACCGCATTGGACCCTAGTTCGTAATGTGGCGGCAACACCGCCCATAAATGTACGCCACCAAGGGGGGTGACGATGATTATTTGGAGCCCCCCTTGGCGGGCGATCGGGGACAGCACCCCCGAAGCTAAAAATAGATGTAAAATTTCCTTGTAAAATGTTGTAATTTTGTAGTCAATCTAGGCCGTTCATTAGGCGGAGATCTGATGGTAGAAGTTATGTTTAATTTAGGGTTTTATTCCCTAGAAGGAAACCCCTCACTATATATGAGGGAATTGTATTGTGTCTATGTAGATCTGTATTCTGAGCGAGAAAGAGGGAGGAGATTGTGAGAGTGAAGAGGAAATAATAGTGGATCTGTTGTAGGTTGTATCTCTTCATTTTGTTGGATAATATAAAAGGAAAGACTGGTTGTTTCTCCGTGGACGTAGCCCAAATTGGGTGAACCACGTATATCCGTGTCTCTCTTGTTTTATGTGTTTTATCTGTTTATATTTCTGCAATATATTTTAAGTGTTCCATTTCTTTGTAAGATATAATTTTCTAAAAATTTCCCCACAAAAGCATCCGCGGGGTCTACTCCTTGATATGGAAATAATGTGATTCAGTGGATTAACATATTAGTAATTGGGATGGGCCCTCCAAACCAAAGGCACCCATCATGAACTAGCGTCAATAGCTGATGCACATAGACAACGTTGATGGTGTTGCAGCTAAAATGTGGCGCCCACAACATATTGAGCAACCCTGTGTGTTCAACTCTGGCTGCCCACTTCATTGACTCGATTCATGTAACATCTGACTCCTTATAGTATACTTTCTTCAGGTATTTTCTCGATTCCAACAGAGGGAACTTCGCATGATCCCCCAGCTGCTAGTCCTCCATCTTCAGATACGATATTCGTTCCAATAGATTGCCCTCAAAAGATATGTTTTCCGGCAGCAATGGTGTGGATACCTAGAATTTTGCTGAATCTGGGTCTTTTGTAACCTTGGCTATGGACTTTCTAGGTGGGATATAAGGCGGTAGCCGAGTAATTGGAACATCTTCATCTACATCAATCTATTCAATTCCCATGGTTAGCTCTTCCCCTTCTAAGTCCAAGAGTTCCGTCAACTGCTTGGTTCTATCCATTTTACCCTTCTATCGGACCTCCATTGGATTTTTGCGTGGTGATTTCCACACTGGCGTTTGCTGGGGCTTCTTTTGTTTCTTGTCTCCTGCCGCGGAGGCAGATGGTTTAGGCCTCGTCGACCTAGGCGCTATTGTAGGAAAAGTTATAGGCATAGGTTTGGTTGGATTCGGTCAAGTTACAGTCATTATCTACAAGAATATTTCGTGCTGCCACTCAGGTAAATTCTCGAACCCTTGCTGTGAAAGCTTCTTTCGAAGTTCTTTCCAAGCCTCTCTAGACATGCAACAATTATCTTGGTGCAAACTAAAGCGTAAAAGCACAAGGCAAATTCTTAGGAAGAAAAGTGTTCAAATGTGGAGTGGGATGTTGTATTTATAGTGCCTTTTGAATTCAAATTCATCTTTCCCCTCTAGATTCTTGTCATTAATGTGCATTTGGCGGTAGATTTCCAAATATATGCTCCCTAGATGCTCCATCCCCCCCCCCCCCTCGCTCCCTTCAAAGAAAAAATTTCCATCCAATCATCTACAGTGCTTCCAACGTCACTTTTTGACCAGGTTGAGTGGGATCCACCATGATATTGTAGCTCCTTTTTGCCTTCCCTCAATTCGTCATGTAGTCAATTCACCTCGCCAAACTATCCTTTTGGCAGCATAGTTTATAGTCCCGCACCTCCTTGAAACTGCTTGGAGTACTGAGACTATCCTGCACTCAAATAGTCATTGCGCAGGGGCGGATCACCTTATACAACTTTAACCAGCTCCCATTGACCTTTCCTGGAGACAGTTCTCCATTCAGCTTGGCGAGTTGAACCGCACCTCCATCTGTAATCTCCTTGATGATATATGGCCCCAACCAATGCATTTCAAACTTCCCTAGAAACTTCATCAACTTGTTGTCATGCAGTAGCACTAAATCCCCAATTTTAAAGGTGTGATGTTTAATATGGCTATCATGCAACACCTTTTCATGAGCCTTCTGCACCTGCTGATGAAAACCAACCAAGAAGAGATCTTCCTCCAACTCAACTATCGGCGTGAGGCATTCTTACATGGTATCCCTATTAGCCATATCTGTTACTGCAGCAATCCGCAAACTTGGAACTATGTACTCCATCGACATCATAACTTCTTGTCCATAAACCAATCTAAACGGTGTTTGTTCAGTCAACTTTTTACAGGTGGTTCTATACAACCACAGAACAGTTGGTATGCGCACATCCCAATCATTATGATTTGCATTACAAATCTTTGTTAAAGCATTCTCTAGGATTTTATTGAAGGCTTCCACTGCCCCATTCGCTTGAGGATGATACGACGTAATTTTTTGATGATACATCTGGAACTCTTCAAGCAAGACATCAATCGTTTCGTTCAAGAAGTGCGAACCCCTATTGCTTATCAAAATTTTAGGGTAGCCAAACCAAGACAATATGTATTCAAAAATGAACTTCACAACTGTGATTGCGCTACAATCCTTTACGAGCTGCACCTCAACCCACTTGGTCAGGTATTTGGTCATTGTGATGATGTATCTCACTCATGTCTTCTTTCCTAGTGGTTGAATTGGTACCACGAAGTCTATTTCCCACTTATCAAATACTTGTAATGACACTTGTGGGTTTAGAGGTAATTCATCCCTTCGTGACGGCCTCCCCATTCTCTGACAGACTTCACACACCCTGCAATAATCCTTGGAATCCTCATGCATAGTTGGCCACCATAGCCCAACTCGTAGGATCTTCTGGGCAATTTCTTTGCCCGCATAATGTCCTCCCGCAACTCCTCCATGTGCTTCAGCGAGGATATGTTTTTGTTCATAATCTTGGACATACCTATGTAGTACTTCATCTGATCCCATTTTATATAAGTGCCCTGTAATAAGATAAAAATCAGTTGCCCTGACCACCAATTCTTTCTTCTGCTACGTCGTATACCCTTCAAGAGTTGTACCCGTAGACAAAAATTAGATTATATAATCTGAAAAATGTTCATCTGCAACGTGCACATTAAGAAATCCTTCCTCCATATTTGTAGGTTCGTCCCTAGTCTCAATCCGTGAGAGGTGATCTGGTCCAGCATTTAGTCACCTTGGCTTCACAACTACCTCAAAGTCATATTCTTGAAAGACCAGCAACCATCTACAAATCCCCCCCCCAACAAAGGCTTGTTGACCAAGTACTTCAAAGCGGAATGGTCTGTGTACATTTTGAAGTGCGCACTTAACAAATAGTGCCTGAACTTTTGGAGTGCATAAACCATTGCCAATCCTTTGCGCTCCATAGTTGAATAATTATTTTCTACCTTAGATAACTTCCTTCTCGCAAACGCTATCAAATGGTCAATATCACCTACACCTGGTTGGGTTAGCACAACTCCTAATGCTATGCAGGATGCATCTACATGTACATGGAATTCCTTCTTCCAGTCGGGAACACTAGAATAGGTGCCATGGCCAATTTTTCCTTCAATACATCCAAACTCATCTAGAAATCATCATTCTAGAAAAACATTGCATCCTCCTTCAGTAATCTCTCTATGAGTGTAGTGATCTACGCATATGCTTTGATGAACCTCCTATAATATCCTGTATGGCCCAACATCGCGCATAGCTATTTAACATTTGTCGAAGGCTCCAAATTGATAATCGCTGCAATTTTGGTAGGGTCTACCATCAACCCTTGCTTACAAACAACATGGCCCAAGAGTATCCCATATGTCACACAAAATATGCACTTCTTCAAATTAAGGGATATCTAGTACTTTCGACAAGCATCCAGCATGAGGCGAAGACTAGCAACATGCTTCTTTACTAATCCAAACATTGTCCAATCATCAAAGTAAACCTCCAAAAAATTATGAATAAATTCTTTAAAAGTTGTTACTACCACCCTAGAAAATATTGCAAGGGCATTCTTAAGTCCAAAGGGCATGATTGTATACTGAAAAAAAAAAAAAAAAAACCCATTCTATAGCATAGGTAGTCTTACTCCAATTCCCCGGTGCAATTTTGATCTAATGATACCTTGATAACCCAACGGTAAACGAATAGGCTTCCTGACCTCCAACATTCTCTAATACTTCATCTGTGAATGGCGTAGGGAATGGATCATGGACACAAGCATCATTCAACTTTCTTAAATCTACATAGGTCCAAAATTTTCCCTTTGTCTTCTTTTCCTGAACCACTATAGGGATAACCCAGTCTGGTTCCTCGACAAGCTCAATAATTCCGGTTGCAAGCATGTTATCTAATTCTTCATGTACTTTTTCCTTGTACTTAGGATTCAACCGGTATGGGTGCTGCTTTACTGGCTTCACATATGGCTTCTGCGTGATCTTCATGACACCTAGATCTCCTACTATCCCCTTCAGATCAGATACGTTTATGAGAAACAAGTCCTGATACTCCTGCAATAACTCCGCGACTTTTCCCACTGTGTCCTCATCCCAGTAATCACCTATATTTGCAAACTTTGGCTGCGCGTCCGACCCAATGTTCACCTGCTTAGTTTTCAAGGGATTTGAGATTTCAGGAACCTCGGCCTTAGGCCCCACGAAAATGTGTTTTTCTTTTGACTTAGGAATATTGATATTCCTAGGATCTTCCTGACCTTCCTCTGTGGTCACATTGTAGCATTCCAGAGCATGGCACAACTGTGTACTCTAGTCAAGTTGTACCCATGTGACAGGTTCTTCGATAATTCTAAATATTGCAGCCTTAATCTCTTGTAACGCTTCATCAATACACTCAAATCCATCTTTGAAACTGAAAGCTAACAGAAAACTTTCCTTCAGAACATCCCACTCTACGTTCTGTGTCGCAACTCCGTTTCTAGATACCTGTTCATCGGAATAGTACCCAAAGTGTGGCAGAATATATGAACCCATTATGACCATGGTTCCTCTCCCCATGCCTTCATCCATCGAGCCAGATGCTCACGTGGGTCATCCTTTCCTATATATTTCTCTACAATGCAGTTATTGGCATACCCAAACCGCAACTTCATCATCCATCTATATTCCTTCCAATCTGCAAAGTTTTGCTTATGTGTACCCCACCATCTGGCAGATGTAGCTCTCGGCGTGATGTTTGATGCCTGGAACCGATGTTCTTGTTAATCTAGTTGTCATTGATGTCAATATATTGAAGAAGGCAGGGACATGATGAAGGAACCAAACGATGAAGAAGCCTAACACTCAAAGACACTCTGCCCTGCCTCCATTTCTGCACTAATGATGATCCGTCACATTAAATAATATTTTTCTCCATCTTAGAGGAATAATATCATCATGAGACCCCGACCATATTTTAGAGCATATTTTTAGCTTTCTAATGAGAAATCACGTGCCCCGAAAATCCAAATATTTTAAGAGATATGAATTTTTAAAGATAAGGGTATAATTTTGGTCAGTAAGCCGACCTGAACTTGTCAAACTCATGTCGACCTATGTAGGAGACACGTCCCTTTGTTTTTGCACAAAAGAGTGTATATATATAGAGGGAACTCTACACTTTCAGAGGACACACAACTCGAATTGATCAAGCAAATAAGGATGCAGCAAGTTCACATCTCGTGAACTACACAAGCCCAAAATTGCGGATTACCTTGACTATGGATTAAGGCAGAGTAAGGTATTTGTTTAGGGTTATAACCTTTCTCAGAACTGTAGACTATTATCCATATTTGCGGACTATTTTCTTTACTATGGATTAGGAAAGAGTATCTTCAGACTGTGGCTTCTAACTAACTTGGAACTTATAACAGTGCCCAAATTTCATCTAATTATAGAAGTGATCTCGGTGATACATGATTGTTTGACTACCTATGGATTGTCTCTATTTCAAACCCTGTAGTTCCTAATTGGATAGTAAACAATGATGCAAAGTACTTCGGATATTTTGTTGAGACAGTGAATAGGACCTCATATTGTGTCAATAAAACCTTGGACTGTGACTTAGAAGTTTGATTGGGTTGCAACAGGACCTCGAAATATGATGTGAAATAGCTCAGATTGTATAAGACAGTGCCTCAGACTACTGTAGAAGCTCCTTCCTCATATTCTCTTAGACTGTAACTCCAATACAATGCTCAGACTTCATTTCAATTCTTGATTGGACTGTGCTTAATAGTGCTCGGATACTTGAAGATTACAATGACTGAAATCCTAGACAGTGGCTCAGACTCCTAAAGACATTGATTAGAGCAGCAACAGAAGATCAAACCAAGGGCTTGAACAAGAGTAAACTCATAGGCTCAAAAGACAAATGCATAGTGAATTCAAACACAAATACACAATGAAGTAATCCTGAACTAGTGAAGATAGTGAGACCTTCAATGAAGACAATCAAGTTGAATAGTGAAGGCAATGAAGCATTTCACATAAGTTATATTTACACTCTCTATTAATAACAACAAGATTGGTGTCCTTGGATTTGGTGCTCCTAAACTCAAGGTTGGTGCCTTGGATAGATAGGGTTGAAGCCCTAGAGGTCAAAGACTCATCAAAACCAAGTTGGAGCTTGGGAGCATATTTAGATTGTATACAATTCCTTTTTTATTAATAATACAATTGTTATACTTTGATTTGATTTAAATTGTGAAGAATCTAACTGGTAAAATAACAATTTAAAAGAAATATTGATTCACCCCCCTCTCATTAGTTCCAACAATTGGTATCAGAGCTAGCTTCTTCATAATCATTCTAAAGTGCTGGAAGAAGGATTCTTAGTCACAATGAAAATTCAAGAAGTGTCAAGAATGGTTCCTTTGTTCGATGTCACAAATTCTGGTTTTTGGAAAGAAAAAATGCCCTACTACTTAATGTCCCTTGGACCTTAAGTTCTACATTCAGTTTTGAATGGGTACATCGTTCCTTCCACTCTTCCAACTGACCAAGACGAAAGGAAAGCTTACATTGCATTAAATTCCATTACTAGTGGAATCTCTAATTCTGAATTCACAAAAGTCATGAATTGTGACTCGGCCAAAGAAGTATGGGATAAGTTGGTTAGCTTATACGATGGGGACTCCAAAGTTAAGAATGCAAAGCTTCAAAGTCATAGAAGGAAATTTGAAAGTCTGAAAATGGATGATGAAGAATATATTGCATCGCACTTCCTCCGAGTAGCTGAAGTAGTCAACTCTCCTAAAGGATTGGAAGAAAAGATTGAAGAAAGAATTGTTGTTCAAAAGGTTTTAAGATCTATCCCAGACATATTTGACTCCAAAGTAAGTGCTATAGAAGAAATGAAGGACCTAGATACTCTCAAGATGCATGAAATTTATGGAATCCTCATTGCCTATGAGATGAGAAAAGGAATCCCAAGTTGCAAAGATGCAGCATTCAAGGCCTCAAAATCAAAAAAGGGGAAAGGATGGAATACTAGCAGTGATGACTCTCATGTTGAATCCGAATTGGCACAATTTGTACGAAGACTAAAGAAAGGATCCAAGATAAAAGGTAAGTACACTATTATTTGTTTCAAATGTGGAAGAATAAGTCATTATGCTGCAAAATGTCCTCATAAGTATGATAATGATGATTAGGAGGTTTCTAAAAGGATGGTATACAAAAAGAAAGGGTTTAAGAAGAAGAATTTATTCTCTAAGCAAGATGATTTTGATGAAGATTAATTTTTAGTCATCAAAAAGAAGTCAACTAATCATTTCCCTCATCGCAAAGGAGGAAATGATGAATCAGACGAAGAAAATGACAATGCTAGAAGCCAAGAAGTATTATTCATGGCATTCACAAATGATGATGATTCAGGACTAGAATAAAATGTAGATGAATTGTTAATAAGTGCCATTGAAGAAAATGAGAAATTATGAAATAAAATCATTTCTCTCAAGGTAGAAAAGGAGGAAGCAAAAAGAAGGGAAAACCTCTTGAAAAATAAGCTAAAAGAAAAAGAAACAATCTGTGAAAGTCGTGAAGCTGAAATAGTATCTCTAAGGAAGGAATTGGAGCAAGTCAAAAAGAGTTGGGAAAGCTCTCAAACTCTTGACAATATCCTTAATGCTCAAAAACCTCAAAATGACAAATTTGGGATTGGTTTTAAAGGAGAATCATCAAGTACTAAGGATAATGGAAGAAGTTATGCCGACATACTTTCTAGCAATCCAAAAGAAGAAAAACCATCTCATCAAAGGCCCATCTCAAATCCAAGGAATGAAGAAAGAGTAACTCCAAGGAAGAATGTTGATTCAAATCATCACTATTACAACATGTACCAAACTATCTTTTCTATGCATTTTTATTGTTGTAAAAATTTTGGTCATCAAGATAAACATTGCATGGCTCGTAAGAATGAAGCACCAAGATTGAAGGATCAAACAAACAAACCATGTGGTCTCAAAGGGCAAGGACAAATCAAGACCTGCAACTATTTTCATCCTTTGGCCAAATTTGATCCAATTTGCTCATTATGTAATGATAATGGACACAGTGAACAAAATTGCCCCCTCAAAAGAACATAAGCAAAAGATGAAAATCCCAATACGAATAAATGTGGCCTAGCTCTATGTGCTCACTATTATCCCCTAAAATTTCCTTGGCTGAGGAGGAGATCGAAAGAGGCAACCTTGAACCACTTTCAGCTCAATAGTTATCCCTAATGAAGCAGAGAGGGATCTCTCAAAGGTTTTTTCAATGAATGGCTGTAAAGAACAAGGTTTTAGCCTAGATATGCAAGATTGCTTTGAGTATTAGTGAATTTAGGGTTTTAAGTTTGTTGGACTAGGGTTTAGAGTAAGTAATTAGGTATATGCTTCAAGTATGTAGAGACAAGTATAAATAGGAGCTATATATCAGTGTGTTATGGTGCAATTGGAGTGTTTGTCAAGGTTGTAACAGCCCCGAAATAACAACACGCAATTAATTAGATTAATCAAGCGATTTATAATCAACACGCAATTTATCAACTAGTTAACATTAAATTTCAAAAGAAAATGTGAGCAGAGACAACTTACCTATGGAACGCTAGTTGAATTCTGCTTACTGCAACAAAGTCTTGGGGACGACTCTCCACCCAACCGTAGGCTCAATTGCACAAAAATCTTGCTACAACTGGCCACCCCCGAGCCCTCGATCAACATACTACTGCCAGGGTATCCTTTGTCTCCTAACACTATTCTCCAAGAGAATGGATGATGGAATCATGGAATGATGGAATGCCTCTCATCTTCCTCCCCATCTATTAAATAGAGCAAACATTGGAAGGGGAACCACATGCACACACTCCATGTGTCAACATGCAACTTTATTGCTTTCTTGTTTTATTCTTTTGTTTTTACTTTTTGATAGCTTTACTGATTTTTACTGCTTTCTTGTTTTATTTCTTTTGTTTTTACTTTTTGATAGCTTTACTGATTTTTACTATTTTTCTGTTTATTCTTATTTATATTTATTTAGAGCATGTAATTAATTTATTAATTTATTATTATTTATTATTTATTTACTATTACTATTTTTTTATTTATTGTTTATTATTTATTTAATATTATATTTAGTATTTATTATTAAGGGACATTACATACTTCCCCACTTTAAGGAACTTCGTCCCGAAGTTAAGTTGAATTATTTATTATTTATTATTAAGGGACATTACATTTATTTTGTTATTTATTAATTCATGTAACAGTCCCGACACCCTCTACTGAACTAGTATAACCAGCAGGCATCGAAAGTTTCACAGCACTCGGGAAATCCCAAGGAATCTATATCCTCTTTCCCACTTTTGGAATCAAGCATAAGCCTCCTCGGTTTGTATCCTAGTCCAAGGCTGGCCCCAAGGCTCGTGCCTAACTTAGACCTCATCTGCCCCAAGGCAGGCATCCGGTACAGTGCTCAATGTCTCCGGGCATCTCGCAAGGTTGGCCCACTCCCTCCACAACTCACTAAGGCGCACAACCCCAGGCATCGAAGTCCTTACACCCCTACCAGACTTCGGCATCCCAATACAATAATAGGCACCTAGCCTTCAATATCAGGCACTTGGCCTCCTCAAGATGGTCCCATAGCCCTTAAGAGCTATACAAGACAAAGGAACCACTGGCATATGTAGTGTTGATTGAGTTTGTCCCCAGCCCATATGTTGTTACTTATTCTCCCTCGTGTGTATGGGCTCGCACGAGATCATCAAATAAACCGGCCCTCTCAGCCCATTTGTGGAGTCCTGTCAATCATCACACCTCAACATGCAACAAATGCATTAGCTATACCATCATATTATCATAGAAAATAATCCACATGCCAACTCTTCTATGTTATCATGAGAACATTCATCATTGTTAATCGCAAAATTATGAATAATAACAAATTGCATGCTTATGCATGTCATAAATTTGTATGCAACTATCACATGCTTCACCTCATGAAATACCATCATAAGTTAGAACATCAACATATTTGCATCAAAGACATATCATGACTTCACATAATAAATGAACCACATGTCAATATACATCATATCATAACATCATGATTCCTATGGATATCATATTGATCATAAGCATATATCATCACTATTGTAACAACAATAAGAACCACATATGCATCATTATCCTCATACCATCATATCATGAAACCTCATCCAACATTATACTCAACATCATAACAGTTAATTAAACCATAACTGAAATCATAGTGTATGATTTAGATGTATCATAAAATTTAAACAATAAATCATGATTTAGATGCTCCATAAAAGTGTCTGTCTTAGCTAAGTAAGCACTACTAATTAGTTCACCACACATTTTAATCAATTAAATAAGGAAAGTCATTAAAAATAAACTAATGAGCATGTGAAAGAATGAATCCATTAGCTTTAGAAGAAAGTAAGCACAACTATGAATTCCACATAAACAAAGCTTAAATTATAGAATCTTGTCTATATAACTGCAAGGCAATTCATAGGAAGAAGATAAAGCATGTAAAGAGAGATGATATATCCATAAGAAATTGATAGAAAGCGTAAAAAAAAACCATAGACTCACTGAACTAGAGTTCCTGAAAAATAGCTGCAACTGTTTATGTATTAGTTGAAGAGAACATAAACATACAAGTGTCCTCCACAAAAGTCCAGCCCTTCTCACTGAATGAGAAAACATACATATAGACTCCAAACAGCCATTTCTTCGGCTTCAGGGGTCAAATCCTTAGGTGTTGGAACAGTTAGCAAAATTCTCTTAACAAACAAGAGGAAGTAAGAAGGTCAAACAAAAACTCTTCTTTTAGTCTTCAAATTGAGTTTTGCTACCTTTATGAGGCTTTAAATAGACACTAAAACAACCTGGCATGTATATTAACTTCATAATTACATTATCAAGTGATTAAGACATCCACGTTAAATCATTAAAAACAAATCTGCCTAAATTTGCAGTAAAAAGCCTGCTACAGGAAAATATAAACAGTGTAGTTTTACATAATCTTAGCGCCGACTTGCAAGCAATTTTTGGAGATCTTCTGGAGGTCAAACCTAAAAAGTAAGAGAATGATCAACTGGAATTTTGAGTCTATTTTCCCGATCAACTCGAATTTTTTAAAATGGATCATGGAAAGGTTTTAAAAAATTCATTCTCCTGAGGTGACTCTGTACGTGCAGCACATGTTCCAGAACAATGGCAGAACGTGTGTTTTTCACCTGTTTTTTGGCTTATCCTCTTCGCCAGTTTGTTGACCTGCTTCCCAAAGTAGATTTATGACATCCTTATGGCAAAATTTATCCAAGAATATAGAGTTTTCATCCTTTGGAGCTCTGAGGTGAAAGCGCAGTGCCAAGGCGCTGTGCTGATAGAAATTTCTAAGTTTTTAAAACAATAAAAAATGCCCAAAAATTTGAAATGACAAAATTTTCCCCAAATTTCTTCAAAATTTCTAAGTAGGGGTAAAATAAGGTATGTTATTCCATGAGTGAGGCCTTAGAAAGTATCTCAAGCCTATCTTTGTCTTTTTGACCAAATAGGTTTTCCTTGAGCTTGCTCTTCAACTGTTTAATCTTGACTTGAGATATTTTGTCCCTGGTGTAATAGTGCATAACCATATGCCTCTGCAAGTTGTTGTTCCTGTTGTCCTTGAGGAGCTGCTCCAGGTGTCCATTTACCTTATCAAGCCAATAAACCCTATCTTCATTGATGTTTCAGGTCATCTATCATAATCTGCTCTTTTGGTGGAGAAATCTCTCTTTGTAGCTCAAAAGCTATTTTAGCTACTCTAGTCCTAGGTCTACCTGATGCAATTTTCTTTCCTTTCCCTTTGGACACTTCCATTTCAACCATTGCTTTGCCCTTTGTATCCTCTTTCTTTGAAGTTTCTTCTTGTTTGTCTTGAATCATCTCATTCACCTTCAGTTGCATATTCTCTTGTTGCAGGCATGTTATTAGAGCATTTGCCTCTATCAATTTGTCTTCCAATCTCTTGATTTCAGCCTCCTTAACCCTGATTATCTGATCTTTAATTATGTCCTCTTGTTCTTTCTCTTTTGCTGTCACATGTGTGTCCGGACAAGAGGAATAATCAAAGTTTGACTTTGATTATTTATTTATTTATTTTAAAAACTAGCTATTTAATATAGCGGTTACTTACCAATATTTGTTTTTAATAAATTAATAAACTAATATCACACTTTAAAAATTATTTTTCGAAAACTAGTAATATTTGGTTTTAATAAATTAATTTAAATATTATTTTTCAAAAACTAGCTGTTACATATTAATATTTTAATAAATTAATAAACTAATATCATTATTTAAATATTATTTTTCAAGAACTAGTAATATTTGGTTTTAATAAATTAATTTAAATATTATTTTTCAAAAACTACCATTTAATATAGCCATTACCTATTAATATTTTTAATAAATTAATGAAATAATACATTATTTAAATATTTTTTCAAAAACTAGCCGTTTAATATAGCTATTACATATTAATATTTTAATAAACTAGTATCATTATTTAAATATTATTTTTGGAGAACTAGTAATATTTGGTTTTAATAAATTAATTTAAATATTATTTTTCAAAAATTAGCCGTTTAATATAGTCGTTACCTATTAATATTTTTAATAAATTAATGAAATAATATCATTATTTAAATATTTTTTTCAAAAACTAGCCATTTAATATAGCCATTACTTAATAATATTTGTTTTTAATATATTAATAAATTAATAATATAATTTAAACATTATTGTTCAAATATAGCCGTTACTTGAAATTATTAATCTACATTGCTCTCTATTTAACCCTTTCCCTTGGTCTGCCTCTTCATCTGGTCCTCAGGATGAACCACACTTGTTGGTTCGAAACGCGTCGGCCAAAAAAAATTCTCATGTGATTTCTACTGAAAGACTTTGTTTAATTCATTATGGATCACAGAAGCTTGATACAGAAATCATCTATTTCTCCAGATCTCCAAAAAGTCTTGGAAAATCATTCCAAGGTATTTGAGACTCCCAAAGGCCTCCCACCTATTCGTGATCATGATCATGCTATTCATTTGATTCCAGGAAGTGTTACTCCAAACATCAGGCCTTACATATATCTCTATGCCCAAAAGAGTGAAATTGAACGTATGGTTGCAGAAATGTTAGAGGCTGGTATAATTCGACCTAGTCAAAGTTGTTTCTTTGCCCCAGTAGTAATATTGCATGTGTCCAGATAGATTATAGGGAGCTCAACAAGCTCACTATTAAAGATAAATTTCCCATTCCTGTCATTGAGGAATTATTGTATGAACTGCATGGATCAATTTACTTCACCAAGTAGGATCTTCACTCAGGATATCATCAAATCAGAATGAAGACTGAAGACATTCCAAAAACAACATTTAAAACTCATGAGGATCATTATGAATTTTTGGTCATGCCTTTTGGCCTTACCAATGCACCTTCTACATTTCAAGGTTTGATGAATTCCATTTTCAAACCCTTACTTAGAAAATTTGTGTTAGTATTTTTTGATGATATACTAATCTACAACAAGTCTTGGAAGGATCATGTTCATCATGTTGACAGGGTGCTCAAACTATTTGAGGAGAAACAATTATATGCAAAAAGCTCCAAATGTTTCTTTGGAGTACAAGAGGTGGAATATCTGGGTCATATTGTATCTCATGAAGGTGTTAAGGTAGACCCTAGCAAAATTAAAACCATTAAGGAATGGAAAATCCCCACATCCATAAAGCATCTACGAGGATTTCTCGGGTTGACAGGGTATTATCGCAAGTTTGTTAAGAATTATGGGAGAATAGCAGCACCTCTAACAACATTATTGAAGAAAGATGCATTTTCATGGACTCTAGAAGCAACGAAGGCCTTTGAACATCTTAAAGAGGCAATGTGCCAAGCACTATCTTAGCTACACCGGACTTCACAAAAACATTTATTGTGGAATGTGATGCCTCCGGAAAAGGAATTGGTGTTGTTTTAATGCAAGAAGTAAGAGCCATTGCTTTCGAAAGTCGTCCAATCAAAGGAAAGTATTTACACAAATCTATTTATGAGAAGGAAATGTTGGCAATACTACATGCACTTAAGAAATGGCGACCCTACCTAATGGGAAGATACTTCAAGGTAAAAAAAAATCATGATAGTCTTAAATAATTTTTAGAACAAAGATTATCTTCAGAAGAGCAGCGAAAATGGGTCACAAAGATGTTGGGTTATGACTTTGAAATCATCTACAAAAAAGGGAAGCAAAATGTTGTGGCAGTTGTACTCTCAAGAAAGGATGAGGATGTGGAAGCATTTCTTTGCGCCATTTCTATTATCCAACCAGATTGGATAAATGAAGCAAGGGATGAATGGAAGAATGACGAATAAGTGTGGGCACTCATTCAAAAGCTACAACAAGATCCCAGTACATCTGATACATTTAGCGAGAAAAATGATTCGTTATGGTACAAAGAGCGGTTATACCTATGTAAGAATTCCCAACTCAAACAAAAGATTCTTAGGGAATTGTACACTTGATCCAGGTGGCTCCAAAGAGACACACAAGACAAAGAGGGCTCAAAACTCAAAGTGCTCAGAATGACTTCGAACTAGGACCAAAGCGTAGATCTCGTCGTCCTGATCGTGGAGGTGCGAACGGTTCGTCAAACCGAGCTCGTATGAGGGAGAACGGGCCAGTCAAAGTTGGGTTGTGGGTCAAGTTTAAGTGTCCTACAATTTGACCAACCCCAAGGCATAAACCTAGCTCCCAAAATCAGTCGAAATTGTTGCCTTGTTAATTTTCCCAATGACCCTTATTTTCTAGAAGTTTCAAAACATCTCCCTCTTTAAAAAAAATCAAAATATATATTTTAATTATTATAAGGCCGATGGGCCACAACCTCCCTCTAGCAAAATTGCAAATCGCAACAATAAAATATACTTTGTTTAGGAGTCGGCGGCCACTACCCCCGCCGATCCCTCCACATAACCCAAAACTATATCGCATTATAATATAAGGGGCGGGCAGCCATTACCCCCGCCGCCCCCGGAATCGCCCCTTTTAACAAAAATCCATATATATATGGTTTCGGGTCGGCGCCCATAACCCCTGCCGAACCCTTCTCCACATCCATCGCATAACCATATTGTATATCGGGGTGGGCGGGCCACCGGCGGTGGACCTACCCCACACCCTATCGCCCCGATAGAGTTTATATTGTCGATTTAATAAGAGTCGATCGCCATACCTTATATACGCGAATCACCGATTTGGAATGCCGATCGCCGATTTTATATGTCGCCGATACATGCGCCAACAAAAACGCCGATCACCGATTTTATATGCTGTCGATATCATATGCGCTGATAATGTAGTATGCGGGGGATATGGGGGCAGGCTGCCCAATGCGGACCCTACCCCCCATTAATACATCATTTCGGGTTATTAAAATATATATATAGAGGGACGGGATATGATCCCCTGACCTCTCCTCAACCAACATATATTTTTACCATTGAGCCATAATTGCTCACCTTGGTAAAATCTGCCGAAGATTCTTTGTTTAAACTCAGATTTTTGCCTTTGCACACAGTTCGAGGAGGCAGAAGGTGGGCACGGATTTCGAGGCGGATTAATTAATACTTTAATGCAGGAACCATGAAGTTTGCAAGGGAGCAAAATTTTCACTTTGTCAGAAATTTACAAATTTTATATGGATTCTACACCTCTCGTCGCCACGAACGCAATGGTGCTATCTGTTTCTCCATCAGAGGTCTGCGTTTTTGGTAATTTTCAGAATGCACATGGAACCATGATTTCAGCAAAAACAGGGAGTGGAACCATGAACCTTGAAATTTTCCCAAGGAGGTAAAATTTTTCCATGTCGGAATATAGTCAAGTTTATACTTGTTTTTCATGGTTTTGCGCAGGGATTGCAATGGAAAAATCAGATTCTCCATCTAAGTTGCAGATTTCCAGTCCACCCATGGAGCAGAATCTTTGAGGAATCTAGGGGGAATCTAAAAGATTCCTTGAGCCCAGAATTCTCAACTTCTCAAAATTCAGATTTTGGACAGTCGATTCAGCACTACTCGACGCCACAAATCTGATGGTACACTCAGATTTTTCATTCTCTCATTTCTTCTTCTAGTCACTTTTCTAAGTGCCAGTGCAGATGTCCACATTCATGTGCGAGCAATCATCTTCATACGATCGATGCCTTGAGATCGATGGTCCGAGCAGCTTCAGCAGTGTGACATCCACTTCTTCAGATGGCCCTTGGTTGTGAGGTATATGATGTGTTCATGTACTTCTTCTTTATGCATTATGCTGCATAGATCCTTGATTAATGTTGATGCAGGATCTTGTTTATTACATGTTGTCATGATTCCTTGTTTGATTTGATGCAGAATCTTCTACGTGATGTACTTGCTGTCATAACTCATCATGTTATGTTTTGAGATCCCTTGTTGTATGTTGTTAGGATACTCTTTTTGTCATAATGCATGTTTTCATTGAGATCCCTTTTGTGCCATGTTGGCGGGATATTCATCATGCATGTTTTTGTATCATACTGATAGGAGTCTTTTGATTGAGAGTTCCAGTTGTGGAACTTCTCTTAGATCCACTCCTGCGCGAGGGCATTTTTCCTTGTATGATCGCGACATCATCTCTTGTGTACATCACCATTATTGATAGCACTTAATGCAGCAGCCTACACCATCTTGACTCTGAGGCTCGGAGACGTAGTCCCTCCTGGACGAACTCTGTTATCAACGTCTTATGTTTTCATGTGCTGATGATTGTGATGTTCCTCTTCTTTTCCGCATGCATATATATTCATTAATGTTATTTTAAAATGCAATTTAACACATCACGAAAGTAAAAGGTCTTGGAAGGGTCCTTCGTCACACCCGGACCTAGATCAAGTGGTATCAGAGTGGTCTTTGCGTTGATGTGAATTGTAGTGTGAACAATGACAGAGAATGAAAGAGTGATGTATGAGACCATGCTTAACATTTCCAAAAGAGTGGAAATCATGTATGAAACTCTACAGAAAGAGACAGAGGAAAAGGAGTGATTGCAGCTTCAATTGCAAGCCACAGAAGAGGCCATGAAAGAACTGAAGCAAAACAAACATAATCTTCAAACAGAGAATGATGAATTGAAGATGCGCCTACATGAAGAGAAAGAGGAAAAACAAAGTTTGCTACGACAGCTACAAGCAAAGGATGAGGCCTTGGAACAGCTGCAGCGTAACCCATGCAAGGTAAAAAGTAGTTCTCCATCTTCATGTATGTTTCCTAATGATGATTTCGTTGTGTTTGAAAATCATACCACAAGAATTGGCTCCAAACTGTTGAAGAGAATGGGGTATGAAGGAAAAGGCTTGGGCGTTAATGGCCAAGGCATTGTCAACCCCATCAGAGTAGAGGAATTACCCCGTCAAGCAGGACTTGGGTATGTCAGAAAGGAAGTTGGGGAATGCGCAACGATAGTTAGCGAACCACCAACGACGAATGATGAGCAACCCTCATCAGTTCTTTCCAAATCGAAAGAGGAGGTAAAAGATGTTGATTTCCTTTCGGTTTCATCTTCTCATAGTATGATGTTTTTTGGAGATTTGGAGATCCCAATTATAGGGACAAACATGAGGCTCCTTACAAGAATGAGGCACGAGGAGAAAGAAGAACTTGGTGTTAATAACCAAGGCATAACTCAACCTTTGGAGGTTGTGCACGAACATCCATTTGCAGGCTCGAGATACACTAAAGGAGAGTGCTCGAAGGTGTCAAAGTCGTCTGAGACATTGATGAAATCGTCGAGGAAAGAGAATGATGGGAACACATCCCCATCATCCCATGGCAGTGCCCATTGCAGGGAGAGAGCTGAGGCAAGCTCTCATCGCCATACTAACATCAGAGACAGCAAAGGAAGGTATAACCACTTTTGATCTTCGAATGTTCATTTTGATTATGATCATGTTGTTAATGAACGAAGATCAAGGCATCGAAAAACATGTACCTTTTGTGGTTTACCTAACCATACATTTTCTAAGTGTTGGAAAAGAATGGAAGCACTCATGAGGCGTGAAATACCCTCTCAACAGCATGAAAAGAAACAGGTTAAGCAGATATGGAGGAAGAAAACCTACTGCAGTCATTGCGACATAAATGGCCATCAAAGAGCCACTTTTTGGAAGCTCCATCCAAAGCAGTGCCTTAAAGACAAAGCGTCGGTGCGTGAACCAGGAAGAGCAGTTGTTCGACCAGCAAAACCACCTCAAGGAGGTGACCCATTCACATTGATAAGTGAAAAATGGTTTCTAGACATGTTGTCGTTTCATGGTCATTCTTTTGTAAATCATTTGTTGCATTTTCAAATGTAAAAGTGATGATGTGTTTTCCATCACTTGTTCAGCAACAATGATGTCTGGTCATGTTTTGAGTCATATTTTACACTCTGAAAGTGATGTTATGTTTCCATCACTTCTTAAAACAATAGTGTCTGGCCTTATGTATGTAAATCATGTGTTGCAGTGATGATTTGTTTTCCATCACTTTTTGAAGCAACCATGATAGGTTGGCCTTGTTGTCATAGCTAGGGTATTGCATCCATCTTGTTGTAAACTTGACCACCGAGTATGTGTTATAAACTCGTGGAAAGTGTGGGACGTTTGGGTCTTTAGTTGGTCATGTCATTCAAGCATGTAATTTGCAAACAATGTACTACAGGTTGCAGAGGTAGCAGGTGTCGACTCGTCGCTTAAGGCTTCGAAGAACAAAGGTGAAGGAGATGGAAGCGAGACCTTTTCATGATGCTTGTGATGCAGACAAGGTACAGAGAAAGTTGCAGATTATTTTTCATGCTTTTGGAGGACCAAAAGCTCCTCAGTGGGGAGGATTGATCCAGGTGGCTCCAGAGAGACACACAGGACAAAGAGGGCTCAAAAATCAAAGTGCTCAGAATGACTTTGAACCAGGACTAGAGCGTAGATCTCGTCGTCCTGATCATGGAGGTGCAAACGGTTCATCAAACTGAGCTCGTATGAGGGAGAACGAGCCAGTCAAAGTTTTGTCAAAGTTGGGTTGTGGGCCAGGTTTAAGTGTCCTACAATTTGACCGACCCCGAGGCATAAACCTACCTCCCCAAATCGATCAAAATTTTTGCCTCGTTAATTTTCCCAATGACCCTTATTTTCTAGAAGTTTTAAAACACCTCCCTCTTTATAAAAAATCAAAATATATATTTTAATTATTATAAGGCCGACGGGCCACAACCTCCCGCCGGCCAAATCGCAAATCACAACAATATAATATATTTTGTTTAGGATTCGGTGGCCACTACCTCCGTCGAGCCCTCCACATAACCCGCAACTATATCGCATTATATTATAAGGGGCAAGCAACCATTAACCCCGCCGCCCCAGGAATCGCCCCTTTAACAAAAATCCATATATATATGGTTTCGGGTCGGCGGCCATAACCCCCGCCGAACCCTTCTCCACAACCACCGCATAACCATATTGTATATCGGGGTGGGCGGGCCACCAATAGTGGACCCGACCCACACCCTATCGCCTCGACCAATTTTATATCGCCGATTTAATAGGTGCCGACCACCGTACCTTATATACGTCGATCGCCAATTTGGAATGTCGATCACTGATTTTATATGTCGTCGATTTTATATGCGCCGATAATGTAGTATGCATGGGGATATGGGGGCGAGCCACCCAATGCGGACCTGAACCCCCATTAATACATCATTTCAAGTTATTAATATATATATATATATAAAGGGATGGGATTTGATCCCCCGACCTCTCCTCAACCAACGTATATTTTTACCATTGAGCCATAACTGCTCACGTTGGTAAATCCACCGAATATTTTTTATTTAAACTTAGAGTTTTGCCTTTGCACACAGTTCGAGGAGGCAAAAGGCGGGCACAGATTTCGAGGCAGATTAATTAATACTTTAACGCAGGAACCATGAATTTTGCAGGAGGGCAAAATTTTCACTTTGTCAAAAATTGACAAATTTTATATGGATTCTACACCTCTCATCGCCACAAATGCAATGGTGTTTTTTGTTTCTCCATCAGAGGTCTGCATTTTTTGGTCATTTTCAGAATGCACGTGGAACCATGATTTCAGCAAAAACAGGGAGCGAAACCATGAGCCTTGAAATTTTCCCAAGGAGGTAAAATTTTTCCATGTTGGAATATAGTCAAGTTTATACTTGCTTTTCATGGTTTTGCGCAGGGATCACAATGGCAAAATCAGATTCGCCATTTGAGTTGCAGATTTCCAGTCCACCCATGGAGCAGAATCTTTGAGGAATCTAGGGGGAATCTAAAAGATTCCTTGAGCCCAAAATTCTCAACTTCTCAGAATTTGGATTTTGGATAGATGATTCAGCACTACTCAACGCCACAAATTTTATGGTCCACTCAGATTTTTCATTCTCTCATTTCTGCTTCTAGTCGCTTTTCTAAGTGCCAGTGCAGATGTCCACATTCATGTGCGAGCGATCATATTCATACGATCGATGCCTTGAGATCGATGGTCCGAGTAGCTTCAGCAGTGTGACATCCACTTCTTCAGATGGCCCTTGGTTGTGAGGTATATGATGTGTTCATGTACTTCTTCTTTATGCATTATGCTGCACAGATCCTTGATTGATGTTGATGCAGGATCTTGTTTATTACATGTTGTCATGATTCCTTGCTTGATTTGATGTGGAATCTTCTATGTGATGTACTTGTTGTCATAACTCATCATGTTATGTTTTGAGATCCCTTGTTGTATGTTTTTGGGATACTCTTGTTGTCGTCATGCATGTTTTGCATTGAGATCCCTTTTGTGCCATGTTGGCGGGATACTCATCATGCATGTTTTTGTATCATATTGATAGGAGTCTTTTGATTGAGAGTTCCAGTTATGGAACATCTCTTAGAGCCACTCCTACTTGAGGGCATTCTTCCTTGTATGATCGCAACATCATCTCTTGTGTACATCACTATTATTGACAGCACTTAATGCAGTGGCCTACACCATCTTGACATCAGGGCCCGGAGATGTAGTCCCTCATGGACGAACTCCGTTATCAACGTCTTATGTTTTCATGTGCTGATGATTGTTATGTTCCTCTTCTTTTCCGCATGCAGATGTATTCATTAATGTTCTTTTAAAATGCAATCTAACACATCACGAAAGTAAAAGGTCTTGGAAGGGTCCTTCATCACACCCGGACCTGGATCAACACCTCTCCCTTAGGAGGGCACTCAAGATTTCTAAAAACTTACCACATGGTTAAGAAGGATTTTTTTTGGGATGGCCTTAAATCGGATATTCAAAAGTTTGTGACAGAATGTTTGGTTTGCCAACAAAATAAAGTTGAAACAATTAAGACCCCAGGTCTATTACAACCTTTATCCATTCCAAGCTAACATTGGGAGGAGGTTTCAATGGATTACATCACAGGTTTACCCAATTCCGAAGGAAAGAGTGTTATCATGGTCGTAGTTGACAGACTTACCAAGTATGCACACTTTTGTGCATTATCTCATCCATTTAAAGCGAGTATAGTTTCTATTGCATTTATGGAAACAATTCAAAAGCTACATGGAAACCCAAAGACCATTGTAACCGACAGAGATCCCATTTTCACTGGAAATGTTTGGACATAATTATTTTCTTGTCTTGGTACTCAGTTATCTCATAGCTCATCTTATCATCCTCAATCTGATGGGCAAACTGAGATAGTAAACAAATGTTTGGAAGGATATCTTCGTTGCTTTGTATCTGGTAAACAAACACAATGGGTCAAATGGTTGCCTCTGGCTGAATGGTGGTATAACACTTCCTTCCATACTGCAACAAAAATGACCCCATTTATGGCACTTTATGGATATCATCCACCATCCATCACATCATATTTAAGAGAAAATTCTAAGGTTCAAGCAGTGAAGATCACATCGAGCATCAACAACAAGTTTTCCAACTCTTAAAGGATAACCTCACCTTGGCTCAGAATAGAATGAAACAACAGGCAAATCAACATCGCAGTGAAAGAAGTTTTGATGTAGGTGATTGGGTATTCCTACGGCTACAACCATATAAACAAATGTCCCTCAAGCAAGGTAAGGAGGATAATAAATTATCACCAAAGTATTATGGTGTGTACAAGGTGTTGCAAGAGATAGGTACTATGGCATACAAATTGGAGCTTCCTGTAGCTTCTCAAGTGCACCCAGTTTTCCATGTGTCATGCTTTAAGAAGGTTATAGGTGACAAGCTCCTAGTTTAAACAATATTGCCAGAACTTGATGAGGAAGGAAAAATCATATTGGAACCTGAAGTAGTCAAAGAAACAAGGACTCAACGGCTACAAAATTGATCAATTTCAGAGTATCTCATCAAGTGGAAGAACTTACCTATTGAATATTCCACATGGGAGGATGAGAATTTTATACAAAAACATCCAGAAATACTCAAGCGTTGAGGACAACACTTTTTTGAAGGAGAGGGGCATGTTAGGTCCCTATAATACTAGTGATTCCCCCATTACTATTGTCATTGTATCCCTTATTTTTATTGTTGTGCCCCTATTGTCCCCATATTGTTATTATTGTGCCCCATAGAAGCCCACTATTGTTATTTTTGTGCCCTTATATTATTATTGTTAGGTCAACTTTGATTACATTGTGACCCCTTAGACTCCTATATATAGAAAGGAGGTTTTGTCATTTGTATCATCCAAGACTTGCTCATTTTTGTAATGTAAAGGAGGTTTCCCCCTTGAAGAGGTTGAATTCTAAGGCCTTTATCTCTCTTTTCTATCTTTTTGTGAGCCGGTTTCATAATAGGATCAAATATAAAAAAGATTTTCAAGTCAAAAAAGTAATGAATCAAAACCTATTTTATAATTAAGTGTCAAACTACCATGGAGAATTTGATGTTAACTATGAACCTAAGTCAACACTGATTGAGATTGGGATGACAACATAAGCAGGTTGATGTTGGTTGGAATATAAATGTGACATACCTCTTATGCACCCAAAAAAATACTTAATTTTATTACTATATTAAATAATAAATGCATCATATTTGAATACTCTAATTTCCCTCCACATTTAATAAGTAACTCTTTAATTTGGATCAATAGATAAGGATTCCCTTAATTTATACTTTGTCGTGTGTGAGTATAATTTTCTCCCTCACATGGCTATCATTCACTTCATATTAAAGGTATTATGCTTGAGTTAACTTGGTATGACATCTAATACTTTTCATAATTTGAATGGTGCATTTAAACAATTGAATTTACATGTATATGTCTAATTTACTCCCTCTTTATATCTTCTTCAAAGTTATTCTACCTTTTCATATGACGCTAGGCTTATACAACTTTGTTATTGATTCCTTGTACATATACATATATAAAATAAGAACTTCACCCATTAATCAATCTACCCTCACCATACATATGGAGAAAAGTTATTAGTTATATACTTATACATTGCATATATATGATTGGAGTTCATTGTCATATGAGGCACATGAGATATAAGGTGGCTCACCCATGACACATGGAATCATATTTGATAGGCCACGAATGGCCATGTAAGAAATAACCCATATGCCTTCACATGGTCCATCTGTATTGCACACCTTCAACGATTGCGATTAAATTTCAAAATCTAATGGTGGAGTTTTTCTCAAGGGTTTCCATAAGGTAAGAACCCTATCCCACGATTCATTTGGTTCCTTTCACTTTTGTGTTATGTGGCCATAGTGTTGCTTGAATCTGCTATGTATTCATGGTTTTCCTTGCCACCTTACCTCTATTCCTCCATAGGTAACAATTATTCCTTCAAGGCGTTGACATGCTTTCCTAGAGAGGAGACACTTGTAGACTTGTTGATAGAATGGTAACTCCCTTGCTTGAATTTTTACACCATTATTTTACATTGTAATTTCTTATAACCCTTAAATTTATTTTTCTAATATATTCATGTGTTTCTAGGGGAAATTTAAGGTATTAGGAGTTTGTTTCCAGATGAGGTTACGACCTACAAGTATGCTACTGCCTTAAAGAAAACCCTCAAATGTGTCTCCACTTCAGCAAGTCCCTCTTTGGTTGAAATTTTTTCCATTTTCTAAAGGTTTTTTATATGAGTGTTTTAAGTGATTTTCTAATCATTCTCCTTGACAATTTTTAGGAGTTTAGTGCGACCATGGCCTCCATGGATCCATATTTGGTCATGGATTCCTTTTAACTCTAGTAATTTCTCTTCTGAACTTTGAAAGTCATCCTTCCTCATTCATTCTTAGGGTTTTTCATATTTCGACCTAGGGTTGGTCCTTGGGACCCTGCACATTATCATCAAATTTAAAGGATGAATCTGTTATGGTTGTAGGTCTCGTTGTTGGAAATTCCTTTGGATTTATGTTCTCTATCATTATTTTTAATTCTTCTCATTTCTTTTCTGCAATTTATTCACGCTTCAAGGTTTCCCCTGTTGACTTAGGGTTTTAAACTTAAACCCTAGCAGGGTCAATCTTGCTTCCTATTTTTTTTGGTGAAAATTTGACTAAACTGAGAGGGGGGTGAATCAATTTAGTACATTCATGGACATTAATTTGATTTTCTTTAAACTCATTAACTGAACTTTTTAAATAAGCAATTTAACACATAATGTAGATCATACTTAATATGTGAACAAGTAATAAGTGAACCAAAACATCACATAATCACATGACAACAACACATATGGACACAAGATATAAGTGGAAACCCATAAAAGGAGAAAACCACGATTTTGTTATTGTTGTGATGCAAAGGAAAGCTCTTATTCCCTTATTAAATCTGAATTTATGTAGGCTCCAACCTATAGGAGGTTGCTACCTCAATTTTATGCAAGCTACAACATGCAAGGAAGCTCCAACTCCCATAATTTTTATGTAATATACAACCTACAAGAGGCCCCTACCTCTATAGGCTCCAACCTGTTATTTATCAAGCTGCAACTTGAAAGGAGACTACAATTCCCTGATACATAAAGAGAACAATGTGTTGGTTACCTGGTTTATAAATTTACATACCTTCATCTCTGATTTTACTTTTTCTTCTCTTGAAAATTTCTTCACATTTGCTCCATATGTGTCAGGTAATAAATAACTCAAATCATCTCATACATTCACCAAAACTCGAACTCTCTAATGATATAACCTTGCAACCTCACACATTTTAATAAGCATGCTTTGATGGATGTTAGTATTCCATACACAGATCTAAAATGACGAAGCTTGTCTCTTTGCATTTGAAAAGTGTCTCTTCAATCCAAAACTCTTGAATATTAAAATTCATAAAAGGAATTTCATCATATCCAAATTTCATTCCAATAAAATAAATTTCAACATATTCAAATAGCATGCATTAATATAACCTTGCATTCATATTCAAATAGACTTGCACCAAAATATTATTCATGTATTTGCATTTTCTTTGCATCACAACATCTCAATCGCCATATGCATACACAAGAAACCTTCACCAACACCCTTTGTGGCATAACAAACATATGAAATCAAGTTTTAACTATGCATACATTAATTGTTAACATGTCATCATACTTTACTGCTCCTGTGAATCCACAATACATGTTCAACTGTGCATACATTACTCGTGTACACTTTTTTCTACTCCTGTCTCCTTTGCCTTTGTTGCTCTTGTTGTTCCTTCGCCTTTGTTGCTCTTGTTGTTGCACCTGTTGTTCCTTTTCCTTTACTGCTCTTTTGTTGCTCCTGTTGTTCCTTTGCCTTTGTTACTCTTTTGCTGCTCCTGTTGCTCCTTTTCATTTGCTACTCCTGTTGTTCCTTTGCCTTTGCTACTCTTGTTGTTCCTTTGCCTTTGCTACTCTTTTGCTGCTCTTGTTGCTTCTTTGCCTTTGTTTCTCTTTTGCTGCTCTTGTTGCTCCTTTGCCTTTGTTGCTCCTATTGTTCCTTTGCCTTTGCTTCTCTTTTTCCTTATTTTCCTTGTTGTTGCTCCTTTTCCATCAAACAACAATCCCATAAGTTTCTTCCAACCATGACTAGTCATGGATAAGGCATGAAATTTGATTACATAGTGTTTCTTAGTTAGTTTTATGTTTTCCTTAATTATAGTGGATTTGCCCTCCTTTGGAGTACTATAATAACTATGAGTGTTTCTTGCACTCACAACTAGATGGATTAAGGTGCCACACTGTCACCATTAGGTATATATATATATATATATATATATATATATATATATATATATTATGTTTTCCTTAATTATAGTGGATTTGCCCTCCTTTGGAGTACTATAATAACTATGAGTGTTTCTTGCACTCACAACTAGATGGATTAAGGTGCCACACTGTCACCATTAGGTATATATATATATATATATATATATTCTTTACTTTCATTATTGACAAATTTTATGATTTGTTATATATCCTTTTTCATCTTGATCTAACCTCTAGTCTCACTTTGTTGTAGGTATGGCAACTATTTGGGTGCGTTCACTCATTTTGACCTAGCCCATGAGGCTACCTTTATCCACTAAGGCTAACATCGACTATTCCTCTACACAGGTCGACCACACTAGCCCACTGACTGCCTATCTCAAATATGACTGAGAGGTCTTGGTTGTATTTCCTTGGCATATATATGGTGTCAACGTTTTCTTTTTATGGGTTATGTTATTGTGAACAGGAACTTGTTTCACCTTTAAGGGTTTTTAGGCCTGGTGGAAAACATGTTCTTTAAACATTGTAGTGTTTTTATAAGACTAAAAGCCTGTTTGTTTGTAGAATTCTAAATCTACAATACTCTTGTAGACCAACTCATTGTATTTGTATTGTTTTGGTTGGGATATACAATTTCACTGTCTTTTCTTGCTCATAGCTTATTTGTCCTTCATCTCTTTATGTATATTGTTTTTAGAGAGAGTGTTTTTATTTCATTCTCTGATTATGATTACGCTCTTTGCATGAACTCTATATTGGTTATTGTTCTCTCATACCTTTAACATAATCCATTTCTTCTTTAATTGTCTCCACATACACAAGTTGTTATCCTTATTGCAACACAATTTATCACATATATTACTTCTTGTTTGTTGTTATTTGTTGGACTCTAGCCATTATAGTCGTACAAATAACAAGCTTTGTAACTTATATAAGTACACATTTCAACTCCATAATCTAATGTATTGTATAATAAAATTTTGCTTACGTGATATATTTATAATCATATATTCATCCCTTGATATTCCCTTAACTATAGTCATTTATGACAATTTGAACCAATGATAATAATTCATCCTCAAGGAAAGTTATTAACACATTCACCTTCATTGATTCCTTTACCACTAGTGTGGAATCCTTATATCATTTACTGTCTTTGGGTACATACAAATTTATATGCATATTTGTGCCTCATATGATTATCATATATATATTATGTTTGAATTTACTATACTCCTCAGTAAATACTTGTCAAGGTATCTGCTTAGTTTAGTTACTAAGATAGAGATTATGGAAATGTATGAAACTTAATGTATCTTCTCCCTTTTTACTAAAAAGTCTTAGCCAAACTCAAAATCATATCTAATTTTTAATTGCATATGGCTTTATCTTGCCTTTTCCATGTTTCTTTACCCATTTTTATTGACCCTTCCATCTGCAAGAACTCATAACAATTCCTATGAAATCAAGTTCCTACTCACTCCTGAGAAGGAAGTCTTACTTTATTAACTTCAATTTGGATTTGTGCTTCTCATGTATACATTCAACAATAGAGCGTTCACCATACTATTATTATTAGTTATTTCAGCTCTTCCTTCTCAGTGTTAAGTTAGATTCTGCTCCCAAATCTCAGAATATAACTCTGTGATTTATATACATATTTTCATGCCTACACGATAATCTAGATATATAGATTATCCAGTTTCACACACACACACACACACAATAGATAAATTCATCTAAGTTTCAACATTTAACCACATTGTAATACATGTGTTGTTCTTAATTTTAGATATCGTACGAATCTAGTTATCCAAATTCTATTTTATGTTAATTAGATTAGTAAACCTTCTATATGTATCAAAATTTAACTCTAGAATTTATATGTACAATATCAAACATGTACTACAATTTAGTCAAATAGATTTGTCTAAGTTACATATTCATCATGTAGTAATTATAGTAGTTAACATAAACAATTTTGTTCATAAAAACTATTCACTCTATTCATGCACAAGTTTGCTCATATATAATCTCTTGTTTATTTCACCACTTAACCATTACTCATCATAGTAATAACATTAACTAATATATAGTTCAACATGCAAACAATAGAATTACAATCATCTAATTGTAACCATAGCTTAGAAATATTCAGGGAGGGAGCACATTCCTCCCAACCAACGAATTGTAACCACCCCTCCTGATCTCATACTTCTTGCATCCAAGAATCAACAACCTTCTTTGTATTCCTTATTGGTTTTCATATAGTTTTTCCCATCAAATTTTTCTTTAGCAATGTCCCGCTTTTAGTGTCTACACCCCTTAATTACTTAGGCTTTTTAATTCATATAAGGAAAATTCTTTCTTTTTCCTTTAAAACACACTTTTCTTTCCTACTGTGCTTTTCTTTTTGTTTTCACCCAACTTAGCATTTCTCTCCTGCTAAGTTCTTAGTATAATATCTCTCTCCCATTATGTGATCTTTAAATTAGCAGTTTTCTCATGGGATTTTTAGGAGAGTATTGGGAAGGTCCACTATGTGGACTTGAACACATAACAACTTTTCTATAATAGCAAGAAGTCTATATTTTTTTTTCTCAGTAAATCTACGCTATTCTATTATATTATGTACAGGAAAACATTACAATCAAAGAGTCAGGTTTCCCAAGGCCGACTATGGCTCTTTGGGTTAGCAGCATGCAACTCAGAATTAGCCCTCGCAGGGGCAGCATTTCCATACAGAACCTCTTCCACCTCGCGCCATAACAAAACATTGATTTCAGACCATTCAGAAACATCCCGCGCAGGGGCTTCAGGACAAAAATTCTTCCCTCGCAGGGGTGACAGAAGACCTATGACAGCTTCCTTACTAGTCCTACTAGCAGAACCATAGCAAACATAGACATATATATGAACTATAAAGACACAGACAGAGACAAAAATCCTATACCAGACGCAGACAGAGACGTAAGACTTATACCCGACCTGAACAAAAGTGGAGGACGACGGAGTGTGCCGCTGGAGCCTATTCCTCTGGCTTCTCCTCGATAATTCTACACCACCCGTGATGTTCTGGGAGGCCTTCCCACTCGTCCATGGCGTCCTTCTTGGAGGTCGACGCCTCCTGCTCTTGAGGTCGGATGGGAGTCCGCTCAGGTGCCCCCGCTGGCTCTTCCTCGACAATTTCCGGTTGTTCCTCTGGGAGCGCTCCCTTGCTGCCTGAACCGCCTTCATCCTCCGGAGAGTCCTCAATGAATAGGACTGATATGTGTGCATTGATGCGGGAATTGTCCCTTGAGCTGCCGAGGGTGAAGATGGCAGATCCAAACGCCGGAAGAGGGTGCGGTCCAGCATTGGGATTGCCCGTGTCCATGAATTGACTGGCCTGGATGGGAGTAGCCCCTGCCCTTCTGTAGCAGTAGCAACAACAGCAGTGGTGGTGTGATTCCGCAGCGGGAGGGCGTGAAGAACCTCCTCGAGCGGAGCCCCGTCGACTGAGTAGCCTTTGCCTTGGTCGAACCATCGTTGCAGTGATGCCGGTGGCGTGAAGCAGAGCGGCAATTGAAAGCTTTCCCGTCTTGAGTCGCCTTCCCACAGAGTTAAGTCCTCTCCCCACAGATCTGGGACGAGGCTCAGTATCACTGAAGCAGCAACCAACAGAGTATTCGAGCTCGGGCCTTCCCTTAGCTTCTTGAATGCTGGCTTTAACAAGAGATTGCCACCAAAAAACCTGAATTGCGTGATCTTCACTCTGAGCATGGCCCTGCAACATTCCTCTACCCATCTTAAACCTCTCAACATTCTCTCGAGATCCGTCTTCCATAACTGCGCTCTGCAACCTCCCAACTTCACCTTATGCTGCATTGAATGTCCTGTGCTTGCGTCTCAGCTCTTAATTCCTCGACGGCGCTGGGCATTGAATTTCTCGGCTGTTCTCGAGGCGGCCCATGTTTGGCATGTGGCACCTCACTGCCAGACATACTACCACCCGCATCCGGGGCGCAAGAAGTCTATATTACTCATGTGCTCTTTCCATATTATTCCCAGACAAACTCATTTATTCATCAAATAAAATATAATCACATAATTTAAATCCTGACTTCCATAGCCAATAAGTTTAAATAATAATTCAATAGTCTAAAAATAATTATGTTTTCAAAAAGCAAAACACAAGGGTGTCACACTAAAGCATTAAGAAGTGAAGAGACAACACCATAACAATGTAATTCTTAAGCTGATTAATACAAAGTGGTAATTGAATGATAAAGGGCATCAGAAGTAGTCAAATCCTAACATATCATAATGTAGTAAAGCAAAGAAACACAAAGTGTCACACTAAAACATTAAAAAGTGAAGAGACAACACCATAACAATGTAATTCTTAAAATAAATAATACAAAATGGTAATAGAATGATAAAAGACATTAGAAGTAATCAAATCCTAACATAGCATAATATAGTATAGTAAAGTAAAGTAAAAAAATAAATTAAACTCTTACCCAATAAAAAAATTCTAAATAAAAATATTAAAAATTAATAAATAAGATCTCAAAATAATATTTTCTAAATTTTTTAATTTATAAATATATAATAAATAATTTCGTTTAATAAATTGTAACTTATCATTTATAATTAAATATTTCATACATATTAATTAAATATAAAAGTACTCTTAAACAAAGTAAACAAGCACATGAAAACGTTTATTCAAAATCCCCATTTTCACCTTCGTCTTTAATCAACATTTAAGAAAATATTTACCTATGCAATGCATTGTCCACTTTATAAAATATGAAAATGTTGCTTTGCTCATGTAAAAATGTCAATTATTTTCTTTAATGTTAAAGAAAAACGAAAAAGTAACCTTTCAAATTCTATCATATAAAATATAATATAACAAATTATCAAAATAAATATATATATATATATATATATAATTATAAATTTATTAATTAAATTAAATTTAGACCATTAAGGTGAATGGATATTGTTTTTTCTATTTAAATTTATTTTTTAAAACGATATATTTACTTTTTATAAAGTTATATATTCAAATTTAAAAGAGTAAATAGTAAAGAGTATTTAGCAATTGAATTAAATTGACAAGAATATTTAATAAAGACACAGTTATATACATTTTTGTTTAAAATGTAATTTAAAATTAAATTAGGATAGATTCATTTAATTTTAAATTTATTAAATATTAAGTGTGATCAAATTTTTTAAGTTGTAAATTTTTATTGAGTGAAAATTTTAAAGAAAAATTTGTATTCGGAAAGATTTGATTTATCTGGATTTTTGGTAGCAGTTGTCTATAACGCGACTTTTTGAAAGCCTTTCCGGCGGGTTTTTCGGTGAAAATCAGGCAGCAATTTATTGGAATCGCAAGTTTGATAGCTAGTTTCTGCACAATCAAAGCGTCCCAGGGGTTTTTCAGGGTGTTGAATCCGAATATGCAGTTAAAAAACCATTTTAACTGCAACAAATCATGATTTAATCTCAATTTCTTCCGCCGGATTCCGTCACCGGAATCTCCAAAAAGTCCCATTATAGACAACTCATTTTTGGTAGATTCAGAGTTAGATAAATCTATGTTGGTTTTGAGCAACACACTAATAAAATATTTTAACACTTTCTTCTTCTTCTTCTTCTTCTTTTTCACTTGTTTTGTATAATAAATATCTAGTTGACATTAAAATATTTTATTTATAATTCAAATTCTCCACATAAAAATGTTAATACACGGGTAGAATGATTTTTTATTCTTAAGTTTTACAAGAAAACCATACAAATATAAAATCTTTCAAATCACACTCAAGTAAATAACATATTTACCATCATTTTACTTCCCACCATAATTTAAGCAAGTCCTAAATTATACCTACCATCTTATCTAAAATGGATAGGAACAAGATGTGAATAAATTATACTAACCAAGAGTTACCTCCCACTATTGTTTATGTTTTCCTTGGTACTTACGTAGAAGTAAAACTGTAAATGTGTAGATTTACTAGTGGTTACTACCCACCAAAATTTATGCAAGCCCTTGTCTCTGAGTAAGCAATTAATGTATCCACTTCACATCTCAATTTATTAGTTCCTACCAAAGTAACTTATAGGATTCTATTTGCCTATTCACTATTATTAATTTAGCATTGACCAATGTTAATTATAATTTTTTATGCCATTTTTCCAAGAGCATAATTTCTAGTTCGAGTGATAGGGACTAAACTTCGTGCAAGACTTGTTTAATATGGACACTAAAATATTTTACTTTTCACTGATAATAGAATATTTTTTGTTATTAATATCTTTTTGTTTTATAACATAGAATGAATTACACATCATGTAATATCAATAACATTATTTTATGTCAACTCCATTGTAATGACATGTGGTAATTTTGAATTACTGTAATTACACCTTAAGGTGTTCTTACGTAAAAACAACTACTTCTCTGCCTCCATGTCCTCTTTTTGCGCCATTCGATTTCATGTTAGACAATTAGGTTCTGGTAAGTCGTTGATTTGAATTGCAAACCACTTTGACCAAGTGGCAACAAATCCGACCTTGGTTAATAAGGTATGAATCCAACGGCCGGTTCATTGTAGGCCGCTGCCGTATTCGACAACTGTTCCATTCTGGTGCGCCATTGTTAGCGTAAATCAAATTATAACATCTCCATACTCTTGAAAAAACTTCAAACATAAGCAATTTTTATTTACAGTATTATATTTTAAAATGACTTATTAATATAAATATTTGAAAATGTCAAAACATTAGTTTATCAGTTTATCAGTTTATGTTATACTTTCTTCTTTTTTTTAATATTTTTACTATCATATAATGGAGTGTACATAAATATCATAATTTTTAAAATAAATTAATAGTAAAAAAAAATTGAGATATCATATTTTTTCATCATATTTAAATTTGATAAAAATTAAATTATATATATTAACTATTTTATGAATTGATATTTTATATTTAGTATTTTAATTTCATTGAAAAAATGTTATAAAGTTAAATTAAAATAAATCTGGTTTTTTGGAGTGTAGTATGGTTTAGTCACGATGTTTATCCACATGACAATTTATTTAAAAATTTCCATAAGTAAAAATCTTGTTAAATTTTTGTTAAGTTTTTTTTATGTACTATATATTAATTTTTTATAATATCAACGTCATGACAACTTATTTAAAAAATTCCATAATTAAAAATCTTGTTAAGTTTTTGTTAAGTCTTTTTTGTATTTTTTTTTTAATAATGATAATAATTACGCCCATAGGCATGATTATTTTAGAATAGGTTTTCTAAATTTTTAATTTAATTGTTAATAATTATTAAGTGGGTGGTTGAGTTACATATCTAACCCTTTTTCTCACATTTATATTTGTAACTTGTATTTGATAAAAAATCGACATTATTTCATGGGTTATTACTAATAGTGACATTATCAATGGAAAGTATAACATTAGATTTTGCTTCAAAAAATAACACCAAGTTTAAAACTATATATAGTGACATTATCAATGGAAAGTATAACATTAGATTTTGCTTCAAAAAATAACACCAAGTTTAAAACTATGTACCATGTCTTTTATTTACATTGGTCATGAATGCATAGGTTAAAAATTTAGGCCATGTACATGGTTATATGATTGAGTAGTTGCATAGATTACATGCATTATTCATGTTAATTAGGTGTATTTTCCAATTACAAGAGTCATTAAGTGTGTCTTTTATATGCAATATGGGTTTGAACTATGAGGGATACATATGTGCATGGGTTGAATATGTATGTAGGTGTATAATAGAAGTCATTATTTATGTTATAAAGATGGGTATGTAGATTAGATGCTTATCTTTTTTTTCTTTTACGACATCGATTACTTATGTATTATAAAACTTCAAGGAACAAATCCTGTTACATAAGGTAGAGTAAGCAGAGAGGGGAGGATCAAAAATGGGTACGCAGACCCTTGATCCTTGATAGTGGACTTGTGAAATACGATTTGAAAAAGATAACGGCTATATTGTCGTACAAACAGGCCTACTACAAAACAAAATTTACAAGACATATATCAAGTTACAGTTGCTGGTTGACAGAATCATCGGGCTGAGGCTCCTTTTTTGCGCTGGCCCTTGTCGAGGCCTCTGCTTGCATGCTCTGAGTTATTGCTTTGATGTGAGCAATGGCTTCTTCCATATGGTTGCATTTTTCCTTGAGACCTTCGATCTCCGCTTTCTGTTTCTCCAGCTTTTTTCTTTTTGATTTACTGTCAGCTTGGAATTCCTCCTTGAGGTCGTTGAAGTGCTTTACGAATCTGGCTATCATGAAATAGTGAGCTTTACACAAGGTACAGCTATTGTTGGTGATTACTCGCTCCAGGGGGTTCTCAGCTGGTTCACGGTCTGCTGGATTCTCGGCCATTTCGGGACCTCTCTTGGAGGGAGCTTGGAGGAGATGAAACAGAGGGGAGAAATGGGGAGAGCAGAAGGGAGAGGGGAGAAGGGGAGGAGATGAAGAGGAGAACTGACAGTGAGCGCGGGCCTGAGAGGCATCGAATGCAGCGAAGAGGAAAATGAGAGAAGGAGTATAGAGCAGAGGGGCGGAAGAAACCTGGGGGAAGGAGAACGTTGTAGAAAGAGGGCGCTGGTTCAAGCAAACAGAGCTATGATTAACATGAAAACGTAACAAAACTCTAAAAACACGACATTTACCATTGGGATCGGTTGGAGACAGCCTCCTATCGCAGCTGGACGTAATGCACCATCTGATACTGAGGAGCTCCAGGAACTTTCTGAAATGAATCGGACCTTTGTGCTTTTGAAATTGAGGAGCTGTAGCTCTGAGATGAGAGAGGAATGAGGGTCTCTGAAGAATATAAAGCAGGTTGAGAGACTGATCGTCCAAGTCTGTCGTGTGGTGTGCAAGGATTTTGCTGGTCTTGAGATCAGGCCCTGGATTTTTTATGCAATCGGTGAAGATTTTGATGAGACATACGCCTAACTTCTGCTTGGAGATGTCACGGGGATTCTGAGATATCTTGGACCCGTACCTGTTCATTCTGGCAGCAGAGATTTCTTTTGCATCATTCAAGGTGAGGAGGGGGTCAATGTCAGAGAGGGTGAAGACTTCGGGCGGCTTGACAAACTTAGGGGAGAGAGCAGGAAAGATAATATGATTGTTGAAGTGACCGATATTCATAGAGTTTGCAGAATGGTGGATCAAGCTACGGGATTGGCTTGTCATAAGTGATATCGTTTTCTCTGACTTGTCCAATGGGTCTATTGGTTGCCCTGTTGGCGAATGAGTCAGCTTCTGTATTATTGTCCCTCAGGACGTGTTTGAAGGTGGTATCCCCCATATGACTGATGTTGACCATGATCCTTAGTTTGATATTGCTGAGAGCCGCTTTTTTGAACTCTCCCCCTGTAGCCAGAGCAACAATTACAATTGTCGAATCTCCCAAGATGATTAGATTCTGAATTCTCGTCTGCTTCAGAATGCTTGTGCCTAAGAGGAGGCTGTAAGCCTCGGCCATGTTGTTTGACATTTGACCCAGGCCCCATTCATAAGTTATAAGAGTTTTTCCATGTTGATCCTTTATATTCCCCCTGCCCCGGCTTTCCCCGGATTGTTTTTTGAGGCTTCATCAAACTGAAGAGTGGTTCGCTTTTGTGCTAGCTCCATTGATTTATGTCCTCCTTGGTGCCCCGAAGTTTCCAGTTGTTCCTTCTCTTGTCTGCTTTGAATTGGGGTTGCTTGTTTTTGTCATAACTTAGGCAGAATTTGTTGAACCAGTCATCCTCATCTTTTTGTCAGCTGGATCGATCTGGTTGAGAGACGGATTTGGCGCTTATTGTATTAGAAACAAGAGCCATAGTTTTTGCCAAGGTGCGCGCTGGGTTTGGCTTCTGGTTGTTGAAGATACAATTGTTCTTGGTGAGCCAGATTTGCCAGCTGAGCATTGAGGGAATGCATTTCCACAAGCGAATGATAGTGGCCTTGTTTTTCTTAGGATAAGGATAGCATTTCTCCAGTTTTTGTGTAAAGAGGGAAGCTAGTCGAAGGTCTCTCTTATTTTCAAGGGACTGATAAGCTGATTCCAGCAGCTTTGGGCATAAGGGCAATCAAAGAAGAGGTGTTGGTTGCTTTCCTCCTCAGCACGGCATAGGCAGCAGATTGAGGGACCAAGTATACCTCTTTTTTTAAGATTCTCGGCCATGAGGATCTTGCCTTTGAGGAGGGTCCAGTTAAAAACTTGATCTTTGGCAGGCACTCTGATTTCCACACTGTTGTACAGAGGTTCCATTTACTTGTTGCTGTACTTGCCTGAAGAAGTTTGTACCCGTCTTTAACTGTGAAGTTTCCTCCGCTAGGGTCCCATATGAAACTGTCACCAGCCGCTATTTTTATGGGAGCAGATCCTGAGAGAGAGGTCTTAAGGTTTGCCCGTTGGTCCCTAAGATCATTTGGAAGCGGGAGGTCCTTCCAATCAAGCCAACTATTATGATCCCAGAGGGAGATGTCATAAAGAGAGTTCAGATTTTTTGCTTCCATCCACGTTTGCAGGGTGCTGAAGTTCTGGAGTAGATTTCTTGGCTTTACTCCCATGATTCTATCTGTCCAAATATTTATTTCCTTACCATTGCCAGGCAATTTTGAGATGTGGTTTCTGAATTGAGGGAGAACTTTTTTGATGAGTTTCCAGACAAGAGTGCAAGGTCTTTCAACAATTGCTTCAGAGAGGATATTAGAATTCGACCCGTTGAGATATTTTCTTTTCATAACCTCCACCCACCAGGAGCCTTTTCCTATGAACATTCTCCAAATCAGTTTGAATCCCATAGCTTTATTAGAGAGACTATGAATTTTGATGGCTAGGCCCCCTTTTTCAAAGGGAAGAATAACTTGGTCCCATCTGACTAGGCTGAATTTTTTTTAGTCTTGCTTCCCTCCCTGCCAGAGGAAGCTTCTCATAATTAATTCCATGTGCTTGTGGGTGTTGGCAGGAGCCAAGGTTACTGCATATTGATAAATGGGAAGGGCGGAGAGGATAGCCTTAATGAGGATAGTTTTGCCAGCCAAATTTAGCCAGGACAGCCCCCAGCTTTGGAGAAGTCCTCTCATTTTTTCTATGTGCTTTACCCAAATTTCAGATTTGACTATTTCTTTTGCTAAGGGCAGACCCAAATATGAGAAGTGGCTCCAATTTCTTTGCACTGGGATGTCCAGAATCGAGGAGATTCTTTGCATGATTTGAAGAGGGACATTCCAGGTGTATATCTTACATTTTTTATTGTTTAGCATTCCCCCTGAAGCTGCTAGGAATGAGTCCAGCGTTTTCTTGAATCTTTTTGCCATTAAGCTTGAGGCTCCCCCAATTAGTAGGGTGTCATCAACAAAGAGCGAATGATTGATTTCTTTGATCCCTCTCTCAATACTGATCCTTGTGATCTCCTTTTTCTTGCGAAGTTTTTCCAAGTGGATGCTCAAGGTTTCCGCCATTATGATGTATAAGAAATGAGAGAGGGGGCAGCCTTGCCTTAGTCCCCTAGAGCTTCTAAAGTAGCTGCTAGGTCTGCCATTGATCAGGGGGGCGGTCCAAGGGTTAGAGATGCACTCCATGATGATGCTTATGAAATTGTTGGAGATCCCGAATTTTCTGAGGACGTTTGTCAGGAAGTGATGCTCAACCCTGTCAAAGGCATTTGCCATGTCTAATTTGATGATCATACCTCTTTCTTTCCTGTTAATGCTACTGTGAATTGCTTCTTGTATCAAAATAATGTTGTCTGTGATTTCTCTGTTGGGGACAAATCCGCCTTGGTTCTCTGAAATAAGATAGGGGAGGAGCTTTTTAAGCCTGTTGGCTAGGATTTTAGTGACTATCTTGTAAGAGACGTTGCATAGAGAAATAGGTCTAAAACGGTCGAAGGAGAGGGGATTAAGGTCCTTGGGGATGAGAACAAGGTGGGAGGATTTAGTATTTTCCCCCATCTTGGATTTTTTAAAAACATTTCTTACCATCGTGACATAGTCTTTTTTATTGTGTCCCAATGATTTCTGTAGAAGGCGACAGTGAAACCGTCGGGTCCCGGGGCCTTGTCCGGCTGCATGCTGAAGGCCGCCAACCTGATCTCCTCTTCTGAGACATCCTGGTCCAATTCTCTATTTTGCATATCAGAAATTTTACTCTCGACTGGTCTAAGGAAATCCCTGTTGTTCGAAGTCTGTGGGACCGCTGATAATAGAGATTGAAAATGTATGTGCGCTGCCTCTTTGATTCCCTCTTGATCGCTGATCTCTTTCCCCTCTACCACAATTTTGTCGATTTGGTTTCCAGCACGTCTGAGCTTTATGTTATTGTGAAAGAAGGAGGTGTTTTTATCTCTAGCTCTGAGCCAGAGACACCTTGATTTCTGTCGTTGTTCTTCTTCATCCGCTCTATTTTGCCTGTACAGTTCCTGGGTTTGGTCTTCCTTTTTGGATTGGTTGTTCTCTTTTTCCTGGTTCCACTATTCCAACTGCTTACGAAGATCTACTCTTTTTTTGTTTTCCATTGCTGCGTTTGCTCTTGCCCACTGTTTTATGGTTGTTCTTAGGGACTTTAATTTTGTTTCCCAAATGTAGTGGGCCGAACCAATGACTTCCTTAGCCCACTGATCTTTGATAAGTTTATGAAAGTCGTCTTTATAGTCCCAGGATTTGTTGTATTTGAAGGGGAGAGGCCCCAGATTTCTTCCCTTGTCAAGAATCATGACCACGAGCTTATGGTCTGAGGCAGAGGCGTGGACAATTTTGTTTTTGACTGAGGAAAAGCCTGCGACAATTCTTTCACGAACAAGGATTCTGTCTAGTCTCTCTTTAATGTTGTGGATGCCAGCTCTTTTGTTGCTCCATGTAAATTTCCCGTTATGAGGGGGAATATCAATAAGGTTGTGAGTTTGAATTATCGCTTCCAGATAATCTCTTGAAGGGTCCGCGAGGAAGTTCCCACCTAGTTTTTCCTCAATGTTCCTTATCAGATTCAGATCTCCACCCAAGAAAATGTTCCTATCTTGAGCGGACTGCAAATCTGAGTTTATTGAGTCCCAGCAAAGAGCTTTATCCCTGTAGTGGTTCAGGGCGTAGATGTTGTAGATAGTGTAGTCTTCTTTTAAAACTTTGTTTTTGAGGTCTGTTCTTACCCACCAATTGCAAGAGTTTTGGTTGGTGAGGTCCCATTTGTTCTTGTTCCATAGAGTTCCTATGCCTCCTGAGGCACCTACTGCACCTATTGCTATACCTATAAAACTTTTGTATCTTTTGATATGATTTTGGAAGTCTTGTTCAGATATTTTTGTCTCCTGGATGAGGAAGAGGTCTGGCTGCTCTTGATTGATTAAATCCCGGACTGCATTTGATTTTAGGGAGGAGCCCATCCCCCTGCAATTCCAAGAGACCAATATCATCATTTACCAGTTTTTGGGTGAGTCCCACTCCTCTCCTTTGTCTTTTCCCCACTTCCTTTTTGTTTGTCCAGGTATGTATCCCTCGATTGCTGAGTTCCAG
This sequence comes from Pinus tabuliformis, assembly GCA_031772625.1. Taxonomy (NCBI): domain Eukaryota; kingdom Viridiplantae; phylum Streptophyta; class Pinopsida; order Pinales; family Pinaceae; genus Pinus; species Pinus tabuliformis. The sequence goes on along the minus strand of CM062814.1, from coordinate 239,981,466 downwards.
TGGCCATTTCTTTCGTTGATGTTTCGTCTCTAATTTCTTTGTTCGACTTCCTGCCTGCTTTTCTCAGAGGATCACAGGAGAGGCTAGCTTCTTTCAATTTGTTTCTGGTGAGGATTCTCTCAATGGTTGGAGTGGGAGAGGACGGAAGCAGTGAGGGGGAGGGGATGACTGCGAGGGCAATGGCTCGGGGAGAAGCGAGGGGGGATAGGGGATCTTCGACTGACAAGGATTCAAAAGGGTTGGAGGATGAGGGGAAGGTAGGGGTTGAGCTGGAAGGGGGAGGAGGAGGGACATTTAGGGATTCCGGAGGAGGCTTGGAGCTAAGGCCTTGCAAAGGGGTAGATTTCTTCTTTTTTACTTGCTCCCAAGAGCCTTCGGAGGTTTTAGCATTTTCATTAGACTCATTTATTTTTAACTTGCTACATCTATTTGCAAAATGTCCATATCCGTGACATACCTTACTTTTGAAGGGTAGCTCCTCGTAGTCTAGCTGTTGAATATGTGTCCATTGATCAACTTTGATCTTGATGGCGTCCGGCGGGCCTTTCCCAAGATCAACTTCTACGCAGATCCTTGCACACGCATGCATATTCTCCTTTGGCTCAGATCTGTCAATGTATTTGCCGACCGCGTTCCCAATAGCCTTTACTGATTCATCTCTCCAGCAGTGGAGCGGCAGATGAGGTAGATGGACCCAAACCGGGACAACATTTGGGATGTCCATTTCCGGATCGAAGTTTGGAGACCATCTGTTCAGGTAGAGGCCTCTTGAGTCCATGAAATAGGGGCCATTTCTAAAGATAAGGTTCCTGTCCTCTTTTGATTCGAACAGAAAGGTGTAGAAGCCCCTTCCATAAAATCTGATAGCTATTTTTCCTTGTATTATCTCATTCCAGTTACGTTCCACCCATTTTTGGACTGCTCTGGGCGAAGGCCAGAGGCCAGTGAACTGGCCAACGAGGCCTCTCTCAGCTAAAGCGATTGCGGCCTTCCTCGGGAGGGTGGGAGGAAGTGAAACTTCAGGGATTTCATCAAGTTTCTTAACGAACTTTGACGCAGATGGGCAGATTCTTGTTGAGGCATTCTCAGGGATAAGAGATGCAAACAGTTTCTCATAGTCTTCCAAGTCTGGGGACGATGGATCAGTCCCAGCCATTGTTGCGAAGGAGAGCCAGAACGCAGGCGAGCCAGGGAGAAAATGAATGCTGAAGGGAGGGGCCCTAGAGCTGGGGCCGGGCAGGAGGCCCGAGAAAGACCAGAAGGCGGAGGGGAGCCCAGGGGGGGCACAGAGATGACAGACCTAGCAATGGAGCTGCTAGGCGGGGCCTGGAAGACGAAGAGCCAGTCTATGGCGGTCGCGCGGGAGCTCCAAGTTCGAAATCGCCTCACTCAGATTAGATGCTTATCTTAATATAAGTAAATTCTCTTATATCCATGTCCAAATCCACATCCAGAAAAATAAAAAATTTTAAGAAAAAATTTAATTGAAAACAAATCTATGAAATAAAATAATAATATAAACACAATTAATATTCTTAATTTAACATACATAGGCATCTATTTTCTCTTCCTTTTGGATCTTCCTCACAATAAATCCTTACTACCATGACATCTCCTCCTAAAAGTATGTGTTGATTTTCATAAATGAGGTTCATGCACTTTATTACAAAATTAAAAAATATTTTGTAGATTTATTATAAATATTAATTTAACTTGTGTACTTTTAATACTAATTGATTTATGCATAAAATCATTGATAATAGTTTATTTGCTTATTTTAATTATGTCTATAGGCGTGTCTATTTTGGAATACTATCTCCATAATTTCAATTTGATTATCAATAATTATTAGGTGGATGGTAAGGATTTAACCTCCATTGAATGTTCTAAAATATTCTTAATACTTATACCCTTTCACCATTTTAATTAAATTTATTAATTGAAGACAAGGTTGTATGAACAAATGTCATATGAAATGTCTTGAAACTTCGTCTTTTTTTTTTTTTTTTTTATCCAGTATGGGTTGAATTGAATACAAGAGAAGTTTGCATATTTCATTAAAAGAGAATCAAGGGAAGACATGCTTTTGTGTTAGGGTTTCTGTTGTTTGCAAGCATAAACATTCTTTACGATTGAAAATTTTCCTACACGGTTTTCAATTTCATTTTGCATTAGTGATGTACAATACATGCCTTCACCTCTTAGTTGGGGTTTAAGGTTGTTTATGAAAGTAAAGATTTTGCAGGATTTCAATTCTTTCTTCCAAAGTAATCTTTTGTTTGTATTTATTTTTTATACTTCAGTGTCATCTAGAGTGCCTTTCCTTGTTTATCCATACCTACATTCACCAACCATCCATTTCCAAATTACCAAGCTAGCCAATTCCCTGGAAGGGTATAAAACAAAACTAAAGTTGCAAGTACAGTGTTTAAATTGCGAAGCGTTCCCTCAATTGACATATTGCAACTCAAGTCAATAGGATAGATAAGGAGGAGGTCACTTTACTTTTAACACCATGTTATTTCTCTCACTCAAATTGTAACATAGATAAGGAGGAGTTCACTTTACATTTAACACCATGTTATTTCTCTCAATCAAATTGTAACATATCACGCATGTCTCCATCTATGCTCTTTCTACACATGCTATTTCCTTACGACGTTCCTTTGCAACATCTAGTGCAATTGCTAGTTAAATAGTTTGGTTTGGAAGTTATCAGCCAAATATGGTTAAAAGACAAGGATAATATTAGTAAAATGGAACATGTGTTAATTTTATTTATAATTTAACATAATTATCTTTTTTTTGTTAGTTATGGTTGAAGAGCAATGCTAGAGTAAGCATACCCCAAGGCAGTTAAACATTTATGAGTAGTTATCTACTCAGATCCCTTTTGAAAACAAAAACCTCAAAAAAAGGGCCAAAAAGGTATGGGGACCCTGAGGCGAGAAGGAGGAGAAAAGTATAGAAGTGGAAATGACTCAATAGCTGGATGGCCAGTGGAGTCTATTTTGGAGTTGTGGCTCAAGATATATGGCTAAGTCTGGTAGTGACCAGAAAGCTTAGTAGAAATCGTAAAAGACTGTTTTTCGAAACTGCCTGGGGATAACTGGCTCGGGGGAGAGGTGCAATGAGATGACTGACCTCATGGTTGGGAGGAGCATTGCTTGTACTGGTGACTACCGACTCACAAAAGAACAGATAAGTAACTACAACAAATTGATGAGACTGCAAGTGTGAATTTGAATAGGAAAGATAATAACTAGAATTCCCTCCTTTATATTTAAGTATTACATGTGTAACTACTATGAATTGTGATATCACGGTGAACTGTTATATTTATTGCGATTTGATAAATGCAATCTAATCTATTACAATCACTGTGAATTGATTAATATATTCTGAGTTAATACAAATACTGTGAATTGATAAATCTATCCTAGGTTATTGCAATCAGTGTGAATGGATAAATGTTGACAAAATAACCCATATCATGATTTTGTACTCAAATAAATAAAGGTGCAATTAGAACAACATATGCATTGATCAGTACGGTCAAAAGAATTCATAATCTATGTTGTTAAGCACATGAAAACAAAGAAAGAACTCATTCTGTTGAAGGCAAGAGGAGAAACTCTACTACGATAATAAGACGAGTAGCCATTTAAACTGTCAAACCTTGATCGAAGTCAACTTCTGGAATACATGATAAAAGAGAAAAACAATAATACTCAGGTTATAACAAAAAATTACAAACATGCAAATGTTGTTCAAACCCTGCCATTGATTACCGCAATAATACATAAGCCTATCACCGTCAGAACTGCTAAAGGAACCCACCGTTCTCTTAGCTACTTTAGTCCCTTAACTCAATACATGGATTTTATACAAAATTCGAAAACAAACAGTACGAGAAATTGAAAGGCCGTGGAACGACACGAAAAGTCCAAACTATAATAAAACTGTGAGCACCCTTTACTCTCAAATAGCAATGTCCTGGCATAATTCATGTGTAGAGAAATCACAGTCTCGGCAAAACCCAGTTAGGGTCAAAACCCAAAAATCGAAACACACCTCGAAAAAAGGTTCAAAACTTTCGGTAAGCAGAGTAGAAAACCCTGGAACGAGTAGGTTGGGCTCATCAGAATGGGTATACCTGTGATACTGAACAAAAAATTGATTAGTGATAGACTCTCGAACGACAAACGCATAGGAAGTAATGGGTGTCGGCCATAGGACAATACATGTGTAGAGGATCCAGACGAGAACCAAACTCTTTCCATAACCTAGGTGACAGAAGAAGGGTCAATGAAACCTTGGGGTTCAACATGCCAAAAATAAAACTTATTTAGAGAAAGATAAACTATATGGCGGAGTTACCTATGGGTGAGAATCGAACTGTGAACCGGCAGGAGGATGAAACCCTCAGCAAGCCAAGCCCAAATCTCCACTGCTAGAGAGTATCCTTCATCCATGGAGGTATTAATGATTATATAACATAAATCAAACGATGAAATGATTAAAAAACAAACACAGGTATTTGAAGGTAAGCTTTGAAGACAACCTTGTGATTTAGTGTCAAGAAAATAGGTGGCTCTGTCAGAGCATTTCCAGAATATCTGCCTCGAACGTCTTGAAGATGTGTAGAGTGGAATAGAACCTGAAAAACCCTCAAACCCTAGCATGGAGGTGGAAACCCTCAACAACCCATGAATGAACGAATGACACTCTGAGTGGGTGGGTTGGAGCAAGTTTGTTCACCTGTTATCCGACTAAGGAACTGTTAAATGTTGGATTAAGCCCATCTCCAAGCACCGTTGATCTAGACACAGATCAAGAGTAGTGCTAGGTGGAGCGCAAAACATAGTGACTCCAGAAACTTCAATAATAAAACATAAAAATTTGCATGTAAATGCGAAATACCAAAGGTTAAATCTGATACCCAATATATATGAAATAAAAAGGAATGTGATATACCAAGGGACCCTCATATGATAAATCGCACCTTCACTTATTAAAAGATATTTTACCCCACACTATATCGTATTAAATATATATAGATGTTAAATCTAAAACACAAAAAATGTATGTGCATCATAGTGTCTTTAAGCATTTGATTTCGTAAACAAGATAGATAACATGGTTATGTAAACATTTTTTTACCTTGCTAGTTAATATGGTGTTTAGTTATATGGAGATGCTATATGTGGTACCAGAGCAAAGGTTCCACACTGAGGACTTGATTGGATGTTAGAAAACCTGCCTTGTGTGTGTTCACAGAGAACAAAGAGAAAGAGAGGGAGAAGAAGATAAATTATCATGAGGAGGAGAAGTGGACTCACCTCTACACCCTCAACAAGACCCAATACAGAACAGGACACAATACTGGTAGAAGGAACTAATTCTGAGTTATGGATTTAGCTGGAAAGTGAATCACGTAACAAAGCCACTGCAATGATGGAAACAATCCAACAGCTTCAAGCAGAAATGATGACTCTCCGAACAAAAAATGAACGACTTGTACGGGAACATGAACGAATTATCAAAAGCTTGACGGATAAGAAAAATCATCGAAATTCAAAACCAAGTTCTGATAATGGTAATCGAGGTGAGTCTCACCGGAGAAAAGAGGACTCTGTGCTGGAAGGGAGCCAAACTCAGGAGTCCGGAGGTGGTCAGAAAACACAATATAGCGAGACCGAGGCAACCTCTGACAGTGATGAGTGTAAAAAGGAAAAGAAGAGACGGAAGGTTGAATTACAAGGAGAATTTAAAAAGATTCAACCCCCAAGCTATGATGGTGAGATTAAGGAGGCTATTGAGTCTTGGGTTAATAAACTTAACGAATTACTTCCAGATTTATGATTATGACGAAAATTTAAAGGTTAGGTTAGTTGTTTATAAATTACCGGGAAAGGCTACTCTCTTGTGGGAGGAAATAAAGGTTGTTCATGTTGTTAACGAGCATTCAATTACCTGGGATGCATTTCAAAAATATTTTCATGAACTGCGATTGAGACAATTGACCATGGATGAGTATGTAGCCAAATTTACCGCTTTGTTGCAATATGTACCATATTTACGAGAGGAAAAAGCTAAGGTGTGGCAGTTTGTCAGTATTTTTCCAGCACACATGAAAGAACGATTGGAATTTGAGTATCCGAAAACTATGGATGATGTTGTGCGGAAGCCTAGAATCTGTTACCAACAGATGCAAAAAGATGACATTAACAAAAGCTGGATAGCGAAGAAGGGGTAAAGGGTCACACCAAATAATAGAAGTAATTGAATAGGTAACCTCCGAAACACTGTTAAAGGACAACAGGGGAAACCCACGGAAGAGATCAATAGAAAACCTGATTCACAAATGAAAACAGGCTAGTGAATCCATCCAGCAAAGTTGAAGGCGAGCTAGGACAAAGGCCACCACTACGGTGTTGGGGTTGTGGAGAACCTCATTATATTAGCGAAACTATAGGAGGCATCAATAGTGGGCGATATAGCAAGGGAAATACCTAAGATTAATGCAATATTGGAAGACCAACAAGCAAATTATCAACCCAACATGATTGAAATGGAAGGTAAAATGTTTAAACATGTTGTTTCGATTTTGATAGATCCTGGAGCCAGTCTAAGTTACATAAGTCCTAGAGTAGTAGATCTATGTTAGTTACAAACTAAGAAATTTAAAAATCCCTGGTTAGTTCAACTCACCACAAGAGCCAAGCGGCGGGTGGGAGCTAAGGTGGAGGATTGTTCCATTGAAATAGCAAATCAAATCATTAAGGTGAATTTAAATATTTTACCTTTAGGTTCGTATGACATTTTAATAGGAATGGACTGGTTGGAAGCTCATTGGTCTTTAGTAAATTGTAAGGAAAAGACTGTCAACTTTTTGGATGATGAAGGTATTAGAAGAGAACTATTACTTCCCAGCTAGGGAAGTGTTTGACAAAAGGTTGTCGTATCTATGCAGTACAAGTGGGTTACGCTAAAACTGATAAGTTAGCCCCTGAGTTGAAGAATCTGTCGATAATTCAAGAGTTCGTAGACATGTTTCCTGAGGAAATACCAGGGCTGCCACCTAAAAGAGATATTGATTTCACCATAGAATTAATGCCTAGAGCATCCCCAGTTTGAAAGCCTCCTTATAGGATAAGTGTGCCTGAACTTACATGATTGAAAATACAACTCCAAGAGCTATTGGATAGGAATTACATACGCCCCAGTGTGTCACCCTTGGAGCACCAGTGTTGTTTGTAAGAAAAAAAGATGGCACCTTGAGATTGTGCATTGACTATCGTTAATTAAATAGTTTAACCATTAAAAAAAATATCCATTACGTAGAATTGACGACCTATTTGATCAGGTCACAGGTGCTAAGATATTTTCTAAGATTGATCTAAGATCGGGGTATCATCAAATCCAAATAAAAGAAGAAGATATAGGCAAGACTGCTTTTAGTATCTGTTATGAGCACTATGAATTTGTGGTCCTACTTTTTGGACTAACCAATGCCCCTGCAACATTCCATCCATACCTGGATAAATTTGTATTATTATTTATTGATGATATATTGATTTACTCGAAAAATCAAGGAGAACATCACCAACATCCGCTGATTGTGTTACAGGTCCTAAGGGAACACCAATTGTATGCAAAATTCAATAAATGTGATTTTTTGAAAGAAGAGATACAGTACCTGGGACACATTATCACTAAAGACGGCATAGCGGTGGACCTAGAGAAAAATAAATCCATCATGGAATGGCCCACCCCCAAAAATGTCACAGACATACGATCCTTTCTAGGGCTGGCTGGATACTATTGCCGGTTTATAAAAGGGTTTTCGAAGGTAGCCTACCCACTGAACTCATTGCAAAGGAAGGGAAAAGCTTTTAATTGGACTGAGGAGTGCCAACAAAGTTTCGACTAGTTAAGATACATGTTAACTAGCGCACCAGTCCTCTGAATAGCTGACCCTAGCAAGGAATTTTTGGTGTGTACCGATGCTTTCCAAATAGGAATCAGGGGCGTTCTCATGCAAGAAGGTCGTGTAAAGGCATATGAGTGATCTAGGTGGCTCTAGAGACATACACATGACAAAGAGGGCTTATGAATGCTCTAAAATCAAAGTGGTTAGAGTGAGGTCGAACCAGGACTAGAGCGAAGATCTCGACATCCTGATCCCAGTGATGTGAACGATTCATCAAACCAAGTCCGTATGCGAAAGTTAGAAGCAGTCAAAGTTCGGATGACTTTTTGCTGACTGGGCAGGCTTAAGGAGGCAGCAATTTGGATCGATTCTGATCAACCTGGGCCAGATTCTGGGCAAATTTGCGGCCTGATTAGTTTGCCTCCTTAGGCCTAAATCCGAATATTTAAAAATGACCTTGTATTATTAAAATAATAATAATAATAAATGTGGTGGCGAGCCACCACCCCCGCCACCCCAAAAATCCATATAAAAAAATTAATAATTAGAAGGACTGATGGCCATGACCCCGCCGATCCAACCACACTCTAAACAATATATATTATGTATATGGGGAGGGCACGAACCACCTTCGGTGGACTCAGCCCACACCCAACCAAACACCAAAACAAAACTCTGATGCCGAGAAATGTGATACGAGTGTCGGGGGGGTCGAACCCGCCCGACCCACGTGGCCGACCCCCAAGCGGGCGGCCCCATTAATACATGTAACGCCAAACCATGAGGTGTACCGTGTACCAAACCCCAAACGGTCAACCCAAATCTTGATACGAGGAGCGGCGGGGAGTTATGGGGGCGGGTTGCCCAATGTAGACCCAACCCAAATTCATTTCAGTTTAAACAAAAAAACAACAATGTGTTAAAAAAAGGGAGGGGCGGGGTTTGGCCACCCAACCCCTCCTCAACCATCAACCTAAGTTTACCAATGCACCCGACAGTCCTTCTTTGGACTATCAGCCCGCCAATTTATATTTAAACTCACCTCACTAGTGCACCCAAGAGATGGAGGAGGAACCAGGAGTGGGCACGGATTTCGAGACAAAGGAGGCAAAATATTCTTTGATGCCCAAAGATTCTCCAGGGAGGTAAAAATTATTCTTGTCGGAATATAGTCAAGTTTACAGTCGTTTTTCATGGTTTTCCATAGGGATCACAATGGCGAGGTCGAATTCACCTTTTGAGTTGCAGATTTCTAGTCCGCCCATGGAGAAGAATCTTTGAGGAATCTAAAAGATTCCTTGAGCCCCAGATTCTCAATTTCTCAGAATTCAAAAATTGGATAGTTGATTTTGCACTATTTGATGCCACAAATATGATGGTGCATTCAAAATTTTCATTTGCTCATTCTATTCTTCAACCAATTTTCTAATTGGAACGTAGGTGTTAGCATTTATGTGCGAGCAACCATTTCCATGTGATTGATGCCGTGAGATTGATGGCATGAAAAGCTTCAGCAGTTTGACATCTGCTTCTTCAGATGGCCCCTGGTTGTGAGGTATATGCAGTGTGTTCATGTACTTCTTTTGCCATGCATTGTGCTACACAGATCCCTATTTGATGCTTGATGTGGGATCTTGTTTCTTACTCGCTTTCATGATTCATGCTTGATGTGATGCAGAATCATTTGTGTGATGTATTTGTTGTCATGATCCATCATGTTGTGTTGGAGATCCCTTTGTTGTATGTTGATGGGATACTCATGTTGTCGTCATGCATGTTTGCATTGAGATCCCTTTTATGCCATGTTGGCGGGATGCTCATCATGCATGAGTTTGTGTCATACTGATAGGAGTCTTTTTACCTGAGAGTTCCTATAGCGGAACATCTCCTAGAGCCACTCCCGCGTGAGGGCATTTTCCTTGTTTGATAGCGACATCATCTCTATGAACATCGTCACTATTGACAACACTTAATGTAGCAGCCTACACCATCTTGACACTGAGGCCCGGAGACGTAGTCCCTCTTGGACGAACTCCGTTATCAACGGCTTATGTTTTCATGTGTCGATGATTGACATTTTCCTCTTGTTTACAATATGCAGATGCATTCACTAATGTTATTTTAAAAATGAAATTTAACACATCACAAAAGTAAAAGGTCTTGGAAGGGTCCTTCGTCACACCCATACCTAGATCAAGTGGTATTAGAGCGGTCTTTGCGTTGATGTAAATTGCAACGTGAACAATGGAACATGCAACGACAGAGGATGAAAAAGCGATGTACGAGACCATGCTCAAAATTTCCAAAAGGGTGGAAATCATGTATGAAACTCTACAAAAAGAGATCGAGGAAAAGGAGCGATTGCAGTTTCAGTTGCAAGCCATGGAAGAGGCCCGGGAAGAACTGAAGCACAACAAACATAATCTTCAAACACAGAACGTTGAATTGAAGATGCATCTACATGAAGAGAAAGAGGAGAAACATAGTTTGCTACGACAACTGTAAGCAAAGGACGAGGACTTGGAAAAGCTGCAGCATGACCCATGCGAGGTAAAAAGTAGTTCTCCATCTTCATGTATGCTTCCTGATGATGATTTCGCTGTTTTTGAAAATCATACCACAGGAATTGGCTCCAAACTGTTGAAGAAAATGGGGTATGAAGGAAAAGGCTAGGGCATTAATGGCCAAGGCATTGTCAACCCCATCAAAGTAGAGGAATTACCGTGTCGAACATGACTTGGGTATGTCAGAAAGGAAGTTGGGGAATGCTCTAAGACAACAAGCAAACCACCAACAACAGATGATGAACAACCCTAATTAGTTCTTTCCCAATCGATAGAGGAGGTAAAAGATGTTGATTTCCTTTCAGTTTTGTCGTCACATAGTGTGATTTCTGTTGGAGATGTGGAGATCCCAATTACAGGGACAAACATGAGGCTCCTTACTGGGACGAGGCCTGAGGAGGAAAAAGAAACTTGGTGTTAATAACCAAGGCATAACCCAACCATTAGAGGTTATGTAGAGAGCTCAATTTGCAGGCTCGAGATACACTAAAGGAGAATGCTCGAAGGTGTTAGATTCTTCTGAGACATTGTCAAAATTTTCGAGGAAAGAGAATGATGGGAACACATCCCCATCATCCCATGGCAATTTCCATTGCAGGGAAGGAGCTGAGGCAAGCTCTCATCGCCATACTTACACCAGAGACAGCAAGGAAAGGTATAGCCACTCTCGACATTCGAATGTTAATTTCGATTATAATCATGTTTTTAAAGATGAACATAAAACATGGCATCAAAAAACATGTACCTTTTGGGGATTACATAACCATACATTTTCTAAGTGTTGGAAAAGAATGACATCACACAAAAGGATGAGGCATGAAAGACCCTCTCAACAGCAGGTAAAGAAACATGTTAAGCAGGTTTGGAGGAAGAAAACCTATTGCAGTCATTGCGACAGAAGTGGCCATCAAAGAGCCACTTGTTGGAGGCTCCATCCAGAGCAGCGCCTTGTGGCGCTGCTCTGGAAAGAGCCACTTGTCGGTGCATGAACCAGATGAAACAGTTGTTCGACAAATGAATGCGCCACAAGGAGGTGACCCATTCACCTTGATAAGTGAAAAATGGTTCCTAGATATGTTAGTGTTTCATGGTCGTGCTTTTGTAAATCATTTGTTGCATTTTAAAATGTAAAAGTGATGATGTGTTTTCCATCACTTGTTAAGCAACAATGATGTCTGGTCTTGTTTTGTGTTACATGATAAATTGTGAAAGTGATGTCATGTTTCCATCACTTGTCAGAGCAAATGATAGTGTCTGGCCTATTATTGTAAATCATGTGTTTCAGTGATGATGTGTTTTCCATCACTTGTTGAAGCAACAATGATATGTTGGTCTTGTTTTCGTAGCTGGGGTATTGCATCCATCTTGTTGTAAACTTGACCACCGAGTATAAACTCGTGGAAAGTGAGGGACGCTTAGGTCATTAGTTGGTCATGAGAGTCAAGCATGTAATTTGCGAAAACAATGTACTACAGGTTGCAAAAGTAGCAAGTGACGACTCATCGCTTAAGGCTCCGAAGAAAAAAGGTGAAGGAGATGGAAGCAAGGCCTTTCAGGGCACTTGTGATGCAGACAAGGTATAGAGAAGTTGCAGATTATTTTTCATGCTTTTGGAGGACCAAAAGCTCCTCAGTGGGGAGGATTGATCCAGGCAGCTCCAAAGACATACATGGGACAAAGAGGATTTATGAATGCTCGAAAATCAAAGTGATCAGAATGAGGTCGAACCAGGACCAGAGCAAAGATCTCGACGTCCTGATCGAGGTGATGTGAACGGTTCGTCAAACTGAGCAAGTATGCAAAATTTAGAAGTAGTCAAAGTTCGGTTGAATTTTTGCTAACTAGGCAGATTTAAGGAGGCCGCAATTTGGACCAAATCTAGCCACCGGATTCCGGCCAACCTGGGCCAGATTCCGGGAAAATTTGCGGCCTGATTAGTTTGTATCCTTCGACCTAAAATCTGAATATTTAAAAATGGCCTTGTATTATTAAAAAAAAATGTGGTGGCGGGCCACCACCCCCTCCGCCCCAAAAATCCATATAACAAAAGTTAATAATTAGAAGGAAGACGACCATGACCCCGTCGGTCCATCTGCACCCCAAACAATATATATTATGTATATGGGGTGGGCATGGACCACCTCCGTTGGACCCGACCCACACCCAACCAAACACCAAAACAAAACTCCGATGTCGAGAAATGTGATACGGGTGTCGACGGGGGTTGAACCCGCCTGGCCCACGTGGCCAGCCTCCAAGCGTGCGGCCCCATTAATACATGTAACACCAAACCCTAAACGGTCAACCCAAATCTTGATATGAGGAGCTGCGGGGAGTTATGGGGGTGGGCCGCCCAATGCAGACCCGACCCAAATTCATTCCAGTTTAAACAAAAAAACAATAATGTGTTAAAAAAAGGGAGGGGCGGGGTTTGACCACCCGACCCCTCCTCAACCATTAACCTAATTTTACCAATGCGCCCAACGGTCCTTCTTTGGAATATCCCCCTGCCAATTTATATTTAAACTCAGCTCACCAGTGCGCCTAGGAGATGGAGGAGGAACCAGGAGCCGGAATGGATTTCGAGACAGAGGAGGCAGAATATTCTTTGATGCCCAAAGATTCTCCAGGGAGGTAAAAATTATTTTTGTCAGAATATAGTCAAGTTTACAGTCGTTTTTCATGGTTTTCCGCAGGGATCGCAATAGCAAGGTCGGATTCACATTTTGAGTTGCAGATTTCTAGTCCACCCATGGAGCAGAATCTTTGAGGAATCTAGGGAGAATCTAAAAGATTCCTTGAGCCCTAGATTCTCAATTTCTCAGAATTCAAAAATTGGACTGTCGATTTTGCACTATTTGACGCCACAAATCTAATGGTGCGTTCAGATTTTTAATTTGCTCATTCTATTCTTCAACCACTTTTCTAAGTGGAACATAGGTGTTAGCATTTATGTGCGAGCAGCCATTTCCATGTGATTGATGTTGTGAGATCGATGGCATGAAAAGCTTCAGCAGTTTGACATTAGCTTCTTCAGATGGCCCCTGGTTGTGAGGTATATGTAGTGTGTTCATGTGCTTCTCTTGCCATGCATTGTGCTGCATAGATCCTTGTTTGATGCATGATGTGGGATCTTGTTTGTTACTCGCTTTCATGATTCTTGCTTGATGTGATGCAGAATCATTTGTGTGATGTACTTGTTGTCATGATCCGTCATGTTGTGTTGGAGATCCCTTTGTTGTATGTTGATGGGATACTCATGTTATCGTCATGCATATTTGCATTGAGATCCCTTCTATGCCATGTTGGCGGGATGCTCATCATGCATGAGTTTGTGTCATACTGATAGGAGTCTTTTTTACTGAGAGTTCCTGTAGCGGAACATCTCTTAAAGCCACTCCTGCGTGAGGGTTTTCCTTGTATGATAGCGACATAATCTCTATGTACATCATCACTATTGACAACACTTAATGCAGCGACCTACACCATCTTGACGCCGGGGCCCAGAGATGTAGTCCCTCCTAGACGAACTCCGTTATCCACGGCTTATGTTTTCATGTGTCGATGATTGTCATGTTCCTCTTGTTTACAATATGTAGATGCATTCATTAATGTTCTTTTAAAAATGAAATTTAACACATCATGAAAGTAAAATGTCTTGGAAGGGTCCTTCATCACACCTGGACCTGGATCAGTGAGTCACGAAAATTAAAGGATTGTGAACAATGCTATTTAGCTTATGATCTAGAACTCGTAGAAATAATTCATGCGCTGAAAATGTGGCGCACTATCTATTGGGAAAAAGTTTATTCTTATGACATATCATAGTAGTCTTACAAACTTTTTCCATAAACCAAACTTGAATGCTCGATAGGCACGGTGGACCACATTCCTAAGAGAATTCGATTTTGAAATTAAGCATTTGAAAGGTAAAGAAAATCGGGTTGCTGATGCCTTAAGTCGAAGATTAAATTGCATCTATGAAATTTCTTCTAGCAAAATTAAATTTGATTTCTCAAGAAAAATCAAAGAGGTTGCCTTGAAGGACCCAAAATATCAGTTTTTATGGCAGCAAGCAAAACAGGACAGTAATTTTGAAAGAAAGCTAGGATATGATGTCAATAGTGAGGACATGTTGTTGCATAAAAACCACATTTATATACCAAATCAATAAACTGTAAAAAGATTTATTTTTGATGAATATCACAGAAAATCATACGTTGCACACCCAGGTTATCAAAAATTAATTACAACAATAAGAAAAGATTATTTTTGGCCAAGTATGAAATCTGAAACAACCCGATACCTAACACAATGCTTAGAATGTCAGCAGGTGAAAGCTAAGCACCAGTGTCCAGCCGAATTGCTTCACCCTTTACCCATTCCTAAGTGGAAATGGGAAATTGTAACTTTAGATTTTATCACTAGAATACCAAAATCAAAGAGACAAAATGACTCTATAATGGTAGTGGTCGATAAACTAAGCAAGGTTGCTCATTTTATTCTAGTTCAGTCAACTTACAAGGTTGTGCAAATCACTGAAATTTTTATGGGAGAAATTTTCAAGTTGCATGAGATTCTTAAAGTGGTTAGCTCAGACCGTAATGTAAAGTTCACCTCCGCATTTCGGAAGGCAATATTCATTTGCCTAGGCACTCATGTATAGTTCAGTACTGCTTACCATCTACAAACAGATGGATAGACTGAGCGCGTAAATCAAGTGCTAGAGGATATGCTTAGAATGTATGTATTGCAGCAACCCACAAAATGGGAGGAATACATACATCTGGTAGAGTTTTTGTACAATAATGCTTATCATGCATCGTTGAAAATGAGTCTGTTTGAGGTATTGTATGGAAGAAAGTGTCAAATTCCAGTTAATTGGAATAGCCTAGAGGATAAATTTATGTTGGGACCAGATATGCTAAAAGATATGGAGACTACAGTGAAAAGAGTATGGTCTAATTTGAAGACTGCACAAGACCGACAAAAGAGTTATGCTGACCAAAAAAGATCTTATCGGGAGTTCTAGGTGGTAGATCATGTTTATTTAATGGTAAAAACCAAAAGAAGTACTCTAAGATGTAGTGGTTGTTCTAAACTGGCCCTACGGTTTTGTGAACCTTTCCAAATCATTGCACGAATGGGTCTGGTAGCGTATCAGCTAGCTTTACCTGGACATACTTGTGTTCATAATGTATTTCAAGTCTCCTTACTAAAAATATATATATATGCACGATCTTATCCATATAATTCATTGGCAAGACGTTTAGGTAGAGTAATTAAATGAATTTAAGTTCCTCTTTTAGATCTTTGGTAGTATTACCATTATAACCTAATGTGAATGTATCGAATGCAGGTCAAACCAGACGAGGAGTTCATGGTCGAACCCCTGCGTATTCTCGATCGGAGAGAAACAGTATTGTGGAGACGAGTTATCCCCCAGGTTAAGGTGCAATGGCAGCACTTTAGCTCGGAAGAGGCTACCTGGGAGGATGAACAAGTCATGAAAGAAGCTTACCTAGACCTGTTCCGAGGAGAGTGAACACTGAGGACGGTGTTCCAATTAAGAGGGGGAAGATGTGATGACCCCTGGTAATTCTGAATTACTGTAGTTAAATAGTTTGGTTTGGAAGTTATCAACCAAATATGGTTAAAAGACAAGGATAATATTCATAAAATGGAACATGTGTTGATTTTATTTATAATATAACATGATTATCTTTTTTTTGTTAACTATGGTTGAAGAGCAATGCTAGAGTAAGCATACCCCAGGATGTTAAATAGTTATGAGTAGTTATCTACTCAGATCCCTTCTGAAAACAAAAACCTTAAAAAAGGGTCCAAAAGGGTATGGGGAACCTCAGGCGAGAAGGAGGAGAAAAGTACATAAGTGGAAATGACTCAATAGTTGGATGTCCAGTGGAGTCTATTTTGGAGTTGTGGCTCAGCATCTATGGCTAAGTCTGGTAGTGACCAGATAGCTTAGTAGAAACTGTAAAAGATTGTTTTTCGAAACTCCGTGGGGATAGCTGGCTCGAGGGAAAGGTACAGTGAGACGAATGACCTCGCGATTGGGAGGAGCATTGCTTGTACTAGTGACTACCGGCTCACAAAAGAACAGATAAGTAACTACAACAAACTGATGAGACTGCAAGTGTGAATTTGAATAGGAAAGCTAATAGCTGGAATTTCCTCCTTTATATTTAAGTATTACATGTGTAACCACTGTGAACTGTGATATCATGGTGAACTGTTATATTTATTACGATTTGATAAATGAAATCTAAGCTATTACAAACATTGTGAACTGATAAATATATTCTGAGTTAATACAAATACTATGAATTAATAAATCTATCCTAGGTTATTGAAATCAATGTGAATGGATAAATTTGACAAAAAATGTTGACGAAATAACCCATATCATTATTTTGTACTCGAATAAATAAAGGTGCAATCGGAACAACATATGCATTGATCAGTACAGTCAAAACAATTCATAATCTATGTTGTTAAGCGCAAGAAAACAAAGAAAGAACTCATTCTGCTAAAGGCAAGAGGAGAAATTCTGCTATGATAATAGGACAGGTAGCCATTTAAACTATCAAACCTTGACCGATGTCAACTTCTGGAATACATGATAAAAGAGAAAAACAATAATACTCAGTTTATAACCAAAAATGACAAACATGCAGATGTTGTTCAAACCCTGCCATCGATTCCTGCAATAATACATAAGCCTATCACCGTGAGAACTGCTGAAGGAACCCACTGTTCTCTTAGCTACTTTAGTCCCTAAACTTAATACATGGATTTAATACCAATTCCAAAAATAGACAGTGCGAGAAATTCAAAGGTCGTGGAACGACAAGAAAAGTCCAAACTATAACAAAACTATGAACACCCTTTGCTCTCAAATAGCAACGTTCTGGCATAATTCATGTGTTGAGAAATCACAGTCTTGGCAAAACCCAGTTAGGGTCAAAACCCAGAAATCGAAACACACCTGGAAAGAAGGTTCAAAACTTTCAGTAAGCATAGTAGAAAACCTTGGAACGAGTAGGTTGGGCTCAGGGGAATGGGTATACTTGCGATACCGAACAAAAAACTTATTAGTGATAGACCCTTGAACGACAAATGCATAGGAAGTAATGGGTGTTGGCCGTAGGACAATACCTGTGTAGAGGAACCAGACGAGAACCAGACTCTTTCCATAACCTAGGTGACAGAAGAAGGGTCAATGAAACCCTGGGGTTTAGCATGCCAACAATAAAACTTATTTAGAGAAAGATAAACCCTATGGCGGACTTACCTGTGGGTAAGAATCGAACTGTGAACCGACAGGATGATGAAACCCTCAGCAAGCCAAGCCCAAATCTCCGCTCTAGAGAGTATCCTGCATCCATAGAGATATTAATGATTATATAACATAAATCAAATGCGGAAACAACTAAAAAAACAAACACATGTATTCGAAGGTAAGCTATGAAGACAACCTGGTGATTCTGTGTCAAGAAAATAGGTAGCTCTGTCAGAGCGTTTCCAAAATATCTTCCTCGGACGCCTTGAAGATGTGTAGAGTGGAATAGAACCTGAAAAACCCTCAAACCCTAGCATGGAGGCGGAAACCCTCAACAACCCATGAATGAACGAATGATGCTCTGAGTGGGCAGGTTGGGGCAAGTTAGTTCACCCGTAATCCGACTAAGCAACTATCAACCGTTGGATTAAGCCCATCTCCAAGCACCGTTGATCTAGACATAGATCACAAGTAGTGCCAGGTGGAGCGCAAAACATAGTGACTCCAGAAACTTCGATAATAAAACATAAACCTTCACATGGAAATGCGAAATACAATGTATATGAAATAAAAAGGAATGCGATATACTAAGGGACCCTCATATGATAAATCACACCTTCACTTATTAAAAGAGATTTTACCTCACACTATATGGTATTTAAATATATATAGATGTTAAATCTAAAACAAAGAAAATGTATGTGCATCATAGTGTCTTTAAGCATTTGATTTTGTAGACAAGATAGATAGAATGGTTATGTAAACATTTTTTTTTACCTTGCTAGTTAATATGGTGTTTAGTTATATGGAGATGCTACATCCATATTTGGTGTTCAGTTATATGGAGGTGCTACATCCATATTAAACAGTGAAAAATTACATATGTGCCTCAAACTAAAAAGTGAAATAAGTTTGTTTTTTACTTTCAATTGTTTTATCTCTATATAAATTGGATGTAAAATTAAGGTGAAATTGAAGTATTTTATTTATAACCAACATTAATTTTTTTGTTATTAATATAATTATTATTTTATAATTTTTAAATGTAACGTTATGTGACAACATAGAATGAATTACACATCAATTTAATATCAATAACATTATTTTCTTATTGAATTGAGGCTTCTGTGATCCATATCAGGTTTACCAGAGATTTTTCGGCGTAAATCACAAGATCTATCATTGTTCGACGCGTTTCGAACCAACCAGTGTGGTTCATCGTCAAGACAAGTTGAAGAAACAGATCCAGCTTTGCATGTTAAATAGTCTGAGCAGAGCCTCCAACGGCTAACTTGACCAACGGCTAATTTTGACTTTGAGACCAGAGTCATAATTTTTTTTTATAATTTAATGGAAGTTAGTTATATTAGGTGACCATTCCCTATATATATATATATATATATAATTTTAATTGGTGTTTAAGTTAATAGTTAGTTAAAAAGGTATTATTTAATAATTAAAAATTATAAGTTATTTAGTAATTTAAATGGAAGTTAGATATATGAAGGACCTTTCTTTTAATATAAATTATATGTATATATGTATATATAAATATATATAAAGTAATTTTAAGATAATAGTTAGTTAGAATTAATAAATACATATTAGAACGAGAAAAGATATTAAGTTAAAATTAAATATCTGATTAAAAAAAAAGAAGTAAATAAATAAATAAATAACTTATCCAATATATATATATATATATATATATATATATATATATATATATATAAGAAATAAAAATAAATTTAATTAAGAACGTAGATGGCTATAAAAGGTAATTAATTTAATATTGTCTAACAGTTGAAATAAATAAATAAATAAATGGAACCAAAAAACGAGGAGGGGGCGGAAAAACGACTAGGAAGAGAGTGCTGGGACCCAACACCTACTGATTTTACAACCATCCTCTCTATTGAGATTGCTCGGCCTCTTTTCAATCTCAAGAGCTTCCCTAAATTTCCGATGATGGAACTGCGAAACTCTAGCAATAACACTAGCCTCCTCAATGCAAACATGATGATTGGTTTTTTCTGCATGCTCAGCTAAAGCAGAAGACTTTGCTCTCCTATGCTTAAGGTCAGCTGCATGCTCACTAATCCTTTGATTAATGGAGCGACCAATTTCACCAATATAGGGGGTCCCACAGGAACAACGGATAATATATACCCCTTTCATATCTTTAGGGTCGATAGGATCCTTCACTGATCTGAGGGACATACGAATGGTGTTAAGGGGCCTAAAGGTCATAGGGACACTACGCATCTTGAGAATCCTTGCAATCTTATCATTAGTCCCCTGAACAAACGGAAGATGGACACCTGGAATCCGTTCCTTCGGTTCCCTCTTAGCGAGAGAATTCTTGGCAGCTTTAAGGAAAACCTTCTGACCCATGTATCTACTATAACCATTCTCAACAAAGACATCAAGGAGATGGGATTTTTCTTTCTCAAAACTCTTTTTATCCGAGATCCTTAGGGCCCGAGTAGCAAGGGTATTGAGAACACCCATCTTTTGAGTTGGGAAATGGTGGGAACTGGCATGAAGATACTGCTCCGTATGTGTTTTCTTACGAAAAACTTGGTGGGAGAGGGAACCATCACTATTCTTAGAAATAAGAATATCAAGGAACAGAAGGCAACCATCAACTTCCTGTTCCTTAGTGAACTTAATGGTTGAGGATTGATTGTTGAGATGATCGAAGAAGAGATCTAATTCCTCTTGGCCATGAGACCCGATGACATTGGTGTCATCCACATACCTTTTCCAAAGCTTTGGCATGAGCTGGGAAGAGTTTAGAGCCTTGGACTCAAAATCTTCCATAAAAAGATTAACAATCACAGGGGATAGGGGTGAGCCCATGGCAACCCCACAGGTTTGCTCGAAGAACTCTCCCTCAAAACTGAAAAAGGTGGAAGTGAGGAAGATCTCAACTAACCTAGCGGTGTCAGGGTCTATTAGGCGATTGATCACCTCCATGGCCTCATTAATAGGGATGCAAGTGAATAGGGAAACTACATCAAAACTAACAAGAATGTCCTTAGGGTCAAGCTTACTGTCCTTGAGTTTTGCTTCCTTTATTGATGAACTCAAGGACATTAAGTTTGATCCTGGGGACATTCTTGTAGTTTTGATGTAGTTTCCCTGTTCACTTGCATCCCTATTAATGAGGCCATGGAGGTGATCAACTGCCTAATAGATCTTGACACCTCTAGGTTAGTTGAGATCTGCCTCACTTCCACCTTTTTCAGTTTTGAGGGAGAGTTCTTCGAGCAAACCTGTGGGGTTTCCATGGGCTCACCCCTATCCCCTATCGTTGTTAATCTTTTTATGGAAGATTTTGAGTCCAAGGCTCTAAACTCTTGCAGGCTCATGTCAAAGCTTTGGAAAAGGTATGTGGATGACACCAATGTCATCTAGTCTCATGGCCAAGAGGAATTAGATCTCTTCTTCGATCATCTCAACAATCAATCCTCAACCATTAAGTTCACTAAGGAGCAGGAATTTGATGGTTGCCTTCTGTTCCTTGATATTCTTATTTCTAAGAATAGTGATGGTTCCCTCTCCCACCAAGTTTTTCATAAGAAAATGCATACGAAGCAGTATCTTCATGCTAGTTCCCACCATTTCCCGGATCAAAAGATGGGTGTTCTCAATACCCTTGCTACTCAGGCCCTAAGGATCTTGGATAAAAAGAGTTTTGAGAAAGAAAAATCCCATCTCCTTGATGTCTTTGTTGAGAATGGTTATAGTAGATACATGGGTCAGAAGGCTTTCCTTAAAGCTGCCAAGAATTCTCTGGCTAAAAGGGAACCGAAGGAACGGATTCCAGGTGTCCATCTTCCGTTTGTTCAGGGGACTACTGATAAGATTGCAAGGATTCTCAAGATGCATAGTGTCCCTGTGACCTTTAGGCCCCTTAACACCATTCGTATGTCCCTCAGATCAGTGAAGGATCCTATCGACCCTAAAGATATGAAAGGGGTATATATTATCCCTTGTTCCTGTGGGACCCCCTATATTGGTGAGACTGGTCGCTCCATTAATCAAAGGATTAGTGAGCACGCAGCTGACCTTAAGCATAGGAGAGAAAAGTCTTCTGCTTTAGCTGAGCATGCAGAAAAAACCAATCATCATGTTTGCATTGAGGAGGCTAGTGTTATTGCTAGAGTTTCGCAGTTCCATCATCGGAAATTTAGGGAAGCTCTTGAGATTGAAAAGAGGCCGAGCAATCTCAATAGAGAGGATGGCTGGAAAATCAGTAGGTGTTGGGTCCCAACACTCTCTTCCTAGTCGTTTTTCCACCCCCCCTCCTTGTTTTTTGGCTCCATTTATTTATTTATTTTTATTTTTTTCAACTGTTAGACAATATTAAATTAATTACCTTTTATAACCAACTACGTTCTTAATTAAATTTATTTATTTATTTATTTTAATTTTTGGATAAGTTATTTATTTACTTATTTTTTTTTAATTAGATATTTAATTTTAACATATATATATATATATATTTGGATAAGTTATTTATTTTTTTATTTTTTTAATTAGATATTTAATTTTAAATTAATATTTTTTCTCGTTCTAATATGTATTTATTAATTCTAACTAACTATTATCTTAAAATTACTTTATATATATTTATATATACATATAATGTATATTAAAAGAAAGGTCCTTCATATAACTAACTTCCATTTAAATTACTAAATAACTTATAATTTTTAATTATTAAATAATACCTTTTTAACTAACTATTAACTTAAACACCAATTAAAATTAATATATATATATATATATATATATATATATATATATATATATATTAGGGGAATGGTCACCTAATATAACTAACTTCCATTAAATTATAAAAAATTTTATGACTCTGGTCCCAAAGTCAAAATTAGTCGTTGGTCAAGTTAGCCATTGGAGGCTCTGCTTAGACTATTTAACATGCAAAGTTGGATCTGTTTCTTCAACTTGTCCTGACAATGAACCACACTGGTTGGTTCGAAATGCGTCGACAAATGATAGATCTTGTGATTTACACCGAAAATTCTCTGGTAAACATTATTTTCTGTCAACTCCATATTAAACAGTGAAAAATTACATATGTGCCTCATACTAAAAAGTGAATTAATTTTGTTTTTTACTTTCAATTGCTTTATCTCTATATAAAGTTGATGTAAAATTAAGGTGAAATTAAAGTATTTTATTTATAACGAACATTAATTTTTTGTTATTAATGTAATTATTATTTTATTATTTTTAAATGTAACATTATGTGACAACAATTCCCCATAATAAACTATAAAAAGTGACACAATTACTATATTACTTTATCATTCATTTTTTATTTTATTTTTTCTTATAAAAAAATAAAAAAAAAAATTCAAACCATCGTGACAATACTAGACAATACTAATAAAGTTAACCTTAGAAAAAAAATTCATGAAAATACTACTATCCCATCCACCAAAGGTGTGGTTGTTAAACATCCATATGTTATCAACATTCAAACAACGCCATTGCCTAACTCTTCACTATCCCCTTGGGATGGGCACAACGACCTTAATTGATAATTTCCGGCAATGGCACTGTAGGCCAATCCAATGGCACAAAATAATAGTTTCTTTAATCCATAAATATTGTCTCATGTTCTCACGTTACCATGTTAATTTCAGTTAATCTTGTATGTATTTAATATTGAAAGAAAGAAAGAAGAAATAAATTATTTTAACGTCCACGAGGCTAAAGATAGCCTATGGGACAAATTGCTTCTTCATTTGCTTGATGTATTCGGTCCTTTTTTTGTGAAGCTTCAAAATAAATGCTCCTAGATTCTCGACAAACCCCTCGCTAAATAGATTATCCCAAGAGCTAGCTACCAACATATCTGCATAACTTTCCTTGTTTTCTTTGAAGGCCTCACATTCTAAAATGAAATGTTTTTCTGTTTCCACTTTTCCGGAAGAACAAAAAATGCATACTCTTTCCTCTCACACTTCCTTTGGCCTTTTCCAGTGCTCTATTTCACAACGGAGTTGATGAGAATTAGTCCTTAACTGTGCAATAATAATTTTGGCTCTCAAGAGATATTGGCCTCTATGTATGCTTTTGGTTGATGACTATGAGTGGGATTAAACGCTTCAATATAGTAATTTTTCTTTCTTCCTAGCTCCTTATCCCAAGTACATTTGTGGCACTTTTCCATAACAAAAACTTTTATCTCTTTGTTGTTTATGGGACACGCATTCAAGCAAATACCCCATTTACTAAACCATTTGCTATTTTGTTGCATCCAAGTTTTTTTGCACTTGCATAATCTATCATTAAAGACAACCTTAAGCCATCTACCCTCTTCCATTTGTTCAATTATTTTTTAAATATCTTATGACTCATACCCTAGCAATTGCTTCAATAGGAGCAATCTCTGTTTCACTTAACAAGATATCATAACGAACTTCACTTTTAATCTTAAATTTGTTTGTAATCAAACGCTTCTGAATTTTCTCAATTTGTCTCGACTGCATGTCAGATGTACTGCTTAATAACTGCTTGTAATCTTTGAGCTTTATGTTATCCTTGTTTGACTCTTTCCACATTCTCCTTGCCTTTTTGCATTCCCCGTCAAACCAAGCATTAATGAGAAAGCAATTTGTTTCAGACTTCTTAATTTTTGCTCTTTTTCACTTTGCAAGTGCGCATTGAATTAAATGTGTTAGTTCATGACTATTAAGGCTGTGAATTTTAATTTTCTCCTTCTCAAAGAGCCTCTCTAGCGTCATTTTGAAGGTATTACAATTTTCTGGGGTCAAAAGAATTATGCCCTGTGGAGGATTTTGTTGCGCATGCTGAATTTTTGACTCTAATTGTTTCTTTCCAATCCAAGAGAAACCTAAATGAATTGGCTTGTGATCTGATTTCAAGTCCCACAACTGATCTCCACTCAAAACTTCTTCCATTTTCTCACACAAACCATGAGAGAAAATTACATAATCTACCACACTTGCTCCATTGTAAGTATTGCAAGTGAAATTACCGGACTTTTCCCATCTAGTCAAGCCATTACAAATGACTAAATCAAAGGCCCCACATAGAGTAAACAATTGTTCACTAAAGAGATTGCAGCCCTTGTCCTATGAAATTCTTTGCCACTGATGATTACTTTCTTCTGTAAGCCCAATAGGGTCATAATCATCTTTACAACAAAGAATGCTAGCTTGCTCACTTGCAGTCCTAGCATTGAAATCACCCACTATAAGGACTTCACCTAGCTGCGAATATGTTTCAATATCCACTTTTAACGCTGCAAATGGATCTTTGGGGTCAAGCCCTCTACCTTTTTATATTTTTGAAACCTGCGACACAAAATAGCATGCTGCAATTCTGATGTGTTTTCCATTTTTTTCTATTTTAAACCAAATGAATTGCTTATTTGAGTCTTCTTTTTCTAACTGAAGACAACCTTCTTTCTCCCTTACTAAAACCATGATACCCCCATGCCCAAGAGCCATTCCCTGCTGCCTTGTTCCATATTGCCATCTTCCAGTATCCTTCAAACAGAGGTGTCTTTCACCCTTTGATATAGGTGGATCTCCAGACATCAGTGGCATGGAAAAGGCTCAAAATTCAAAGTGGCAGAAAGATGATTAACTTGACATCAGATCGAAGTGCTCGTCGCCCTGATTCCAACGGTGCAAACGACACTCCAATCCGAGTCCGGATGAAGGAGATAGAGGCAGTCAAAGTTGGGTTGACTTTTTGCTGACTGGGCAGGATAACAAAGGCACAATTTGAACTTTTCCGGCAGATGGAATCCAGCCAACTCTGGCTAGATTCCGGGCGAAATTGTCGCCTGGTTAAAATGACTCCTTCGATCAAAAATCCGATTTTTCAAAAAAGGCATATGGTTTCATATAACAAAAAATTATTAAAAAAAGGGGTCGCAGGCCACCAACCCTACCACCCCAACCCGTACCACAAGCAATGTTTAGTGGAGGGGCGGGCCACTAACCCTGGCCCCTCCCACGGAACCACCCCAAATCATAACAATAATATATATTGGTGGAGGGGCGGGCCATGACCCCTGGCCTCTCCCACAGGACCGTTGAAAACAAAATAAGACAGAGGTTTTTGGGTGGGCCGGTCCTTGGGGCCCGGACCCAATCTTGACAGCCTGACACCATGTACTTAAATGCAACGGTGCTGGCGGAGGTGGGGTGGGCGAGCCGCCCAAGGCGGGCCTTGCGCGACCCTTGTTAAAAATAAAGATTTGTTATGTAAAAAAAGGAGGAGGCGGGGTTTGACCGCCCTACCTCCTCCATACCAAACGAATCTTAAACCAACTTAGCCAACGAAATTCTTGAGAAATCTGTCAGCCTGTTTTCTATTTAACACTCAGTTCATCAGTGCGCCCAAGGCAGAGGAGGGAGCGCACGTAGTTCGAGGCAGATTTTTGCAGGAGGGCCAGATTTTCACTTCGTCAGATTTCGACAAATTTTATATGGTTTCAACATTTCTCGACGCCACGAATGCAATGGTGTTGTGGCGTTGTTCGTTTCTCCATCAGAGTTCTACATTTTTTGGCCATTTTTCAGTATGGAGGTATAAAACTCCTTTTTTGTAGCTGATGCTTGTACTCTTCTTTCTAATGCCACTTAATGAATGAAGGCTTCCCCATTGATCGAACAGGGCCCGGAGACGTAGTCCAAGTCAGACGAACTCTGTTATCAAGTTTTGTTGTCTTCTTTCATGCTTTATGTCTTTCTCCTCTTCTCTCATGTGCACATTAAATTTCTATGTTTAAGCTACAATTTATGCATGTAATTCTTTAATACATCTATAAGCAAAAGATCTTGGATCACCCTTCATGCTCATGTGTTTCTATGAGGCAAATTATGTCTCTATCTTCCGCAGTAGGCCCTAACCCAGGTCCTCGTCTCCATGGGTTACCTCTAGAGTTCCAACAAACTAATCTTATGGAAACCTAGATATGACTTGATTGCTATTTATTTTGACATGCAAGACTCACATTTGAGTCTTCGTCCCTGCTTTCCCATACTGACCCTGCTTTCTAATTTCTTGTTGAATAGTTTGTTGCCTCTTCTTTATTACCATCTTGCTGCTCTATTTTGGAAGGAGGTCCAAATCACGCTATCAAAAATTTGCCTTTATAAATCCATACTCTTTTGCCTTCATCTCTTGCTGCCCTAACCTTTAAAATTTCCTCCCTTCTTTCCTCCAGTTGTTTTACAGTTAAATCTTTTTCTAGGAAAAAACGGGAACCCCTCAAGAGATGTTTCTTGCTTAGAATGATATATTTATCACACAAGCTAGGCATAATGACTTTTATGGGCCTAGCCCTCTCCCCGTGAAACTTACCCACCCTCCATGCTTGGCATATTTGTCCTTGCCATAACAAATTGTCTTTCAAGAAATCTCTTGCAAGGTCAAGAGTACATTCATTTTTCCCATAGTCTTTCACCCCTTTAATAATTATATTTGCTACACTATTTTGTCTTCCTTGCCTTCACTATCTTGCATGTTGTCAACCTGAATATTTGTTTCTCCTTCCTTATTAGCAGAATTGCTAATAACTTGAGCCCAGGTTTTCGAAACTTTGGTGGAATCTCCTTTCGTTTCTTCTCTCGCATTCACTTCATGGTTGTTTATTTGGGCAATCATTTTCCTTTTATCCTGGGATGATTTCACATTCACCACCTCTGTACTTTCCACTACATATTTATTTATGTTTTGCACATCCGCCTTCATGCGTTGCCATTCTGTCTTCCCTATCAGGAGAGCTTCCTGTAGGAATGCCACTTGTTCTTATAAAACTTCATTACTTTCTGCTAAAGCCTTGTTCTCAGCTGTTATTATATGAACTTTAGGATTTCTTTCCTGCCCTTTAGCTTCTAAAACCTCCAACCTTTGTTTTGCATTTAACAATTCTTTCACATTAAGATCAGATGACCATGTGAGCGGTGTGGATGTGGGACTATATAAGGCAGAATCATCAATGAATTTTCCTCTTCCTCTAGACTTCTTGTTGCCACGTGCTTGTAGAGGAGACTTATTTGAGTGCTTTTTGCGAAGGGCTTGAGTACTTTTCTTTTGTAGACCGTTTCTTCCTTGTTTGCTCCCATTTTAGGCGGACTATTCTTCATTTTAAAATGCCCCGATATTGTTTGGCATTGACCCAAACCCACTTCCCAGCTTTGGCGGATGAGACAATTTTCACTTGTCCTAAATCATTTGTCTCCACATGTTCTAAAATTTCTTGTTCCTTTGTCATGTTTGAAAGCATTTGTCGTCCAACCTGTTTCGAGAAATATGTAGGTCTATAAAATGCCAAGATTACTTCACACTGCTCCCTGCTGTTCAGGTTATCGCTGCTCGATACTTCTATTGCATAAAAGCTCCCTACTCTCACACTGCTCACTGTTCACTGCTCGTTGCTCTCAATGTTGATCACATTGCTCTGCTCACACAACCTATGTATCTTGAAAACAATCTATGATGATCCAAGGGCAACGATGAAGGGTTATTCAAAGGAGTATTAAGAGCCTTTAGAAAATGTGTTGTGCGATGTGGTGGGGTCTTCCCCAAGCTTGCAATGATTTTTATCTTAGAACTGATTTGGACATTACTATGATGTTTGTTTGTTTGAAGAGGTTAAGATCATTTGTGAGATGGTTGTGTACCCAAAAGCAGAAGATTAATGGCAAAGGAATAAACTCTAATTTTGTTGTGTCAGGAATTTGATGGCAGAGCAACAAATATTTCTTTGGGTTCACCAACAACCCTGGCGGATGAACTTGAACAGTCACACTTCCACAATACGACTTGGACAAGCTCGTTATCTCTCTTCACTATATTTGTCGCAAAATCGCATTTTAGAGTCTTAGAGATGTCACCGGAAAATGCGTTTGGCCAAAAAAATGTGACTATGCGACCTTCACAAGTCGTAGTTCCTTTCTACCTTATTTGCAACTAGTCACAAAATTGCATTTTAGAGTCTTAGAGATGTTCCTGGAAAATGCGGCTTGGTTAAAAAATGCAACTATGAGAATATGTTTTAGAAATACTTAGGAACAGTGGGACCAATGGGTGGCTAGTCTCTTACCTTTGGAATTGAAAATTGTTGAAAGCTACTAAAGGCCACCTAGAGAGCTCACTACTGGACATAGCCTTCGTTGCTGAATATTGCGAATGCTCCGAGATTGTGCAAAAGTTTTCTTTCGAACGAGGGATTTGATGAGACACTTGTGATTGTTCGACAGAAGGGAAGAAGGAAGAAGGGAGGAGATCGACAGGAAAAATGACGGTAGCGGTAGTAGTGGCAAAGTGGGTGATCAGGCGCTTCGCCCTTAGCTTATGGTATCATTCTTCCCACTCGGTGCTACACTCCAGAACCCTCCAAGCAAGCAGTTGCATTCTTGAAAGACGAAACTTATCTTTCCACCATATTTGCAACTAGTCGCAAAATCACATTTTAGAGTCTTAGAGATGTCATCGGAAAATGCGGCCTGACCAAAGATGCAACTATGCGACCTTCACAAGTCGCAATTCCTTTCTATGCGGCCAAAAATGCGATTATGCGAATATGTTATAGAAATACTTAGGAACAATTGCACCAATGGGTGGCTAGACTCTTACCTTTGGATTTGAAAACTGCTGAAAATTGCTGAAGGCCACCCAGAAAGCTTGCTACTGGACATAGCCTTCGTTGTTCATCCGGTGGAAGTTGCGTGTACAACCTCCAACCACGCACTACAAGCCTAAGGACTCGGAGGGAGCATTCTGTTTCTTCAAGAACCTCTGCGCAGATGAGTATCTCTGAGAACTTTTTGGGTTTTTGTAAGGCCTGGGCCAAAAGCCAAACAGAATTGGAAACATGACAAATTCAAAAAAAATCAACTAGGGGTTTAGATTAGTTGGTTTGTGAGCGGTTTAGTTTTTGCTAGGTCTCAGGGTTAAACATTATAGAGAAGGTTGAGGATGGAAGCAGGGAATTAATCTTAAAGAACATCCAAACTCACCAAGCTTTACACAATCTTAATAATAACATCCATTAGTGAATTGAAACCTTTTTTACTCAACCTAGTAAATTAAAAAATTAAAGAATTCAAATAAAAATTAAAAACAAAAAAACCACATCCACTTTGGGATAGCAATTGATAATGACGGTGGAAATCAAATCTAAGTGAACCAACAATCTTAGGTTCAAATCTTGTGCTATCCTCCAATCGAAATTGAGAAATTAAACACGATGAAAATATAATCCTACAAAACTTATAAAAATCAATAAAACCACCATAATAAAAACTATTTCCATTAAAAAAAACAAAAAACCCACATTAATGTTCAATTTGGAAAATATACCCACCTACCAACATAATCAAACGCAGAACTACACAACTAAATCTTCACGAATTCAACTTTGGACACTGCCAAAAAAAACCAGTGAGTATGAGGCAACATGCTCCACAAATTCCAATCCATCATGTGGCATATCTTTATATTAAGATAAGTACACCGGCAAATAAAATAAAATAAATAAACATACAAATAATGAAAATAAAACAACCGATAAATAGCAAGGGCATTAGAAGCTGACTCGCAGCGGAGAATATGGCGCTGTTTCATCCAACTTCAACGCAACTTCCCCTCACAAAATTTACATACCCTCAAATTCCACGTAGACGTTTGATCGCCTCTGCCTCCATTGACAGCACACCCAATGTACGTTGATATTGTTATCTGATTTTCCATTTTTCTGCAATGTGCAACACCAGCTTATCAGAATATGCAACCCACTATTTTTGAAATGGAATTGCACCATGATTTGTCAGGAGAACAGAAGAAAAAGTAATAGAAGTAGAAATAATTTATACCAATCTCAGATGGCATAATAAACTGTTGTGGGGTTTCTGTGGTTCATATCTCTGTTGACCTTTACATAACCTAGGATTTCCATTGTCTGTGACAGTAGTGCAATTTTCTCTTGTGGGAGCTGCTACCTCTTTGAAATATGCAATTGCAAATAAGTAGCAAAATAGAATTGTAGTTTCAATCCTCTTTCTTCGGCGAACTTGCAGGCTTTTGTGAAATGCTTTTCATTCTTAAAATCAGCATAGTCGGCCAGCAAGCAATATGGACCTGTTTTTGAGTTTCTGAAGTCAGCATTTTATGTTTGAAACCAACTATAAGGCAGATTATAAAGGATTTGAAATGCCATTTAATTTATCCAAGCAATATTTCTAAACTATTTTTGGAATTCATCTTCCTTATTGTTGTTCACTAATTATTTATTTGAAAAGCTATAAATTGCTACTTTTGGTATTTTGTGTTAGTAATGCTTAGGCTGCAACATAACTGTGCAGTTATTAGATGCCCAAGTTTTGAATTTGCTTGGAGGTACACACCATCCCAGGGATATAATCTGTTACCCCAGTAGTCGCACTGACCCAGGGGATTCTGCAAATTAGTTCTAAATATGCCGTGCTGGTAGAGTGGAGCAATTGCAAATAGGTAGCAACCCACAACATAACATTGTGGTTTCAATCCTATTTCTTCTCTGAACTCGTAGCTTCTTTTTGTGAAATGTTTTCCATTCTTAAACTCGGCATGGCCTGCCTGAAATGGGCGTGTCCCTGAGTGGCTGAAGTCTGCAGTTTATGTTTGAAACCAACCATACGACTTTGAAATAAAATTTTATTTATTAAAAAAAAAAATTCATCAATCAATGGTCCTAAACCACTATTATAAATCATCTTCCTTATTATTATTTTGTAAATGATATTAATTGTTTAGCAAACATTTATTTGAATAAGCATAATTTAAATGTTTTAGATTTTGTGTTATTAATGTTTAGGGCTTGTTACCCATCTGATTAGTGGGGTTGCTAAGGTCTTGACAGCTTGCTGGATGGACAGACCAGGCAGAGACCCATTGTCAGCTTGGCCCAAGCTTCTTTTGTTTAGACCTTGTTGCTCAAAATCTAGCAAGTCTTATGAGAGGCCTCACAAGGATTAGACCAAGTGACAACACTATGAGGTGGGGCCCAATGTCACCACAATCACCGCCTCATGCCATTTAGTGGATTTGCACCAAAAGAGAGGCTTCCTTTTGTTGGTCACGTAATGGATATTCTAAGCTAAGGCAAGGAGGTGACAATGGCACTCCAAGGAAAGGCACTAAACTTAAGGATAAGGCTCAAACTAGCACAAACAAGGCAAAACGTACCTTCCAAAGACCTATCTAGGGCATAAGTGACCTAGGGTTTAGTGAATAAGCAATGTTAACAAGCTTACCAAGGTAAAGAAGGCCAAGAAAATGCTTGATAGGATGAATATGATCAATATTAGGGACATCAAGTCTTCAAAAGTCCCAAGTTAAAGCTTAGGGCTAGATTAGGGT
Organism: Pinus tabuliformis; assembly: GCA_031772625.1. Lineage (NCBI taxonomy): Eukaryota > Viridiplantae > Streptophyta > Pinopsida > Pinales > Pinaceae > Pinus > Pinus tabuliformis. The sequence continues at coordinate 239,949,242 of CM062814.1, read as the reverse complement.
GTACCCTAGGGCAAAATTGCCTAAGGCTTGTGACATTAGCCCTAAAAAGGAGGATTTCACCGTGGAAAAGGTGTGATTTTGAGGAAATGAGTTACCAACCACATGTAGAACCCTTCCTTGGGCAAAATACACCTACCCTAGTTGAATTCGGCCCTAACCCTAGCCTGGTGGCTTGCGTTAAAGGGCAAAAAAATTAGAGAAAAGTGGGAAACTTAGGTTTTGGGAAAATTTTAAGGTGTAGTTGCCTTTGTGGAAAGGTCAATGCTTGATCTTTTTTGAACGGTGTTGTCATTGATTCCAACATCGATCCTTGAACACTCTTAATATTGGTTTGAATTACATTAATGGAAGCTTCATAGGTCAAGAAGCCCTAGACACCCCGCACTTGTTGAAGATTTTGAGGATGAAGATTAATGAATCTACCTCCGTGACCACCTTTGTTGGATTCGCCTTGTCATACCGATTCCGATGGTATGTGGCACGTCAAGAGGGTCCTTGCGGTTTGGGAGATATGCCCAGTCAAAGTTAAAAATCCCCATCATGTGGTCAAAACCTAAATTAGGTGACATGGTAGTCTGTCATTGGTTCATGGGCTTAGAAGAAAGTCATTATGGTTGAAAGGATAATTCTTGTGGTAAAAAATCCCAACATATAGATGATGTGGCAACATATAATTGAATAGCCATAGGGACAAGAAGAATGCTTTATTAAATTTAATTTTTAAGGATCTAAGGCAAATTTTATTAATATATCCATGGATCCAAATAGGTGGGAAATTTTAGCTCCAAAATAAATTTAAAATTCATTTAAAAAAAAAGTCAATTATTTCCTCTAAAGGCAAGTCTGTCTCTTCTAAAATGCATCCACAATTTGTATAAATATAAGAGTACTTTAGTCCTCAAAGGTAATCTAATGCGCTGACATCTTCTAAGCATTTGTGACCCTTGTGTAGTTGTGACTACCCTGTGGAAGAGGGCGAATCTCATGAAGTTTTTGTGCTTATGGTTAATACTATTGGGCTATGTTGTTTGACTTGTTCTATAGGCAGAAAATTTCGACATCAATCTAGAGTCATATTCCTTTGTCTTGGGTCTAGTTTTCAAGGTAGTTCTAGAACCACGTTAAAGTTTTCGCTATGGCATTGACCTAAGACCTCTTGCTCTGAGTATTTTATGGCTCTTATGCACTGCGACCCTACTGTCTAAACAACCTATTCTGTACGGCACACCAAACCCTTTTTGTAGAAATTATGGTGTAGATTTGCAACTGCTCATGAAATTTTAATCAAAATCACAAGACACAAACCTACTCTACTGCTCTGTAGAATTCAATTTACAATTTAGAACATCAATCACAAACATGCAATAAGAAATAACACACATGCACACAATATTTTTTCCAGGGGAAAGCAATTTGCTAAAAACCCCTTTACATGCTTGCATTAATCCGATGAATAGAGATGTATTACAATTGCTTTGCTCAACTGAGCACAACCTACAAGTGTAACCTCTCTCATTGCTCACTAAGAAGCTATGACCCAGACTTAGTCAATTTTTGCCTCTGCGTGAGCTCCTATTTCCTTGCGCAATTCCCGAGGAAATTAGGCAATTTTTGCCTCTGTGTGAGCTCCTATTTCCTTGCGCAATTCCCGAGGAAATTAGGCCCCTATTATTTAGAAATTTCCTCCAAAATGATTGCGCAATTTCCAAGGTTGATCATTTGACTGCATGCAACACCTGTACACTCAAGACTAGTTTACAATTGATGTTACATTACCTTGGAATCTCCACCACAACTGGGGAACTCGAATTCTTTGCATGCACTAGCTATTTTGGTTTGATTGATCAATTAACTGGATGATCACTGAGTTAGACTGAAGTCCCACTGCACAACTAACCTTCCACTAGTTTGTTAAATGATGTGACTACGGTCAAATTCCACTTTGGATAGCTCATTTGATGGAGATGATGAATGCATTGAATTCCTGTTTTTGAAAGGACCAAAATCGACCTAAAGATCATCAAATTTGGACAAGGGAAAGTGTATTTATGAAGAAAAGCCCATATATGCACATTTTGGACAGGTCGACCCTAAAGAAAATTGGACACCCATGGAAGCCTACAATTTCAAGTGACCTCAAGCTCATTTGGTCATCACCAAACATCTTCTTCTTCACTTCTTCATTGATTGGTTCGCATAGGTCTAAGGCTGGGACGACAAAAGAAGTTTGCTAAAGTCCGAAATTACAGGGCCTGAGACTTGCATCTGTTTTAGGGTTATAGTTGCTGGCTTCTTGTCACAGAACAAATTAGACCACAGTCGCTGGCTCGCAGGCTCAAGGGAGCGACTGGAAGCCTTCAGTCGCTCGCATAACTCCTCCATGCGACCGGGAAGTTTGACTCATATTTGACCGTTGACTGAAGTTGACCGCAAACAAGAAAAGTTGTCTCTGATATATTTTGATGTTGGAAACATATTTCTGAATATTATTGGGTTGTTTTTCTGGATGATATTGTCTTGGGCTCATTGTACTCTCTGTTGAAAATTTTATGACAATCTAGTAGAAGGAGAATTTCAAAGTGTTTTCCCCATAGTAGGTTTTTCCTTGGTCTTTGACCAAACTTGGTGTCTCTTGTGTTGGTATTATTGTCATTGATGGCAAAGGAGCAACAGGAGCAACAAGGTATGCAGGAGCAACAACAAGGCAAAGAAGGCAAAGAAGGCAAAAGTGCAGTAAAGAGGCGACAAAGAAGCAAATATGTGATGGAAAAGGAGCAGCGAAGAGGTAGCAAGGCAAGGAGCAACAAGCAACAAAAGAAGGCAAAGGAGTAGGAAGCAACAAAAGATGAGATGCAAAGGAGCAGCAACAAGGAACAATGAAGGAGAAGCAACAGGCAAAGGAGCAACAACAAGGAACAATGAAGGAGCAGCAACAAGGAACAATGAAGGAGAAACAACAGGTAAAGGAGAAACAAGAAGGCAATGTATACACTAATGAACAAGATCAACAATGAAAAGGAGCAAAAGAAGGAGGAGTTGTGATACATTGAAATGTTTTGATAATGTTGCAGAGATTGCTATATTGAAGAATTTGTTGTGATGTGAAATTGTTGATTGAGTTGAATTGTTGTGATGCAAAGGCAAGACTCCAAGGAAAAGGCAAAGATGTTGCAAAGATTGTTGTGATGCATTAATGATAAATATTGTTATTTGATGTTGGCATTAGGTTGATGCATTTAATCATTACATGTGGCTGAAATTAATATTGGATGGATTATTTATTTTTGTGAAGAGTTTGGAAACGAATGAGTGGAAGGCAAAGAGTCAAGCCTATTCACTTCATATTCCTATGTGGGATACAAACAACCAACAAACTATCTTTATAAAATATGTGATTTTGGAAGGCATTGAAGGGTTAGAGAGTGGGAGAATGTGTGAGAGTTGATTGAGCTATTATGCATTAGTTACCTAGCACATATGAAGCTTATGTGAAGCAGATTTGAAGGGAAGAAGATGCATAAATGAAGATGGAGATATGCAAAATTTATGACCAGGTAAACCAACACATTGTTATTTCTTGTTTGCATCAGGAGATGGTAGTCTCCTTTCAAGTAGTGGCTTGATAAACATCAGGTTGGATCCTGTTGAGGTAGGAGCCTCCTGTGGGTTGTAGCCTACAGAAAATCAGATGTAATAAGGAGTAGGAGCTTGCCTTTGCATCACAACAGTAATAAAATTGTGGTTTTCTCCCGTTATGGGTTTCCACATATATCTGGTGTCAATATGTGTTGTTATTATGTGCTGATGTGATGATTTGGTTAGTTTATCACCTTCTATTCACATATTCAATACGCTGGTCATTATTTGTAAAGTTGCTCATGCAATGTTTCAGTTAATGAGATTAATGAAAAGAATTTTAATGTCCATGAATATACTCAACTGATTCACCCTCCCTCTTAGTTTAGTCAAGTTTTCATCATCTTGTTGGTGTGTTGGTTGTCTCCTTTGTCATTGCATTTATTGTTCTATCTTCAATTACTGTTGATGATTGGAAAGACTAATTGTTATTGAAAAGATTGCTAATTGAAGTATTGAATTGGGCTAAAGTAATTGATACAACATAGAACAATCTAAAAATTTAACATGGTATTAGAGCTAAGGTGAAGGACAAGCCCAAAAGGAGACAAGCATTGAAGCAATCATCTTTGGGAAAGTTGAAGGAGCCAATCTAATCAAGTCAAGATGTCTTCCTTCTTCAAGGAAAATGAGAAGTTGGGTGACTCATCCAATTTTGCTGCATGGAAAGTCAGGTTGGAGATCATAGCTGATAACAATGATGTTTTGGAATACATTCAAGGAAAAGTACCCGAGCCTCTGGAGAATGCTTCCGCTGCTGCCAAGAACAAATACAAGAAAGGTGAGTTGAAAGCAAAACAAATTATAGCTGATGGTTTACAAGATAATTTACTTGCATATGTTGGAAATTTGAGGAAGTCTAAGGACATGTATGATAAGATAGCTGGCATGTATGAAGTCAACAATTTGAATGAAATCATCTCCTCAAAAGATCAACTCAAAGACATTAAGATGAACAAAGGAGAGTACATGCAATCCTACATAATGAGGATATATCATCTTAGAGATCAATTGCAAAGAGTTGGGGAATCTGTGCCTAATAGGGAATTCATGATTGTGACAGGGAATTAGAGATCATTCCCACAGTCGGTCTATGGATATACCAAGCCCTTGATCCAAAATTGTTTGGATTTAGGTTCTTCTAGGTTAGCGACATTCTAAGGGATCTCCTATGCTAGAAAAATCAAAGGAAGTTCACTTAACATTGATCCCTTCTTTTCCCTTGCTTGACCTAGATCTTTTGTTTGAAGATTCACCCGAAATCTTAGGTCTTGTTTTCGTGCCTTTGGGCTTCTTTGTGGTCCCACATCTCTACCATTCCTTATTTCACAAGGCCACTTAGAAACCTAGTTTATAGAAGAGTCTTAGGTCTAGGACATCCTCTATTTGGAGAATACCCCTAATCCCTAGGTCTAAGCCTCCCTTGAGCCTTTCTTAGAGATCCCTTCACCTTGCTTCTAAAGCAAGTAAGCCCTATTATTTGAGTCTCTCTAGTGAATGGGCTCTAGAAATCACTACCTATCCTATCACTGACTCATTAATTCTAGTGATTTCCCTATATCCAGTGTTTTAAAAACGGCTGGTTTGAACCGGTATCCAGTCAAACTGGTCGGTTCACTAGCCGATCATGTCAAACCGACAGAAAAACCGGTTTTGACCCCTCCCTTCGCCCAGAAACCACAAAAATCGGTGCTTACCGGCCGGTTTAGGGCGGAACCGACTGGTTTATGGTCAAACCGACTGGTTTATGATCAAACCGGCTGGTTTATGGTCAAACTGGGCGGTTCCATCCTAAACCGACTGGTTAGCTGCCAAGGCCGCGAAGGACCCATGCAGCGCAATTTAGGAAGCTTCTAGGGTGTTTTGGAGGGAAAATAAGGGTTGTTTCCCTCCAAAAACACCCTCTCCAAGCCTTTAAAAGGAGCTTGTGCCTCTCATTTGCCTCACACATCTCATTTGGAGTTTTTGTGAGTTTGATTGGGAGCTTGGAGAGTGTTGATGTAAAGTTTTGTAGATGTTCTATGCTAAGAGCAATTTCACTTTTCTCACAACAATCATACAAGTAGATAAGCAAAATGCAGATAGAACATATAAGCAGATCTTACAGAAGACAAATCAGAAACAAGAAAAATGAATGTGTTCATTTCGGCGGTCAACAGGATGCTTCAACCAGCAAAGTCTCCTTTGGTCAGCCAGCCCAGCATGTGTCACAACAACCCTCCTGGTAGCTCGTACTTTTAGGATGAGAGAGGAAGATGTGAGTTGTGATGTGTTCAAATTCTCTCCAACTTTTCCTGTATATATATATCCATCAATGAGGGTGTGTGACACATCTGTTGGGCATGTGAGCCTACATTACAAAACTGGCTGACCTTGCACATATAATTTATTAAGAATAATAAATTCAAAATATAAGTTCTGCTCATCGGATTAAGACTATTTTTATATGGATTTTACACCTCTCAGAAAGAGGAATCCAACAAAAATATTAGCCTCTTAATCTGAGCATCAGAACATGGAGTTTGGACCTAGTTGTCCAATTTTAACACTCCCTCTCAACTAGGGAGAACTCCATCTATTAGTGCAATTAACATCGTGAGTCATCCCGCCGAAACTTGCTTTGCTGGCTTCTTTATTTCAGAACAGAAGTGGGTCAGTCACAAAGACATCATTCCCCGACTGACATAATCAGTCCAGAGGTCCCAGACCTCACAAATCTTGATCCCAGATCAAGTGGTTGGACCATGCCATCCTAGATAGAGAGTACGACAATCTCTGATGCGTCCATCAGTCTTTGCTAATAGTCTCTAGCTTTTCCACACCTCATTGGCCAAATGAGAGGTACTTCCCATGAGCCCTGAACTCAATGGGTAGGATGCATACGGGGCACAGATTAAATGAGTGGCGAACCAGCTCAATAATCACAAGGGTGGGGCAGAAGCATTATGAGTGCTTATAGCTCCGAGAAGCTATCCCCAAAGCCCCCCAGAGCTCCCAGAGCTCATCGTCCAACAGGACCCACATCATAGGGTCTTTCCACGACACCAAGACTCTCACGGAAGGTTAGGAACTTGACCTTCCCCAGGGGCTTAGTGAGAATATCCGCGACCTGCTCATCAGTTCCTATATGATCGAGCCTTACGGCGCCTCGCTGTACCATATCCCGGATAAAGTGGTACCTGATATCAATATGCTTGGATCGGTCGTGGAACACAGGATTCTCAGTCATACGAATCCCACTCTGATTATCACAGAGTATTACAGTGGTATCTAGCACATGTTGGAACAGCTCACTAAAGAGCTTCCTCAACCAAACTGCTTCACAACAGGCCATACTAGCAGCAATGTATTCGGCCTCCGCAGTGCTCAAAGCCACCGACTTCTGCTTCCTGCTCATCCATGAGATCGAAGCAGAACCAAGATTGAAATAGCATCCAGATGTGCTCTTACGATCCACCACACTACCAGCCCAATCGGCATCAGTATATCCCCGGAGTATCACACTCCCGGCAGTGTATTTCAGCCCATGGTTTATCGTGCCCCGAAGATATCTCAAAAGATTCTTGGCACCAACCCAGTGAAAATGATGAGGCTCAACCATCTGTTGACTCAAAGTATTCACTGCAAAACATATGTCCGGACAGGTGTTCACTAAGAACATCAAAGCTCCTATGAGTTGACGATACTCAGTAGGATTGGCCAAGATAGGCCCTGCAGCGCTGCCACTCAACTTCTTAAAGTTGAGTTCCATTGGTGTCGACACGGACTTACAGTCCACCATCCCAAATCTTTCCAGAAGCTTCACAATATACTTTCCTTGAGAAAGGAAAATCTCTCCAGGTCTCTGCCAGACCTCCAGGCCTAGGAAATAGTGCATCAGTCCTAGGTCTTTCATCTCGAACTCAGCAGCAAGCTCCCTCTTACATTGATGAATGAGAGGGTCATCACCTGTCAGGAAGAGGTCGTCCACATACAGCACTAGAATGAGAGGCTTTCCTTTGTCAACCTTAAAGTAAAGGTTTGGATCAGCATTGCTTCGAGTGAAGCCCAGCTTCATCAAGTAACTATCCATCCTCTCATACCAAGCTCTGGGTGCTTGCTTTAACCCATAGAGGGCTTTCTTCAACCTGCAGACATAAGTGTCTTGATCTTGAACTTCAAATCTCAGAGGTTGTTCTGCATACACCTCTTCCTTTATTGCACCATGCAGAAAAGCGGTCTTGACATCCATCTGATGAAGACTCCATCCTTGCGTAGCAGCAAGGGCTATGATGGATCGGATGGTGGTATATCGAGCCACAGGTGCAAATATATCGTCATAGTCAATTCCTTCCTTTTGAGAGAAGGGGAAGGATCAATAGGGTCCATTGGCCCTTCAACATCAGGCATAGTCTCATCCTGGGGTTCTTCCAGATTTCCAGGTCTTTCTTCATGGTTTTCTTTAGATCTAGGAAGATCTACTACTTTCTTCAGGGAAGCATCTTCGTCAAAAGTGACATCATGGCTTATCTCTACTTCCCTTTGACCAGGGACATAGACTCTATATGCCTTAGAAGTCTCACTGTAGCCCACAAACATTCCTTTCTTCCCAGTAGCATCCAGCTTACTTCTCTTTTCTTTCGGCACATGAAAATAGACAGGACATCCAAAAATTCTAAAATGTGAGACATCAGGTTTCTTACCAGAGAAAACCTCTTCGGGAGTTTTGGAGTCCAAAGCGATGAGGGCATCGGTTTTGAATGTACACAGCAATATTTGCAGCTTCTCCCCACAGAAACTTTGGAAGACCCTGGTCACATAGCATGGCACGGGCAGCTTCCACAATAGTCCTATTCTTGCGTTCAGCAACACCATTCTGCTCAGGAGTATATGCAGTGGTAGTCTCCCTCTTAATGCCAGCTTCTCTGCAAAAGTCTTTGAACTCATTTGACTCATATTCAGTGCCATTGTCAGTCCTCAAAATCTTGATCTTCTTTCCGGTCATATTTTCCACCAAGGCTTTGAAGGTACGGAACCACATGAAAGCCTCATCCTTCTTCTTCAAGAAGTATATCGAGGTTTTGCGAGAGAAGTCATCAGTAAATGTCATATAGTAAGAACATCCCCCCCAGGGATGTTACAGGCAACATACCGGAAAGATCAGAATGGACCAGTTGCAATATCTCAGATGTCTTTGTGACACTTGAGGGGAAAGGTCCCCTTGTATGTTTTCCTTCAGCACAGCCCTTACATACACCTTTATGATTATTTCCAAAATCACGTTGCTCATGTCCATGATCTTCATGTACATCATCATCATGTTGCTGCCATGACAGATGGCATTCTATCACTGTTGTTCATTGTGATAGGGCTGCTATAGGTAAGCCATTTTATCACTGTAGATTATGCTTAGAGTGCAGTAAACACAGTCATCACTTAAATACTCTCCAACATGATCACATCAATGCTAAGACTGAGATAGCAACTACAGGATTACTATGATCTCAATTAGACCCAGACAGTGAGGATAGTAAGGGCACAAAAACACTTATGTATATGCCGACAGTAATAGCACAGACTTCATGCTAATGTTGTAACCTTATCCGCAGTCCTTTCTCCTTCATCCATCCATGATCTACAAAGTATGAGATCTGAGATTCATCTTTAATGCTGCGTCCTTATCAAATTAGATCATGTACCTGAGATTTTGCCATGACTGCACCTAATGCCCAACCGAGGTGCAGTCAAGCCCTAATGTGAATCTTCTTCTGTTTGCGGATATGAGAAGTCTGTCTCTCCTTAACTGCGTATACCTGTAATTGCTCTTCAAAACATCAAAATTATTTGAGTTCGTATGACTGTCTCCATGACTGCACATAGGGTCTTGCTGTGGCTACATTAACTGTGTATAAAAGTTTCCATGGACAACGTAATGCTGTGCGTATTGCCTTCATTATAGTGTATGGACAGCGTAATGTTGTGCGTATATATTGCCTCCATTACAACTGCGTGATGCTATGCGTATATACAAATGAGGATTTCGGAGAGCGTATTATATGTCTACGTGCTACAGCATAAACCACGCTGCCAGATCTAGGGCTTGCGTGATATATATGTGTCTACGCATCTTTGCCTGCATCCTGACTGCGTTCCAATAAATATCTTCATTCCCCGTATTATATGATTGTGATATATGACAGCGTTCCAAGTGCGTGGTCTCCACATGTTTCTTCAGAATGTATTTCAGCGTATATGAATATATATATGTGACATGACCTGTGCATTAGAGTTGTGACTGGCATATTAGCTCCAGCGTATACGTGACCTTCATTGACTGCGTGTAATTCTTTTCAGCTGTTCTATATACCAGACTGCGGCTTGGCTTCATATACGTTGGATCTCTTCGGCCCACTGCGGCTTCATATATGTCTGCGGCTCCATATATAACTGCGGTTAACTACGTTTCCATATATAACTGCGGCTCACTGCGGCTTCATGTTATGCATGCGATTCTACCTGCGGTTCTTCCGTGCTTGTTATCACTGCGGCTACATGCTAATATGTTAGCAGCTTCTGCAATGGGGACCGAGAAAAATTTGGCGACCTCGTCGAACGTAAGAGACTCATCCCAACTGATTTGCTGGGGATCCGTCCCAAGCTTTGCCATGTGACGATTCGTAACCGACTCCTGAGGCATATATCTTCTTTAATTCAAGTCGATTGCCCTCCAAATGTTTAGATACCTGCGAACCCCACTTCCTTCACTGCCCACAATGGATTTCGCAGATTCCTTTCTTGCCCAGTTTGGATGTGTTGAGTTAAAGCCTGAACCCAAATTCAATGCAACTATTGGACGCATAGAACGTGAAGAATTTGAGGGGAGAGTGAAGCCTGCGTGTGCCTTGCAATCACGCGAATCCGTTTAACTCCGAATTCGTTGAACACGTAATGCACGGTTTTATGCGAACAAAATCCGGAAAACTGGAGACGTCCGTCGCGGTTGTATAACGAAAACAGACGATCAACTGTTTTGTGCATTAAATTTCGATGTGTTTCGACCAGGTAGATCGTACGCTCAGAGTGATTAGGCTATTTTGTATGGTGATATTATATATAACTGCGTTCCAATATATATATATATATATATATGACAGCATGGCATATACATAACTTCCTGCATGATGTATCATGAAGTGCGTATATACTTCCTGCGTGACTGTATGGTGTGCATAATTAAGGTGTCATATATATCGTGAATGTTGTGCTTCCTTTATGACTGTATCATACGTAATGACCTCTTCATAATTGCAGCTTGATCACTGTGGCACCCAAGACTGCGTATGAGTCTTCATGACCAGCGTATAGGGTTTCATATTGCTGTAATTTAGGGCATCATCTGCCTGAGAGCTAGGGCATCATCTAGGCCAGCGTATTCTATGATCTCTCCTTCTCCAAAAACCCAAGACGTGGAGAGGAGGAGATCACTCAAGAATCCATTTTCTTCGATGATGATTGCTATAGATAGAGTTTGTCTTCACCTCAGCTCTGATACCATGTAAAGTTTTGTAGATGTTCTATGCTAAGAGCAATTTCACTTTTCTCACAACAATCATACAAGTAGATAAGCAAAATGCAGATAGAACATATAAGCAGATCTTACAGAAGACAAATCAGAAACAAGAAAAATGAATGTGTTCATTTCGGCGGTCAACAGGATGCTTCAACCAGCAAAGTCTCCTTTGGTCAGCCAGCCCAGCATGTGTCACAACAACCCTCCTGGTAGCTCGTACTTTTAGGATGAGAGAGGAAGATGTGAGTTGTGATGTGTTCAAATTCTCTCCAACTTTTCCTGTATATATATATCCATCAATGAGGGTGTGTGACACATCTGTTGGGCATGTGAGCCTACATTACAAAACTGGCTGACCTTGCACATATAATTTATTAAGAATAATAAATTCAAAATATAAGTTCTGCTCATCGGATTAAGACTATTTTTATATGGATTTTACACCTCTCAGAAAGAGGAATCCAACAAAAATATTAGCCTCTTAATCTGAGCATCAGAACATGGAGTTTGGACCTAGTTGTCCAATTTTAACAGTTGAGTATTTGATGGAGTAGTCATCTTGGAGGCTTGGAGTTGGAGTTGGAGCTATTTTGGAGATAGTTTGGCGCTGTAAGTGGAGTTGGCATCTTCAAAAGGAGGCTAAGGAAGCTAGTTTGCATTTCTAGGTAAAGATTTTCACTTGAAAAATTCCTCATTTGATTGCTGTCCATGTATTAAATTTTTTAATGTGTTATATCTATCATCTATGCTATCAAATATCTAGTTCTATGCTATCAAATTTTGTAGGCTATATGTAAATTTTTTTCTTAAATTTAGCTTTGGTTTTCCATGTTTCTTAGCTGCAATTTTTTTTAAATGGCAAATTTCTTTGCAAATTTTAATTATTTCAAGCTAACATGACTCCAAAAGCCAAGGGCAGTGCATGGGCTTATTGTGATTTGATTGATGGAAAAATGATATGCAAATTTTGCCATAAACCTATTGGAGGTGGGGGTATTCTCAGATTGAAACAACACTTGGCTGGGATAAGAGGCCAAGTAAAGCCATGTGAAGCACCAAATGAAGTGTTAGGTCCTATTAGGGCAGAATACCTTTCCAAGTTTGAAAAGTTTGAGGAGAATAAGGCTAGGGAGAAGGCCATCCAAGATGACATTGCAAGGAAGAGGGAATTATTAGAAGCCATGAAAGAGAGTGGGTATGATGATTATGAGATTCAAGAATCCCCTTCTATCTCGTCTACCATTGACCCCTTTCACTATGTTCCTCCTTTTGGCCAACAATCAAAAGGAACAAAGAGAACAAACATCCAGAGTTATTTCTCATCCTCTGCCAACATTGCCTTTTCTAATCCCACTTCCTCCCAGCCAAGTTGTCAACCCACTTTGGATCAACATTGGAAAAAACAATGCAAAGAAACTTCTTATCAATACATTGCTAGATGGTGGTATGATGCATATATCCCATTTAATGCTGCTCGCTCACCTTATTACCAAGCTATGTGGGACTCTTTTGTAGCTACAGGAAAGGGCTTCAAAGGCCCTAGTATGCATGAATTGGGGGGAGCTCTTTTGTAAAAAGAAATTTCTTCTATTGATGAGTATTTGGCTGAGCATAGAGATTCATGGCTCAAAACATGTTGTTCCATCATGTCAGATGGATGGACCGATGGAAAGAACCACACTATCATTAATTTCCTTATTTCTTGCCCTCAAGGAACCATGTTTTTGAGATCAGCTGATGCATCTGATTAGGTGAAGGATGCAACCCTTCTATTTGAGATTTTGGATGACATTATTCAGGAAATGGGGGAGTAGAAGGTCATCACCAATAATGCCTCAAACTATGTTCTTGCTGAAAAGATGCTTGAGCCCAAATATAGGACCATATTTTGGACTCCATGTGCTGCACATTGTATAGATGTCATGCTTGAGGACCATTGTTTTAAAATTCGGTCGAATCGAATCCGAAACGGCCTAGTTGATCCGAGTCATTGAAGAATTTTATGACTCGATAGAAAAACCAGTTCGGGAGGGCGAGTCATGACTGACTCGGCTGAGTTATTGCATGACTCGGTCGAGTCAGTCATGACTCGGTCAACCTGGCCGTTTCTGCATCTACTCGGCCGAGTCATTAAATCCGGCCAGTCACCTAAAAAAACAACGATTTTTCTAATTTTTTTTTTAACTTTTTAACATTTAGCTAATTGTTGGGGACTCCAAGGTGTTTTCTAAATTGGTTAAGTGCTATTTGGGGTCCATTCCCTTCTCCTAGTATTGATATGCTATTCAAATTTCATGGTAATGTTAAATTCTTAAAGTAAAAGTGACATTCTCCTTAATCTTCATTTTCATCCTTTTACTTAAATTTTTAACATTACCATGAAATGATTCAGGATGTTTGAGAGTGGTTTCGGCCTCATTGATTTCATATGGAGAAAGTAGAATTTTAGATTTCATTCAAAATCCAGTAGACTTATCAGTTTTTCAGGATTTCAGGATTGGAGGATTGCAATGTTTCCATTGAATTTTGTCATGTATTAGTGTATGGAACTCGTATTTAATCAAGAGCACCAATCCCTCTATGTACCTTGATGTTAGTGACATTGGTTGTCGAACTCCTCCGAGATTCGCTCCCAAACCAGGAGCTTTTGAAAATGTCGCTCCCGCTCTCGTTTTTGCTCTCGCTCCCCATTTTCGCTCCCACTCCCAAGTAACACTGAGCCAGATGATGTTGGCAACTCTAGCAGTTGCCAGTAGTACTGGTCACAAACTTTTGTTGTAGAGGCCATTTATAGCCTCCTTGGTTATGTGTTTTTGTTTTGATCTCTATATCATCATCTTGTATGTATTGGATAGTGCATTGGGTGCCATTTTGATATAATGGATATATTCATGAGCCTACTTTGATCATATGTTGTCTTCTATCTATATTCTAATGCTGTGTATTTGGAAACATGAATGAAATTTTTTAAAATTATGTGTTTTTATAAAAAATAAATATTTAATGTATTTTTTACAACGACCGAGTCATTGGAATCGAGCCGGCCGAGTCGATACCTAGTCGGAGTCAGAGTTGGAGTTGACACTCGACCGAGTCGGAGTTTTAAAACATTGTTGAGGACATAGGCAAAGTGGAGTGGGTAAAAAACAGTGTAGAGCATGCCAAGTGCATTACAAAATACATTTACAACCACTCATGGGTATTCTAATGAGGAAAAACATTGGGGGCAAAGAGCTTGTTAGGCCTGCAATTACGAGATTTGCAACTCACTTCCTCACGTTGCAATGTCTCAATGCTCAACAGAAAAACGTGCAAAAAATGTTATCTTTTGAAGATTGGACTGAATTTTAGTGGGCTCATAGAGAAGATGGCAAAGACACCAAAAAGAAAGTGTTTGACAATAATTTATGGAAAAGGTCTGCAAAGCTTGTGAAAATTACCGATCCCCTTGTTAAGGTGCCAAGGATGGTGGATGGCGAAAAATTGACCATGGGCTACATTTATAAGGCTATGGATTAGGCAAAGGAGCAGATATAGACAACTTATAAGGATAGGTTAGCTAAATATGGTCGTATATGGGAGATCATTGATAACAGATGGAACAATCAACTCCATCGTCCTATACATGCAACTGGGTATTTTTTGAATGTAAAGTATCATTATAAAGCTTGGCTAGGAGATCTGCAAGATGGGGAGGTCAGAGTTGGATTGATTGATTGCTTGGAGTGTGTTGACCTCTATTGGTCAACTACCCATGCAGTACCCCCTCCTTTTTTCTTTGCAAGAAAGGGGCAGCACCTGATCAGCGTGTCCGTGCCATCCAGCAGTCATCAGCAACTTGATCATTTTGATTGTAAAACCCAGTCTGCATGTATGAATTGTAAATAATCTTAGCAGACATGAGTCATGTATGTAAATTGCCTAGGTGGACCTAACTTTCTAGTGATAATCTACGTCCCGGAAGGTTTTTCGTCTCACCGATCCATGGATCGGCAGAGTTTTCCTTCAAACCTGACCCCAAAGCCGGGATGCATTTTGTCATTAGAACTTTAGGAGAATCCTAGTGGGTTAATCTGCTAGATTATAGTTGTGTCGCAGAACTGGGTGTTTTGTGAGGGTCTGTATTAAAGGGGTTTTTCTCCCTTAAGATGTAAATTGTAAAAGTCATGATGTAATGTGTCCTGAGGGTCGAAAAATGTTTTAAATCCCCTCGTGAGTCCTAAGTCCTAGGTCCTAGGTGATGTTTCCGAAGGCTTAGTTCGATGATCCATTTAAAAAATGAAATAAAATAATAAATAATAAATAATAAAAAATTTAAAAATTTAAAAATTTAAAAAAAATGAAATAAATAAAAAATAATAAAAAATTTAAAAATTTAAAAATTAAAAAAATAAAATAAAATAATATTTTAAGTGAATAAATCGACGGATGGGATCAAGAGATGTCTTGATCCTCATCAACGGTCGAGATCATTTCTACATGGATCATTCGAACTAGCCGTTGGGATCATTTCCTTTATATAGGGTCTTAGGTGGTCATTTCAGATCATTGGATCTGTGAGTCTGATACTGAAGAAGCTCTCTTGTAAATCTGTTTCTGGTTAATAAAAGAAGACTTTGGGGTCCATATCTTGCTGGTGTTACTCTCTTGAAATGCTGTGAGATTGTTTAAATTTTCTGCATATTTTATTTTCAACCATTAATAATAGCTTTTTGTAGAGTATTGTGAACATAGGTATCTTGTTCACTTGCTGGGGTTAGGGTGCTGTTAGGGTTTCTAAAGTAATGGCAGGTATCTCCATTACTGTTTGAGATCTAGCAGCATTTTTGCCCTCTTTATTGGCGGTTGTTTTGAGCTGTGCAGAAAGCATTTTATGAAGGAATTTTGTGGGCGTTCGGGGAAGTTCTCGGCTGAACCAGCCAACTCCCGCAAGCATTTTTTGCTGAGCCCAGTTGGATTTGATCCTGGGTTTATCATTCGGTTTATTTTTCTAAGTTGCATGAGAGATTTTCTGAAGTTCTTCACAGTGACAGTCTGAAATTTCTGTTTCTTTAAAAATATTTCCGTGCTTATCGCTGAATCTGGCTGTTAAGGGGCCAAATCTGTAAATTAACTAGCTGATCTAGGGTTTCATATTTTTGCTTTACACAGATTTTTTCATTAGGGTTTTATTTTCTTTGCCGTCATTTTTCTCACCCACTGCACCTGTAATGATAAACATTTAATCAGTACCCAGCATTCCATCAATGTCAGTGATGAGCAGCGTCTTCAAGTATCGGCAAATTCTCACGCACGGTAACAGTACAGTGGTTTGGGCGTAATAAGTATGTGGTTATGGTAAAATTCGAAACAGTCTTCAACGTGCTCACGCTCAGACGACAGAGGCATATATCATATATGTGGTAGCATCTGCGTATTCCCTTGATCTCATTGGTACATCGATTTGGAGGCCAGGAAACGTTTCGGCATGATCACGCTCAGCTTCAACGATTCACACCTCAAGGGCTGCAGTATTTCCGATTTGCCCATCGTTTTCCCTTGGATTGTATGCGGTGAGTATGCGTAAAACTGTTGCATCGTTTCTTCTGCCTGAAGTTTCATTTGTGTGGGCATCGAGCTTCATTCACGGCGGCTCAGCACGCGCTGGGGATTTCTGGTATGTATCGGTGTATTGCTGCCTTCAAACTGCGCCTCTCCATTACTCGATTACGCCATACCTGCATATCAGAGCCGCCATCAAAAGGAAACATTAAAGCTTCGCGTGATCAAGCAGGTCGGATTTTCCATTTTTAACGCAGTCAGTATCAGGTAAATCGAGTGCGTATCTTTAGGGTTCAGTCGTTTTTCGATTTTTTTTGATATCCATGCGTAATAGCGTTTGTTCATAGTTAGCGTAGATTAGAATTTAATGTTTTGTATAGTAATGTATTTAGATTTCAATCTATTTTTTGTTTAGTTTATAGTTTGTAAAGTTACGATTTTTTTTAGATTTTAATTTTGTTAATCGTTTTCATTTTTATAGATTTTATTTTATAAAAAGTTACAAAAAAAAAAAAAAAAAAAAAAGGGATTAAGATTTATTAATTTTAAATTTAAGTTTTGATTTAAGTTTCTATTTAGTTAAATCTTAGATTTTAGATTGATAGTTAGATGTTGTTTAAATTGATAGGTAGGCTGTATAATTCTTTGATTTTAATTTATTTTAGTTTAATTTAGTTTTAGAATAGAGTTTAAATTTTAAATTTTTAGATTTTTAATTTTCATTTTTATAATAAAAATAAAAAATTGAAAAAAGATTTAAAAAATTCGAAAAAATATAAAATTTTTGTGGAAATTTCTCTTCGTCAGATCCAGTCATTTTCGGGAATTGTCGTATGTTTCATGCTGAGATCTAAATTTTCAAGTCGAGATGCGAATTTGATATCTGGTTAATAGTTATGATTCATGTTGGTTTAAAGTATTCATTTTTTGAAATTTCTCAATTGCTGGATATCGTTTTGGTCATTCTAAGAGCATTGTGATTTAGCTGATGATAGATGATTGCTGGTCAAGGTTTATTTCTCTATATCATTTAACAAGTAATCATTTTAATAACAATCTCTTAAGGCACTGGTCTGCTAAATTAATCAAATCCATCGAGTGCTTTTTATATCGTATCTCGTGTCTCCCAACCAACTGGTCGACAGTTGGTCTCATCATCTCACAGGGACTACCCCCCTTAGCCGCGGGAGACAGGCTTAAACGGAGGGATCGGGGATCAGAGTGACAGCCCCCGGTCTGAGGGTTGTCGTGTCAATCCGCGCGACAACAGAGTGCATGGTCCCTATCCATGCAGACCAGTTGGAAATACATAGACAACTTACTCATTTCAGTATTGCAGCTGGTACCTTTGGCAAAAACTTGGCAAAGATGGCAAGATATGTGGATCAACCAGGTAAGCAATTCCAATTTCCAATTTGTTTTTCTTTTCAAGTTAAATTGTTTACAAATTTACAATTCAAATTATCTATAAATACTTGTAATTTGTAAATAAGTAATGAAATGCACTAAGTTACTAATTAATGTCTTTTTCTTTGTAGCACATTGGTGGGAGTCTTTTGGCTTCCAATTGTTGAAGTTTCTAAGTCTACTTAGTTAGAAACCCTCCATGCACTTTATCTGATTTATTCCTACCCACTTGTTATGTTACTTAACAAGTTATTTACAATGTAAATACTGAAAATAAACACTAGTGCATGCTCAACATATTACAGATCAACAACTGAAGGAAACAGAAACAATCACACCATATGACACCATTATTTTTGGACCAATCTCCCCGGAAAACCCAATGTGGGAAAACTGGTGCAGCTATTTGAGGGTTTTCTTATTAAGCAATATCAGAGTACAATCTGGGTGCCGAAACTGGCCTACCCAACAGAGAATTTCCTTGGCGATAATACCTCTTAGTTTGAGACAAATCTCCCGGCTGAAACCTTGGATAATCCTTCCGACAACTCCTCAGCATCAATCTGCCCCAGAAACCCCAGCGGCTGCCCTTTCTGGACTGCATCAGCCCCTCTCTGCCTAGCACTGGCCCTGCGTCAACCTGAATGGGTCTGTGTCAGCCTTAGGAGGCCCTGCGTCAGCCTTCTGGCCCTTTCCGTCAGCAACGCTGGCCTCTCTGAGGTTCTGCGCAACTCCCCACTGCCTCTGCGTGAGCCCTGGCTGGCTCTGCGTCCCTCTCCCCGGCTACTACGTTGCTCTCCCGACACTATCTCTGCCTCTCTGTTATTTTGTACTCAATGCCCCTCAGCTGCAATGTTAAAGTTTCTAACCCTACTTAGTTTAGAAACCATTCATGCACTTTTTCTGATTTATTCCTACCTACTTGTTATTTTTCTTTAACAAGTTATTTACAATGTAAATACTAAAAATAAACACCAGTGCATGCTCAACATATTACAAATCAACAACTAAAAGAAACAAGAACAAACACACCACATGACACCATTATTTTTGGACCAATGTCCCTGGAAAACCTAATGCGGGAACACCGGTGCAGCTATCTGAGGGTTTTCTTATTAAACAATATCAGAGTACAATCTGGGCGCTGAAACTGGCCTACCCAACAAAGAATTTCCTTAGTAGCTATACCTCACAGTTTGAGAGAAATCTCTTGGCTGAAACCCCAAAAAACCCTTCTGGCAGCTCTTCAGCACAAAAGTGCTCCTGCAACCCCAGCGTCTGCCCAATCTGGACTGCGTTAGCCCCTCTTTGTCTCACGTTGGCCCTGCATCAGCCTTTCTTGGCCTGCGTCAGCCCCAGGAGGCCCTGCGTCAGTTCTGGGAGCCTCTGCGTCAGTTGCGCTGGCCCCTTTGGTGCTCTACGCAGCTCTTGGCTGCCTCTGCGTGGCCCTGCATGAGCCCTTGCTGGCTCTGCATCACCCTCCTTGGCTACTACGCCTCTCTCCTGACACAATCTCTACCTTCTCTGTTCTCTTTACTCAATGCCCCTCAGTTGCTCTCCCGATCACTGATTCTATCTCTCTTAGCAAACCCCGCTCTAGAGAATAGAATGACTGATCATCTGGTGTACTCTCCAAGTGACCCTCAAGCCTCCTCTTATACTTTTTCTGTTGACATCTCAACCGTCGAGATTAAGTCCCTAATCAACGGCTAAGATTAGATCTGGCTTGATCCATGTCTTTTGGACCATTCTAACGCATAAGATTAGATTAAAAATATTAATTATTTTAATATCTCCTGATTTGTTAAGAATCTGCCCAAACCCTTTCTGGGTATTGGAGATCTCATGTGCCCCAACCTTTACACGAAATTTCGTGGCTAGAGCACACCTGATGCTACCGCAAATCAACATGCAACTCCTGATCGCTAATTCTATCTCTCTTAGCAAACTCCGCTCTAGAGAATAGAATCACTGATCACTCTAATGTACTCTCCAAGTGACTCTCAAGCCTCCTCTTATACTTTTCTCGTTGACATATCAACAACTGAGATTAAGTCCCTAATCAACGACTAAGATTAGATCTGGTGTAATGACCCACTTATAGTAAATTAAAATTTATGAAATTAAATAAAATAAAAAATAAAAAATTAAATAAATTAAAATTAAATCATTAAAATAAAAAAATAAACTTTATTTCAAATTAAGATATTCAAATAATATAAAATCAGATTTTGTTTATAAAAATCAACACGTATCATAATTTGGACACAGAGATGGAGGAAGTCGGTAAATGGAGACTTATAAGAAAGAAAGGACGTTGGAGGAAAAGGGGGAGAAGCAAGAAAAAAATTTGTACATGGAGTTTATCATCATGAACAATTGAGCCTTGCTTGTTATGAAGTTTTTGGGCATGGAGGAACAGTTTGCATCAATTGAGAAGCATACTGGACTGAGTATTTAGGTTGTACTCGATTTGGCTGGGTGGTTTCGGTCTTTTGGTAACGAATTGGAGAAGTTTCGAAGCATCTTCATCCGCAACAAACTAGGTAAGTACTTCTCATTAAATCAATTCAATTTTAATGTAGATTCATGAAGATTTCATATTCTGTTCACAGGGAATAGTTGTTTAAATTATTTACAGTTGTTAGATTTCATACTTTGTTCATAGGGAATAGTTATATAGGGAATAGTAATTTAAATTATTCACAGTTCTTACATTTGGTATCAGAGGAGGTTCAAACTCTCGGATCTGTTAAGTCTGCTAAGATAAGTCCGTTAAGATAAGTCTATTAAGATAATGTTGCCTGATCTAGAACAAGGAACAAACAGTATAATAAATATTATAGAAAATCTTCCATTACAAACATAATGAACTCTGTCTAAAGAAGTAATGATAGTAAGTGCTTCACTGTTGCAGATGCATCTTCTGACTGAAGAAATGCAACTAAAACCCGCTCCATTACTAAAATACTATTGTTTTCAGATGACTTAGAAAAGAGCCCTTATCCTCGAAAGGTAACTCTGTATCCGAAAAAGAAGAAAGGTGATTAGTTTACATGTGCATGCTTTACCCAAGCATGGCTTTAGGCCAAGTAGTACTTTCCTTAAACACTTGACTAACCCATGATGAAATTCTTCAGAAGCCTCAAGGTGACAGCAAAGCCACAGAGGTTAATTTCCTTATTATCATTGATATCTGATCTATTGCTGTTGATGTGCATCGCCGCAGTAGCTTGAGTTATTTATACTATCCATGTCTTTGATTGATCTGCAAACAAAGGTTTCAAAATCTTGTTCAGAAGCTTTAAAAATCTTGAGAGGAAACCCTGTTCGCATCAACAACAAAAATATAGACATGTTTATATACATTATAAAATTTTATTTAGAGCTACTGTCAAGCTGAACAAATGACATATATTGCAACCTAAATAATTAACACTACATATTTCTAGAGCTAACCTTGGAGGAAAAAAAAAAACAATCTACCTACCTAAAAGTAGCTAAGTCCATCTGTATTTTGCCATAATTCAAGACATGCTTGTAAACCGAGAGGTGGAGCCTCTCGAACTTATGCAGTGAACGAACGCAGCAGCTGAGGCCTACTATGGCTTGGCTCACACAAAAGGGATAATCCAATGCACGGAGACTTCAACTTTGCGAAGATCTTGCTTCTAACGACATCTTTGTTTTCATTCGATTCCTTGTCACCCTATTGCCGTTTTTCCATACGAGACAAACCTCCGAAAGTTGTGCCCAAGGAGCTCTAAAAGAACTTGAGGGCTTAATACCAGTTCTAACTATTACCCATTCCAATGCTTTCGGCCCTTTGATCAGCAAAATGTTTTCTTCATGCGCTCGTCGATGGCTTATCTCAGCATCAACGAAAAGAACACACGAATGCTGTTGTTTTCCGATTAAAATTCATCGCTCTTTCTCATTCTTGGAATAGATGAGTATATCATCTAAAAAGACTTGTACAAATTGATCAAGATATTTGTGGAAAACACTGTTCATAAGATTCATGAACACTGCTGGTGCATTAGTTAATCCAAATGGTACTATAGTAAATTCATAATGTCCAAAGCGTGTCCGGAATGCAGTCTTAGAAATATCGCTTTTAGAAATCCTTAACTGATGATAGCCTGGTCGAAGATCAATTTTTGAAAAGACAACAACTCCTTTCATTTGATCGAAGAGATCATCAATTCGAGGCATAGGATATCGATTCTTTACTGTAGCTCGATTCAAGTCTCGATAATCTATGCATAATCTTAAGGATCCATCTTTCTTCTTGACAAAAATTACAGGAGCACCCCAAGGTGATATACTGGGTCGAATATGTCCTATATCCAATAGTTCCTTCAATTGAATTTGTAATTCTTGAAGTTCTGGAGTTGTCATTCTATAAGGTGTTTTAGAGATTGGTTGAGTACCAGGTTTCAATTCTATTGTGAGATCTAGCTCTCTTTCAGGGGGTAATCCTGGTAGTTCCTTTGGAAATACATCCGGAAATTCAGCTAACACCGGATATTGTTCTAAGGATGGTCCTTTTTCTTTACTTACTTCTTGAATTACATATGCCTGACAACCTTTTCTTAAGCAACGCTTCATTTTCATTGCTGATATGTAGCGTAAAGATACTTTTCTCTTGATTCCTTGAATTTGGATCGCTTCTCCTTCATCATTTATACCTAGAATTCTTTTCCCATA
Organism: Pinus tabuliformis; assembly: GCA_031772625.1. Lineage (NCBI taxonomy): Eukaryota > Viridiplantae > Streptophyta > Pinopsida > Pinales > Pinaceae > Pinus > Pinus tabuliformis. The sequence continues at coordinate 239,926,399 of CM062814.1, read as the reverse complement.
ACAGTCTACCCAAGCTTGATGAGCTTCTAGCCAATCCATACCTATGACAAGATCATAAGTCCCTAAGGTTGTGACATAAACTTTCAATTTAGTCGAACAGACCCCTAGGTCAATTTTGCATTGATCCACACTTAAGTCTACGGATTGGAGTTCTCCTGAGGCCATTTCTACCTGTCTGAAATCATTTTGTCTGCGAGCTGCCAACCCACATTTGTTTAATGCATATGACGAAATGAAACTATCTATGGCACCAGTATCAAATAAGATTTTGAGTTTTATACCATTAATAATACCTGAAGATTCCACTACAATGGATTGATGTGCTGCTTGATCGTTGTTGACTAATGCATGAATTCTATGATTGCCTTGGTTATTTGATATTGGTTCCTTTCTAGTCCTATGCAATATACTTGATGAAGCTTCTGGACAATCACGTTGAAAATGCGGTCCTCCACATCCCCAACAATTAACCTGTGTTGGTCCTCTTGAATCAGGATGTGAATTTCTAGATAAAGAGCTTCGTCCTCTCATGTTGCTTCCTCTCGAATTTCTTCCTCTATTAGCAGTTCCACGAGATTTCCATGGACTGGTGTTTGATGATTCAGCGGCTATAGTATTAACTGCCATGGGAGCTCTTGTTCCTACATTTCTTGGGATAAATCTATTACCATAAGGTGGTCTTGAGCTACCTCCCCTGAAGAAATTTCGAGGAGTCTTTCCTGAAAACCCTGATTGTAAAGGTTCTGTTGGCCCTACATCCTTTTTGATTCCTAGATGTTCTTCTGCATAATGGCCACATTCTACCGCCTCAGCTACTGATGATGGTTTCCACATGCTCACCAAGGCCCTGATGCGAGGATTTAACCCAAATATGAAGTGTTCATCCTGACATTTATCAGAATCTAAGTAGTGAATGTATTTCACAAGCTCCATAAACCTTATCTCGTATTCTTCCACTGTTTTATTACCTTGAACTAATGTATGAAAGGCTCCGGCTTCTTGTTGTTGAAAATATGGAGGTAAATAATTTGCGCGGAATATTTCCTCGAACAATTCCCAAGGGACATTATCCGTTGTGAGGTGTAGTATTAATGCAGGATAGAGGAGTAATAGCGTATGTCTCAAGAAAGTTAAAGCCTCATGAAGAACTCTACGCTACTCACGATTTAGAGTTAGTTGCTGTAGTACTAGCTTTAAAGATATGGAGACACTATCTAGTGGGGCGAAGTTTTACACTTAAAAGCGACCATCAAAGTCTACAATATTTGTTCACTCAAAGAGACTTGAATGCTAGGCAAAGACGATGGAGTGAATTCTTAAGTGAATATGACTTTGGAATATCATATATTAAAGGAAAGGAAAATGTAGTGGCAGATGCTTTAAGCAGAAGACCCCAGATATTTTCTCTCATACCTATCAAAGTAGACTTAAGGCAACGAGTACTAAAATATCTCATAAAAGATAGCTGGTATTTAAAGGTGAGTTCTAGTTTTGAAAGTAAAAAACCAAAAGAATCTAAGTTTGAAGGATATGAACTAGAAGATGATGGAATCTTATGATTCCATGGAAGGATGTATATTCCTGATAATAGGGATCTTCGAGACACTATCCTTAAGGAAGACCATAGAGTAGTGTATTGTGCACATCCTGGAGTAAAGAAAATGTATGCGGATACCAAGAAACTCTTCTTCTGGTCGGGCATGAAACGTGATATCATTCAATTCATTGCAAGATGTTTGGAATGTCAACAAGTAAACGCAGATCATTGTCATCCAACAGGTTTTTTACAACCACACGACATTCCTATGACCAAATGGGAGATTATTTCTATGGATTTTATCACTGGACTACCTCTTACTTCTCAAAGACACAATGCCATTCTGGTAGTAGTGGATAAATTAACAAAAAACACCCATTTCATTCCTGTAAGAGATACTTACGAAGTTGCTGACATAGCTCGAGTATTCATAAATGAAATTATCAGATTTCATGGAGTACCTAAAAAGATTATATCAGATAGAGATTAACTATTCACTTCAGGATTCTGGACTTGCATGCAGTCAGTCTTAGGAACTCAATTAAATTTAAACACAACTTATCATCCTGAAACTGATGGGCAAACAGAAAGGGTAAATCAAGTACTAGAAGATATGTTGAGGATGTATGTTATGGATCAACAATCACATTGGGAAAAGTACTTATCCTTAGTCGAATTTGCATACAATAATAGTTATCACAATTCAATCGGAATGCTTCCATTTGAAGCATTATACGGCAGACCTTGCAGAACACCGTTAAGTTGGGACAAGTTAGAAGATCGAGTGTTAGTAGGGCCATAATTAATACAAGAAATTGAGGAGTAGGTAAAACAAATTAGACAGCGGTTAAAGGAAGCACATGATAGACAAAAGAGTTATATTGATGCTCACAGAACTGATAGGAAGTATAAGGTAGGGGATCAGGTTTTCATCCGCATCAAACCGAATAAAAGTACTATTCGATTCAGAAAAGGGACAAAGTTATCACCCCGATTTATTGGACCATTTAAAGTCATGGAAAGAGTTGGACCTGTTGCCTATCGTCTTGCACTGCCACCTCAATTGCATAAAGTTCATAATGTATTTCATGTATCTGTTGTTAGCGCTCGAATTTGGCCTCAGGCTGAAGAAGGCAAAATCCAAGGCAACATCAAACCACATAGCTTCGTAGCTAGCCCTACGAGGACAGGAGAGGGCTATCTCCGGGTCTATCTCGGCAAAAGGTCTTCAAAGGGCTGAGATGACCAATAAAGAACACTGATTTTAGGCTAGTAAACTGATAGGGAAAGTTTGATTTCAAATTTTTAGGGTTTTGTTGGAAAACTAAGCACGACAATTTTGGGTGTGGGGATGAGACACAGTTTTTGTAGAGGTCTTTTTGGGGCAAGGTAGGAGATTGTCTTGATGCCTTTGAAGGAAGTGAATGGATAGGTATGACTGGTGAGGAGCTAAGGAGAGCAAGAAACCATCAGGAGTTCTCCTTAAACAGATGAAAACATAGATATTAAGCAAACTTAAAGGCAGAGCATAGAAACCATGAATTCTACCTTAACACTTCATTTACTTAATTTGCAGAAGAGAAGAGTAGGAAAATGATACACATGACAAACTTACAAGTACATGAGAGAAACACACCATCAACACAAATCACCACAGGAATCCCAAATAGTGCTGCAAACCCCTGGTCTTTCTTTTGCCAAAATTGCAGAGATACAAAGAGTAATACAGTCTAAGCTTATCCCTCAAGAGTCCAACCTCTCCAACCATGAAAATGATTTAGAAAATACATAATATAGAGCATACCAACCCATTCCCTACCCTCTAGGGGTCGAGCTCATGATCCTAGGAGCTGTTTCAACCAATTCTAAACAAAGCACTACAATCTAGGCAGTGAAAACAACTTGCCTCTATAAGCTAGGAAACCAATTCATTCATTAAATGTTAGCTATTTTATGAATGAATCATCTAGAATAGGTAAATAAGTGTCAAGTCAACATAAAGTTACATTAATTACATCAAGGAGGATGAAAAATCCCACCAAAAAGTCAAAACTAGTCAATGCTGCGTTTTCCTGAGCTGAGGGTGCAAAACTGGCAAATTTTCCCAACGCGTAGCGCCATTTCTCAACGCGTAGCACGCCTTTCAGGCCACTTTTGAGGCACTTTCCGGCATCCAAATGAGGCACAAGTGGGCTTGTTGGAAAGGTCTGGATGTCTACTCTCCAGCCCAAGTGGAATTTCTCAATTTGGTGGCCATTTGCCCCTCCAAAAATCAAATCTCCCAAGACTGCTTCCTGTGTGTCCAAAAAAGGGCAGTGAGGTCATTTTTTGCATGTTTTTTGACCTTTTGGGGGCCCAAAACTTGATGAAATGTCTTGGCAGTGGCTGAGCAGGTGTATTTCATCATGACAAATCCAAAAATGCAAACCTTTCTTGAATTGGACCTCCCCAACTTAAGGGTAGCGTGCGGCGCGCTACGCGTTGAACCAAAACCCTGACGCGTAGCGCGACTTTCAGATGCTTTTTGGAGGCCTTCCCGGTGTCCAAATTGGGCGCAGGATAGCTCGTTGGAAAGGTATTTGAGTCTACTTTCCAACACAACTAGAATTTTTCAATTTGGAGTTCATTTGCCTTGTCAAAAATCAATTCTCCCAAGACTGGTCAAAATGTGCCAAATGAGGATGCCTCAAGGCAGAGTGCTGTTGCAGTCAACTTTTGAATGCCTTCCTCAACTCCAAATTGAGCTCATGATAGCTCATTGGAAAGCTCTTTGTGTCTAGTTATCATTTGACTCATCAAGAAAGTCATTTGGCCAACCAAGCTAGGAGAAAACTTGATTTTCCCAAGGTCACTTCAGAGGTGCATTCGATTCTCCTTAGGCAACGATATTTTTGACATTTCTCTAAAACCATGACACCTGTGTAAAAAGTGAAGGAGGTTTTTCTTCTTTGGTATGTTGTGGACAAAAATCTCTCTCAGTTTTCCAAAATTCATCTTTGATTGCTCTAAAACATCTTTTGAGTGAAACTTATCCCGATGTGTGAAACAAGGAACTTTGTGGAAATGAAGCGCAATGAAGGGGATGAGGGGCTTGTAAATTCTTAAGGAAATTTTTGGGAGTGGGGAGGGATGTTAGGAAGCAGGGAAAAGTGGAATCGCAGAAATCGAGTGAGGGGAAGGGGTCCAAAAGGGCAAAACACAGGCCCAACCCAGAAAATTGCCAAGTTGTAGCAAGAAACTAGGGTTTGTGCGAAAATGAGGAATTTGCGGAATCTCAGTGATGGGAAGTGTTTGATAAGGTACATGAAAGATAGGGGAAGGTGTATGAACATCTGGATACAAGTTTTGCTAATGATTTGACCATCCAAGAGAAATTAGCTTTCAAAACCCTAGGAGAGGGAAATGACCTTACCTAGGCGCAACTGAAGCATGAACAAGATGTAAAATGACTCATTAGACATTGACATGATAATGAGAACCCTATGAATGATGATAGACTCAGCTGAATAGTGACATAGACCGACATTTGGGCAATTTTGAAAGGAGTGAAAGCAAACCTTAGACCTAATGCCTAGTGACCAAATTTTGCTTGAAGACTCACTGAAATGACAAAATTTGACCTTGACACTCTGAAACCACTTTATAAGAGCATATTTGATCACTGGAGGAAGGCTGGAAAGACTGACACTAACATTGGCTCCAATGGGGATGGTAGCTCCTTGGAGGTGCCAAGAACGGCAGATCTTTGGGAGAGCAGACAGTGCCTTCATCCATTGGGCAATGGAGTCAAAAAATCAAGCTGAAATGCATGACTGAAAAATGATAACTTGACAACACAAATTGACTCTCACTCAACTAAAAACTGACGTGATACTTCAACACAATCGACCAACTGAAAATGATGCTCAAAGTGGAGCTTATTCATCAAAACCTACTCTAACAGTTTCATTCATCACCTGATCAAGTGAAATGAAACAACCAATGCAACCAAGTAAGTATTCCATCTATTGTTCGAATTTTCTGCAAGTGCTCACTTATGAACAACAAGAGAGAACTAATGAACGACAACTCCCATGATAGCTTAGAAACAGATCCGTTGAATGATATGAATTCTCTATCCGCCTCCAAAAACACTGCATAAGGATCTTGAAATTCAAGCACACTGGAACTTAGCTCATCTAATGGATTACTTCTCGTTTCCTCATACCATGAATGCAAACTTTGATCTGAGCCTTGTGACGAGACCTCTGATGAAAATGAGAAAGAAACCGATTGCCGGATCAAATTTATATCAGCACATGTTTCATGCTCACATGTAGTCAATGGAGAAAGACTTCGACTGCAAACCTCATCCAAAACTTCAGCTATTGGATCATGAAAAACTTGAAACGACTGCTGTAATGTATCCATTGAAAATGTATGACATCCTTCTAGCTGTTCATCTTTTTCTTGAGAGATTTTACAAAGATTCTACCTTATAAACTGAAATGCTTCGAAACAAAAGGGTATAGAATCTTCCTGCATCATCAAATCATGTATTTCATCTTCCACAGCTTCATCTGTAATCTGCCCTTCAATTTCATTTGGTAGCTGCAAATCTGATGCTACAGGCTGCTCAAGAATTTTGTTGTCTATCTCATCCTCAACATTAACACTAAGAGATTGTTGATTTGTTATAGGCTGTTCATTTGAAGATTTACTATGCAATCTACCCTTCAAAAACTGAAATGATTCAAAATAGAATGGTACGGAGTCACCTTGAATCATTAAATCATGTGTGTCCACTTCCAAGTCTTCAACTGCAACTTGACAATCAATGGCTTTCGGGGGTTGCAAATCTGAATATGAGAAGTCTTGAACAAAATTTTCATTGCTCTCAAGATGATTCAAATCAAGACTTGTTGACATGCGATTTCTGATTGCATGGTAGTTATCTCTGATGAACTGAAACGAATCAAAACAAAAAGGCAAAGATCCTTCACTTACTTCAAAATTTGCTGCACTTTCCTCATCATTGTCATAGCTGCTATGCATCATTTGATCATTGTACTCGAGCTGCTGTAAGTGAACATCCTCCTCCCACAAACTAGCTACTGATTTGTTTGCAAGATTAGCTTCTTTTTGGAGAACATAATCATCATCATACTGATCAAACTGAGGCAAATCATCAGTGTAAAACATATCATCAAGCAATGCATGTCATATCAACAGTTCTTTCTTCTTCACAATGATCTATAAAACAATCACTATGACAACTGGGATCAGAAACAAAATGTTTTGGATCAGCAACTTGTTCTTCTTCAATCAGCGAGCCATGGACTTGAACATCACAATCATTTCTTGTGGTGACCTTCTGCATCATCTCTTCTACTGCACTTACCAAAATTTCAAGCTTCACCTCTAGAGATGTTGATTCGGCGGGATCTATGTTTTTCATCTCTTCTTCTTTCAACCTCGCCCGTCGGATCAGCAGATGCGCCTCTACATTTACTGCACTGTTTTGCATCTCATGAAGTGTTGCAATATCCCTTTCTCTCAGCTGAAACTCCATCTCCGGATCAAAGGCACCCGGATAGTGCAAGAGAGCAGATCTAGGAGTAGGCCTTATATCAACTGGCATCGAATAATAAACTTGGTTAAATCTGGCCGAAAACTGTTGTACTGTCTCCCCTGGTAGTCTTTTCAGCTGGTTATACTCTTCTACAATCAAGAAAAGGTTCTGCCCGATCATCCACCTGTCGAGAAAAACTTTGACAAACTGCTGGAAATCTGAAATGCTTGCATTAGGCAGGGCTTTGAACCAACTCTTCACTTTGGCTTGCAAAGAAAGAGCAAAAAGCCTTATACTAACATCTTCGCTATCAACTTCAAAAAGGTCTACAAAAGACTCAAAATTCTGCACATGTTGCTCAGCGTTGACATTCTTACATTCACCATCAAACTTCGGCAAGTATAGATCATAGTTTTTGGGGAAAGCATGGAGAACAGAAGGTAAAACAAGAGGTTTATACTGATCTGGAATTTTACAAGGTGTAGGGATATGTACAGCAGGTATAGAATCGGTCTTGATCTTTTGAGGTTCATCAATCTGAAGATGGTCATCACAAGATTTAGAAGAAGGTCTTGATCAAGCTCAAAGGCATGCAAATCTTTGGTATTTACAATCTTCAAAGGGCAAGAATATATTGCAGGCCTGGGATCTCTTCTCAAGCATACTATACTTTGCAAAGCCTTCTTTACATTCTTGGGAAAAGAGAAGAAATAATTTATGACAAAGAACAAAATGTCTTGGATGAAATTCCAACTTGAATCCCTGGTCTGTCCATGTTGTCCTTTCATGTTTTTGCTGGTCGGGATCATCCTCCAGTGGAGACTTTGGATCTGATCTCGAAAATGATTTAGAGTCATCAGGTGAATGATTTCAGCCTTTCAAGTGTCTAATCGTTGTCCACCATCAACCATCGGATCTGAACTTGATACATGTACTGGGGCAATTAACAAGTTAGATGTCACAATTACAAGCTAGACCGGAGATTGACTGAAGCAGCGTTTATCTACTTCCGCTAATGCAAAGCAAAAGCATTTCGAAGGCTACCTGGCATAACTTCAGGCTTCGTCTGTAACTTATAAAACAAATGACATCAACAAGTAAACCATTTGTTCTTCCCCAGTATGGTCGCCAATATGTTAGCGCTCGAATTTGGCCTCAGGCTGAAGAAGGCAAAATCCAAGGCAACATCAAACCACATAGCCTCGTAGCTAGCCCTACGAGGACAGGAGAGGGCTATCTCTGGGTCTATCTCGGCAAAAGGTCTTCAAAGGGCTGAGATGACCAATAAAGAACACTGATTTTAGGCTAGTAAACTGATAGGGAAAGTTTGATTTCAAATTTTTAGGGTTTTGTTGGAAAACTGAGCACGACAATTTTGGGTGCGGGGATGAGACACAGTTTTTGTAGAGGTCTTTTTGGGGCAAGGTAGGAGATTGTCTTGATGCCTTTGAAGGAAGTGAATGGATAGGTATGACTGGTGAGGAGCTAAGGAGAGCAAGAAACCATCAGGAGTTCTCCTTAAACAGATGAAAACATAGATATTAAGCAAACTTAAAGGCAGAGCATAGAAACCATGAATTCTACCTTAACACTTCATTTACTTAATTTGCAGAAGAGAAGAGTAGGAAAATGATACACATGACAAACTTACAAGTACATGAGAGAAACACACCATCAACACAAATCACCACAGGAATCCCAAATAGTGCTGCAAAACCCTAGTCTTTCCTTTGCCAAAATTGCAGAGATACAAAGAGTAATACAGTCTAAGCTTATCCCTCAAGAGTCCAACCTCTCCAACCATGAAAATGATTTAGAAAATACATAATATAGAGCATTCCAACCCATTCCCTAGCCTCTAGGGGTCGAGCTCATCATCCTAGGAGCTGTTTCAACCAATTCTAAACAAAGCACTACAATCTAGGCAGTCAAAACAACTTGCCTTTATAAGCTAGGAAACCAATTCATTCATTAAATTTTTGCTATTTTATGAATGAATCATTTAGAATAGGTAAATAAGTGTCAAGTCAACATAAAGTTACATTAATTACATCAAGGAGGATGAAAAATCCCACCAAAAAGTCAAAACTAGTCAATGCTGCGTTTTCCTGAGCTGAAGGTGCAAAACTGGCAAATTTTCCCAACGCGTAGCGCGCCATTTCTCAACGCGTAGCGCGCCTTTCAGGCCACTTTTGAGGCACTTACCGGCATCCAAATGAGGCACAAGTGGGCTTGTTGGAAAGGTCTGGATGTCTACTCTCCAGCCCAAGTGGAATTTCTCAATTTGGTGGCCATTTGCCCCTCCAAAAATCAAATCTCCCAAGACTGCTTCTTGTGTGTCCAAAAAGGGGCAGTGAGGTCATTTTTTGCATGTTTTTTGACCTTTTGGGGGCCCAAAACTTGATGAAATGTCTTGGCAGTGGCTAAGCAGGTGTATTTCATCATGACAAATCCAAAAATGCAAACCTTTCTTGAATTGGACCTCCCCAACTTAAGGGTAGCGCGCGGCGCGCTACGCGTTGAACCAAAACTCTGACGCGTAGCGCGACTTTCAGATGCTTTTTGGAGGCCTTCCTGGTCTCCAAATTGGGCGCAGGATAGCTCGTTGGAAAGGTCTTTGAGTCTACTTTCCAACACAACTGGAATTTTTCAATTTGGAGTTCATTTGCCTTGTCAAAAATCAAATCTTCCAAGACTGGTCAAAATGTGCCAAATGAGGATGCCTCAAGGCAGAGTGCTGTTGCAGTCAACTTTTGAATGCCTTCCTCAACTCCAAATTGAGCTCATGATAGCTCATTGGAAAGCTCTTTGTGTCTAGTTATCATTTGACTCATCAAGAAAGTCATTTGGCCAACCAAGTTAGGAGAAAACTTGATTTTCCCAAGGTCACTTCAGAGGTGCATTCGATTCTCCTTAGGCAACGATATTTTTGACATTTCTCTAAAACCATGACACCTGTGTAAAAAGTGAAGGAGGTTTTTCTTCTTTGGCATGTTGTGGACAAAAACCTCTCTCAGTTTTCCAAAATTCATCTTTGATTGCTCTGAAACATCTTTTGAGTGAAACTTATCCCGATGTGTGAAACAAGGAACTTTGTGGAAATGAAGCGCAATGAAGGGGATGAGGGGCTTGTAAATTCTTAAGGAAATTTTTGGGAGTGGAGAGGGATGTTAGGAAGCAGGGAAAAGTGGAATCGCAGAGATCGAGTGAGGGGAAGGGGTCCAAAAGGGCAAAACACAGGCCCAACCTAGAAAATTGCCAAAATGTAGCAAGAAACTAGGGTTTGTGCGAAAATGAGGAATTTGCGGGATCTCAGTGATGGGAAGTGTTTGATAAGGTACATGAAAGATAGGGGAAGGTGTATGAACATCTGGATACAAGTTTTGCTAATGATTTGACCATCCAAGAGAAATTAGCTTTCAAAACCCTAGGAGAGGGAAATGACCTTACCTAGGCGCAACTGAAGCATGAACAAGATGTAAAATGACTCATTAGACATTGACATGATAATGACAACCCTATGAATGATGATAGACTCAGCTGAATAGTGACATAGACCGACATTTGGGCAATTTTGAAAGGAGTGAAAGCAAACCCTAGACCTAATGCCTAGTGACCAAATTTTGCTTGAAGACTCACTGAAATGACAAAATTTGACCTTGACACTCTGAAACCACTATGTAAGAGCATATTTGATTACTGGAGGAAGGCTGGAAAGACTGACACTAACATTGGCTCCAATGGGGATGGTAGCTCCTTGGAGGTGCCAAGAACGGCAGATCTTTGGGAGAGCAGACAGTGCCTTCATCCATTGGGCAATGGAGTCAAAAACTCAAGCTGAAATGCATGACTGAAAAATGATGACTTGACAACACAAATTGACTCTCACTCAACTAAAAACTGACGTGATACTTCAACACAATCGACCAACTGAAAATGATGCTCAAAGTGGAGCTTATTCATCAAAACCTACTCTAACAGTTTCATTCATCACCTGATCAAGTGAAATGAAACAACCAATGCAACCAAGTAAGTATTCCATCTGTTGTTCGAATTTTCTGCAAGTGCTCACTTATGAACAACAAGAGAGAACTAATGAACGACAACTCCCATGATAGCTTAGAAACTGAGCCGTTGAATGATATGAATTCTCTATCCGCCTCCAAAAACACTGCATAAGGATCTTGAAATTCAAGCACACTGGAACTTAGCTCATCTAATGGATTACTTCTTGTTTCTTCATACCATGAATGCAAACTTTGATCTGAGCCTTGTGACGAGACCTCTGCTGAAAATGAGAAAGAAACCGACTGCCGGATCAAATTCATATCAGCACATGTTTCAAGCTCACATGTAGTCAATGGAGAAAGACTTTGACTGCAAACCTCATCCAAAACTTCAGCTATTGGATCATGAAAAACTTGAAACGACTGCTGTAATGTATCCATTGAAAATGTATGACATCCTTCTAGCTGTTCATCTTTTTCTTGAGAGATTTTACGAAGATTCTGCCTTATAAACTGAAATGCTTCGAAACAAAAGGGTATAGAATCTTCCTGCATCATCAAATCATGTATTTCATCTTCCACAGCTTCATCTGTAATCTGCCCTTCAGTTTCATTTGGTGGCTGCAAATCTGATGCTACAGGCTACTCAAGAATTTTGTTGTCTGTCTCATCCTCAACATTAACACTAAGAGATTGTTGATTTGTTATAGGCTGTTCATTTGAAGATTTACTATGCAATCTACCCTTCAAAAACTGAAATGATTCAAAACAGAATGGTACGGAGTCACCTTGAATCATTAAATCATGTGTGTCCACTTCCAAGTCTTCAGCTGCAACTTGACAATCAATGGCTTTCGGGGGTTGCAAATCTGAATATGAGAAGTCTTGAACAAAATTTTCATTGCTCTCAAGATGATTCAAATCAAGACTTGTTGACATTTGATTTCTGATTGCATGGTAGTTATCTCTGATGAACTGAAACGAATCAAAACAGAAAGGCAAAGATCCTTCACTTACTTCAAAATTTGCTGCACTTTCCTCATCATTGTCATAACTGCTATGCATCATTTGATCATTGTACTCGAGCTGCTGTAAGTGAACATCCTCCTCCCACAAACTAGCTACTGATTTGTTTTCAAGATTAGCTTCTTTTTGGAGAACATAATCATCATCATACTGATCAAACTGAGGCAAATCATCAGTATAAAACATATCATCAAGCATGCAGGTCATATCAACAGTTCTTTCTTCTTCACAATGATCTATAAAACAATCACTATGACAACTGGGATCAGAAACAAAATGTTTTGGATCAGCAACTTGTTCTTCTTCAATCAGCGAGCCATGGACTTGAACATCACAATCATTTCTTGTGGTGACCTTCTGCATCATCTCTTCTACTGCACTTACCAAAATGTCAAGCTTCACCTCTAGAGATGTTGATTCGGCGGGATCTATGTTTTTCATCTCTTCTTCTTTCAACCTCGCCCGTCGGATCAGCAGATGCGCCTCTACATTTACTGCACTGTTTTGCATCTCATGAAGCGTTGCAATATCCCTTTCTCTCAGCTGAAACTCCATCTCCGGATCAAAGGCACCCGGATAGTGCAAGAGAGCAGATCTAGGAGTAGGCCTTATATCAACTGGCATCGAATAATAAACTTGGTTAAATATGGCCGAAAACTGTTGTACTGTCTCCCCTGGTAGTCTTTTCAGCTGGTTATACTCTTCTACAATCAAGAAAAGGTTCTGCCCGATCATCCACCTGTCGAGAAAAACTTTGACAAACTGCTGGAAATCTGAAATGCTTGCATTAGGCAGGGCTTTGAACCAACTCTTCACTTTGGCTTGCAAAGAAAGAGCAAAAAGCCTTATACTAACATCTTCGCTATCAACTTCAAAAAGGTCTAGAAAAGACTCAAAATTCTGCACATGTTGCTCAGCGTTGACATTCTTACATTCACCATCAAACCTCGGCAAGTATAGATCATAGTTTTTGGGGAAAGCATGGAGAACAGAAGGTAAAACAAGAGGTTTATACTGATCTGGAATTTTACAAGGTGTAGGGATATGTACAGCAGGTATAGAATCGGTCTTGGTCTTTTGAGGTTCATCAATCTGAAGATGGTCATCACAAGATTTAGAAGAAAGGTCTTGATCAAGCTCAAAGGCATGCAAATCTTTGGTATTCACAATCTTCAAAGGGCAAGAATATATTGCAGGCCTGGGATCTCTTCTCAAGCATACTATACTTTGCAAAGCCTTCTTTACATTCTTGGGAAAAGAGAAGAAATAATTTATGACAAAGAACAAAATGTCTTGGATGAAATTCCAACTTGAATACCTGGTCTGTCCATGTTGTCATTTCATGTTTTTGCTGGTCGGAATCATCCTCCAGTGGAGACTTTGGATCTGATCTCGAAAATGATTTAGAGTCGTCAGGTGAATGATTTCAGCCTTTCAAGTGTCTGATCGTTGTCCACCATCAACCATCAGATTTGAACTTGATACATGTATTGGGGCAATTAACAAGTTAGATGTCACAATTACAAGCTAGACCGGAGATTGACTGAAGCAGCGTTTATCTACTTCCGCTAATGCAAAGCAAAAGCGTTTCGAAGGCTACCTGGCATAACTTCAGGCTCCGTCTGTAACTTATAAAACAAATGACATCAACAAGTAAACCATTTGTTTTTCCCCAGTATGGTCGCCAATATGTTAGCGCTCGAATTTGGCCTCAGGCTGAAGAAGGCAAAATCCAAGGCAACATCAAACCACATAGCCTCGTAGCTAGCCCTATGAGGACAAGAGAGGGCTATCTCCGGGTCTATCTCGGCAAAAGGTCTTCAAAGGGCTGAGATGACCAATAAAGAACACTGATTTTAGGCTAGTAAACTGATAGGGAAAGTTTGATTTCAAATTTTTAGGGTTTTGTTGGAAAACTGAGCACGACAATTTTGGTTGCGGGGATGAGACACAGTGTTTGTAGAGGTCTTTTTGGGGCAAGGTAGGAGATTGTCTTGATGCCTTTGAAGGAAGTGAATGGATAGGTATGACTGGTGAGGAGCTAAGGAGAGCAAGAAACCATCAGGAGTTCTCCTTAAACAGATGAAAACATAGATATTAAGCAAACTTAAAGGCAGAGCATAGAAACCATGAATTCTACCTTAACACTTCATTTACTTAATTTGCAGAAGAGAAGAGTAGGAAAATGATACATATGACAAACTTACAAGTACATGAGAGAAACACACCATCAACACAAATCACCACAGGAATCCCAAATAGTGCTGCAAAACCCTGGTCTTTCCTTTGCCAAAATTGCAGAGATACAAAGAGTAATACAGTCTAAGCTTATCCCTCAAGAGTCCAACCTCTCCAACCATGAAAATGATTTAGAAAATACATAATATAGAGCATTCCAACCCATTCCCTAGCCTCTAGGGGTCGATCTCATCATCCTAGGAGCTGTTTCAACCAATTCTAAACAAAGCACTACAATCTAGGCAGTGAAAACAACTTGCCTCTATAAGCTAGGAAACCAATTCATTCATTAAAATTTTGCTATTTTATGAATGAATCATCTAGAATAGGTAAATAAATGTCAAGTCAACATAAAGTTACATTAATTACATCAAGGAGGATGAAAAATCCCACCAAAAAGTCAAAACTAGTCAATGCTGCGTTTTCCTGAGCTGAGGGTACAAAACTGGCAAATTTTCCCAACGCGTAGCGCGCCTTTCAGGCCACTTTTGAGGCACTTCCCAGCATCCAAATGAGGCACAAGTGGGCTTGTTGGAAAGGTCTGGATGTCTACTCTCCAGCCCAAGTGGAATTTCTCAATTTGGTGGCCATTTGCCCCTCCAAAAATCAAATCTCCCAAGACTGCTTCCTGTGTGTCCAAAAAGGGGCAGTGAGGTCATTTTTTGCATTTTTTTGACCTTTTGGGGGCCTAAAACTTGATGAAATGTCTTGGCAGTGGCTGAGCAGGTGTATTTCATCATGAAAAATCCAAAAATGCAAACCTTTCTTGAATTGGACCTCCCCAACTTAAGGGTAGCGCGCGGCGCGCTACACATTGAGCCAAAACCCTGACGCGTAGCGCGACTTTCAGATGCTTTTTGGAGGCCTTCCCGGTCTCCAAATTGGGCGCAGGATAGCTCGTTTGAAAGGTCTTTGAGTCTACTTTTCAACACAACTGGAATTTTTCAATTTGGAGTTCATTTGCCTTGTCAAAAATCAAATCTCCCAAGACTGGTCAAAATGTGCCAAATGAGGCTGCCTCAAGGCAGAGTGCTGTTGCAGTCAACTTTTGAATGCCTTCCTCAACTCCAAATTGAGCTCATGATAGCTCATTGGAAAGCTCTTTGTGTCTAGTTATCATTTGACTCATCAAGAAAGTCATTTGGCCAACCAAGCTAGGAGAAAACTTGATTTTCCCAAGGTCACTTCAGAGGTGCATTCGATTCTCCTGAGGCAACGATATTTTTGACATTTCTCTAAAACCATGACACCTGTGTAAAAAGTGAAGGAGGTTTTTCTTCTTTGGCATGTTGTGGACAAAAACCTCTCTCAGTTTTCCAAAATTCATCTTTGATTGCTCTGAAACATCTTTTGAGTGAAACTTATCCCGATGTGTGAAACAAGGAACTTTGTGGAAATGAAGCGCAATGAAGGGGATGAGGGGCTTGTAAATTCTTAAGGAAATTTTTGGGAGTGGGGAGGGATGTTAGGAAGCAGGGAAAAGTGGAATCGCAGAGATCGAGTGAGGGGAAGGGGTCCAAAAGGGCAAAACACAGGCCCAACCTAGAAAATTGCCAAGTTGTAGCAAGAAACTAGGGTTTGTGCGAAAATGAGGAATTTGCGGGATCTCAGTGATGGGAAGTGTTTGATAAGGTACATGAAAGATAGGGGAAGGTGTATGAACATCTGGATACAAGTTTTGCTAATGATTTGACCATCCAAGAGAAATTAGCTTTCAAAACCCTAGGAGAGGGAAATGACCTTACCTAGGCGCAACTGAAGCATGAACAAGATGTAAAATGACTCATTAGACATTGACATGATAATGACAACCCTATGAATGATGATAGACTCAGCTGAATAGTGACATAGACCGACATTTGGGCAATTTTGAAAGGAGTGAAAGCAAATCCTAGACCTAATGCCTAGTGACCAAATTTTGCTTGAAGACTCACTGAAATGACAAAATTTGACCTTGACACTCTGAAACCACTTTGTAAGAGCATATTTGATCATTGGAGGAAGGCTGGAAAGACTGACACTAACATCTGTATTAAGGCATTACATAGCTGATCGATCTCATAACCTTCAATGGAAGGAATTGCAGGTATTGGGCGAAGGAACCATATCAGTTGAACCATTACGTATACTGGAACATAGGGTTTGACAGCTCAGGAATCGTCTGGTAGACCAAGTTAGGGTCCAGGGGGACAAGTATAGTCCTGGATCAGCTACTTGGGAAGATACGGAGAACATATGTCAAAAATACCCCAACCTGTGTCAATTTTGAAGAACTTTAAACTATGTTTTGTATATATTTACTTTACTGTAAATCAGAGACTCAGAACCATTTTTGAATGACCATATATAAACATGAACTTTTATGACATAATATCTGTTTAATTCCGCTAGTACATGGATACCAAGACGGAATATGTTATTGATCTTACTAAATTATAGTTATCAAAGTAAAGTTTAAATATTTGAGTAATTTTGCTTCTGATGGGAATTAAGATATTATAATTTTGTTTCATTTATGCATATCAATACGATTGATGAGATAGAAATCAAAGAATGATTACATTTTAATATGAAAGCTAATGACATGAATAGAATATGGCAAAGTATGTTGACATGTATGAATTATACATGAGCTATTTGTTTTTGAATATATTAATGCATATTTTATAAATGCATGGACAAGTGTTTATGATTGTAGATAATATCCATTACCAAAATGACCACGTGATGACAGAAACTTGAGAACAATTAAGGCTCAAAGAGATTCCATGATAGGGTGTTAACCCTGATTCTACTGGGAGGGGTGGAGGTGTTGCCCACCGTTTATCTTCCGAAACCTGGAGTCATGGGAGGAGTGTGCGAATCACGCTCCCCTAGACGTGTGATGATGACTGCCGGATGCCTACTGGGAATCAGGTCGGTATAGCCGATGCTGTCATCCTTAGAGTTTATGAATGGTTAGGTCAATATAACTGACGCCATGGCATACTCCAGTAGAGGACGGATAGGATGGGAGCGGAAGAGATTAGGAAGGATAGGATGATTTTGTAATAGCTGGGAACCTGATGAAGTAAAACATGATCATTAAAGTTATAAACCTAAAAGTATTCAAAACACCAATTTTATAGTGCCCTCACATTAAGTAAGAATTTAACCTCGATACACAATCCGAACAAAAATGTACTAATCACTATTATAAGTATTGATATACGATAAAAACCCTAACTTCGGGACGAAGTTTTTGGAAGGAGGGATATATATAATGACCCACTTATAGTAAATTAAAATTTATGAAATTAAATAAAATTAATAAAATTAAAAATTAAATAAATTAAAATTAAATCATTAAAATAAAAAAAATAACTTTATTTGAAATTAAGATATTCAAATAAAATAAAATCAGATTTTGTTTATAAAAATCAACACGTATCATAATTTGGACACAGAGATGGAGGAAGTCGGTAAATGGAGACTTATAAGAAGGAAGGGACGGTTGGAGGAAAAGGGGGAGAAACATGAACAAAATTTGTACACAGAGTTTATCATCAGGAACAATTGAGCCTTGCTTGTTATGAAGTTTCTGGGCACGAGGGAATAGTTTGTATCAATTGAGAAGCATATTGGACTGAGTATCTACGTTGTACTCGGTTTGGCTAGGTGGTTTTGGTCTTTTGGTAACGGGAGCGAACTGGAGAAGTTTTGAAGCATATTCATCCGCAGCAGACTAGGTAGGTACTTCTCATTAAATCAATTCAATTTTAATGTAGGTTCATGAAGATTTCATATTCTGTTCACAGGGAATAGTTCTATAGGGAATAGTAATTTAAATTATTCACAGTTCTTATATCTGGCTTGATCCATGTCTTTTGGACCATTCTAACACAATTTCATATTAATCCACATTAATATTTTATTTTCCCTAAGTTTAGACTTAGGGACTCCATTAAAAATATTAATTATTTTAATATCACTTGAACTATTTAGAATCTGCCCAAACCCTTTCTGGGTATTGGAGATCTCATGGCTCCAACCTCTCCACCAAATGTTGTGGCTAGAGCACATCCGATGCTACCCCAAATCAATACTCCCTCTTAGCGAGGACTGTGCTCTAGCAATACTCCTCACTGAGTATTACCCTGATCATCCGGCATCGGTCCCTGTGCTGATGCTAGGCCTGCAGCTCACCATCCTCTGCATTGTTGTATCCTGTACTACTGCCCATGGTTCTGACACTGCCACTGCTGCATCTGTACGACAACTCCCTCTGCATCCATGCTACTGCTGGTCCTTTCTCCCAGCACTGCATCCGCACTGCACCTCCTCTCATCATGCTGGCCACTGCTGCACTGCAACTCAGTTACTGAGAAGTAAGTAACCGATCTCCCAATTTTGACCTCTCTGTTGGGCTAGAGACCCTCTTGATGTTGAAGCTCCCTCTGCTGCTGACAAGTGCTCCCTCTCTGACCTCTGCTTTGTTGCAACAACTCCCTGCATTTCGCACCATTGCACACCTCTCTGTGCCATCCTGCACTGGTGCAACACTCCTGTGCTTCTCGCACTGTTGTAGCCTGTTAGCCTCGCACTGTCTCGGGACTTCTGCACTGTAGCTCTCTCTGCCGCTCCATCCGCATCTGTCTCTACTCGACTCATCCAGTTCTGTTACACTTCTTTGGGGCTCCCGTAGCAAGGTCTAATCCAAGAGGTTGGGTACCTCGAGGATCCTACCCCTCAGCACCTGTAGTTCGCCTGACTACAGCTCGATGTCTCCCCACTTCCACTCAAGTGGTGCGTGTGCACTCATGGCACAGTCATCGTTTGTCAAAACTTCCTTCTCTGCCCTTGCTGGCGCTGCCTTAGTCTCGGAAGACTCTCCCTTACTCTTCTTCCTTGGACACTGGGTCACATAATGACCCAGCTCCCCATAGTGGAAGCACTTGACCTTTGAGAGATCCTTCTTCTACCGCTTTTCCTGCTTTCCCTCAGATGCTAGGGCAACATCTTCCTCCTCCTGCTTGACTTTGATCCCCTTGCTGCTGCTACCCGTCTTCGACTGTCGTCTAATCTCTTCTTGGCGAAAAGCAGCCCACATCTCATCCCAAGGTGGAAGTGCCCCTCTGCTTAGTATACTCTGGACAAATACCTCCCAGTCTTCTGAGACTGCATTCAGGGTTGTCCTCACCATTAATTCCTGATTCGACGTGGCTTCTATAGCAGTCAACTGATCTCGGATCTCATTTAGTCTTCCGAGGAAGGTGTCAATCGGTTCTCCCTTCTTCATCTGATACCACCTCAACTGATTCTCAAGTAACATTCTTTTCTACATAGAAGTATGCTGGTACAATTTCTTGAGGGCCTCCCACATCTCATATGCCGTTTCCTTCTCGGCAATGTGTGGTACTACATGGTCCTTGACCCCATCAAGGATGATGCTCTTGGCCCTCGCCATTGCCTCCTCGTACTTGTAATTATTATTGGGGTCGACTAGGATAGCTATAACCTTCAAGGCAAAGTTCTTGACATGATTTCTGTCAAGTACAGATAAGATTCTGGCCTTCCAGATTGCGAAGTTCGACGCTCTGTCCAGTCTATCCTGGTCTCTTACTCCGTGTAGTGCCATGATGCTCTTCTACTTCCCTCTTGGAAGTTCTCTGTTCGACTCCTTCGAGTCTCTACTTCTCGTCTGGAAGTTCTCTTCTGGACTACCTCTGAGTCCCAATTTCCCTCCTGGAAATCCTTTTTCCGCTGTCGAGATGCCCCCCACTTTGATCGTCTTGTGCAACTTTATCACTGATTTGGGTTCTTCGGCTAGAAACCCTCGGTAGCAACTCCCTCCTCTTGGCCTTGCTCTGTCAAGTACTGTTCTGACTACAGTACCTCACCAGCTCCACTCTGTAATATTCCCACAGCGTTCTAAACCTCAACAACCTAAAGGTGAGAGCTCCTAGGCTCTGCGCAATCCCGGCACCAGCAACCCGACCTCCTCAGCCAACTGCGTCAGCCCTCCCAGCTTCTGCGTGGCTTTGCGTGAGGCTCCCTTTGCCTTCCTTAGCCTCTGCGCTGCCTCTTCCCGGCTCACCCTTGATGACGCAGGCATTGCATCACCCTTCCCTTGTTGCTGCTCTGCTAGAAACAACTTCTGTCACCTCGAGACAGCTATTTTCTGCTGCTATTGCTCCGCTCGGCTGATGTCCTCAGTCCTCCTGTGATCTGCAATCACGCTCTGATACCATGTTGAAGTTTCTAAGTCTACTTAGTTAGAAACCCTCCATGCACTTTATCTGATTTATTCCTACCTACTTGTTATGTTACTTAACAAGTTATTTACAATGTAAATACTGAAAATAAACACTAGTGCATGCTCAACATATTACAGATCAACAACTGAAGGAAACAGAAACAATCACACCATATGACACCATTATTTTTGGACCAATGTCCCCGGAAAAACCCAATGTGGGAAAACTGGTGCAGCTATCTGAGGGTTTTCTTATTAAGCAATATCAGAGTACAATCTGGGTGCCGAAACTAGCCTACCTAACAGAGAATTTCCTTGGCAGTAATACCTCTTAGTTTGAGACAAATCTCTCGGCTGAAACCTCGGATAATCCTTCCGACAGCTCCTCAACACCAATTTGCCCTAGAAACCCCAGCGTTTGCCCTTTCTGGACCATGTCAGCCCCTCTCTGCAGCGCTGGCCTCGCGTCACCCTGAATGGGTCTGCGTTAGCCTTAGGAGACCATGCGTCAGCCTTCTAGCCCTCTGCGTCAGCGACGCTGGCCTCTATGAGGCTCTGCACAACTCTCGACTGCCTCTGCGTGGCCCTGCGTGAGCCCTGGCTGGCTCTGCGTCTCTCTCCTTGGCTACTGTGTTGCTCTCCCGACACTATCTCTACCTCTCTGTTCTTATGTACTCAATGCCCCTCAGCTGCAACTCCCAATCACTAATTCTATGCTCTTAGCAAACCCCGCTCTAGAGAATAGAATGATTGATCACTTTAGTGTACTCTCCAAGTGACCCTCAAGCCTCTTCTTATACTTTTCTCATTGACATATCAACGACCGAGATTAAGTCCCTAATCAATAACTAAGATTAGATCTCGCTTGATCCATTTCTTTTGGACCATTCTAACACAGTTTTATATTAATCCACATTAATATTTTATTTTCCCTACGTTTAGACTTAGGGACTCCATTAAAAATATTAATTATTTTAATATCTCCTGAATTGTTTTGAATCTGCCCAAACCCTTTTTGGGTATTGGAGATCTCATGTGCTCCAACCTCTCCACCAAATTTCGTGGTTAGAGCACATCCGATGCTACCCCAAATCAACACCAATGTCCTCAATTGCAAAAGTTTGCAATTAGAGTCCTCAGCCAAACTTGCAGTGCTTTAGGTTGTGAGTGCAATTGGTCTGCTTTTGAGTGCATACACACAAAGAAGAGAAACCGTTTGGAACAAAAACGGTTAAATGATCTTGTCTTCATGCAATAGAACCTTCAACTAAGGCGGAACCAAATGATGAACAAAACACCTGATCTAGATCCCATTGTGTTGGACAATGTTGATCCAACATCAGAATGGGTGGAGGAGACTGAAGAACCTGTGTTTGATGCTGATTTTGATATTGACATGGCATTAGCGGGGGATGACGCAGATTTGGTGGCGCCATCAAAACCAAGGTCAGTAGCCGCTTCAAGGAAGGAAAACAACTAATGGAAGGCACTAGTCGTGCATCTCGACCAACTCATGCTTCCATTAGGTCCACTTCTATTGTTATTGGTGGCAGTGCTACTGAGGTTGCAGATGAGGCTGAGGCATCCTCAGACTCTAAACCAGATGATGTCTATATAGCTCCTACTGATGATGATCATTGATGATAATGTGTCTAGTAGTGGTGATGAATTCGATGATTGATCATGTGTAGACTCTAGAGTCTAGACTTGTAGTCTTGTAGTAGGCCAATGGCCTCATAGCTTGTAGCATTGTTTTTTGACTTTATAGGCCATTTAGAGCCTCATTGTTTATGTATTTTGTCAATGATATGTATTGCACTCGGTGCCATTTTGATATATTCACCTTTACATGGTATATAAATGAGCAAACTTTGCATATCTTGTCTCTATTTGCTTGGAATCATTGTTTTAAATCTTAAAAATAGTTTTTTTCATTAAAAATTAATTATTTAATGGGTTCATTTAGACCTGACCAGTTCTGATTTATTAGGTGGACTGGTCCGGCCATCGGTTTCGGTTTTTTAAACTATGCCTGTACCTGGACTCTTCCCATCGGTGAAAGCCCGTAAAGAGCAGGGGACATCGACTAAGGTGACAGTGGGTCCTTTTCCCATTGTCGCCACTTGACGTAGTGGTAGTCCCTTTGGAACCCCTCCTAGGGCCCTTGCTAAATTGAGCAGTAACAGGGCCCTTTCTAGACAGAGTGGTGTTACTTAAGCTAGATGAATCCTTTTTGAGACAGAGCGAAACTTCTCAAGCCAAGTAGATCCTTTTTGGACAAAGCAAATTTTCTCAAGTTAGAGATAAAGCAAAGTTTCTGAAGCCAAGTAGATTTTTTATGACGTAGAGGGAAGTTCTCCTTACCTTTATAAGCATAAAATAAAATCATTTAAGGTAGACCGGGTTCAAATAGGGATTGGGCGTAGTTCTGGAACAGGACGAAGGCCCCCCTGAAGCCATCATAGGAACTGTCTGAGCAATTCAAGGTCAAAACAAAGCCAAACCACCCTTCAGTTAGCCTTAATCTTCTTGAGGCAACACGTAATCACACTTCAAGCCATAGTTGTATAACGGATAGCCCTAGTAGAAGAGGAGTTCATTCTGTTTTCCTAGTCAGAATCAAAGTATTGAAGTTTGGTCATTAGATTAGATGTAAAGCGCTGTTATCCACCTCTGTTGTGTTAGACTTTTGGGAAGGTATTTATGAGAAGGAAAACCCACCAAAAAGAAGTTTGTTGGGAAATTTACCCAAAGTTGGGGTTTTGGAAACAAAACAGTGGGTTTAGGACCAAAAGAAAATAATTATTTATTCTAATTGGTCGAGAGGCTAAAATCCTAAGTCTAGATGTTTCCTAAGTGACCCATGTGAAAAGGATAAATAGAGGAGGATCCTAGGAAGAGGTTCATTATGTGCGAGAGATGTGACCTCTCTTATGGAAGGGTTCCCTAGGAGAGGGTCGAGTTCTGTCCAAGAAGGAGACTGAGGATCTATGTTGTAGCATGACCGAGTTTCTTCTATAAACTAATCGCAGGGGAAGGAGTTTTGTGTTGAGGTTAAATGGACCTAGCCATAGCCATGTTGATAGTCTTATCTATCCATGGTCGAGAATAGAAATAGGCCACAACAAAAAATAGGGTGTTAGAAACAACCTATAAAGGGTTTGAATTGTAGTAGAAAGGGACAAAAGGGCCTACCCATATGACAAAGAGACACGATCTAAGGTTGTTCAGGTAGGGCTGAGACGTGTAGGACTTATATTCGTAGGCTGAGGCTTAGATCAAGGTGCCGAGGGCAGGAAGAAGGGTCTGTGGTTAGGTCGAGGGCTTAACAAGCTACTGGAAGAAGGCCGAGTATAGGAGGTTTGTTCAAGGCTAAACAAATGGCCCGAGGGACAAATACAAGTAGTTGTAGGGTGGTTAAGGCCTAGCATGGCTAGACACTACCAGAATAGAGGAGTTGAGATTCAAATTTGGAGGGTCGAGGGTCACCTAAGTTAATTTGAGGGGCAAATCTGATGCTAAAGATGTAGTAGAGGTTTGTACTGAGATCTAGAGGTCTAGTTAAAGCAGATATCAAGCATATCAATGGCCTGATCTGGGAGGCTGTGCATCTGAGATGGATAAGGGAGAGTCTGTGGCTCTGTCAAAGGTTTGCCAAATTTCCTAGATTGGCTATATAGAATGCTAGGAACAGACCAAGGGTAATTCAATGACTAAATGAAGTAGCAAATGTCGAGAAAGGGTGATCTCTGTATATCTTAAAGGTTGTTCACAAATGGAATTGTGAACAACGAGTTTTTGAAGTGCTAATTATGCAGGATCTTGAAGGATCTAAGGGATCGTGAGTATTTGATGTTTAAAGGAGTTGTTGCACAATGAATTGAAGGGGCTGATCCACTATGTGTGTAGCTTTTTGTTGAGGGTTGATATGCAATGATTTTAAAAGGGTAAATCTATTGTGAGAAGATATTAATCTTGGATTTGATATATGCAAGGTATTTGTAGGATCAAGTACATCGTGAGTAGCTAATGGACAAAGGAGCATAAGGAGGTATTTCTTTATGCTAAAGGAGGCAATGGACCTACCAGGTGTCAACACAAATGAGGCTAAAAAGGTTGTATCAACAAGTAAGTCATGTGTATTTGTTCTTGATCTTTTTGGGCAATTTGCATATTTGAAGAAGAAGATCGCAAGCCCATGTTTTGAATACTCTGTATACTGGGTGTACTAGTGATTGAGGGCCATGATCCCTGGTACGGGAGCCCCATGATTATTTTATTGATGGACTAATAAAATAATTGAGCTTTGGGCTCAAATATTTGTGTACTTAATTGATTTCACTGCTGAAGATTTCCACTGTGAAAAGTACTTGTTAGTTGAGGATTACTGGTGGGCCCCAGTATTGCAGCAATAATGCTGCAACTCCTGGAACTCCCTTCCTTAATTTTATCAACCCGGTAGTTCGTAACAAACTTGGAAGCGACGGTGCTTTATGCACAAGTACTAGCTCTTGCCGCAGCTGTCACTTGGTCAACTGGCACAAGTCCGCTAGGGCTCAAGCCAACTTCTATGAGCTCTTAGAAGAAGCTTTTTAACTGATGGATGGAAGCTAACTCAGAGGAAGCTGATCTACTTGCAGAAAGAAACTGAAAGCCAAAAAGTAACATAAACCCTAGCAAACCCTAATTCTACCAGCTAGTCCTACTAATGCAGAGGAGAGAATGCAAACTATTAGAAGAGATGCCATTACTTCTATGAAGGTAAAATGCACATGCCTAGGCTATCTCTATCTGAAGGAAACATCTTTTTGTGTTTTCAAATAAGTTATCAGAATTATCATGCATGTGTTTTAACTGGCTTTTTACTGTGCAGGGGTGGATCAAGGAAGGGGAATGCTTGGAAAAGGTTGGGAAGGCTCAGAGAAGGTCTAAGGAGTCCCTAACACCCTTCCAGAGAGTTTCACAAAGTTTGGCCATCAGAAACCTCACTTGTGAGCTTCTACAGGAAGTTGCAGGGGTTCTACAGGATGTTTCAGGGATTTCTACAGGATGTTCAGGAATTTCTACAGGATGTTCTAAAATTGGATTTTGGAGGATGGGTGAGTGAAAGAGGATGCATGAATGGATAGAGAGGTAGGGTAAGGGTCTGAAATGACCCAGTGACTGATGGATGAAGTGATGAGAGGATGTGGAAAGCTAACTTGACTTAAGGAAGGCTAAGGCAATGGAAGAGCAAGAAGGTAGGGTTACGTGGGCAGAAGAGTAGTTGTGAGACGAGGAAGCTAACTAGGAGATGGAGCAGCTGGCCTGGACGAAGCTTAGGTGGATGAGAGAGAGATGGATATGCCTTGCACGGTCTGCACTTAACCGAATCAACCAAATCCTGCACACAATCAAAATCTTAGCTAATCTATCCTAACTATCAACGAAACAAATGAACAGCAACTTTATTTCCAAAGAGAACCATGTACAACACTTAATCAAAGAAACATCCACAAAGGTCTGAATGCATGACTAACTTCTACAAATGAAGACATTACACCAAAGATTGCATGGTCAAGCAAACTAGTGTTTTTGTTGGGCAGCACTATTTCTGCAATTCCAGCCCCTGATCCAATAAGGGAGAGGTGAAACTGAGAGTGCAGGCAACCCTTTTTCTGGAGCTTTATCAATTATTATCCTATCAATCTATTCTACACATCTGAAGCAATTCTATTCCTCAACAATGACCTATTTAACCAACACAACTAAATCTTGCTCAACAAAACCACGTTTCAAATGCATAAAAGGAAAATCACAGTGCTTAAAGGAAAGATAACAATACAAAGAAGGAGGCCCTAGGCTCTCAGGTTGGGCCCAACCCCGAGAGCTATGGCTCCTATAGAAAACTCAGAGCTGATATCAAATCTGACTGCTTCCCATTATCAAAAAATAATCATAAGTCAAGAGTTATGCCAACAATGGCTACAAAAGAACAAAACAGAGCTAGCAGCACTGTAGTACAGAATATGCAAGAGTTTTTCAAAAAGTCCTTTTCGAAGGCTGAGGCCTTAACATTTATACACCACGAGGCCCTAGCTGGCCTCCTAAATCTATGGGACTTGGCTGCCCAAACTGTGAGTGAACAGCTCCTTCCAAGAAATCTGTTTGGCTGCCTTCTAGATCCGGTTTTGGTGGCCTTTGGAGCTCGGAGTTGGGGGTGAAGATCCCGAGGGAGGCTATTTAATGCCATAGACAACCCCCCTATGAATCCTCAACCCAAGCTTGGCTGTCTCCTAGCCCATGTCTGCTCGGTTTTGCTCCAACATGTGTCAAAAAATCCTGAAATGAGCACGTGTTAGCCACCTAGGAATAGTGACTACCCTTATTCGTACAAATGACATAAACATACTAAAAAATAATGCATAAGTTATGAAAAATGAAGGATTGAACAAGGGTAATTAGGCCAAATGAGCCCAAAATGTTACCAAATTTGGGGCTCATCATCACCCCCTGCTAAAATGATTGCTCATCCCTGAGCAACTAGTCCAGCTCCTCGTCTTTCATTGCTTTAATTGCCACTCTCACATCCCAGGCTTCTGAAGTAGTATCCTCCTCACTGTCATGGAACCCGGCCTTCTTTTCCACCTCTTCCCACTGCTTATGCTCTTCTTTTTCTGTGCTTCCTTCTACCAATCCCAAAAGCAAAGGTGGGCTTAGCTTGAGGCCGATCCAGCTGGCCTGGAGGTTCTGCATGGACTTCTTGTAGAGAGGTACCCGTACTAGGCCCTCCCTCATTCTAGTTGGAGTGTGATACTCCCTGATTTTGAGGCTGTGGGACAATGTGTTCCACCTTCGGGTGCAAGCATGAACACAATTGTCCCCTAATAATCGCTCCATATCCTCGAAATGTGCTATAGCCTGAGCCTGCTGATCCATGTATTTTAATAAAGCCTGAGGGTTGGTTGCTAGGTGTTGGTGGGCGGATATCAATGCAGTGGGGTCCCCTGGCTCTGCTCTAATTAACAGTGGTTCATGTAACTCTCGGTTCATAACATCTTTGACCTCTGTCGCTCTCTTTTCTTCGTGGTTTAACCATGAGGTAAATGCCATCAGCTGCATATCTCCCACGACTGTGTTGGGGTCCCATGAAGTTACGTTAGGAAGGGCCAAATTATGGAGGTAGAACTCTGATAGCTTGGCCTTGTCCTCTGTGGAGCTGCTGTTGCATAAATCTGTGAACTGCTGGGGGTTTTGGATCTGGGAGATACCCCTCTGTGCTAATGCATTAATTTGGAATTGCAGCCACTGGTCCCGTAGGTATAGGCCATAAGATTTGGCTGGCTGCCTACATTGTAGAGCATCCATAGCCCAACTGGCCATGCAGGCCAGTTGTGCCTCTTTTTCTTGCAACTGCTGTTTGAGAGCTTGTATCTCTATATTTGCTTGCAATTCCCTTTCCTGTAGTTGCTGGATTAGTTCCTCAAGATCAGCTTGCATTCCTTCTTTGCCTTGAGGTTCTGCTGTAGTGTCCTCTGATGCTGTGCCCCTTTCTTTCCTTTGTCCCTGTAGCTGCAGTTTGAGCTTCTCATTCTCTTCTTGTAGAAATACTCGCTGGCAGTTTCCCACGTGTTTTGCCATAGCTAATTCCCTTCTTGCCTCCTTGAGTTGTTCCTCCAAGGGGCCTATATCTGCTACTCCTTTAGATTTAGCTATCCTCATCCATGTGTGGGTCCTCACTCTTTCTTCCTCCAGCGCAAAGAAAAGCGGCACTGTGAATTTTTGTGGAATAATTTTCCCAGCCTCCAAAAAGTTATAATAAGAGCTCAAGCTGGGCTGGGGGCTAGGCTCCATAATGTGTTCTACCTCTTCTTCCCTTTGTGGTGATGTGGCTGCCTCCCCCTCCATTCTTTCGGTCTCCTTGAGCTTGGCTAATGTTTCCTGTAGAACTACTTCAGCATCCTGTAGAGGGGTTTTTGAAGCTGACCTTTCCATTCTCTCCCTCCAGGTAGTTGTCTTCGGGCTCCCCCGCTCATAAGTGACTGATACTTTGGAGGGGGACTTCTCCTTTGGCGAGGTAGGGTGTTATAGACATTTTTGTGCCTAACAGCATGAAGCATGAAATGTCAATAATCTGAGGGATCCAAAGTCCCTAAACATGTTGTTCCTACCCCTAGAGGAACAAGGTCAGCAAACCACAGCACTAAATATCAGTTCTCCACCTGAAAACACTCAAAAACAAGCTAATTCTGGATCATGTCAACTGCTCCACTGAGCATCTGCGCTGAATGTCAACTACTCCACTCTGTACCTGCGCTGAATGTCAAATCTAATGAAGGCTACCTGCGCTGGGCGAGATTGGCCAAGTGGCACAGTCATTCTGCAAGGTGTCAAATGCCCAGGAAGCTTCCAAATGACACTTGGATCAGGGAATTCGCCTTGTGGTGAGTAAGAGGATCTAGATCTCCAAGTGGAAGCAAGAACCTCCAAGTGGACTCAAGAACTGAAGAATAACTGAAGTGGGAGAGGACACTAGTCAGCTTCATGCCAGCCTCAAGCTGACTCATCCTTTCTCCAAAACTCCTATATATAGAGCTCTCTCATGAGGTCTAGGGAGGCTGGAATCTTGTGAATGTAAGGAAGTGCTGTTGGTTTGAGTATAGAACTATTGGGTGATTGCTTTGAAGGAGGTGAAGAGGAGATTTCTTTCTGCTGGGAGGTGTTGCTGGATTGGGCCTCTTATGGTTGTAACACTCTCAGAACTTTACTTCTTCCATTAATAAAGCATTTGAGGTTCTTCTATATGCATGTGTCTCAATGGCGTATTGATACTTGTATATTTGATTTATTCTAATCCTTGAATCAATTATGGATGTATGCTTCTTGTAGTTTCCCTTTCTTGTGCTTTTGCAGGATCTTTGTGTAGCTGGGCCAGTGAAAGAGCAAGGCGCTGGGAGCAAGCAGCAAGGAGAGAAGATTGGATCAAACATTAGCGGAAGACAACGGTTAGTGGATCTCTTTCTCCCCTCTCTTACATCTCATAAAGAAGTAATCTTGAATAGCTTTACATTCGGTTGTTGCTGAGGTACTATCACCCTTAGAGTGGGATAGGGTCATTCCGTATTGGATACTTTTCCCAACAACAAATTGGCGACTCCGCTGGGGATCGTATCTTGTTGGTTGTTTGTGTTTTTGCTATTCATTTCATAAACACAGGGAGTACCGAATCGAATTGCATTTGAATCTTTCAAATGCAAAGTAGAGGGCAACTACTCTAGCTCAGTTTCTGGGCATGTTTATGATTTGAAGAGCTGATCCACAAGGACTCTAAATAGCTCTTAGTGATAGCTTTTCATCCTCCTTTTCATCCCTTAGTGTGTACTTGACTGATAGCTTCTGATTTGGCCAAAAACTGTGAATTTTTGAGCAATCTGTGACCCGGAAACAAAGAGAAACGAAAGTTTCGTTCTTCAGTGCAGGCTGTGTGAAGGCTGTCTGCATTTCAGCGCAGTTCCCGAAGGGGCTACCTGCGCTGAATGTCAAACTGACAGTGTACTACCTGCGCTGAACCAGTCTTGCCTTGTGCTACTGGGGTTTCCTGCTGTTTCTTGCCCTGTTTTCACCCTTGTTTTTGCAGCTTGTTACCAGTCAATGTACCTATCTGAAACCAACTTTCCTTGCCACTATTCCGCCTCGGTTGTATAAAGAAACTGTGTTTGTTCTTTGTGTATTTCTTGTATCATTTACAGTTTCCCATAACGAAAGTGAACTAGTCTTGTTGTGGCCTCTTAGATCTAGACCTGTGATAAAGTGTCGTTTTGATCTTAAGAGTTAGTTTGTTTGCTGTTCATAGCTGATTGAGCTTTTGCTTTCGTCATATGGTTTGAATTTATATATTTCTAGTGTCGAAACAAGTAAATCTTAAGGTGTCTTTTGATTTTGGACAAGCTTGTTTGCTTTCACTTGAAATTGAATTCGAAATTATACAACAGCTTTCTTTTGTATCGCACAAACATTAAGAAAGAGAAAAGAAATACCTGCATTTTGCATTTTGCATTTGATAAGTTTGTATGTTGATTTAGGAAAAAGTGCATTAGTGAGTGCTCTTTGATCTGTGTGAAAAGATTTTTTGTCTCTCTTTTCCCTCAGTAGTTAAGATTTTCATAAGTCGAAAAGATTGAAAAAGCTTGCTTCTCATCTTAGACTGCATTTAGGAATTTGTATCAAAACATCTCGTGGTGAACCTCGAAAGGCAAACTTTAAAAAGATCAACTAAAAATATATTGAATGAACCTAACAACGCTTTGAAACATAACGCAAACACACAGAGGTCTAAGCTAGAGACGTGTTCCGGCGTCGTTAAACGTAGTGACTGTCGATCTCGACGAAGGTGGGTGATTCCTCCTGAGAGTCGGTGGCACTAATACGGACTTGTGCTCCCACGTACCGTCGCGTATATATTGGGAGACCCCTATAGGAACAAAGCCTTTATCCATAGGAAACCGTGTCGGCCGCCCTACTGATCGCAATGCAGTGAACACAGCATTCACGAAGATCAACCACTCGTACCGTAAAACGTATTCTGTGGTTTTGCGAAAAGTTTGGCACACCCTCTGCCTAGAACTCCAGAGCAGTTTCTTTTGGCCTTTTTCAAACTCTATAACTAAAAAAGTCCATCCGAGCATTTGTCACTTCGGGCTCGTTAAAACATCGAAGGAGACTAGAGTCATCTTTAGCTTTTTCTCGACTCTTTAAAACTGAAAAAACAAGTTGTGTCTAAAAGCGTCGTTAACAATTTATTTTAAACGGAACAATCATCACCTTTCCCTCGTTGATCTTCGAAGTTAGTCTATCACCAGTGAAGTTCCTGTAGAATCGCTAAGCAATCTATTGGATAGACTCAATATGTCTGAACAACCGTCGACATCTAGGACTGTGTCGTCCGACACAGCAACAGCAAAGCCTCCTGCTGCTACTCCAATGATGTACGCCGGTATACCATCTGAGCCGGCAAGTTATCAACAACAAGCCGGAGTCCCGTCAGGGACGACGACATGGTTAGTTCCTATTTCTTCATCCGGATTATCATCTGGTATTTCTTATGTTGAAACTCAACAAATTGATCCAATGTGTCTTCAAAGGCCAATTTACCCTTTAAGTACTGGATTTCCACCATATGGAGGGCAGTATGCTCTTTCATTGTTCCCTCCCAGAGAACAACCATATGGGAGTTTACAACAAAATTCAGGTCAAACTGGAATTACATCCAGCGGTTGGGTACCAATACTGCCTCAACAACCAGGGGTTGTATATTCGATGCAACCAGTACACCCTGTGTCGAATATTCCCACCATACCTGCTATAGTGAATGTGTCGCAAGTACAAGCTCCACCTGTTGTATGTCAACCCCAAGTTTCTCAGGTTGCAATACAACAGCATCTTGTCTCAATGACTCAATCACAACCTCAGGTTAGTGCCTCCTTATCTGGAGCGACTCAGGCTCAAACAAGTACTGTGACTCCTCATCTTGGTCAATCATCCAGTATTGGTCAACAACAAATGGTCCAACAACCAGAGCTGGTTCAATCTCAACAAACGCCATTCCAGCAATCGTATCAAGGACCTGAGCAACAAGTCTTTGTAAGTAATGGGCAACCATACTATAATGGTTATGCCCATCAACCTTGTCAAAGTTGTCAGCATTATGTTGGTCTGCAAAGACCCATTGCTCAGGCGATACCATCTTATCCTGGATATGCTTCGCCTAACCTGAACCAACAGTTGCCCTTTGTAGCAACTCTAGAACTACCAGATCTAAACCGGCTGACGAATGATCCAATTGCTTATGCCCCTTGGTGGCCAGCGATTCTGCATAAACTTCCGTCAGACATTCCTAAATTTAATGGAAATCCGGGTGAAGATCCGTCGAATCATGTGATGACATTCCATCTATGGTGTTCATCAAACACCCTGAATGATGATTCGATATGACTTCGCCTCTTTCAGAGGACGTTAACGGGTCCAGCGGCAAAATGGTACATTGAATTGCCTAGAGCTTCGTTCGACAACTTCAGTACCTTAGCCACAACCTTTTTAACCCATTTTCAATTACCAATAAGGTATGAAACGGGAACAGAACTCCTTACCAACTTCAAACAGACGACTGCCACCCACATATCTGATCATATACATGAGTGGCGACGTCGTCGTAGGATGGTAAAAACATACGTTCCCGATCAGCTATTAGCTGAGTGGTTTATCAAGTCATTACTTCCTGCCATCACGGAAGATGTGGCAAAGGGGGGAGTCGTAACGGAAGAGCAGGTTATCGCTCGTGCGCAATATCTGGACTTGGTCTATACTCAGTCCGGCACGCTCTACGACAAAATACCTGACGCCCCTAGACCGGAACTCTCAATTCCTCCTCCTCCTAAATCAAACAATGACTCTCACGCCGGCGATGGCGTGATTAGAAAACACAATTTCTAGTCAAAATGCAAATGAAGAACTTCTTGCCTCAGAAGTAAATGCCATGTCGACCGACAAGGGCAAACAACTGAAGCAGCCAGGGGGCAAGAAGAAAAAGAAAGGGAGAAAAAGGAAACCCCCGGCAGGGTGTCATATATGCGATGAGGATCATTGGACGAAAGATTGTCCACATATAGCTGAAGTTAAGAAACTCTTTAAGAGTTCAAAAACCCCAGCAGTATTGACGGATCCGTTTCCCAACCCGGGTCAAAACCTGGTTGCTAATCAAAATGCTTCCCGATCCCAAGTGCTTATGTTGTCTGTCTCGAAGCAGCAAAATGATGCTTTGACAAGGAATAAAGATTACGGGAATCCACGGCTGTCGAATAACAAGGCTAATGAGCAACCTAGTGGTTCGACAACAACTTTAACCGAAGTTGTGCCACCCATCGTTCCTGAGCTAATGATAAAGTCGCAAAAGGGAGCAGTACACAAATCGACATCTAATCCTTGTGCGAAAATAACACGGATAGAGGACCTGGCCCAATCGTCGTCCGCTATGTCGACACTTGAGGTATCGCAAAATTGCCTCTCCCAAGAGCAAACTTTATTATCAGCAATAGGTGGGATTGGCCCAATAGATTCCAATCTTGTGGCCTTTGATCATAAAGGATATGACCCTCAATTACCAGCTCAACTAGCTTTCCTTATTCAAGTGAAAGCCCTCAACAAAACTGTTCATCGAACAATTATTGATGAGGGGGCATCTACATGTCTTATGTCGATGAGTTGCTGGAAAGATTTAGGCTCACCACCCTTGTCGAAATCTTCAACGATGTTAAAAGCATTTGATGGACGATCATACACTCCATACGGGATTTTAAGTAACTTGCAAGTTGAACTGGGGGGCAAAACAGTAGGAATTGATGTTGAAGTAATTGATGGAAACCTCGATTACAACATCCTACTGGGAAGGCCCTGGATCTATGCCATGGCCGCGGTTGTGTCGACCTACTTCAGGAAGATTGCATTTCCCTTCCAAGGAGGAATTACAATCGTCGACCAACAAACTTTTCTCCCCAACAGTTCACAAGTTACGGGAAGCATTCCAATGATCCATGGAAGGAATCATTCGCTCCAAAATATCGGAGTAGGTCTCCTAAAAGACCCTGCCTTAATGGGTACTTTTGCCCTACCGCCTCCGAGTAATCTGGCGGAAGTGGCCACAGTGGAATATGAAACCTTCTATTTCTAATGGATCTAAAAGTTCGAGGATAGTTCCTATCTCAGGTCAACCTCGTTAAAAAATGAAGAGCAGAGGACGGTTCTTATCTTGTGTCAACCTCATTAAAAAATGAAACAAATCCCCTTTCTCAAAGGTAAACCTTCATTCCAACCACCGAGTTGAATGCAATGAAGCTTGGGGGGCATGCACCTTGATTTGCATTATTATGCTGGGGGCATGCGAACTTATCACCGAGCAGTTTTAGCACATAGTTCATGCTCGTTAAAAAATAAACATAAGAATGAGCAGTGTTTTGGCGCATTCAAGCTCTTTAAAAAATGAACTCAGTACCGGTAAATAACCACTGTGATCGTAAATTTATTAGCCATAAAAAACCTTGGTCGTGTTTGCACCTGCCACCTCCATTCCATTTGGCCAATCGTTCACCTCCATATGATTGTTTACCTATTTTGAGGAACAGCTGCGAAGAGTGATCTCACCTAGCCATCCTTGTGACACTGCCGTGATTGGAAAATTCCAACCTGTACCTGGAATCTGCTGCTATCCCTGTTTATCACTCGTTTCTCAAAAGACGAGTCTTCTTTGAGCTCTTTTCTCCTGACTCGTAAAATATGAAAAGTTTGCCGAGTTTTGGCCTTCCAGCTCGTTAAAAATGACCGGAAGAGCTATCCCTCCTTTAGATTTTAATCTTTTTGGACCTGAGGGATTATTGCACAAAAAGGTCGAGCGCTTGTTTTATTCGGCTCGTTAAAGTTATCGAAAACTCATCCCTTCTGTATTGTTTTATACTTTTTCGGACTTAAGGGATTAAATGACGAAAAAGGAATTTTGGAGTTAACTTTCTGTACCTTTTCAGACTCTCTAAAAATGAAAAGGACCGAGTTTTCCTTGTCGTTAGACTCGTTAAAATGATTAAATAGCGACAAACTTGTCTTTAGACGAGAACGAGTTTCCCTATCGCTAAGCTCGTTAAAACATAGCGATGGGCTTGCCCGAAGGGCAGGTTATAGAACAAGCATATGTTATCCTCCTCAAGCTTGACAAAAATAAAGAGGTACTGGTCAGAAATGATTGGGGAAAAATTGGGAGAACCTCAAAGCTTTAATGGTAGCAAGTCGCTCTTGAACATGACACTTTGTCCTCCGTATCACATCGGGTTGGGTTGTTTCATTCACCGGTCTCATCACCATGGTCCTCGCCAAACCATCCACATTTGGGGTAATGCTACCGATCCATCACATCAGTGTCGTTATATGTTCAAGAGATGTTGTTCAGAAAGAGTCAACCGTGTCCCATCCACTGCCATACATTATCCTTCATCCACCCATGATCGCCACCCTGAATCATATCTCACAGATTGTTTTCACCTCCACTAAAATCATTAGCTCCGTTCCGTGTCACTGATGTGGGATTCATTAAGGCCCTCCTTTGACAGATCGCTTCTTGTCGACTTCAGCTCATTATCCAAGAAGTTGATCTAGGAACAACCCCCCCAGTACTTTGAAGCTTGCATGCCTCAATGGCAAGTTTCTCACTTCCGGCGACAGGTATACATTAATGACCTTCGACTAGAAGATTTTGCGTGGTGTTCGACGCCAAGTCCTTTATTCACACCACGTGAATTGTACTGCAGTACCTTGAGGGTCATTGTCATTATTGGTGATTCCTCTCGCGCTTGTTAACGGTTTACATTACTGACCGGTAATCAAGCGATGTCTTTCCATGTTCGACTTCAGCGCAATTCTCACATGGATTGACTTGTACTTAGAGTGAAGATCGAACGAGTTTGAAGACTCCGGATCTAGTTTCATCCATCCGGGCTGCGATATATATTCAGGAAAAATAAAGACATTTGATACGTACATCATTGCAGCAGATGATTATCCTACTCAAAGGATGATAATTTCAGCAGAGAATTATCAGTCTACCATCAGACGATCGTCTGTTCTATGTACCAAAATGAATTTATAAAGCTGAGCATGGGGATGCCCGCCTCAGCTAGATCATGAAAGCAGAATGAAAAATAATGTATTGTATTGTATTTTATTACAGGGCACCTCTCAGCGATTGAATGAACTTCGGATCCTCCTGATAAAGCATTTCACCCGATAAACGACCTCATACTTTAGGGGGAAACTGTCATAGACATTTTTGTGCCTAACAACATGAAGCATGAAATGTCAATAATCTGAGGGATCCAAAGCCCCTAAACATGTTGTTCCTACCCCTAGAGGAACAAGGTCAGCGAACCACAGCACTAAATATCAGTTCTCCACCTGAAAACATTCAAAAACAAGCTAATTCTGGATCATGTCAACTGCTCCACTGAGCATCTGCGCTGAATGTCAACTGCTCCACTCTGTACCTGCGCTGAATGTCAAATCTAATGAAGGCTACCTGCACTGGGCGAGATTGGCCAAGTGGCACAGTCATTCTGCAAGGTGTCAAATGCCCAGGAAGCTTCCAAAATGACACTTGGATCAGGGAATTCGCCTTGTGGTGAGTAAGAGGATCTAGATCTCCAAGTGGAAGCAAGAACCTCCAAGTGGACTCAAGAACTGAAGAATAACTGAAGTGGGAGAGGACACTAGTCAGCTTCATGCCAGCCTCAAGCTGACTCATCCTTTCTCCAAAACTCCTATATATAGAGCTCTCTCATGAGGTCTAGGGAGGCTGGAATCTTGTGAATGTAAGGAAGTGCTGTTGGTTTGAGTATAGAACTATTGGGTGATTGCTTTGAAGGAGGTGAAGAGGAGATTTCTTTCTGCTGGGAGGTGTTGCTGGATTGGGCCTCTTATGGTTGTAACACTCTCAGAACTTTACTTCTTCCATTAATAAAGCATTTGAGGTTCTTCTATATGCATGTGTCTCAATGGCGTATTGATACTTGTATATTTGATTTATTCTAATCCTTGAATCAATTATGGATGTATGCTTCTTGTAGTTTCCCTTTCTTGTGCTTTTGCAGGATCTTTGTGTAGCTGGGCCAGTGAAAGAGCAAGGAGCTGGGAGCAAGCAGCAAGGAGAGAAGATTGGATCAAACATTAGCGGAAGACAACGGTTAGTGGATCTCTTTCTCCCCTCTCTTACATCTCATAAAGAAGTAATCTTGAATAGCTTTACATTCGGTTGTCGCTGAGGTACTATCACCCTTAGAGTGGGATAGGGTCATTCCGTATTGGATACTTTTCCCAACAACATAGGGGTGTCTTCAATGGTAATTGGGTCTTTGGATGGAGGTTGGGGCCTGCCGGTTTTAATTCTTACACTTCTCCTCGCTTTGAAATACAGAGGAGTCTCCCTCTTTTGTTTCTCCTTTGGCTTGGGAGAGGTACTTAGGGTGGCCAGCACAGCTGCTGCCTCCCTAGCAAGAATTTCGGCCGTTTTCTCCTTCTGTTTTCCTTTCTCAGGACTTCCTGTAGAAAGCCCTGTAGTGGCTGATTTCTGGCTTCCTGTAGAAGCCGTTTTTAACTTTCCTGTAGAAACAGATGGCACCGTTTTAGCCTGCTTGGCTGAGGGTGCTTTTTCTTTCAATTTTGCTGAGGCTGCCTTAGAGGTGCCCTCACTGACATGGACTTTTTCAGTCCGTTCCACCCTGCTCTGTAGTCGTTTCTCCCTGGGTGTTAGTGTGGTTTTGTCACCCTCTGTTTTGGCAGCTTGGTTTTTCTCTTGTTTTCCCTTGTGTTCTTTCTTTGGTGTTTTGGCCATGGTTTCTTGGCCTTTACCTTTCTTCTCTGCTTGAATGGGTTCCTTCTCCTTGCTGCTGGAGGAGGTGAGCTCTTCAGCGAACACTCAGATGTCATCATCTTTAGTCAAATTTCGAAAGGTTTCCCAGGAGAGAGGGACGGTGTACGTGTGGAGTGCATCTTCCACGAGGAGCTTAATGAGCCCATGATGGGCTATCTGGTCTGGCGTTCCCTCTCTCAATTTGGTGGCACACTCAGTCATGGACTGTAGGAGGAAGTAAGGAATGCTCAACTTTTTCTCTGAGGGTAGGTCCATTTGGTGCCTAAGTTCTGTGAGCAGCCGGAAATGATATCCATACACGATGCTGAATCGCCCCTCGCACGTGATATACTTCATAATTTGGAGGCTGACCTCACTCCAGAACGGCTGTAGGCTGGTTCTTCGAACTCCATTCTTGTCTTCTGAGAATTGTTCCTCTGGCAAAAAGAACTCCTTCTTAGCTTTCTGACCCAGTTTTCTCTCCTCCTTATCCCAAGGTACCCCCATCGGTAGATCAGTGACTCTGCTAATGAACTGTGGGGTGAGTCTGAGGGTCAATCCTCTGAAGTTGACAACGGCCAACGTCTTTGACTTTGGCTGCAAGGATCGCAGGAATTCTTCTGCAACCTCGTCATCGTGACCTTGAAGCTTGTCACAGAATGACATCCATCGTGCACGAGAAAACAGGTCCACCACCTCAGGGGTTTCCCGTAACTTCTTTGAATCTGTAGGCTCTTTTCTAATGAACCCTCCCGGCATGGTAAACACTTGCTGTGTTGGCCTGAGCCTGCCTGCTCGTATACAAAAGTGGGTCTTTGGGATTTCCTTAGACAGAGCGCAGAGCTATGCCTCTGTTATGCACACAGTTTATAAAATTCACGACTGTCTACGAGTGAGCCTTGACAGTGGCTCAATTATGAATGAAACCCTGGAGAAAATCCCGCATACACACTACGACGACAATTCTCATGCAGCAATAAGAAGACGCTTGCAAATTCATGCACAGACTGTAATTCACG
Organism: Pinus tabuliformis; assembly: GCA_031772625.1. Taxonomy (NCBI): domain Eukaryota; kingdom Viridiplantae; phylum Streptophyta; class Pinopsida; order Pinales; family Pinaceae; genus Pinus; species Pinus tabuliformis. The sequence continues at coordinate 239,887,367 of CM062814.1, read as the reverse complement.
GTTTCCTACCCCTTTAACACGTCGACTTCACCACCTTTCGAACCAATTGCATGGGAGGACTATGTTCAGGCTTACCTCGTTCCAGAATTGCCACCTTCGACGTGAACAGTTCAATTTCCTCCGTAACGTTGAGCTTCCTGTAGCGCAGCTTCCTGTAGAAGTCGTGCACGGGTGCTGGGGAGCGCTTCAGTGGTTCTGGGCCTTCTGTGCAGCAACAGGACGTTGGAACAGGCCGAGAACTCGAAGTAACAACCTTCAGAAAATTTAGGATGCGTACTCGGCTGCAAAGCGGTTGAGAATAAATGAGTGCAGTGCGCCATACGTGATCTAGCCGGCGGATTTGAATTTCTGCGGAATTCGTGGCGCGGGGGTGAGCTGTCCCCGTCGGCCCGTTGGCCGACGTCACCTGCTATCATTCCGCTGCATGTCTGCCTAACCGCTGAATCATTCCCTGTATATCTACCGCCGCCACTCCTGTTAGATCGTCGCTTCTCTCCGACTAGACGCTTCCCACGTGTCCATTTCCTGTCCCGTCGACACAACCAAAGCTTTTCGGATCGGACGAGGCCGTCGGGCTGGTTGTGGTGGCCAGTTTAATGGCTACCCGACTTGTTCAATCCATTCATTTTCATATTTACACATTTTAGAGCATCGTTCATGTAATTTGACGAAACAGGGTGAGGCACTTACCTGTGTGGCCGTGGACATGATTTTTCTCATGCTTTAGGACGAGGGGTGACAGATCCGCTTGCTGCCGCTTCGTGCACAGGCACGGGAGCTCCTTTTCGTTGACTGCTGCTGGTTACGAGACCGGTTTCCTGGCTGTGGATGGTGCATGCGCCGGCTTCATGAGTTGCAGGTATCTTCATGGTGTGTGCTCTAGCCGGATCAACTGCTATAGGATTCTTGTAGGACATCCTGTAGCCGTTTCTCCTCCTAGGGTGCATGCCGAAATGGTGGAGTCACGTTCACAGGTGCAGGGTCCTCGGATCGCCTTGACAGGTAGCGCATTGGGCCTCTGCATGCTTTATTTTCCATTTGAAAACTATTTCTTTTGAGAGTCCAACATTCTGGTATGACTGTGTAGGTATTTCAATCGTATGGCAGCAATGGTGGTGGAAGGAGGCGACAGCAGTGGGTGATGGAGACAAACATTGGTTGCATGCCTCCTTATTGGGCTTCGAGCTTCAAATTCTTCTACATAGTCGGTCCTGGCCCGTCCAAAGATTCTACAGGAAGTTTCCTGTAGAAATACAGAACTTCTTGTAGAAAGTCCTGTAGCTTCCTGTAGAAGGCTAAACTATGACCAGATTGTGCCCAAACCTTGGAAGAGATGAGTGTTTATGGAGGGAATGCTGGTGAGGTCGCCTGGTAGCATGGTAGGGACCCTTGTTCTTGAGTTGAGAGGCCTCCTTTTTGCATGGAATACCTGCAACCTGCATTAATTTCCAAAGATTGAGCCTGTTTTTCTGTTTCTGCCTCCTTCTTTTTTCCTTTTTTTCCTTTTCCTTTGTTTTTTTTTTTTTTTTTTTTGTTAGGAGACAACAGGGGTGCCTCAATGAGGTTTTCACCCCTACTATCTGCCTTGGGCGCCTCAGAGAGGTTTTCACCCAAGGGTCTTTTTGATTCCGATTTTTTCAGAGAGACAACAGGGGCGCCTCAATAAGGTTTTCACCCCTACCATCTGCCTTGGGAGCCTCAGAAAGGTTTTCACCCAAGGATCTTTTTATTATGATTTTTTATTTTTATTTTTTATGATGCTCAGGGTATGCCCAAAACAGAGGCAGAACCCTTCTCTATGACCAGCACTGATTTTTCCACAGTTTTGATGAACTCTTGCCTCGAAAGAGGTTTCCTGTAGATCTTTAGTCGATGCCCATTGACGAGCATGGGGATGGCTTCCTCATCAATGGTCCGAATAAGAACAGACCCATTATCATTACACTTCTCCACTGCATATGGTCCTAGCCATCTTGTCCTCAGCTTCCCCTTGAAATCCTTATGTCTGGAATCATACAGCAACGCCCAATCTCCCGGTTGGAATTGCTTGTCATTGAGGTGCCAGTCATGCCATATCTTCCTCTAGAGTTGAACCACTTCTGAGTGGAGAAGGGCCTGCATTCGGTGTTCATCTAGCCCATTCAGCTGCAATAACCTTTCTTGTTGGGCATGGCTGAGATCTAGGTCCAACTGAGCTGCCATCCTCAATGTGTTGTACTCGAACTCAATTGACAGCAAAGCTCTCTTCCCATAGACCAGTTCATAAGGTGTGAAGCCGGTTGTGGTCTTCCAAGTGGTGTTGTAAGCCCAAGTGGCCTCAACCAGGCGATCTGCCCAATCCTTTCTGCTGCTGCTCACCACCTTAGTCAAAATCCCTTCTAATGCTCTATTGGTGACTTCCACCTGCCCATTTGCTTGAGGATGATAGGGGGTGGAAGTCCTATGCTTGATCTTGTGATGAGCAAGCAAGTCTTCAATTAAGTTGGAGGTGAACTGGCTTCCTTGATCGGTGACTAGCTCTCTTGGGTAGCCAAATTTGTAGAAGATGTTTTCTCTTAAAAACTCAGCCACCTTTTCTTCTATCGCTGCTTTGATTGCCTTGGTTTCCGCCCACTTTGTCAAATAGTCTGTGCACACAATGATGTAAGACCTTTGCCTTGAAGGAGGATTGATGGGACCCACAAAATCCATACCCCACTTCTCAAATGGTTCAAGAGTCACTTGAGGTTAGAGAGGCATTTCGTCCCTTGGGGTTGGCTTCCCCATCCTTTGGCATCGGTCACATTGGCTAATATATCTCTTGACATCTTGATGAAGCATGGGCCAATAGTAGCCTGCCTGTAGAACTTTGAAGGCAGTCCTCTTGGCTGCAAAATGTCCTCCACAAGGCCCATCATGACAGGTTAGGAGGATGTCAAAGACTTCCTCCTCCCTGATGCAACGCCTTAAGATCTGATCGGGGCCAAGTTTGAACAGGTTGCCCCCGATCCAAGTGAATGAGGCACTCTTCCTTACAATTATGCTTTTCTCTTTTGAAGATAGATGCGGAGGGAACTGTGCTAAGACCAGGTAGTTTGCTATATCAGCAAACCATGGAGAGAGTACTGAGATAGCAAACAGATGTTCATCTGGCATCTGGTCGTCCACTGTTCCATCTTCACCTGCAGGTAAATCCAGTCTAGACAAGAAGTCAGCAACAACATTTTCTTTACCTGGTTTGTCAACGATAGTCAAATCAAACTGCTGCAACAGAAGTAACCATCTAATAATACGAGCATTCACATCTGGTTTATTCATTAAATATCTAATTGCAGCATGATCAATATGTACAAATGTTTGATAGCCAGTGATGTAGTGGCAGAACTTGTTCAGGGCATGGACCACGGCCAAGAACTCTTTCTCAGTTACAGTGTAATTCAATTCTGCCTTGGATAAGTTTTTGCTGACAAAGTATATGGCATATGGGAGTTTTTGTTCAACCTGTCCTAAGGCTGCCCCTATGGCTTTGTTCGAGGCATCAGTGTGGATGTGGAAAGGTAGGGCCCAGTTTGGACCTCTCAATATCAGGGCGGACACCAACTTATCCTTTAATTCATTCAGAGCCCTTTGACAGTCGTCCGTCCATTTGAACTCAACATCCTTTGCTAAGAGGCCAAACAGTGGCGAGGCTAGCTTACTGAAGTCTTTAATAAATCTTCTATAATATCCTGCTAAGCCTAAGAAACTCCGAACATCTCTTACCTTCTGAGGAGGTGGAACCTTTTTGATGAGAGCAATTTTATTAGGATCCACCTGCAATCCTTGGTGAGAAATGGTATGTCCTAGCACGGTCCCTTCAGTCATCAAGAATTCACATTTTTCAGGACTAAGGGACAGGTTCATCTCAATGCACTTGGTTAGAACTTTTCCCAGATTGGACAATGCTTCCTGGAAGTTGGACCCATAAGGGGTGAAGTCATCCATATAGATTTCCACCGAATCATGGACCAGCTCAGAAAAGATGCTCAATACTGCTCTTTGGAAAGTGGCAGGAGCGTTGCATAGCCCAAAGGGAAGGACTCGGTAAGCAAAGGTACCCCAAGGACAAGTGAAGGTGGTCTTATCTTGGTCTTCCGGGCTGATTTGGATCTGGTTATACCCACTGAACCCATCTAGGAAAGAGAAAAACTTCTTCCCCGCCAGTCCATCCAACACTTGATCTATGAAAGGCAGAGGAAAGTGGTCTTTCTTGGTGGCTTTTTTCAGTTCTCGGTAGTCCACACAGATTCTCCACTTTCCATTTTTCTTGGGTACCAACACCAGAGGGGACACCCACTCGCTATCCGAGATGGGGTAGATGAATCCTGCATCCAACAATTTTTGCAACTCTTCTTTGACAATGTCCTTAAGGGCTGGATTCATTCTCCTCTGAGGTTGCCTAACCGGTTTACAATCTTCTTTGATGTAGATGTGATGGGTATAGACCGAAGGATGGACTCCTTTCATCTCCTTATAGTTCCAAGCGAAAGCATCTAGATGACTGGCCAACAGACTATACAGCTCCTTTTCCTGGGAAGGAGATAGGGAGGAGCTGATCTTTAACGTTCTCTCGGGGCCAAACTCCACATTTTTGACTCTGGGAGAGAGTGGATCGGTCACACAAAGGTCCACTAAGGTGCTGGCTTGAGTATCTTCCACCAATTTCTCTAAGGACAATGCACTGGGAGGCGGATTCTGAATCAAGGTCTCAATCAAATCATCCTCGGTTTGAGGACCTCCCCTGGTGGTTTCTAAGGTGCACAAGGGTGCAGAGTACACCTCATCCTCTTCTCCTTCTTCCAACCAAAGTGGTAAGTCATGCTCTAATAGAGGTTGGGCAGGAGGGTATAGGACTAGCTGCTTGGACATAGGACCATTTTTGATGGTCATGTTTCCTGCTCGGCAGCTTATGTAAGCATCCGCAGTGGCTAACCAAGGTCTTCCCAAAATAAGGGGGTATCCAGTAAGCTTTGCCTTTGGTTGAAGAACCAAGAAGTCCGCAAGATACTCCCAAGAGTAGTCAACAGAGACCAAGACATCCTCCACAATCCCTTCAGGAGTCACGGTGGAGCGATCTGCCAACTGCAGGACCGTCAAGGTCTTCCTTAAAGAACCTTGAAGGTTGAGTTTGAGCATGGTATCCCTGGTCATCACATTAATGGCAGCCCCTAAATCAATCAAAGTGTGGGGTATGATGGTGCCATTGATGTGGACATCATCTACAGGACTCCCAGGATCCAAATACTTTGGACAGATTACTTGCCCCAACATAAGATCAGACAGTTGTCCTATGACATTGATGGTTGAGGCATCTCTTTTTCGCCTGCCTGGGTGCCTGAAACACTTTTCCTTAACCAATTTGTTGTATATCGGTACATCTTTGATGGCTTGGAGAAGTGGTATTCTCACACACAACTGTTTGAGTTCTCCCAGAAGCTCATTCTCCTCTGGGTCGGGTTGTGTGGTGACTGTTAGTCTTTCAGGAAAGGGTGGAGTGGCCTTGGGTTCACTTTCCTGTTTATCTTCCTCGTCCTCTGGGGGAGGAGGTTGGCGATCTAGAAGAGTCTTCCCGGATCGTAGGTTGATCTCCTGGATCTCCACAGCATAGGTAGGGCATGTTGTTTCCCCGGTATATACCTGCTGGGTCTGTCGGTTGTTAGGGTTCGGGTTCGGTTGAGCAGGCATTTGGGGTTGTCTTGGAGGAGCAGGAGGTAATGGTTGTGGTTGAACTGGTGGTGGAGGCAAAATGGCAGGAGGAGTGTTGTACTGGGGCCTCCACCCCGGTTGAGGTGCATTCCACTGAGGCTATGGCTGGACATGGGAGTGAAACGAATGAGTAGTGGGCTGAGTATGGTATTGAGGTGGGTAAGACCATGGAGGAGGCACAGACCAGGAAGGATGAGCAGGGGGACCCCAAGAAGGCATAGGAGCAGATTGGTTGGGGCTATAATAAGCTTGGGATGTCCCTTGCATCCCCTGCTGGTAAGGTCTAGGTCCATGCGGCCTCCTTTGGTTGAGGAAGTAGAGAGGTTCAGAGGGTGCCTCGGTTCCTTGGTACATGGCCTTGAACCCAGGTAAGGTTGGGCATTGGTTTGTGGGGTGATCCTCCTCACAAACGAAACATACCTCTACCGAGTGTAATGGACACTCGTTCTTAGGGTGCTTCCTTGTACACCTAGGACAGAAGATGGCCAAAGCCCTCTCAGCTTCCTCTTTCTTTTGCTGGATTCGGAATGTATCAAGTTGCATGGCAATGGTCTGTCTCACCTCACTTTTGAGGTCCTCCAGCTGATTAACAAACTCATGCTTGGAGAAAGTAGCACTAGCTGAAAGGGGGTTTCCCCTACCTCTTTTCCGGGCTGCCCTAGAGTGGTTTCTAAACACTGTCTTTATATCCTCATAAGGTAGTTGGTAAATATCTCCTCCAGCTAACATGTGAAGGGTATCTAAAAGGTCTTCAGGGACTCCTCGGAGCAGGACCAACTTGAGAGATTCAGGGTCAAGTGTGCACCTGGCCCGTTTATAGCTAAGTTGGAACCTTTCCTCATAATCTTCTAAAGACTCATCATTTCCCATGGTCATCCGAAAGATCTCTCCCTTGGCTTCCTTGGACCTACAGTAGTCCCGGTATTTGGTATTGAAAGCTTGCTGCATCTGAGCCCAAGTGGTGATACTGTTTCCAGGTAAGCCCATGAACCAGCGTAATGCTGCATCCTTGAGGGTAGAGGGAAAGAGTTGCAGTTTTTGCTCATCTTTTGTATAGTCATAGGTTCGACAAAGGACAACAAACTCAAATAGGAAGGTATCAGGGTCTTCAGTAGTCAATCCATGGAAGTGAGGTAAAGCAGAGGGGCTTATGTTTTTCATTTTCATGTCTCCATTGGTCTCTCGGATGGGAAAGGCACCTTCTATTCTCTCATCTTCTCTTCCATTTTCAGCCATGGCTTCAAGTGGAGTGGTTTCTAACTCTTCTTCTGGTATAGGATCTTCATATATCTCAGGAGGCTTGCCTATAGGTTCTTCTGGATCACTGTCACCAAAGAAGAGAGAAGGGTGACTCAGTGAAGTGGTGGGGGTGTTGGGTAAGAATTTGCTGGTTTTATCTCTGTTCCTACGAGGCCTGAAATGGAAAGGCTTTTGATTGCTTTTTGCTTTTTCTGCTTGCACCTGCAAAACTGAAATAGATTGAACTGCAACTAGCTATCTTGCTGAAATGAAAATGCGGAATTGAAATGAAAGCAGGAAATGGCTAATCTATTTTGCTCAAATGAAATTGCAAGAATGAAATGCTAGTCTATGCTTGCAGAATTGAAATTGCTAATCTACGCTTGCAGAATTGAAATTGTTAATCTACGCTTGCAGAATTGAAATTGCAGAATTGAAATGCTAATCTATGAAAGCAGGAAATATCTATTTTACTTTTGCGGAAATGAAATTGCAGGATGGAAATGAAATAAACTATCTAGCAGAAGGCGAGTGTAGGAAAATAGAAGAAAAGCAACAATCACCAATACTCTGACGCTTCCCCGGCAATGGCGCCAAAAAGATGGTGGGCCCCAGTATTGCAGCAATAATGCTGCAACTCCTGGAACTCCCTTCTTTAATTTTATCAACCCGGTAGTTCGTAACAAACTTGGAAGCGACGGTGCTGTATGTACAAGTACTAGCTCTTGCCGCAGCTGTCACTTGGTCAGCTGGCACAAGTCCGCTAGGGCTTAAGCCAACTTCTATGAGCTCTTAGAAGAAGCTTTTTAACTGATGGATGGAAGCTAACTTAGAGGAAGCTGATCTACTTGCAGAAAGAAACTGAAAGCCAAAAAATAACATAAACCCTAGCAAACCCTAATTCTACCAGCTAGTCTTACTAATGCAGAGGAGAGAATGCAAACTATTAGAAGAGATGCCATTACTTCTATGAAGGTAAAATGCACATGCCTAGGCTATCTCTATCTAAAGGAAACATCTTTTTGTGTTTTCAAATAAGTTATCAGAATTATCATGCATGTGTTTTAATTGGCTTTTTACTGTGCAGGGGTGGATCAAGGAAGGGGAATGCTTGGAAAAGGTTGGGAAGGCTCAGAGAAGGTCTAAGGAGTCCCTAACACCCTTCCAAAGAGTTTCACAAAGTTTGGCTATCCAGCAACCTCACTTGTGAGCTTCTACAGGAAGTCTGCAGGGGTTCTACAGGATGTTTCAGGGATTTCTACAGGATGTTCAGGAATTTCTACAGGATGTTCTAAAATTGGATTTTGGAGGATGGGTGAGTGAAAGAGGATGCATGAATGGATAGAGAGGTAGGGTAGGGGTCTGAAATGACCCAGTGACTGATGGATGAAGTGATGAGAGGATGTGGAAAGCTAACTTGACTTAAGGAAGGCTAAGGCAATGGAAGAGCAAGAAGGTAGGGTTATGTGGGCAGAAGAGTAGTTGTGAGACGAGGAAGCTAACTAGGAGATGGAGCAGCTGGCCTGGACGAAGCTTAGGTGGATGAGAGAGAGATGGATATGCCCTGCACGGTGTGCACTTAACCGAATCAACCAAATCCTGCACACAATCAAAATCTTAGCTAATCTATCCTAACTATCAACGAAACAAATGAACAACAACTTTATTTCCAAAGAGAACCATGTACAACACTTAATCAAAGAAACATCCACAAAGGTCTGAACGCATGACTAACTTCTACAAATGAAGACATTACACCAAAGATTGCATGGTCAAGCAAACTAGTGTTTTTGTTGGGCAGCACTGTTTCTGCAATTCCAGCCCCTGATCCAATAAGGGAGAGGTGAAACTGAGAGTGCAGGCAACCCTTTTTCTGGAGCTTTATCAATTATTATCCTATCAATCTATTCTACACATCTGAAGCAATTCTATTCCTCAACAATGACCTATTTAACCAACACAACTAAATCTTGCTCAACAAAACCACGTTTCAAATGCATAAAAGGAAAATCACAGTGCGTAAAGGAAAGATAACAGTACAAAGAAGGAGGCCCTAGGCTCTCAGGTTGGGCCCAACCCTGAGAGCTATGGCTCCTATAGAAAACTCAGAGCTGATATCAAATCTGACTGCTTCCCATTATCAAAAAATAATCATAAGTCAAGAGTTATGTCAACAATGGCTACAAAAGAACAAAATAGAGCTAGCAGCACTGTAGTACAGAATATGCAAGATTTTTTCAAAAAGTCATTTTCGAAGGCTGAGGCCTTAACATTTATACACCACAAGGCCCTAGTTGGCCTCCTAAATCTATGGGACTTGGCTGCCCAAACTGTGAGTGAACAACTCCTTCCAAGAAATCTGTTTGGCTGCCTTCTAGATCCGGTTTTGGTGGCCTTTGGAACTCGGAGTTGGGGGTGAAAATCCCGAGGGAGGCTATTTAATGCCATAGACAACCCCCCTACGAATCCTCAACTCAAGCTTGGCTGTCTCCTAGCCCATGTCTGCTCGGTTTTGCTCCAACATGTGTCAAAAAATCTTGAAATGAGCACGTGTTAGCCACTTAGGAATAGTGACTACCCTTATTCGTACAAATGACATAAACATACTAAAAAATAATGCATAAGTTATGAAAAATGAAGGATTGAACAAGGGTAATTAGGCCAAATGAGCCCAAAATGTTACCAAATTTGGGGCTCATCAATTACTACTATTTTTATGTGCGTGATTAGACATAGAGCAGATCTAAGGGCCTAAGGAAAATTCAGCATGTTGCATCCCAAGCTTGTTTAGGGTTATGTTGGAAACTATACTAAGGACACTGGGTTACTCGAACAATTGAATTTGGATTATATCTTCACTATTGAAATATTGAATAACCCTATATTGTATGATTAGTCACATCACTGTAAGTGTAAAATTATTTATTGAATGTCACTTTATGTTGATTCTTTTATTTGAAGAAAAAATAAGCTTGTGAAACCCTAGTTACCTAAAATAAAACCTAGGGAAGAATTCCCTTAGAATATCACAAAGTGGACCAAACTTGAATGTTAAGAGCATTCTAATACTTCAAACAAAGATCACCTTTCGATATCTAACTAGACCAAGTCCTGCAAAGTTGTTCCCTACCTTGATAGAGGCGGCTAATGGTTAACCCTTTCAGGTGCTTCCAACCCTCAAGGGGAAGTGATAGTTCCAAGGTCAACCCCTCAATCAACAAGTGCTAGTATAGATGTATGAGAATGGAGGTGAAAAGGTTTCATGGACAAGTGCCATGGTCAAGGGGACCAACTGATGGTGTCCACATCCTGAGTGTATGAATGTAAATGAGGGAGCAATCATGGAGGCATGAGTTATGTTGCTTGACCTGTTTTTTTCAGCCCTCTTGTGCGCCTTTTACTTCTTCTTGATAATGCTTTGTTTGACCGCATATAACTTAAGGGTTAGAGCTTGCTCCTTGTGATTTAGCATTTTATGTTACCCCTTAAGATGAGATAGTTTATCGCTCATCAGGGCAGAGACTGTTGATTTTGGGGTAGCATTGAATGTGCTCTAGCTCCGAAATTTTGTGGAGGGGCTAGAATGCATAAGATCTCCAAGACCTAGAAATCGTTTGGAGAAATTCCACCTGGATTGTGAGTTATTAAAATAATTAATATCTTTAATGGGGTTCCTAAGTCTAAACTTAATGGGTATTAATAAAAATATGGGTGAGAAGCTTCTAAGAGGCGAGGATCAAGTCTGTTTTAATCTTACTTGTTGATTAGGGACTTAATCTCAACCGTTTATTCATCAATAGTAAAAGTATAAGAGGAGGTTTGAGGGTCAGTTGGAGATACACCAAGTGATCAGTCAGTTAGATTTTTCTGGGGCGAGGTTTGCTGAGAAAATCGAATAGGTGATCTGAGTTGCAGTGAGAGGGGCAGAAGAAGAGAGTTGGATTAGAGAGGAGTTCCGAGCCAACGAGTACTAGGCAGAGAGGCAACAGTAGCATCAGAGAGGCAACGTAGAGGCCTACACAACCTAAGAAGGGGCTCACGCAGAGCTGATGCAGGCTAATAGAGTCTCTTGCAGTGGGAGTGCAGGATAATTGTCAGAAGTTCGATATTTTGTCGAAGAAGCTAGGTTCTGAGCCGGGAGGGCTGAACAAAAGTCTTCCTCCAGCAAATCGATCCAGCAGAAGGGGTGACGTAATCTCCTAGAGGCAAGACGCTAGCCCAAGCAGTGATTGCGCTGGGATTTCGTAGTGTTTGCCGGAGTCAAGCCACTCAGTGGATCAATGGTGACTTGGAGAACGAGGTAAACCCTCATATGTATTTCTTGCTGCCGATATTTCTCTGAAAGGTTAGCCGGTGTGAGAGGCAACGTATTGTACTCAGATTCTGCTTGCTTAGTAATACAAATCCTCTATCTGCTGCACCGGTTTTCCCACATTGGGTTTTTATGGGGATGTGTTGTCCAAAAATAATGGTGTCCCTTGTGTGTTTGTCTCATCTATTGTTTCCGTTTATGATCAGTATGCCAGTGTTGTCTACAGTAGTGTTTTTCATCATTGTTTATAAATTAAATAACTTGTTGAATGTAATAACAAGTAGGAGATGATAAACCAATGATTGCAGTACGATTTCTGATGTGTAGATTCAGAAATTTTCACATGGTATCAGAGCATTGCAGATTATAGGACACTGAAATCATCAACCAGGAGATCCAGTGAAACTGTTGCAAAGAAACAATTGTCCCGAGTGACAACGCTGTTTCAAAGCCAGAGGAGCAGCTGAAGGAGTGACGCAGAGCCAGAGGAGTGACGCAGAGGCTCATGTAGTGCCCGCGTCAGCATTCTAAACTAGGGGAGGGTGATGCAGTACCTGAGAGGAGCTCACGCAGTGACTGCATCAGCTCTCTGGGCCAGCGTAGAGCCTGAGAGGCATAGGTCAGTTAGTTGTCGGGGTAGGGGAAGCAATGCAGATTCGATCTGTGGTGCTGGTGGGACGCTGTTGTTGTTGGTGTAGAACAATGTCTGAGGAGACAAAGCCAAGGTAGAGAGAGTCACTACCTTAGCAAATTTCTTGCCAAAGAAATCTGGATTCGGGTTGCTGAGTAGTAGCAAAGGAGTATTGAAGAGGAGTGATTCGACATTTGGCGGGGGGATTTCGGTAAAGGAAATAAAGAGTCAGAGGGAGTCTGGAAAGAACTTGTTCCTTAAAGGATTTCTAGCGCCAAAGAAATCCAGATTCAAGTCTTGCTGGGGCAACAGTAAGAGAGGGAGAAGAGAACCTGTTCTACACTTGTTTGAGCAAAGATGGCATTGAATGGACTGAGGGATTAGGATAGATTGGATGGAGCATCCAACTTTGTCATCTGGAAGGCCAGGAGCCTGGCAGCCTTGGACAAGAATCACATCAAGGATTATGCCTTGAAAGTGGTGGTTGTACTGGTTGATGCTGATCCTTTTATTGATTTGGGGTAGCATCGGATGTGCTCTAGCCATGAAAATTGGTGTAGAGACTAAAGCACATGAGATCTCCAAGACCCAAAATTGGTTTGGTCAGAGTCTACCAAGTTTGGGAGATATTAAAATAAATAATATTTTTAATGGAGTTCTTAAGTCTAAACTTAAGAAAATAAAATATTAATGGGTATTAATATAAAACTGGGTTAGAAGGTTCCAAAAGACATGGATCAAACCAAATCTAATCTTAGCCGTTGATTAGAGATGTAATATCAGTCGTTGAAGGGCCAACAAGAAAAGAATAAGAAGAGGCTTGAGGGTCAATGGGAAGATACACTAGAGTGATTAGTCATTCGATTTGCTAGAGTGGGGTTGCTAAGAAAAGTTTAACCAGTGAACAACAACGAGGGGCAGTGAGTACTAGACAGAGAGGCAGAGATAGTGCCGAGAGACTAGCGCAGAGGCAGAGAGTGAGACGTGTTGACCCTGCTGCCTACACCTACCTACAAGTCAGTGAGAAAAGCCTTCAATCCCACAAGGTGTGGTTGGTGGCAGGGAACTTAAAGAAGGGGCTGTCACATTAATCCCGATTCTCTTTGTTTGAGCTATCTCCTAGGTTAGCTAAGGGGGGTGGTCCCTAATGAAAAGTTAAGTTAAAAGATGTGAGTTTCTAGGAGAGCATTATAGTGAAAATGGATTACTTTTAAGGATTTATGAGCAAATATGAAGTGAGCAACTTGAAATAACAATGCCAATCATTAATATGATTAAAAACCATAAAACCAATGCCTTATAAGGAATTTTCTCAACAATTTTAAGGATATACTTTCTCAAAGTAAAATGCAACGCTCTCAAAAGAGAAAACGAAGTCACCCTGAAATGTAAATAAGAATTGTTAGCACAAGATATGTAACATACAAAATGATTTTGAGATAATCAACTTTATAAATCAAAACATGTGAAAAATATCTTGCCAAAACCCAAAATTAGTAATTAACTTGGAAATGTAAAAGAAAGGAAGTGCTAAACCAAGACATCAATATGCAATTAGACTTGAAACATGAAAATAAAACACTTGTTTGAAATGATTATAATACTTGCTTTTGGAATAGACTTTGCATATGAAAACTCAAACCATCAAGAGACAAGACAAGTAAATGTAATGGAAAGTGATCTTGATTAATTTTATTAATTAGCTTTACAACAAGATTACAATTTAACTCTTCAATCCTCAGACCTCACCCTCGCCCAATGATATGGATTTCACAATGAGGAGTCAATAGAAGAGTAGAAGATCCCTAAGATGTCTACTTCAACCAACTTATGTTGGAGGTAAAATTTTAATGAGGCTTGGGGCCTTCCTACACTAAAATGCCTAGATGAGATGCAAATTGTGTTAATTCCCCAAATTAAAATAATGATACATGCAAATGCTTCAAAGAGATTGACTTGCAATGCTTGAATATGAAAGTGTGTTCAACATAAGTTGCAATTAGAACTTCAATTGGAGGAATAAAATTAGCTTATAAGTGTTGCATGTGTTTCATCAATGAATTAAAATCATATAAGTAATTTGCTTGAAAGTAATTTTTTTTTCAAATAGACAATGACAATAAATTACTCCAATATTCAAGATAACAATGTAGCATAAAATTGAAGCATGTATTCAAGTGCTCATGAAACAATTTACGAAGGTAAATGGAAATGAACCAAAGTTTGTTAAGAATATAAAATGCTTGCATGTAAAAGATGAATTGCTCAAAGTAAAGTGTAAGCTTGTAGCTCCAAGCAACAATGAGAAAGAAAATGCAAAGCTCAAATGAAATTGTAACAAACTTTAACTTAATGAAATGTGATACTGAGGTTGTGTTAATTCCCAATTAAAGCATGCATGTAAGTGAATGAAGTATGAAAGCTTAAACCATGCAAATGTCAATCCACCCAAGAGAAGCCTCCCTCTAAATGGGGAGATAGGATACCATGGGAGAAATCCCAAGCTCCCACAAGCAAGTTAGATCTTTTATTAATATTACAATGAGAAGAGGGCCCTTCAAAGTTCTCAACTATACTTCAAGGAGAGTCCTCACAATAATTGCTTGAAACTTGGACATTAGACCTCCTTTCTTGAGAAACTAGTGACAAGATCTCACAAAACTTATGCAAGGGAAACAAGGTGTGAGTTTCCTCCAAATGCGCACGACTTAGAAAGGAAAATGGGCAGCCCTCTAGTGAACTCGACTTGGGCAAAATAAGCCTCAGAAGGGCTCACAACATCCTTGGAAATCGAACCCCCAACAGTTGCCAAAAGTCCTGCAAACACTTGTTAGATGTTGCGGGAAGTTTCTCTTCAAAATCTGCTACACAAGAGTTAGCAAACAATCCAAACAATGGCTGCAAAATAAGTTAAGTATTAATGGAAAAATCAGCAAGATAAAATGTATATGTACAATTATAATTTACAAAAGGCTAAGCTAGAGAGTGAGAGTAAACTCTCGTCTTTGCTTAGCCATCTTTAAGCTCTTAGATAGAAAATGAAAAAAATGAAGTACAATGTTTTTTTTTAAAAGAGAATTAAATATAGAAGTTTTTGGCTTGTGTACAAGCTATGTGCCGAAATCCCTGCAAAACCACTTTGTAGGATAAGACTATGAAGGTTCAAAGAACAAATGAGAGCTCCTTTAAGAATGTATCAAGAGTGGGTTGGTCTCTCCAAAGACTTCCCCTCACGCTTGATTCTGTAATCCCAACAAGATGTTCCCTCTACAAAACTTCAATCAAGAATTAGTTCCATATAGATTTAGCAATAAACAATGATAAGAAACTCTAGAGATTTATTTAAAACCAACTAGAGCATTCTATACCTAGAGCATACTTCTAAATCAAATGTCAATGCAAGATAGCTCTACATTAACAAATCTACAAGAGCATATGGAAGCAAATTAGATCAAAGCATGAGTAAAAGGAATTATACCAATGCTCAACAATTCATCACACTTGAAAAGGGGGAACACCTCATGAATGAAACCCCAAAGTCTTTATTGATATCTCTGAAAGTGTACAAGGCAGCAGCGCTTCCGCAAGAACAATAGTTAGTAACAATATTTTACAATGTGAGAGCTCATGGCTCTATTATATAGAGAGTTGGGAGCAAATCCCAATGAAGAATGACAATGACAAATGGCATTGGGTGACAATCCCAAAGAAAAATTCGAATTTGTTGAATGGACCTCCAATGCCAAATGTAAAAATCGAATTCTTGCAAGTGGACATCATTTTCTTCTTTCCTTATGTGCCAAATTCGAATTTTATGGTGGAATGACAAGTGTATATTGGTGGTAATCCATGTGGGGACAATTTCCCACAAAAATATCCACCAAATATTCTACCAAATCCTCCCAAATGTGCATTAACTTCACAAATTCGAATTTCCAAGCAGCTTTTTTTATTTAATGCCAGAAATTCGATTTTGTTTGAGCACATGTCTTTTCCTTGATTTTAGGAGTCCACATCACCTTGGGACTTCACTTTAACTACCCCATAATTTTTCAGCTTATTTCCACAACATTTAGCATGTGTGGATATTTATTTTTTTCCATTTATTTAATTTATGGCTTAATTAATTGTCAGATTTCCCACTAAACTTAGGAAAAGTGGGGTTTGAGGGTCCAAAACACGTTATTAACCCCTCAAAGTGTGTTATAGTAGAAAGTTGAGGGTGAGAGGTGTAATTTTGATTATTCATACCCCATACAACTTCTCTAGACTGCACTTATTACAATTTAAATACAATTTTATTTGCAATTTTTGACCTGCGAGAAATCTAAAAAATTAAAAAATGATTACCTAGACCTAACGAAATTCCACGAAATTTTTTGTGTGATCTAGTATGGTAATATACATCGACTCTAGACACTAAGATGTGTCAGGGGCTCAACTTTCAAACTGTCACCCCGGCTTTGGTTAAAACGTGAGTGAAAAACCTACAAAATTATCTGCCTCTTAAAAAGAAGGGATAATTAACTAGATAAAAAAAACACTCCAAGGTGTACTCATTTGCTGATCGAGTCCCAACATCCTAGGCCTATTACAGACTCAAAACTCATCATTACTAGTATCACTTATTACAATTCCCCGTAAGGTGTGGAATCTGGGTATGAGAAAGATGATGAGAAGTTAGAAGTAGAGTTAAAAAACTCTGTTGACTGACGATATCTGATGGTACAAGTGTCCTCTGGATCATCCTTGGGCATGGAGTCTTCATGTAATCATTAGGTGCCACTCCAGTGGTCAACATTTGGCTCCATATGGGGATGCATGCTAGATATGAAGTGATAGTGTGCAAGAACCTGGAATCTGCATCCACCCACAAAAGACATATATCAGCAGTATCCATTATTCAAAATATCATGAAAAGAAATCAAGTACAGAAACGAAGAAATGAAAATTTATTCTAAGAGCATAAATGACAATTTATTCATGAAATAAAACTACTTAAACAAAAATGACAAGAGATAAGGTTAGAAATATGATACAAAAAGATGCCCCATGGCATCAAATATCTTCGGTGAAATCCATCTTGAGAACCTGCCTACTCACAGACAAGTCCATAGATTCTTTCTTTGATGTGCCTTGCCCAATTCTGACTATCTTAGGACTATGACTTGCCCCAATATTAACATGTTTGTGGCCATCAAATATACCAAACCTCTTCGTTTTCCTTTTCTGACTATTGATGCGTTGAGGCTTGATCTTACTCAAAACTGGTCATTTTTTATATCTTTTTCCTTTTTTCGCTTTTTTCTTTTCTTCTTGATTAGTTGCGATGGTGATAATGATGCATTTATTGCCAATCCCACTGCTTTGTCTTGAAAATGCTCTGATGGAAGATTTGAAGTACCCAAGCATTTTGAGCTATGCCTAATTTCTTCGTTTTGAATCTGTTTTGCTAAGGGGGGAAGGAAATTTGTCAACACTGCATCACTCTCTGTCTGGCATGATCTATAGATAATCTCATTGTTGGGTTTCCTTGGATCTTCAACATGATATATTTTCTCTAACTCTCGATCAAGTCTGACAAAGGTATTATCAGGCATGGGGATGGTGGCATATGATAAGTCCATTTGAAGGCTACCACCTAGATCTGATGCCCATTTTCTTGATAGGAGCATTCCCCATGAATCTGGAACATCTATCACAACAATATCCATAGTCATTATTCTATCTGTGTATGCAGCTAGGAAAACCTGTAAATCTTTAATTATCCCACACACTTCAATTCTTTTAGAATCCATTGAACATATGTTGTGATAGGGCCTAGAAACCCTTAAATTCAGTTGCTCCATGACTTTCTTGGTCATGACATTTGATGAAGCCCCTGAATCAAGCATGCAGTTGTGTAAAAGACGATCATTCACTATCAAAGAAACATAAAATGGTAGATGATCTTCATTCCCCACATAACAGTTCATACTTTTCAATACAATTTCCTCATCTTCTGGTTCATCATTAGGCTTTTCTTCCCTTTGAGTAACTTCAATGGCACTTAGTAACTTGGCCCTTTGAGATGGTATCTTTAAAAGTTCTGTCACTGGAATAGAAACCTTTGCATTATTCAACCAATTGCCTAAGTCAAAATTCAATTCTGAAGTAGGAGGAGAAAAATTTCTGTGATTATTCTGGTCTTGGATATCCCTTCTCTGATAAGTCATCCCTTTGTGTTTTGCCATAGCAAGAATCTGTCCAAATGTAGGTTTTTCCCCAAAAATCTTAGTGACCTCGTCAAAATTTGCAATCATATTGTAAACCCCAAGATTATTAGGCATATGGTCAATCTCTTGATTTCTCTCAATGGTGTATATCTGATCCTCCATGGAGAACATATTGATTTGACCAGTTGTCCCTACATGTTCATCTCCTAACATGCCATTTTCCATGATTCTCTTCACATATGGGCATGTGGCTTCTTCATGGAACTGATTACATGGCCTACAAAAAGGGGGAATTTGATCTACGATGTTGGTGGATTCCAATGGATTTGGAGGCCTATGCTCTTGTTGAGGGCCTTTATTCTTTTGCCATCTATCATTTGGCCTAGGTTGGAATCTTTGCACTTGTGATCTCTCCATGGCCACCAACCTATTTTGCATGGCTTGCATTTCTTTAATGTGATTTGCTTCTATGCCCTTGATGAGTTGAGTTAATTCTTTAATAGGATCATGTGTAGTCTCTTCCTTGGCGTTGCCTTTGGAATCATTTGAGTTTGATGGCCCTCTATTGAAACCAGGAATTTCAGATTTTCTTAATTGCTTTCTAACCCTTTCTATCTTCAAGGCTTCAAATTGAAGTACACTTAGATTCGTAGGCTCCTTCAAGGCTTCAAATTGAACTACACTTAGATTCATAGGCTCCTTCCTCCTCAACTCATAGGCAGTGTCAACCCCAAAAGCTTCTAGATATGAGCATAAAAGAAATTCATCAGGAGGTTTAACAGTAGCAGGCATGCTTTTTACTAATTCATTGAATCTCTTTTTCAACTCCTCCATGGTCTCATTCTCATTTTTCTTCATGTTGCTAATGGCATTGATCAAATGCCTATTTTCCTTCTTCTCTCCAAACTTATCTAAAAATGTAGTCAGAATGGCTTGTAAAGAATTATATGAGTTAGCAGGTTGCTCAGTGAGCCAATCAAGAGCATCCTCTTCTAAAGATAAAACAAAAAGCCTCATCTTCACATCCTCATAATTAGCAGTGTTACACCATTTAAAGATACAAACATTAAAGTTTTTCACATGTGATGTAGCACTAATGGCATTGTTACCTTGAAAGGAAGGCAACTTTTCAATAGCTTTGTTAGGGATATTGTGAGGATAGCCATTTATGTTAGTGAAGTCACAAGGAGCAAAAAGATCATTCATGATGCTAGGCTCTACTTGTTCTTGAAAAAGCAAATGAATATCAGAAATAGCCTCTTGCCTAAGACTAGCAAGAGCTCTACTATGAGAAAGTCTATTCAACCTCTCTCTAAAAACCCTTTCAGGATCAGGAGAGGGGCTAACTGGACCACTTGAATATTTCCTAGTAGAGACTCTTGCAAAATTTGGATTGAGTGGAGTCGCCACTTGAGCAAGAACCTAAATCTAAAGTTCAAAATGCTAAAACCAAAAGGTTAGTCGATATTTCCAAGGTACAAGAAGACTTGTCCCCGGCAACGACGCCAAAGATGTGGACCCTGCAGCCTACACCTACCTACAAGTCAGTGAGAAAAGCCTTCAACCCCACAAGATGTGGTTGGTGGCAGGGAACTCAGAGAAGGGGCTGTCACACTAATCCCGACTCTCTCCGTTTGAGCTATCTCTTAGGTTAGCTAAGGGGGGTGGTCCCTAATGAAAAGTTAAGTTAAAAGATGTGAGTTTATAGGAGAGTGTTATAGTGAAAATGGATTACTTTTAAGGATTTATGAGCAAATATGAAGTGAGCAACTTGAAATAACAATGCCAATCATTAATATGATTAAAAACCATAAAACCAATGCCTTATAAGGAATTTTTTCAACAATTTTAAGGATATATTGCTCAAAGTAAAATGCAACGCTCTCAAAAGAGAAAACAAAGTCACCCTGAAATGTAAATAAGAATTGTTAGCACAAGATATGTAAGATACAAAATGCTTTTGAGATAATCAACTTTATAAATCAAAACATGTGAAACATATATTTCCAACACCCAAAAATTAGTAATTAACTTGGAAATGTAAAAGAAAGGAACTGCTAAACCAAGACATCAATATGCAATTAGACTTGAAACATGAAAAGAAAACACTTGTTTGAAATGATTATAATACTTGCTTTTGGAATAGACTTTGCATATGAAAACTCAAACCATCAAGAGACAAGTAAAGTAAATGTAATGGAAAGTGCTCTTGGTTAATTTTATTAATTAACTTTACAACAAGATTACAATTTAACTCTTCAATCCTCAGACCTCACCCTCGCCCAATGATATGGATTTCACAGTGAGGAGTCAATAGAGGAGTAGAGGGTCCCTAAGATGTCTACTTCAACCAACTTATGTTGGAGGTAAAATTTTAATGAGGCTTGGGGCCTTCCTACACTAAAATGCCTAAATGAGATGCAAATTGTGTTAATTCCCCAAATTAAAATAATGATACATGCAAATGCTTCAAAGAGATCGATTTGCAATGTTTGAAAATGAAATTGTGTTCAACATAAGTTGCAATTAGAACTTCAATTGGAGGAATAAAATTAGCTTACAAGTGTTGCATGTGTTTCATCAATGAATTAAAATGATACAAGTAATTTGCTTGAAAGTAAAATATGTTTCAAATAGACAATGACAATAAATTGCTCCAATATTCAAGATAACAATGTAGCATAAAATTGAAGCATGTATTCAAGTGCTCATGAAACAATTTACGAAGGTAAATGGAAACGAACCAAAGTTTGTTAAAATATAAAATGCTTGCATGTAAAGGATGAATTGCCCAAAGTAAAGTGTAAGCTTGTAGCTCCAAGCAACAATGAGAAAGAAAATGCAAAGCTCAAATGAAATTGTAACAAACTTTAACTTAATGAAATGTGATACTGAGCTTGTGTTAATTCCCAATTTGTTAAGTTATGGTATGTTCTATGTTTATAACAGTTTACTTCTTTTTCTTATTATATTCCACCGATTAGCAATCACATGTACATAAAGTAAAGTGCAGATAGAACATTAAACGATCGACAGAAAACAAGCCAAGACAAGAGACACAAGATGTGGCGGCTAGCTAGGGACAAACCCCACAATGTGTGGGGAAACCCTTTGATCAAATCTTCTTTTATCTTCAATAATTTAGCAGAGAGAAATAGTACAATAAATCTGATTCATATCAGCAGTATCAAACCCTAGATCAGTGGCATCAGCATTAGCGGCTTCATTATCAAACTAGGGCAGACCATATCTCACAAACCGACAGTCGGATTGACTTCATTCCACCACCAAAAGTTTCGGCTTCCAGAGGAGGTTCAGATGAACCTACAGCGCAATTCAGATGAGGAGATCTTCTAGGCCACGCAAGTCAATCTTTACTTCTGCAGTTGCAGCTTCAGTTTCAGCAGTTTCCGGCTTCAAACTAGGGCAGTCGATATATTGCAAACCGTTCGTCGGATTGACTTCATTCCACCACCAAAAGTTGCGGCTTTCAAAGGAGGTTCAGATGAACCTACAACGCAGTTCCAAAGAGGAGATCTTCTAGGCCACGCAAGTCAATCTTTACTTCTGCAGTTGCAGCTTCAAATTCAACAGCTTCCGGCTTCACATGTGTGAGAGAGAGAGACCCATTTCAGCGCAGTAGAGAAGAGACTCATATCTGCGCAGTAGAGAGAGAGAGATGTGATGAGATGAGTGAGTCCAAATGAGGAAAAATCCTCTTATATTTATACCAGTGTTGCACACATCGCGATAAAATCGCGATAAAATCGGAAAATCGCGATTTTTTAAATTTGCCGATTCAAAGCGCGATTTTTATCGAAAAAATCGCCAATTTTTTTTATAGCGATTTTTATCGAAAAAATCGCGATTTTTTCAAAAAATCGCGATTTTTTCGATAAAATCGCGATTTTTTCGGTTAAAATCGCGGAGGGCGCGGGCAGCGGGGTTTTATATGGAAAAAACGATTTTTTTTTTATTCATTCAGCAGTCCGCCGCGGAGGAGAAGGAGAAGAAGGGAGGGAGAGGGTTGCCGTCGGTTGTGGGAGCGAATCGAAGCGATTTTAGGAGGAATCCAAGCCAAGATCGCCAATTTGTCCATAAACCAGGTATGTAGATTAATTTTTTTTTGTTTTGGTTCAATAAAAACTTTGTTTTTCATTGTTTTTAAAGAATTTTTGGAAATTTTTCATTGATTTGGGATGGGTTATTTGTTATGACTATGAGAACCAATTTTTGATTTTTATTTTCTCATTTTCTTTAAACATTGTTTATTTTTTTTGATTTTTCATTGTTTTTTGGCATTTGGTTGGGTGACTTGGGTTTAGAAATTGGGATTTTGGAAATAATTAGCTTGTAATTTTGCAAATGCTAAATTGTAATTTGTATTTACTATTATCATTTATGTAATCCTAAATTCCTATTTCCTAATCCTTATTTTTCCATAGGTTTGCAAATTCAAAATTCAAAAACAAACATGCCAAGGAAATTGGATCCTTTCTGGGAATATGGTGACCCTAAAACTCCGAATGATAGACAAAACTTGTATTGCAAGTTGTGTGGAAAGGAAATATTCGGGGGGATATACAGGTTGAAGTTCCACCTTGCACAAATCCCTGGACGTGATGTGGGGCCCTGTCTAAAGACAAATGCTGAAATTATCCAAAAAGCCATGAGAGCATTGGGAGAATTAGAGCACACTAGAGACGCCAAAGAAGAACTCAAAAGGCAACTAAAAAGGTCAGCTGAAGGAAGTGGGCCAAGTGGCACAGGTTCTACTGCAGCGTCAGTCAATCCGTTTGCTGCATCATCATATTTTGTTCCTCGAACCACACCTGGTTCACAACCAACTATCGGTTCAATGATGAAAAGAACTGAAAAAGAAAAAGCTGACAAGTTGATGACAAAATTTCTCCTCTGGAGTGATATTCCTTTCAGCATTATAAGGAATAATCCATTTTTCCAACCTACTCTTGATGCTGTTGCCAGTGTTGGCCCGGGGTACAAACTCCCTTCTCTTCATGATTTCAGAGGCCGGCTTCTTCAAGATGAAAAGCGTGACTGCACCCAAAGATTGGAGGATTTTAGGGCATCATGGGCACAAACAGGATGCACTGTTATGTTAGATGGTTGGACTGACCAAAAGGGGAGAACCCTTATAAACTTCTTGGTTAGTTGTCCCTTGGGGACTATGTTTATCAAATCTGTTGATGCAACTCATCAAATCAAAGATGCAAAAAATTTATGTGATTTGCTGGATGTGTTTATTTTGGAGGTGGGTGCAGAAAATGTTGTCCAAGTCATAACGGACAACGCTGCAAATTATGTTGCTGCTGGTAGAATGCTTATGGACAGGCATCCTACTTTATTTTGGACACCTTGTGCTGCCCATTGTATTGATTTGATGTTAGAGGACATAGGGAAAATTCCCTTTGTCAAAGAGGCTGTTGACTCATCAAAAACCATCACAAAATTTATTTACAATCACACATCTGTGCTTAGCTTGATGAGAAAATGCACCAACAACAAAGAGTTGGTGCGCCCCGCCATTACACGGTTTGCGACGAGTTTCATATCTCTTCAATCCCTCTTGAATTCTATGTGGGATTTGAAGAGAATGTTTGTTTCAGAGGAGTGGCGTTCTTCGCCAATGAGCCGCAAACCAGAAGGAGAGGCCGTCTGCAGACTTGTTTCATACCAAGAAGACTTCTGGGCGGGAGTGCAGGAGGTGTGCGCTGTCACTGAACCTTTGGTAAAGGTTCTTCGGTTGGTAGATGGTGAGAAGCCCGCAATGGGCTATTTGTATGAAGCCATGGACAGGGCCAAAGAAGCCATTCGGTCCTACTATGATGACAAGGGAGATGATGGGTTCCAGAGACAACTCCTTCTATGGAAGGTCATTGATGAGCGATGGAACAACACACTCCATCGTCCCATTCATGCTGCTGGGCTTTTCCTGAACCCTGCATTTTCTTATGCATGTGGGTTTAATTTTGATGTTGAGGTCGTGGAAGGATTATTAACCTGTGTCCAGAAGATGTTGAGATCTTCAGAAGAACGTATGGAGATCTCTAGACAAATTGAGCAATATAAGTTGTCAGGTGGCTTTTTTGGCTTTGATATGGCTGTCATTGATAGGACGGTTAAAATGCCAGGTATTTTTTAGTTTGTAGTATGTACTTTGTAACTTTGTTTCAAATTTCATTGTTTCTTCAAATTCCATTTTTTTCTTATGTTTATTTAAAATTTTATTTGTAATTTTGTTGTAGACGCATGGTGGAAGATGTATGGTGGCAGAGTACCCCTTTTGCAAAATCTTGCCATACGCATCCTCAGCCAAACATGCAGCTCCTCGGGATGTGAGCGCAATTGGAGTGTATTTGAAAAAATACACAACAAGAAGCGCAATAGGTTAACACTTAAACATTTAAAATATTGCAAATTTCCAAATAAATTTTTGAATTCATTAAAGTTTTAAACAATATTTTTTTTATAATATTAATTATTAATTATTAATTTATTATTTCATGAACTTTGTACAGGTTGGAGTCCCATAGACTTAATGACATGGTCTATGTCTACTACAATCTTCGATTGTGGGTGAAACAACTAGAGAAGACACCTGATACGGAAGCCATCTCATTGGATGGGATTGACACCACTGCTGAATGGAGGGTTGAGACCGAGAGGCCTCTCATGGATCCCACTGAGGATTGGTTAGTGCAGGAGGAGGGGGAGGAGGAGGGGGAGGAGGAGGAGGAGGAGGAGCAGGAGCAGGAGCAGGGGGAGGAGGAGTTGGAGGAGCAGGAGGAGGAGGTGACACCGCCTACCCGGGCTACCCGGGCTACCACTACCACCAGTAGAGGACGTGGTCTCCGTCCACCTCAGCCTCCTATAGCTGCTACTACTAGTTCTTCAGCTTCTAGAGCACGTCAGACTCCACTGCCATTTCCACCACCACAGGCACCAGCTTCTACATCTAGAGGGAAAGAGAAAGTTGTGCCATTTTCTCGCAAGAGGGGCAGAGGAAATCAATAGGATTAGACTTTCATTTTATTGTATATGACATTATGACATGATGAGATACATTATCATATTTTTTGTTGATATTTTGAGGCTGAGTTGGACTTGGGACTCAGGACTTACTATTCAGGACATGATTCAATGTTATGTGTGATTTTAGCGCTAGAAATGATATTAAACATCTTATATATTAGTTTTTTTATCATATTTATGTGTCAATGTATTTATTTTATGTTGTAGATGGTTTAGATATTAAAAAAATTGAAAAAAATTGAAAAAAAATGAATATTTTTGTGCCAAACGATTTTTTCCCGCTTTTTTCCGATTTTTTCCCGATTTTAACGATTTTTTCCGCTTTTTTCCCGGCGCCGATTAAATCCCGATCGCGATGTGTGCAACATTGATTTATACACAACGTTGGTGGGTGAATAGATGCGACTGTTGGGCTTCTGAGCCTACATGAGTTGTAGGTCGGCTTGATAATAATTCCATAATCAAAATAAATTCATATCTCCATGAATACTTATCGGAATTGGAT
Source organism: Pinus tabuliformis (assembly GCA_031772625.1). Lineage (NCBI taxonomy): Eukaryota > Viridiplantae > Streptophyta > Pinopsida > Pinales > Pinaceae > Pinus > Pinus tabuliformis. The sequence goes on along the minus strand of CM062814.1, from coordinate 239,861,688 downwards.
GATCTTTATATCAATCCTACACCTCTCGACGAGAGGAATCTAATAAAAATATTATTAGCCATGAATAAGATGACCCACATGAAGTTTTGCCCTGGTTGCCAATTTTGACACTCCCTCTCAACCATTGAGAACTTCATCTGCAATCTGTCTATTGGTCATTACTATTCATCCATCAAATGCATTGCCTTGTACAACCAGACCCTTGCCCTGCTCTGCTCTATTTTGCCTGTTCTGCTTTGTCTTGTTCTGCCCTGCACTGATCTGTACTGTTTTGTTCTGTTCTGCTCTGCTCTTGCATTGTTTTGTTCTACTCTGCTTTTGTCCGAATTATGAAGAAGAAGAAATGATCGAGGATGTATCATACTGACTCAAAGTCAGTCTCAGAGTATGTACCACTGGTCCTAGACTAGTGTCAACCAACCCAAAGTCAGAGTCATAGTGAGTACAACTCCAATGGTCCTAGACCAATATCATCCTCCACTGACTCAAAGTCAGTCTCAGAGTATGTACCACTGATCCCAGACCAGTCTCAACTGACCCGAAGTCAGCGTCATAGTATGGTACAACTTCTACCACTGGTCCCAGACCAGTATCATTGATCCCAGATCAATGGAGGTCATCCTAGCGTAGGGAGTACGGTAGTTACAACGATGCGTCCATCGGTACTACTATGGTCCCTAACTTCATTTCCCTGCTCATTGATCAGATGAGAGGTACTTCCCATGAGTCCCAGACTGCATGGGTAGGATGCCTCGACAGGAGAACTAATCAATCCTGTCCTCACAGGAGAACACATCAATCCTGCTACAATTTCCATGGAGAACACATCAATCCAGGCCTCACAGGAGAACACATCAATCCTGCTACAATTGCCATGGAGAACACATCAATCCAGGCCTCATAGGAGAACACATCAATCCTGCTACAATGTCGCCACGGGGTGTACATGTATACCACCAGGGGATAGTGAATAATCCTGTGGTCATATGCTGCTCCAAGAAGCACCCCGCACCCCCCTGGAGCTCTCAGAGCTCAATGCATCATACATGACCCTCAGTGGAGGGTCTTCGAACAACTCCAAGTTGTTCACGGAAAGTCAGAAATTTTACTTTCCGAAGGGGTTTTGTCAGAATGTCGGCGACCTGTTCATTTGTACCGATATGATGGAGCCTTATAGCTCCCCGTTGCACCATATCTCGAATATAATGGTATCTGATATCAATATGCTTGGAGCGATCATGGAATACGGGATTCTCTGACAAACGAATCCCACTTTGGTTGTCACAAAGGATCACAGTGGTATCCAATGTGAATCCAAACAACTCACTGAAGAGCTTTCGCAACCAAACTGCCTCACAAGAAGCCATGCTAGCAGCAATATACTCTGCTTCGGCGGTGCTCAAAGACACCGACTTTTGTTTCCTGCTCATCCAGGATATCGAAGCAGATCCCAAGGAGAAACAACACCCGGAAGTTCTCTTACGGTCCTCCACATTGCCTGCCCAGTCAGCATCTGTGTATCCAAATAGTCTCACATCTCTGGCAATGTATCTTAACCCATAAGTGATAGTGCCACGAAGATATCTCAGCAGATTCTTGGCACCAATCCAGTGTATGTGGTGGGGTTCAACCATACGCTGACTCAACGTGTTGACTGCAAAGCATATATCTGGACGGGAGTTCACTAAGAACATTAATGCTCCGACGAGTTGCCGATACTCGGTAGCATTTCGTAAAACAGGTCCAGCAGCACTACCGCTTAACTTCTTGAAGTCAAGCTCCATCGGAGTAGTTACAGGCTTGCAGTCCACCATTCCGAATCTTTCCAATATCTTCACCACATATTTTCCTTGAGATAGGAAAATTTCTCCTGGCTTTTGCCACACTTCAAGTCCTAGGAAGTAGTGCATCAGTCCTAGGTCTTTCATTTCAAATTCAGAGGCCAGCTCCCTCTTACATTTGTGAATGAGAGGGTCTGCACCTGTTAGAAAGAGGTCATCCACATACAACACCAGTATGAGAGGCTTGTCATCTTCAACCTTAAAGTAAAGGTTAGGATCGGCTTCACTCCTAGTGAATCCCAACTTCATCAAGTAGCTATCGATCCTCTCATACCATGCTCGGGGTGCTTGCTTCAGCCCATAGAGAGCTTTCTTCAACTTGCATACATGAGATTTTCGATCATAAATCTCAAATCCTTCGGGTTGCTCCACGTAGACCTCTTCTTTGATCGAGCCATGCAAGAACGCAGTCTTGACATCCATCTGATGTAGGTTCCATCCTTGTGAAGCAGCAAGGGCTATGATCGAGCGGATGGTCGTATATCTGGCAACAGGTGCAAATATCTCATCATAGTCTATACCTTCCTTTTGGGAGAAACCTCGAGCAACAAAACGAGCCTTATACTTTTCCGTGCTTCCATCTGCTGCATGCTTTATCTTGTAAAGCCATTTGGAAGTAACAACAGTCTTGTCCTGGGGTCTGGGAATTACTTCCCAAACATCATTCTTTATGATAGACTCATATTCTTCGGTCATAGCATCCTTCCATACTTGATGCTTGACGGCATCTGAGAATGACGAAGGCTCATTTTGTATGATTGTGCTCATGATGGTCAGGTATCCTTGATACCTATTAGGTTTCTTACTTTCACGAAAGGTTCCTCGGGGTGCAGCATGTCCTTCAGCATCATCAAGTAACCCCTTAAGCCATGAAGGTCTCTTCCTAGAAGAGGAAGGCTCATATGGAGGAGGATCAATCGGATCCATGGGTTCTTCTACATCAGGCATTGATTCATCATCCTTTTCTTTTGGTTCCCTGGTGTCGGCTTCTTGAGAGCTCCTCAAAGTCGGAAGATTGATCACCTTGCTGAGAGCCATATCTTCGTCAAAGGTGACATCATGACTAATTATGACTTCCCTTTGACCGGCTACATAGATTCTATAGCCTTTAGTATTTTCGTCATAGCCCACGAAAATTCCCTTCTTTCCAGATGCTTCCAATTTATTTCTTTTCTCTTTCGGCACATGAAAGTATACAGGGCTTCCAAAAATTTTAAAATGAGAAACATCAGGTTTCTTACCGGTGAATTTTTCTTCAGGAGTCTTGGAACCCAATGCTTGATGAGGGCATCGATTTTGTACATATACGGCAGTGTTTGCAGCTTCAGCCGATAGAAACTTAGGAAGACTTTGATCATGTAGCATGGCCCGGACAGCTTCCATAATTGTGCGGTTCTTCCTTTCTGCCACACCATTTTGTTCAGGAGTATATGGTGTAGTAGTCTCCCTCTTGATGCCAGCCTCTTTACAAAAATCATGGAACTCATTAGATTCATATTCAGTCCCATTGTCAGTTCTTAAGATCTTGATCTTCTTTTCGGTTTGATTCTCGATTAGGGCTTTGAAGTGTCGGAACCAAGGGAACACTTCATCCTTCTTTTTCAAGAAGTATATCCAGGTCTTTCGAGAATGGTCATCTGTAAAAGTGAGATAATATGAGTATCCTCCCAAGGAGTTCACAGGCATCATATCTGATATGTCTGAGTGAACTAGTTGTAATATATCATAGGTCTTGCTTTGACTTGAAGGGAATGGTCCCCTTTTGAGCTTTCCTTCGGCACATCCCAGACATACACCTTCTTTCTCTACTTGGAATTCAGGCATCCCTGTTACCATCTGTCTTACATCGGGTAGGGCTTTGTAATGAAGGTGGGCAAAACTCCGATGCCAAAGTTCGGACTGAAGCGTTGTGTCACAAGACATGACACCTAGCGGACTTCCACCGACTTGATATAAAGAATCAACTCGAAACCCAAGAGTGAAAGCATCTTTAACATTATTTTTCCATATGCGTACCTTACCATCGCTGAAGGTTACCTTATAGCCTTTGTCTTCCATTGCCGAGATGGATACCAGGTTCTTTTTGAGATCAGGTACATATAATACATCTTGTAAGTGAATCGTATTACCTTGATTCAGTTTAAGAGAAACATTGCCTACACCTTTCACTGGGTATTTCATGTCATCTCCAAGGACAATTTCCAGGTTAGTTTCTTTCTCTACTAGATTATAGAGTACTTCTTTGTAACCAGTGAAGTGTCTTGAGGCATCACTATCAATGAGCCAAATTCCCATTGAGTCCGAAGGAGCGGAGGTAGATAGAGCAGCTGGTGGATAATATTCAGCCTGCTTATCGTCAACAGTGTTAGATTCATACCTGGAATTTATAGCCTTCTTGAATGGTTGCCCTCTTCCTTGATTTCCCGCATTCCTTTTTCCTTTGTTGTTGAATTTTCCATTCCTTCGATTACGATGAGACGGATTTTGATCATCGTCACGGTGAGAGTCCTTTCTATCAGGGCATTCCCTTGCATAGTGACCTGCTTTATTGCAAATGAAACATCGTCCTTTTCTTCCACATTCCCTTGCATAGTGACCTGCTTTATTGCAAATGAAACATCGTCCTTTTCTTCCACCCTTAAATCCAGCCTTTCTTTTCGATTTAGACCCAGAATTATTTCTTTTCTTAGCATGAGAAGAAAAAGCAGCAGGAGGACCTTTAGGCAAGGGCATTTCCTGCTCTTTTACCCTTGTTTGTTCTTGAATGCATCTAGCCATTAATTCCTCGAAACTAGGAATTACATTATTGTTCAGAAGAGTAGTCCTGAACACATACCATTCAGATGGTAATCCTCAAAGAGTTGTGAGTGCCATTTCTCTGTCAGTAATGGTTTCCCCAATAGATAGGAGATCGTTCTTGATCTCGGTGATTTTTAAGAAGTATGCTTGCATACTTTCATCTTTACCCTTCTTGATTTCCCTCAACTTATTTCTAAGAAATAAAACTTGATTTGCATCATTAACTTTAAATAAACTCACCAGTCTGTCGTAGATTTCCTTGGAGGTGTCTAGATCACAGATGTAGGCCACCAAGTGCTTGTCGATAGAGTCCCGGATGATCTTCTTTGTTTTGACTTCTCCATTTTTCCATTTGTTCCAGGCAGCAGCAAATGCATTTGATGAAGGCTCAAAAATATTGCCTCTTACATGGTCCAGCACTCCTTGATCTTCAAGGGTTAGATCGATAGACATCTTCCATCTGTGATAGTCAGCTTTCTCACGGAGCTTGTCTTCGGCAAGAAAGAGTGTTGAGGACCCCATAGTTCTTTTAGGATAGCCTTGCCAATCTTTTCTTCAATGATTGCTCTTGCTCTTGCTCGGGCTTTGTTTTCACCTCAGCTTCGATACCATGTTAAGTTATGGTATGTTCTATGCTTATAACAGTTTACTTCTTTTTCTTATTATATTCCACCGATTAGCAATCACATGTACATAAAGTAAAGTGCAGATAGAACATTAAATGATCGACAGAAAACAAGCCAAGACAAGAGACACAAGATGTGGCGGCTAGCCAGGGACAAACCCCACAATGTGTGGGGAAACCCTTTGATCAAATTTTCTTTTATCTTCAATAATTTAGCAGAGAGAAATAGTACAATAAATCTGATTCATATCAGCAGTAGCAAACCCTAGATCAGTAGCATCAGCATTAGCGGCTTCATTATCAAACTAGGGCAGACCATATCTCACAAACCGACAGTCGGATTGACTTCATTCCACCACGAAAAGTTTCGGCTTCCAGAGGAGGTCCAGATGAACCTACAGCGCAGTTCAGATGAGGAGATCTTCTAGGCCACGCAAGTCAATCTTTACTTCTGGAGTTGCAGCTTCAGTTTCAGAATGTAGAAGACTTGTCCCCGGCAACGACGCCAAAGATGTGGACCCTGCAGCCTACACCTACCTATAAGTCAGTGAGAAAAGCCTTCAACCCCACAAGATGTGGTTGGTGGCAGGGAACTCAGAGAAGGGGCTGTCACACTAATCTCGACTCTCTCCGTTTGAGCTATCTCTTAGGTTAGCTAAGGGGGGTGGTCCCTAATGAAAAGTTAAGTTAAAAGATGTGAGTTTATAGGAGAGTGTTATAGTGAAAATGGATTACTTTTAAGGATTTATGAGCAAATATGAAGTGAGCAACTTGAAATAACAATGCCAATCATTAATATAATTAGAAACCATAAAACCAATGCCTTATAAGGAATTTTTTCAACAATTTTAAGGATATATTTGCTCAAAGTAAAATGCAACGCTCTCAAAAGAGAAAACAAAGTCACCCTGAAATGTAAATAAGAATTGTTAGCACAAGATATGTAAGATACAAAATGCTTTTGAGATAATCAACTTTATAAATCAAAACATGTGAAACATATCTTTCCAACACCCAAAAATTAGTAATTAACTTGGAAATGTAAAAGAAAGGAAGTGCTAAACCAAGACATCAATATGCAATTAGACTTGAAACATGAAAAGAAAACACTTGTTTGAAATGATTATAATACTTGCTTTTGGAATAGACTTTGCATATGAAAATTCAAAACATCAAGAGACAAGTAAAGTAAATGTAATGGAAAGTGCTCTTGGTTAATTTTATTAATTAACTTTACAACAAGATTACAATTTAACTCTTCAATCCTCAGACCTCACCCTCGCTCAATGATATGGATTTCACAGTGAGGAGTCAATAGAGGAGTAGAGGGTCCCTAAGATGTCTACTTCAACCAACTTATGTTGGAGGTAAAATTTTAACGAGGCTTGGGGCCTTCCTACACTAAAATGCCTAGATGAGATGCAAATTGTGTTAATTCCCCAAATTAAAATAATGATACATGCAAATGCTTCAAAGAGATAGATTTGCAATGTTTGAAAATGAAATTGTGTTCAACATAAGTTGCAATTAGAACTTCAATTGGAGGAATAAAATTAGCTTACAAGTGTTGCATGTGTTTCATCAATGAATTAAAATGATAAAAGTAATTTGCTTGAAAGTAAAATATGTTTCAAATAGACAATGACAATAAATTGCTCCAATATTCAAGATAACAATGTAGCATAAAATTGAAGCATGTATTCAAGTGCTCATGAAACAATTTACGAAGGTAAATGGAAACGAACCAAAGTTTGTTAAGAATATAAAATGCTTGCATGTAAAGGATGAATTGCCCAAAGTAAAGTGTAAGCTTGTAGCTCCAAGCAACAATGAGAAAGAAAATGCAAAGCTCAAATGAAATTGTAACAAACTTTAACTTAATGAAATGTGATAGTGAGGTTGTGTTAATTCCCAATTAAAGCATGCATGTAAGTGAATGAAGTATGAAAGCTTAAACCATGCAAATGTCAATCCACCCAAGAGAAGCCTCCCTCTAAATGGGGAGATAGGATACCATGGGAGAAATCCCAAGCTCCCACAAGCAAGTTAGATCTTTTATTAATATTACAATGAGAAGAGGGCCCTTCAAAGTTCTCAACTATACTTCAAGGAGAGTCCTCACAATAATTGCTTGAAACTTGGACACTAGACCTCCTTTCTTGAGAAAGTAGTGACAAGATCTCACAAAACTTATGCAAGGGAAACAAGGTGTGAGTTTCCTCCAAATGCCCACGACTTAGAAAGGAAAATGGGCAGCCCTCTAGTGAACTCGACTTGGGCAAAATAAGCCTCAAAAGGGCTCACAACATCCTTGGAAATCGAACCCCCAACACTTGCCAAAAGTCCTGCAAACACTTGTTAGATGTTGCGGGAAGTTTCTCTTCAAAATCTGCCACACAAGAGTTAGCAAACAATCCAAACAATGGCTGCAAAATAAGTTAAGTATTAATGGAAAAATCAGCAAGATAAAATGTATATGTACAATTATAATTTACAAAAGGCTAAGCTAAAGAGTGAGAGTAAACTCTCGTCTTTGCTTAGCCATCTTCAAGCTCTTAGATAGCAAATGAAAGAAATGGAGTACAATGTTTTTTTTAAAAGAGATTTAAATTTAAAAGTTTTCAGCTTGTGTACAAGCTATGTGCCGAAATCCCTGCAAAACCACTTTGTAGGATAAGACTATGAAGGTTCAAAGAAAAAATGAGAGCTCCTTTAAGAATGTATCAAGAGTGGGTTGGTCTCTTCAAAGACTTCCCCTCACGCTTGATTCTGTAATCCCAACAAGATGTTCCCTCTACAAAACTTCAATAAAGAATTAGTGCCATATAGATTTAGCAATAAACAATGATAAGAAACTCTAGAGATTTATTTAAAACCAACTAGAGCATTCTATACCTAGAGCATACTTCTAAATCAAATGTCAATGTAAGATAGCTCTACATTAACAAATCTACAAGAGCATATGGAAGCAAATTAGATCAAAGAATGAGTAAAAGGAATTATACCAATGCTCAACAATTCATCACACTCGAAGAGGAGGAACACCTCATGAATGAAACCCCAAAGTCTTTATTGATATTTCTGAAAGTGTACAAGGCAACAGCGCTTCCGCAAGCACAATAGTTAGTAACAATATTATACAATGTGAGAGCTCATGGCTCTATTATATAGAGAGTTGGGAGCAAATCCTAATGAAGAATGACAATGACAAATGGCATTGGGTGACAATCCCAAAGAGAAATTCGAATTTGTTGAATGGAGCTCCAATGCCAAATGTAAAAATCGAATTCTGACAAGTGGACATCATTTTCTTCTTCCCTTATGTGCCAAATTCAAATTTTATGGTGGAATGGCAAGTGGGGACAATTTCCCACAAAAATATCCACCAAATATTCTCCCAAATCCTCCCAAATGTGCATTAACTTCGCAAATTCGAATTTCCAACCAGCTTTTTCATTTAATGCCAGAAATTCGATTTTATTTGAGCACATGTCTTTTCCCTGATTTTAGGAGTCCACATCACCTTGGGACTTCACTTTAACTACCCCATAATTCTTCAGCTTATTTCCACAACATTTAGCATGTGTGGATATTTATTTTTCTCCATTTATTTAATTTCTGGCTTAATTAATTGTCAGATTTCCCACTAAACTTAAGAAAAGTGGGGTTTGAGGGTCCAAAACACATTATTAACCTCTCAAAGTGTGTTATAGTAGAAATTTGAGGGTGAGAAGTGTAATTTTTATTACTCATACCCCATACAACTTCTCTAGACTACATTTATTACAATTTAAATACAATTTTATTTGCAATTTTTGACCTGCGAGAAATCTAAAAAATTAAAAAATGACTACCTAGATCTAACCAAATTCCACGAAATTTTTTGTGTGATCTAGTATGGTAATATACATCGACTCTAGACGCTAAGATGTGTCAGGGGCTCAACTTTCAAACCGTCACCCCGGCTTTGGGGTAAAACGTGAGTGAAAAAACCTAAAAAATTATCCGCCTCTGAAAAAGAAGAGATAATTAACCAGATAAAAAAACACTCCAAGGTCGTTCGCTGATCGAGTCCCAACATCCTAGGCCTGTTACAGACTCAAAACTCATCGTTACTAGTATAACTTATTACAATTCCTCGTAGGGTGTGGAATCTGGGTACAAGAAAGATGATGAGAAGATAGAAGTAAAGTTAAAAAACTCTGTTGACTGACGATATCTGATGGTACAAGTGTCCTCTGGATCATCCTTGGGCATGGAGTATTCATGTAATCATCAGGTGCCACCCCAGTGGTCAACAAGACACAGCAGCCAGAGCAGGCCACGCAGAGCCTAGCAGAGTTAGCGCAGAGGCTAGAGGGCCCGCGTCATCCACTCAGAGGGCAGCAAGAGTGACGAAGAGGATCCCAGAGGCCGCACAGTGCCTCAGAGAGCTGACCCAGAAGGTTCTGAGGCTGACGCAGGGCAACAGGAGGCTGACGTAGTGCTTTGGAGTTGCTGGAGAGAGTTTCGTGGGACAATTTTTATGAATACCTATTTCCGAATAGAGAGATATTACTGGCAGTTGTTTTTCTCTGTCGGGTGAGCTAGTTTGACACCCAGTTGTACTCAAGGAAATACTGCATAATAATAAACCATCATAATAGCTGCACCAGTTTTCCCGCATTGGGTTTCTCTGGGGACTATTGTCCAAAAATAACGGTATCACTTGTGTGTTTGTTTTCTTTCAGCCGTTGATCTGTAGATGTTGAGACTGTATTGTGTTTATTTCGTTATTTATATGCTTTAAATAACTTGTTCGGAATTAACAAGTAGAAGAAATAAACGAGAATACTGATTAAATTTCTAACGGATAGACTTAGAAATTTCAACATTGTATCAGAGCGTGGTTGTATATTGCAGGAGAGCTGAAGGCATCAACTAAGCAGAGCATTTGCAGCAGAATCAGTTGTCCCGAGTGACAGAAGCTGATCCTTGCAGAAAGCGATAGAAGAAGGGTTGACGCAGAGGGACTGCGTCATCAGTCCGGGCCAGAGAGAGGCCAGCGCAGAGGCTGAGGAGGGCAGAAAGAGGCTCACACAGAGCCACGCAGGGTTGACGCAGTTGGCTGAGGGAGCTGTTTTGCCGGTGCCAAGATTGTGGAGAGTCTAGAGGCACAGTCCTTCAGTTGCTGGGGCATAGGAAGCTGTGGGCAGTTTGTGGGAGCGAAGATGGTGGGGTACTATGGGCAGAAAAGTACCTAACAGGGCAAAACCAAGGTAGAGGGAGTTGCTACCCGGCAGATTTCTAGCCAAGGAATCCTGATCAGAATTGCAGGTGCACAGAAGATCGAAGAGGTGCAACTTGACGATTGGCAAAAGGATTTCCAGAAGGTTAATCGAGACTCAGAGGGAGTCGAGCAAAGAACTTCCTGGCGGGAAGTAGAGAGATTCAGCAGGAGTCGAAGAGAGAACTTCCAGGCGGGAAGTAGAGAGACTCAACAGGAGTCGAAGAGAGAACTTCCAGGCGGGAAGTAGAGAGACTCAGCAGGAGTCTAAGAAAGAACTTCCAGAGGGAAGTAGAGAGACTCGGAGGAGTCGACAAGAAGAGCAAAGAGATGGCCATGAATGGGCTGAGGGATTGGGACAGCTTGGACGGGGCGTCCAACTTTGTGGTCTGGAAGGCTAGGATCCTATCCATTTTAGATAGACATCGCATCAAGGCCTTCGCCTTGAGAACAGTGGTGATCCCAGTTGACCCGACTGAAATTGAGAAGTACGAGGAGGTAATGGCCAGGGCGAAATGCATCATCCTTGATGGGGTTAAGGATCATGTGGTCCAACATATTGCCGAGAAGCAAACGACAAATGAAATGTGGGACGCCTTGAAGAAATTGTACCAACATACTTCCGTGCAGAGGAAGATGTTACTTGAGAATCAACTGCGGTCATACCAGATGCAGAAGGGGGAGCAGATATATCACTTCCTCGATCAGTTGAAGGAGATCTAGGACCAACTAACTTTCATAGGGGCCACGCCGGATGAGGAGATATTGGTGAGGACCGCACTTAACGTAGTCTCCAAGGAGTGGGAGACATTTGTCCAGAGCATACTGGGCAGGGCGGATCTTCCAGATTGGGAAGAATTGTGGGCGGCTCTTCGCCAGGAGGAGATCAGAAGGCTTAGCAAGACGAAAGGTAGCAACAAAGAAGTCCGGATCAAGAAGGAAGAGGAAGATGATGCAGCTCTCGCATCCGCGGGGAAAGCAGGAGAAGAGGAAGAAAAAGGACCTCTCCAAGGTCAAATGCTTCAATTGTGGGGAACTAGGTCATTATGTGAACCAGTGTCCGAGGAAGAAGAAAAAGGGAGAGGCGTCTGACTCTAAGGCAGCGCCAGCGAAGGCAGAGAAGGAGGTTGAGGAGGATCACGATTGTGCCATGAGTGCTCATGTACCTCTAGAGAAGAGGTGAGGAGACATCGAGCTGTAGTCAGGAGGACTATAGGCGATGAGGGGCAGGATCCCCGAGGTACCCAACCTCTTGGATTACACCTTGTTACAGGAGCCTCGAAGAGAGAGTAGCAGCACTGGCGGATGTTGGTGGAGACAGATGCGGATGAAGCAGCAGAGAGTGCTACAGTGCAGGAGTCCCCGGGCAACGTGAGGCTAGCAGGCTGCAGTAGTGCGAGAGGCACAGAGAGGGTTGCAATAGTGCAGGATAACACAGAGAGGTTTGTGTTAAGTTATGGTATGTTCTATGCTTAGAGCAATTTACTTTTATTTCTTATTATTATTCATAGATTAGCAATCACATGTGCATAAGTAAAGTGCAAATAGAACATAAAACGATCAACAGAAAACAAGCCAAGACAAGAGACACAAGATGTGGCGGCTAGCTAGGGACAAACCCCACAATGTGTGGGGAAACCCTTTGATCAAATCTTCTTTTATCTTCAATAACTCAGCAGAGAGAAATAGTACAATAAATCTGATTTATATCAGCAGTAGCAAACCCTAGATCAACAGCGTCAGCATTAGCGGCTTTATCATCAAAACTAGGGCAGTCGATAAGTCGCAAACTGACCGTCGGATCGGCTTGATTCCACCACCAAAAAATGTGACCTTAAGAGGAGGTCCAGATGAACCTACAACACAGTTTAGAGGAGGAGATCTAATGGTTAACGCTGGTCAAACTTTGGATCTGCAGTTGCAGCTTCAAGTTCAGCAGCTTCCTTCCACATGTGTGAGAGAGTCTCTTTTTTGCGCAGTAGAAAATAGCCTCTTTTCTACGCAGGAGAGAGAGAGAGATATGATGAGATGAGTGAGTGCAAATGAGGAAAAGTCCTCTTGTATTTATACACAACTGTTGATGTTTGAATATATGCAACTGTTGGGCTTCCGAGCCTACATGAGTTGTAGGTCGGCTTGATAATAATTCCATAATCAAAATAAATTCATATCTCCATAAATACTTATCGGAATCAGATGATTTTTAGATCAATCCTACACCTCTCGATGAGAGGAATCTAATAAAAATATTATTACCCATGAATAAGATGGCCCACATGAAGTTTGGCCCTAGTTGCCAATTTTAACACTCCTTCTCAACTAGGGAGAACTTCATCTGCAATCTGTCTGTTGGTCGCTATTATTCATCCATCAAATGCACTACCCTGTACAACCTGACCCTTGCCTTGCTCTGCTCTATTCTGCCTGTTCTGCTTTGTCTTGTTCTGCCCTGTACTGATCTGTACTACTCTGCTCTGTTCTGCTCTGCTCTGCTTTTTTCCGAATTATGAAGAAGAAGAAATGATTGAGGATGTATCATATTGACTCAAAGTCAGTCTTAGAGTATGTACCACTGGTCCCAGACTAGTCTCAACCAACCCAAAGTCAGCGTCATAGTGAGTACAACTCCTACCAGTGGTCCCAGACCAGTATCATCGTCCACTGACTCAAAGTCAGTCTCAGAGTGCGTACCACTGTTCCCAGACCAATCTCAGAGAGTGTACCACTGGTCCCAGACCAGTCTCAACTGACCCGAAGTCAGCGTCATAGTAGGTACCACTCCTACCACTGGTCCTAGACTAGTATTGCAGTCTCAGAGAGTGTACCACTGGTCCCAAACCAGTCTCAACTGACTCGAAGTCAGCGTCATAGTATGTACCACTCTCACTGGTCCTAGACCAGCACTGCACTAACCCGAGGTTAGTCCTAGAGTATGTACCACTGGTCCCAGACTAGTCTCAACCGACCCGAAGTTAGCGTCATAGTGGGTACAACTCCTACCACTGGTCCCAGACCAGTATCATTGATCCCAGATCAATGAAGGTCATCCTAGCGTAGGGAGTACAATAGATATAGCGATGCGTCCATCGGTACTACTATGGTCCCTAACTTCATTTCCCTGCTCATTGATCAGATGAGAGGTACTTCCCATGAGTCCCTGACTGCATGGGTAGGATGCCTTGACAGGAGAACTTAATCAATCTCATCCTCACAGGAGAACTAATCATCCTGCTACACAATCGCCATGGAGAACACATCATCCAGGCCTCACAGGAGAACCAATCATCCTGCTACATAGTCGTCATGGAGAACACATCATCCAGACCTTACAGGAGAACCAATCGTCCTGCTACATAGTCGTCATGGAGAACACATCATCCAGACCTCACAGGAGAACCAATCATCCTGCTACATGGTCGCCACGGGGTGTACATGTACACCACCAGGGGATAGTGAATCACCCTGTGGTCATATGTTGCTCCAAGAAGTACCCTGCACCCCCCCCGGAGCTCCCAGAGCTCAATGCATCATACAGGACCCTCATCGGAGGGTCTTTGAACGACACCAAGTCGTTCTCGGAAAGTAAAAAATTTGACCTTTCCTAGGGGCTTTGTCAGAATGTCAGCGACCTGTTCATCTGTACCGATATGTTGGAGCCTGATAGCTCCCCGCTGCACCATATCTCGAATATAGTGGTACCTGATATCAATATGCTTGGAGTGATCATGAAATACAGGATTCTCTGACAAACGAATCCCACTCTAGTTGTCACATAGGATCACGGTGGTATCCAATGTAAATCCAAACAGCTCACTGAAGAGCTTTCGCAACCAGACTGCCTCACAGGAGGCCATGCTAGCAGCAATATACTCTGCTTCGGTGGTGCTCAAGGCCACCGACTTTTGCTTCCTGCTCATCCAAGATATCGAAGCAGATCCCAAGGAGAAACAACACCCAGAAGTGCTCTTACGGTCCTCCACATTGCCTACCCAATCAGCATCAGTGTATCCAAGTAGTCTCACATCTCCGGTAGTGTATCTTAACCCATAAGTAATTGTGCCACGAAGATATCTCAACAGATTCTTGGCACCAATCCAATGTATGTGGTGAGGTTCAACCATATGTTGACTTAACGTGTTGACTGCAAAGCATATATCTGGACGGAAGTTCACTAAGAACATTAATGCTCCGACGAGTTGCCGATACTTGGTGGTATTTTGTAAAACAAGTCCAGCAGCACTACCGCTTAACTTCTTGAAGTCAAGCTCCATCGGGGTAGTCACAGGCTTGCAGTCCACCATACCGAATCTTTCCAATATCTTTGCCACATATTTTCCTTGAGATAGGAAAATTTCCCTTGGCTTCTGCCACACTTCGAGTCCTAGGAAATAGTGCATCGGTCTTAGGTCCTTCATTTCAAATTCAGAAGCCAACTCCCTCTTACATTTGTGAATGAGAGGGTCTGCACCTGTTAGAAAGAGGTCATCCACATACAGCACCAGTATGAGAGGTTTGTCATCTTCAACCTTAAAGTAAAGGTTAGGATCGACTTCACTCCTAGTGAATCCCAGCTTCATCAAGTAGCTATCGATCCTCTCATACCATGCTCGGGGTGCTTGCTTCAACCCATAGAGAGCATTCTTCAACCTGCATACATGAGATTTTCAATCATAAATCTCAAATCCTTCTGGTTGCTCCACGTAGACCTCTTCTTTGATTGAACCATGAAAGAATGCGGTCTTGACATCCATCTGATGTAGGTTCCATCCTTGTGAAGCTGCAAGGGCTATGATCAAGCGGATGGTCGTATATCTGGCAACAGGTGCAAATATCTCGTCATAGTCTATACCTTCGTTCTGGGAGAAGCCACGAGCAACAAAACGAGCTTTATACTTTTCTGTACTTCCATCTACTGCATGTTTTATCTTGTAAAGCCATTTAGAAGTGACAACTGTCTTGTCCTGGGGTCTGGGAACTACTTCCCAGACGTCATTCTTCATAATAGACTCATATTCTTTAGTCATAGCATCCTTCCATACTTGATGCTTGACGGCATCGGAGAATGATGAATGCTCATTTTGTATGATCGTGCTCATGATGGTCAGGTATCCTTGATACCTGTTAGGTTTCTTACTTTCACGGAAGGTTCCTCGGGGTGCAGCATGTCCTTCAGCATCATCAAGTAGCCCCCTAATCCATGAAGGCCTCTTCCTAGAAGAGGAAGGCTCATGTGGAGGAGGATCAATCAGATCCATGGGTTCTTCCACATCAGGCATTATTTCATCATCCTTTTCTTTCGATTCCCTGGTGTCGGCTTCTTGAGAGCTCCTCAAAGTCGGAAGATTGTCCACCTTGCTGAGAGCCATATCTTCGTCAAAGGTGACATCATGACTAATCACGACTTCCCTTTGGCCGGCTACATAGATTCTATAGCCCTTAGTATTTTCTCCATAGCCCACGAAGATTCCTTTCTTTCCAGATGCACTCAATTTATTCCTTTTCTCTTTCGGCACATGAAAATATACAGGGCTTTCAAAAATTCTAAAATGAGATACGTCAGGTTTCTTACCGGTGAACATTTCTTTAGGAGTCTTGGAACCCAATGCTTGATGAGGGCATCAGTTTTGTACATATACGGAGGTGTTTGCAGCTTCAGCCCATAGAAACTTCGGAAGTCTTTGATCATGAAGCATGGCATGGACAGCTTCCACAATCGTACGGTTCTTCCTCTCCGCCACACCATTCTGTTCAGGAGTATATGGTGTAGTAGTCTCCCTCTTGATGCCAGCCTCTTTACAAAAATCATGGAACTCGTTAGATTCATATTCAGTCCCATTATCAGTCCTTAAGATTTTGATCTTCTTTTCGGTTTGATTCTCGATCAAGGCTTTGAAGTGTCGAAACCAAGAGAACACTTCATCCTTCTTTTTCAAGAAGTATATCCACGTCTTTCGAGAATAGTCATCTGTAAAAGGAAGGTAATATGAATATCCTCCCAAAGAGTTCATAGGCATCATACCAGATATGTCTGAGTGAACCAATTGTAATATATCGAAGGTCTTGCTTTGGCTTGAGGGGAATGGTCCCCTTTTGAGCTTTCCTTCGGCACATCCTGGACATACACCTTTTTTCTCTACTCAGAATTCGGGCATCCCTGTTACCATTTGTCTTACATCGGGTAGAGCTTTGTAATGAAGGTGGGCAAACCTCTGATGCCAAAATTCGCACTGAAGAGATGTGTCACAAGACATGACACCCGGCTGACTTCCACCAACATGATATAATGAATCAACTCGAAACCCAAGAGTGAAGGCATCTTTAACATTATTTTTTCATATACGTACCTTGCCATCATTGAAGGTTACCTTGTAGCCTTTGTCTTCCATTGCCGAGATGGACACCGGGTTCTTTTTGAGCTCAGGTACATATAATACATCCTGTAAGTGGATCGTGTTACCTCGATTGAATTTGAGAGAGACATTGCCTACACCATTTACGAGATATTTCATATTATCTCCAAGGACAATTTCCAGGTTAGTTTTTTTCTCTATCAGATTATGGAGAACTTATTTGTAACCAGTGAAGTGCCTTGAGGCACTACTATCAATGAGCCAAATTCCCATTGAGTCCGAAGGAGTAGAGGTAGATAGAACCACTGGTAGATAATATTCATCGTACTTATTTCTCAGAAACAAAACTTGATTTGCATCATTAAATAAACTCAGTAGTCTGTCGTAGATTTCCTTGGAGGTGTGTCGGTCGGAGATGTAGGCCACCAAGCGCTTGTCGATAGAGTCCTGTATGATCTTCTTTGTTTTGACTTCTCCCGTTTTCCATTTGTTCCTGGCAGCAGCAGATGCACTTGATGGAGGCTCAACAATATTGCCTCTCACATGGTCCAACACTCATTGATCTTCCAAGGTTAGATCAATAGACATCTTCCATCCGTGATAGTCAGCTTTCTCACGGAGCTTGTCTTCGGCAGGGAAGAGTGTTGAGGACCCCATAGTTCTTTTAGGATAGCCTTGCCAATCTTCTCTTCGGTGATTGTTCTTGCTCTTGCTTGGGCTTTGTCTTCACCTCAGCTCTAATACCATGTTAAGTTATGGTATGTTCTATGCCTAGAGCAATTTACTTTTCTTTCTTATTATTATTCATAGATTAGCAATCACATGTGCATAAGTAAAGTGTAGATAGAACATTAAATGATCAACAAAAAAAAAGACAAGAGACACAAGATGTGGCGGCTAGCCAGGGACAAACCCCACAATGTGTGGGGAAACCCTTTGATCAAATCTTCTTTTATCTTCAATAATTCAGCAGAGAGAAATAGTACAATAAATCTAATTTCTATTAGCAGTAGCAAACCCTAGATCAGCAGCATCAACATTAGCGGCTTCATCATCAAAACTAGGGCAGTCAATATCTCGCAAACCGACCATTAGATCGGCTTGATTCCACCACCAAAAAATGCGGCCTTCAGAGGAGGTCCAGATGAACCTACAACACAGTTCAGAGGAGGAGATCTGATGGTCAATGCTGGTCAAACTTTGGATCTGCAGTTGCAGCTTCAGGTTCAACAGCTTCCTTCCACGTGTGAGAGAGAGTCTCTTTTCTGCGCAGTAGAGAAGAGCCTCTTTTCTATGCAGGAGAGAGAGAGAGAGATGTGATGAGATGAGTGAGTGCAAATGAGGAAAAGTCCTCCTGTATTTATACACAACTGTTGATGTTTGAATATATGCGACTGTTGGGCTTCTGAGCCTACATGAGTTGTAGGTCGGCTTGATAATAATTCCATAATCAAAATAAATTCATATCTCCATAAATACTTATCGAAATCGGATGATCTCTAGATCAATTCTACACCTCCCGACGAGAGGAATCTAATAAAAATATTATCAGCCATGAATAAGATGACCCACATGAAGTTTGGCCCTAGTTGCCAATTTTAACAGTTTGCAATGGTGTGAGAGGCTGGGAGTTGTTGCAGCAACACAGAGGCAGTAGAGGGAGCACTTGATAGCGGCAGAGAGAGCTTCAACATCGGGAGTGTTTCTAACCTGACAGGGATGTCGGTAGTTGGGTGGATCGGTTACTTACTTCTCAGTATCTGAGTTGCAGTGCAGTAGCACGATGCAACATGATGAGAGGGGGTTGCAGTGTTGGGATAAAGGACCAGCAACAACACGAATGTAGAGGGATCCGTCGTACGGATGCAGCAATGGCAGTGGCAGAATCATGGGCAGTAGTACAGGATGCAGCAGTGCAGAGGATGTTGGGCGGGGAGGCCTAGCGTCAGCACAGGTACCGGTGCCGTATAATCAGGGTGATGCTCAGTAGGGAGTATTATTAGAGCACAGTCCTTGCTAAGAGGGAGCGTTGATTTGGGGTAGCATCGGATGTGCTCTAGCCATGAAAATTGGTGGAGAGGCTAAAGCACATGAGATCTCCAAGACCTAGAAATGGTTTGGGCAGATTTTACCCAGTTTGGGAGATATTAAAATAATTAATATTTTTAATGGAGTTCCTAAGTCTAAACTTAGGAAAAATAAAATATTAATGGGTATTAATATAAAACTGGGTTAGAAGGTTCCAAAAGACATGGATCAAGCCAAATCTAATCTTAGCCGTTGATTAGAGATGTAATCTCAGCCGTTGAAGGACCAACAGGAAAAGTATAAGAAGAGGCTTGAGGGTCAGTTGGAGGATACAATCATACACCAGAGTGATTAGTCATTCGATTTTCTAGAGCGGGGTTGCTAAGCAAAGTCGAATCCGTGATCAGTAGCAAGAGCCAGTGAGTATTAGATAGAGAGGCAGAGATAGTGTCGAGAGACCAGTGCAGAGGCAGAGAGCGAGACGCAACAGCGAGAGCAGGCCACGCAGAGGCCAGAGGGCTTGCGTTATCCACACAGAGGGCAACAGGAGTGGTGCAGAGGGTCCCAGAGGCTGCACAGTGCCTCAAAGGGCTGACGCAGAGCAACAGGAGGCTGACGCAGTTCTTCAGAGTTGCTGGAGAGGGTTTCGTGGGACAGGTTTTCAGAATACCTGTTTCCGAATAGAGAGGTATTACTGCCGGTTGTTTTTCTCTGACAGGTGAGCTAGTTTGGCACCCAGTTGTACTCAAGGAAATATTGCATAATAATCAACCCTTAGAATAGCAACACCGGTTTTCCCGCATTGGGTTTTTCCGGGGACGATTGTCCAACAATAACGATGTCAATTGTGTGTTTGTTTTCTTTCAGCTGTTGATCTGTGGATGTTGAGACAGTATTGTGTTTATTTCATTATTTATATGCGTGAAATAACTTGTTCAGAATTAACAAGTAGAAGAAATAAACCAGAAGAATACAGATTAAATTTCTAATGGATAGACTTAGAAATTTCAACACCTCTCAAGAAACACGAGGAGGCTCAAGCGAAGGCGAAGTGCATGATCTTGGATGGGTTCAAGGAAATGTGGGAGGCCTTGACCACCTTGTATGAGGGAACTTCCGTCTAATGGAACATGTTGCTTGAGAACAAACTGAGATAGTATCAAATGCAGAAGGGAGAAGAAATCGATCCCTTCCTTCTCAGGTTGCAAGGGATTTGAGATCAACAGACTTCCGTGGGGTCTACCCCAGATCCTGAGTTCATGCTCAGAATTGCCTTGAATGCAGTCGCTGAAGACTGGGAGGCCTTTGTCCAGAGCATCTTGGGTAGAGCTTCTCTCCCCAGTTGGGAGGAGATGTGGGCAGCTCTTCTACAGGAAGAGATCAGGTGGTTAACCAAGGCAGGAAGTAGCGGTAAAGGAGTTAGAGTCAAGAAGGAGGATGAGGAGGATGCAACTCTCGCATCAACGGCACAACCAGGGTAGAAAAAGAGGAAAAATAAAGACATAACCAAAGTCAGATGCTTTAGGTGTGGGGAACTGGGACATTTCGCCACTCAGTGCCCTTGGAAGAAGGGCAAAGAAGAGAAGTATGACTTGAAAGCTACTCTAGCGAAAGTTGACAAGGGGGATGATGATGAGGATTATGCCATGAGTGCTCATGCACCTCTGGAGAAGAGGTGGGGTGACATTTACTTGTAGTCAAGAGGACTACACAAGGGCAGGATCCATGAGGTGCCCAAACTCTTGGATCACATACGACTACGAGAGCCCTTGATTACTGTAGTAGAATGACAAGAGTCAGTTGGTGCAAGGGATGATGGAGCAACAGTGGCAAAGCTAGAGTGCCAGAGTTTGAAGCAACACAGTGGAGGTTGCAGCAGTGCGGGAGGCACAGAGCAGATTGCAGTAACGTAGTAGCAGCAGAGGATCAACACAGATTAGCAGCAGAGGTAGCTTCAACATCACGAGGCATCCAGACTGACCAGCATGTCAGCTTTTTGGGTGGCTTTTGAGTTGCTTACTTCTCAGCAACTGAGTTTCAGTGCAATAGTTAGCAGTGGCAGTGCTATGGGCAGCATGATGCAGCATTTTGAGAGGGAGTTGTAGTATAGATGCAACAGTGGCAGTGTCATGGGCAATAGTATAGGGTGCAACAGTGCAGTGGATGAAGGGTAGTAGGCCAAGCATCAACAACACAGAGGACCGATGTTGTGGATCAGTGTGATGCTTCTATTGGAAGTATTGCTAGAGCACATTCCTCACTAAGAGGGAGTGTTGATTTTGGGTAGCATCGGATGTGCTCTAGCTCCAAAATTTTGTGGAGGGGCTAGAATACATAAGATCTCCAAGACCCAGAAATTGTTTGGAGAAATTCCACCTGGATTGTGAGTTATTAAAATAATTAATATTTTTAATGGGGTTCCTAAGTCTAAACTTAGGAAAATAAAAATATTAATGGGTATTAATAAAAATATGGGTGAGAAGCTTCTAAGAGGCGAGGATCAGTTTTAATCTTAGCCGTTGATTTGGGATTTAATCTTGGCCGTTGATTCATCAACAGGAAAAGTATAAGAGGAGGCTCGAGGGTTAGTTGGAGATACACCAAGTGATCAGTGAGTTCGATTTTTCTGGGGCAAGGTTTGCTGAGAAAATCGAATAGGTGATCTGAGTTGTAGTGAGAGGGGAAGAAGCAGAGAGTTGGATCGGAGAGGAGTTCCGAGCCAACGAGTACTAGGTAGAGAGGCAGTGCAAAGGCCTATGCAGCCCAGGAAGGGGCTCAACGCAGAGCTGACGCAGGTCGAGAGGGTCTCTTGTAGTGGTAGTGCAGGATAATTGTTAGAAGTTTGAGATTTTGCTGGGGAAGCTAGGTTCTGAGTCGTGAGGGTTGAACATAAGTCTTCCTCCAGCAAATCGATCCAACAGAAGGGGTGACGCAGTCTCCTGGAGGCAAGATGCTGGCCCAAGCAGTGATTGCGCTGGGATTTCGTAGTGTTTGCCGGAGTTAGGCCACTCACTGGATCAGTTGTGACTTGGAGAACGAGGTAAACCCTCGTATGTATTTCTTTCTGCCGATATTTCTCTGAAAGGTTAGCCAATGTGAGAGGCAACCTGTTGTACTCAGATTCCGCTTGCTTAATAATAGAAACCCTCTATTTGCTGCACCGGTTTTCCCGCATTGGGTCTTTTCGGGGACGTGTTGTCCAAAAATAACGGTGTCCCTTGTGTGTTTGTCTCATCTATTGTTTCAATTTATGATTTGTATGTTAGTGTAGTTTGTAGCAATGTTTTTCATCACTATTTATAAATTAAATAACTTGTTGAATGTAATAACTAGTAGGAGATGATAAACCAATGATTGCAGTAGGATTTCTGATGTGTAGATTCATAAATTTTCACATTTTATCAGAGCATTGAAAATCATAGGACACTGAAGCCATCAGCTGGGAGATCCAGCGAAACTGCTGCAAAGAAACAACTGTCCCAAGTGATAGCGCTATTTCAGAGCTAGAGGAGCAGCTGAAGGAGTGACACAGATCTAGTGGAGTGACGTAGAGGCTCATGTAGTGCCTGTGTCAGCATTCTAAGCCAGTGGAGGGTGACGCAGTACCCGAGAGGAGCTCACGCAGTGACTGCATCAACTCTCTGGGCCAGTGCAGAGCCTGAGAGGCTCAGGTCAGTCAGTTGCCGGGGCAAGAGAAGCGATGCAGATTCGATCTGTGGTGCTAGTGGGATGTTCATTTTGGGTAGCATCGGATATGATCTAGCCACGAAATTTGGTGGAGAGGCTAAGGCACATGAGATCTCCAAGACCCATAAATCGTTTGGAAAAATTCCACTCGGATGGAGAGATATTAAAATAATTAATATTTCTAATGAGTTCCTAAGTCTAAACTTAGGAAAATTAAAATATTAATATGTATTAATATAATATGGGTGAGAAAGTTCTAAGTGACGAGGATTAAGCAAGTTCTAATCTTAGCTGTTGATTAGGGACTTAATCTCGACCGTTGAATACTCAACAGGAAAGGTATAAGAGGAGGCTTGAGGGTCAGTTGGATACACACCAAGAGAGATCAAGAATTCGATTTTTAGGCGCGAGGTTTGCTGAGGAAATCGAGTTAGTGATGAGAGTTGCAGTGAGGGGCAGTTCAGCAAGGTATTTTCATCCGAGGCTTAAGAATACATAGCAGAGAGGTAGCGCAGTGAGACAACGCAGGCCCTAGAAGGGCTGACGCAGAGGCCGTAGGAGCTGACGCAGAGGATGCAGAGACGTAGAGGTTGACGCAGAAGCCGTAGAGGCTGACCTAGAAGTCGTAGAGGGCTTCAGAGGCAACACTGGGGAGATTCTATGGGGCAGACTGGGAGTAGATCAACAGATTCTGTCGGGAGAGGGTGATGCAGCTCGTGGTGGAGTGACGTAGTTCCAGAGCAATGCTTGGAGCAGCTTTTGTTGTCTAGCACAAGGAACAGCGGGAGTCACTGTGGGGTTTGGTCATTTGATTGCTGATTTGCCGGAACATCTGTCTCCGGATAGAGGTACTATTGCTGAGGAAATTCTTTGTTGGGTGAGCCATTTCTGGCATCCTAGTTATATTCACGAAATTTGCTTAAATATACAAACCCTCTATATGCTACACCAGTTTTCCCGAATTGGATTTTTCTGGGGACGATTGTCCAAAAATAACGGTGTACGTTGTGTTATGGTTTTTGTTTATTTCAGTGCATGATCTGTATATCTGTGAAGGTTGCAATAGTGTTTGCTTCGATGTTTATGCAATTAAATAACTTGATAATATAAAGAACAAGTAGGAGATTGGAAACCAGTAAATTGCAGTAGGGGTTTTTGATGTGTTAGATTCAGGAATTCTCACATGGGACACTGTTGCTGTTGGTGCAAAATAGTGTCTGAGGAGACAAAGCCGAGGTAGAGGGAGTCACTACCTTAGCAAATTTCTTGCCAAAGAAATCTAGATCCGGGTTGCTGAGCAGCAGCAAAGGAGGATTGAAGAGGAGTGATTCGACATTTGGCGGGAGGATTTCCGTGAAGGAAATCAAGACTCAGAGGGAGTCTGGAAAGAACTTGTTCCTTAGAGGATTTCTAGTGCCAAAGAAATCCAGATCTGAGTCTTGCTGGGGCAGCAGTAAGAGAGGGAGAAGAGAACCCGTTCTACACTTGTTTGAGTAGAGATGGCAGTGAATGGACTGCGGGATCAAGACAGATTGGATGGAGCATCCAACTTTGTCATCTGGAAGGCCAGGGTCTTGGCAGTCTTGGACAAGAATCACATCAAGGATTATGACTTGAAAGTGGTGGTTGTACCGGTCGATGCTGATCCTCTCAGGAAATATGAGGAGGCTCAAGCCAAGGTGAAGTGCATGACCTTGCACGGGGTCAAGGGTCATGTGATTCCACATATTGCTGAAAAGGAAACAGTAAGGGAAATGTGGGAGGCCTTGACGACCTTGTATGAGGGAACTTCTGTCCAACAGAAGATGTTGCTTGAGAACCAGCTGAGACAGTATCAGGTGCAGAAGGGAGAAGAAATCGATCCCTTCCTTCTCAGGTTGCAAGGGATTCTAGATCAGCTAATTTCCGTGGGGTCTACACCAGATCCTGAGTTCATGGTTAGGATTGCCCTAAATGCAGTCACTGAAGACTAGGAGACCTTTGTCCAGAGCATCTTGGGAAGGGCCTTTCTCCCCAGTTGGGAGGAGATGTGGGCAGCTTTTCAAAAGGAAGAGATCAAGCGGTTAACCAACGCAGGAAGTAGTGGTAAAGGAGTTAGAGTCAAGAAGGAGGAAGAGGAGGATGCAACTCTCGCATCAGCGAGACAACCAAGGCAGCAGAAGAGGAAAAAGAAAGACATAACCAAAGTCAGATGCTTCAGGTGTGGGGAACTGGGACATTTCGCCACTCAGTGCCCTCGGAAGAAGGGCAAGGAAGAGAAGTTTGACTCGAAGGCTACTCTAGCGAAAGCTGACAAGGAGGATGATGACGAGGATTGTGCCATGAGTGCTCATGCACCTCTGGAGAAGAGGTGGGGCGACATCGAGTTGTAGTCAGGAGGACTACACAAGGGCAGGATCCTTGAGGTGCCCAAACTCTTGGATCACATACGACTACGAGAGCCCTTAATGACAGTAGCAGAATGACAAGAGTCAGTTGGTGCGAGGGATGATGGAGCAATAGTGGCAAAGCTAGAGTTCCAGAGTCTGAAGCAGCGTAGTGGAGATTAAAGTAGTGCGGGAGGCACAGAGCATATTGCAGCAACGTAGTAGTAGCAAAGGGTCAATACAGATTAGCAGCAGAGGTAGCTTCAACATCACGAGGCATCCAGACTGACCAACATGTCAGCTTTTTGGGTGGCTTTTGAGTTTCTTACTTCTCAGCAACTGAGTTGCAGTGCAGCAGTTAGCAGTGGTAGTGCTATGGGCAGTGTGATGCAACATTTTGAGAGGGAGTTGTAGTACAGATGCAACAATGGTAGTGGCAGTGTCATGGGCAACAATACAGGGTGCAACATTGCAGTAGATGAAGCGCAGCAGGCCAAGCATCAGCGACACAGAGGACCGATGTCATGGATCAATGTGATGCTTCTATTGGAAGTAATGCTAGAGCACATTCCTCGCTAAGAGGGAGTGTTGATTTTGGGGTAGCATCATATGTGCTCTAGCTCCAAAATTTTGTGGAGGAGCTAGAATACATAGGATCTCCAAGACCTAGAAATCGTTTGGAGAAATTCCACCCGGATTGTGAGTTATTGAAATAATTAATATTTTTAATGGGGTTCCTAAGTCTAAACTTAGGAAAATAAAAATATTAATGGGTATTAATAAAAATATGGGTGAGAAGCTTCTAAGAGGCGAGGATCAAGTCTTTTTTAATCTTAGCCTCTGATTAGGGACTTAATCTTGATCATTGATTCATCAACAAGAAAAGTATAAGAGGAGGCTTGAGAGTCAGTTGGAGATACACAAAGTGATTGGTCAGTTCGATTTTTCTGGGGCGAGGTTTGCTGAGAAAATCGAATAGGTGATCTGAGTTGCAGTGAGAGGGCAGAAGTAGAGAGTTGGATTGGAGAAGAGTTCCGAGCCAACGAGTACTAGGCAGAGAGGCAACAATAGCATCAGAGAGGAAACGCAGAGGCCTACGCAGCCTAGGAAGGGGCTCACGTAGAGCTGACGCAGGCGAAGAGGGTCTCTTGCAATGGCAGTGCAGGATAATTTTCAGAAGTTCGAGATTTTGCCGGAGAAGCTAGGTTCTAAGCCGGGATGGCTGAATAGAAGTCTTCCTCCAGCAAATCGATCCAACGGAAGGGGTGATGCAGTCTCTTAGAGGCAAGATGTTGGCCCAAGCAATGATTGCGTTGGGATTTCGTAGTGTTTGTCGGAGTCAAGCCACTCAGTGGATCAGTTGTGATTTGGAGAACGAGGTAAACCCTCGTATGTATTTCTTGTTGCCGATATTTCTCTGAAAAGTTAGCTAGTGTGAGAGGCAACCTGTTGTACTCAGATTCTGCTTGCTTAATAATACAAACCCTCTATTTGCTGCACCGGTTTTCCCGCATTGGGTTTTTCCGGGGATGTTTTGTGCAAAAATAATGGTGTCCCTTGTGTGTTTGTCTCATCTATTTTTTCAGCTTATGATCTGTATGTCAGTGTAGTCTGCAGTAGTATTTTTCATCACTGTTTATAAATTAAATAACTTGTTGAATGTAATAACAAGTAGGAGATGATAAACCAATGATTGCAGTAGGATTTTTGATGTGTAGATTCAGAAATTTTCACAGGGACATTCAAGGGTTCCTTTTGATGTAAAGGAGCATCATGTGCTTAGGAATTAGGTGATGGCTAATGATGGTAGAGCTCATGCTAGGCTTTTTCCCACACGGTAATATATGTCCCTAGCCACTTTTGCATTTTGATTTTCTTTTCTTTTGTTGTGGCCATGATATGCTTTTTCATTCTTTTAGCTACATCAACCTGCAGGGAAATGTTTTCCGGCCCTATTCAAGGAGTGTGGACATGTGGGTACCAAATCCCAATGAACCAATGACAAGTTAGACCCAAAGAACGAAGGTGGTATATGGGTTTTGTAATGTGACATGGAAAGTGTCAAGTATGATAATAGGGGAAGATGAACATGTTATCTCAATCTAGGTTTTCCAAGTAGTGCACCTTCTCAATCTTCCAGATCACCCCTTTATCCATACCAAATTCCCACAACAAACAAGTATAAGCGCCCGATTGCAAAATGATCAAAGTACCTTTTGAATAGTAGCCCATCTTCATCCAAGTGGTAATGTTGGATGGTGAGAGGGGTATGGCCGATGTAAATGACAGAGGCACATGGCATATCATCGTTAAGTAGTGGTTGTCAAGGGTTGTTGGTTGGCTGGTTGTTCGATTGGTTGTCAAATGTAGGAGAAATATTTTCTCCTATGGGGTTACTCATTGTGGTGGGTAACAAACCCAACAACCTTCAAAATGGGCAATGGAGGATTCCCAAATATAACCCTAAACAATCCCAAATCAGATCAGTGCCTTAGATGGGGTCACTTGGAGTGGAGGTGTTAATCTCCCGAAACTGTCTAGCTGGTTTTTAACATCACTGTACAACTAAAAATTAAACAGGGGACTCTAGGAAGTTTGTGGAAGATTATTCCAGGGTTTCTGCACCAATGACAAATTTATTGAAGAAGGATAGATCTTGGAGGTGGATAGAGAAGAGAAGACATGCATTTTAGGAGCTCAAACATAGGATTGTAACAACTCTCGTCTTGAAGTTGCCAGAAAATGCGTGATCATTCAAGGTACAGACATATGCGTTGGATATCATGATTAGAAGTACCAAAATATAGAAAGTATGGATTGTAACAAGTCGATTTTGTTCTAGGGAATTTATGCTAACCCAGTGATGCGGGGGAGCGCCCCCCCCCCCTTCGAACCCGCTCCCGAAGCGCGCTCTGGGCGGGAGCGGCTCGGGAGCGGGTCGGGAGCGCGCTCCCCAAATCGCTCCCGGACGGGAGCGATTTTCGGGAGCGCGCTCCCGTAAAAAAATTTGCGCTCCCTGGTCTGTGAGGGAGCGCTTCAGGGAGCGATCGCTCCCGCGCTCCCGGAGCGCTTTTTAATGCCCGGGAGCGATCGGGGAGCGATCGCTCCCTGATCGCTCCCGGGCATTAAAAAACGCTTCGGGAGCGATCGCTCCCGCTCTCCCGGAGCGCTTTTTAATGCCCGGGAGCGATCGGGGAGCGATCGCTCCCTGATCGCTCCCGGGCATTAAAAAACGCTTCGGGAGCGAATTTTAAAATTCCGGGAGCGGTTCGGCAGAAAAAAATTCCGCGGACCCGAAAAAAAAAAAAAATTAACTAATTTTTTTGGGTTTATAAGCCCAATGGGCCAAAACAAAATCATTTCAATGAGATTGAGCTTGAGTTTGAGAGCAAAGGAGCAAGGAGCAAGAGCTGAGGAGCAAGGAGCCAGAGCTGAGGAGCGAGGAGCAAGTGCCAAGGAGCGAGGAGCAAGCTTGCAGAGGTAAGTAACTTAATCATTTAGTTAGTTTAGTTGGTTAGGTAGTTAGTTTGTTTAGTTTAATTTACCTGTTTGAGTTTAAAGATCATTAATTTAAATTAAATTAAAAAATTAAATGAATTAATCCCAATAAACTAAATTAATTTGCAGATTCAAGACTCAAACCCTACAAACATCAAACACGATGGACCTGGGGATTTTTATTGGCATTTTCCTCTTCCTGGTCCCTTTTCTGGTTATTATGGTGGTGGAGAGTAGGAAACGGAGGGGGCCTGAAACTGAAGAGGTGGATGAAGAAGCCGGAGGAAGTCAAATAGGTGAAAACCCCAGTGAGGAGGATGTGGAGGGTGAACATGAGGGTCAAAAAACTAAACAAGACCAAACTCCATTGTGGAAATATGTTCACAGGCCTGAAACAGGGAGAGGGGGTGGAACCACTAAATTTCATTGCCCCCATTGCAACAATGATTTCACAGGCTCATACACCCGTTTGAGAAGACACCTTTGCGGGAAAAGGGCATGGGATGGAGAGAAACAAATAGGAATCAGAACTTGCGACGCGGTGTCAACAACAGATAGAGCCAAATACATAAAGGAAGAGGAGGACGCCCAATACAAAGCAAAAAGATCAAGGGGTTTCTTTGAAAGCTCACAAAGAACTCCTTCAGCATCCTCCCAAGGCAGTGGATATGGACATGGAGGCTCAGGGTCATCATCTTTACGCCGTAGAACCATATCAGATTTCCTTGATGAGGGGTGTAGGAATGATGTGGATTCAAAAATTTACAGGTTCCTCTATGCAAATGGGATACCATTCAATGTTCTACGCTCACCTTATTGGCACGAAATGGTTTCTGCCATAAATGATGCCCCTAAAGGATACAAGAGCCCTGGGTATGACAAGGCAAGAACAGTTGGCCTTGATCATGAAAAAGCAAAAATATCACATTCTTTGAATAAAATGACAAGTTCTTGGACTGACAATGGGGTGTCCATTGTATCTGATGGATGGACAAATGTAAAAGGCAAGCCATTGATAAGTGTTCTTGCTGTGTCCCGAAGTGGTCCCATTTTTCTAGCTGCACATGATTACTCAGACAAGTTCAAGACCGCTATCAACATTGCAGAAGCATTGCTTGAAACAATTGAGCGTATTGGCCCATACAATGTCATCCAAGTCATCACTGATAATGCTCCTAATTGTAAGGCAGCGGGAGCAATTATTGAGGATAGATACCCGAACATATTTTGGTCTGGATGTTTGGTTCACACATTGAACCTTCTGTTGCATGATATTGTCAAAAACAAAAATGAACAATACCAATGGATTGGTGATTTGTACAAGAGAGGAAAAAAAATGATAAAATTTATTACAAATCATAGCAATACCCATGGCCTTTTCCGCAGTCACTCGAGATTGGAGTTGCTGAAGATTGCGAGGACTAGATTTGGTAGCTATTACCTCACCTTCAGGCGCCTTTTGAAGGTAAGAGAGGGTTTAGCTAGCATGGTATCAAGTCCAAATTGGCAGGTGTTAAAGGAAAGGGCTACAAATGTAGCTGACATTGCAGGTTTTGAAACGGTGGAGGAGGCCGCTCTTGATGGGCAGTTTTGGACAGCTGTGAGACAGGTATTGGATTTCACCAAGCCAATTTATAACATGATTCGGTTTGCAGATACAGACAAACCAGTGATTGGCGAGGTGTATGAGCAAATGGATACCATGTTGGGGGAAATAAAAGACATTGTTAATAACAGAGATCCCGACTTGTACAATCTGATTCACGATTGTGTGTGTGAACGGTGGAAAAGGCTTAACCTTCCACTACATTGCTTGGCGTATATCCTTACGCCAAAATACTACTCAGATTCTTGGTTGGGCAAACCTGCAGCAGGGGGTGGTGTTAGGACCAAACCCCATTTAGATCGAGAGGTAACTAAAGGATATCTGGATGCATTAGAAAAGTTGGTGCCTGACAGGGAGGAATGTGCAGCTGTGCGCCTTGAAATAGGCAGATACTTCACTGGCAGTGGTTTGTATGGTAACTTCCATGCAATGGACGACAAAGATAAATTTGATTCTCTCACATGGTGGGAAACATATGGCGGCGACGGACTTTTGCGAAAATTGGCATTGAAAGTTCTTGCACAGGTTGTAAATTCTTCTTCTGCAGAGAGGTGTTGGAGCACCTACAGTTATATACATAATGTGAAAAGAAACAGGCTCAACGAAAACCGAGCAGAAAGCTTGGTTTATGTGCACTACAATTTGAGGTTGTTGAGCCATTACTGTGATCGGGCTAATGAAGATCCCACATATAAAATTTGGGACAATCACCCTGAGGACGACAATTTGGAGGATGGCATTGTACATATGGAAGAACTAGAAGATGAGCTTGTACGGGATGAAGCTGAAGCAGCTGCAGCAGCCATGCCACCTCCACCTCCACCATCCAGTAGCAGTTCTCGGGGCCCGAGTCTTGTTCCATTGCTGTCGCCACCTCCATCGACACCCTCGCGTGGAGGCTCTAGTTCTGGTCGTCGGTCTGGGCGGGAGACTCCTAGAAGACCGCCAAGACCTACTTATACTCCTGGAGACTCTCGTGGCAAGGGCCACTTGTAGATTTACAGTTTACTTGTCTTTTTTAGTTTCTATTAGACTTGTCACTTTAGTTTTCATAACTGTTCAGTGTTGAGTTTTGAGTCCTTGACTCTTGACTCTTGACTCTTTCATATCATTATGACATTATGATATTTTTTGTAAACATTATATCACTGTGACAATGAAAATTTGAAGTTTGAAGTTGGGCCTTGGCAATTATAACTCATTGGTAATGATTGTGAATTATGAATATGATGCTTTGTGAAAGACTAAAGTTGTTTCATTTCATCTCATTATTCATGTTTCATTTTATAAATTTTTAACATTTCATATCATGTTAACAGTTAGAAGTTAGGACTTAGAAATATCTTCGATATTACTTCTTGTAATGGTTAAACTTGGCTTACAAGTACAACTTGTTACTTTGGTGATCAATGATGATAAATGTTATTGAATTGAATGTTATTTTAATTTATTATTTTACTAAGGTTGATGACGATTATAATTTCTAGATGATTGATGTGATATGGTTCAATGATCAATTTATGTTTTTTTATGTTTTTTATGTCTATTTCATCATTCTACATGTTTTTGTTGACATATATGTATCAAAAATTAAAAAATATAAAAAATATATATATTTTTAAAAAATCGCTCCGGGATTCGCTCCCAAACCGGGAGCTTCTGAAAATGGTCGCTCCCGCTCCCGCTTCCGCTCCCGCTTCCGCTCCCGCTCCCCGCTCCAGCTCCCGCTCCCAAGTAACACTGTGATAACCAAATATGTAATTTTATTTTAGTTTGGACCACTGGTTAGAGACTTATGGGTTAAAATAGCTTCTCTTTCTATAAAATCACACTGTAAAGTCTGCATAAAAATAGGGACAAAACCCCGTTAAGCCCAATTCAACCACCCTACAAGTGCCTAAGCGCTTCCAGATTTTATATATAGAGGTGGAGAGGCTTGAGGATCAAAATAGAGGATTATGAGGCCTCTCTTCAACCTATGACAACTAAAAAAGTTATTTTCCAGCAACCTAGAATTTGCTCGTTTAGGAATTTGGGTGAAGCCCTCTTGGGAAAAATAGCCCAAAAATTTCTAGATCTAAATTTTAACTTTAAATATGGCTGGAATTAAGTTCAATTCAATTCTAAGTAGTGAAATAAACGATATTTAAACAAGATAGAGTCAAAGGAGATATTTTTGAGGTGCAACTTCCTTGGAAAAGCATTGAAACCCCGTCTTTGTTGCGGATCTTGTATGCTACAGCTGATAAATCCTTGTATCTGCAAAATAATTCAATTAGATATAAGCATAACTTGTGAAAATAATATTTCTTGTACCTACCCTTGATTAGATCTAGCAGTTTTGTGCAATTTTACGAAGACAATGCTCGCTCACAAGATAAATAAATGAAGGAGCTATAACCCCATAGGAGGAAAATTTTCTCCTACTTTTAACAACTAGCCAAACACTCAGCCAACCAACCAACAACCCCTGATATTCACTATTTGATGATGATATGCCATGAGCCTCCACCATTTGCATCAACCACATGCCTCTCAACATCCAACGTTTCCACTTGGATGAAGGTGGGCTGCTATTCAAAATGTACTAGTTTATGATGTGCCAATTGATCTTTGCTACTTGCATCGATCATATGCTTTCTTACCCATCCGGCAAGAGCACATGGATGAAGGTGGGCTTCTGATCAAAAGGTACTTTATTCATTTTGCAATCAAGTGCTTATGCTTGTTTGTATTTGGGCTTTTGATATGGATTATGGGGTGACTTGGAAGGAGGGGTTTTGACCGTGATCTTGTTCCCTCACCTTAAATGGGGGGTTAATCTTTGATCCTAGTCCAGTGGGACCTCCCCTAATGGCCCAATGGGTATAGGAGGGGCACTACTTGGGAAGCCTTGATTGAGATAGCATGTTCCATCTATCCCCATTCCATACTTATCACTTTCCATCTTACATTACAAGTCCATATTCCACTTCCATTCTTCGGGTTCAACTAACCATTGGTTCTCTAGGATTTGGCACCCATACATCCACATACCTAGGTTGGTCTTGGAACTTTGCCCTGGAAGGTTGATGCAGCTAAGAGAAAATGAAAGAGCATATAATGGCCACAAACAAAATAAAGCAAAAGAATATCAAAATGCAAAAGATGGCCAGGGCATACACATTAGCACATGGGAAAAAGCCTAGCATGAGCTCTACCTCACTCAAAATGGCCATCTCTTGGATCTTGAGAACATGTTGATCCTTTACATCATAAAAATGAACCTTTGCATGTCCTAACCGTGAGGGGCAATGAATTGCCTCGTCATTTGTTGGAAAGTCAGAAAGGCAAAAAGATTTTCTTAACTTGATAGTTACTTGTGATCTTTTAGTTATCTTTTTATAGCTCTTCTTTATTTTCTTTATGTCTTGTTATCATCAAGCAACTACCAAAACAAAACATGAAGATCAATGACACAAGATGTAGTTTCTCAGCCAGGGCAAAACCACTCTTTGAGGGGAAAACCCAAAAATCTCTTCTCTTCTTCAAGAACCAAATCAAATGAGACAACCAAGACCTTTTGACCATGACCAAGACCTTCCACCATTCACCAAGTCAGCCTCTCATGATGACAAGTCAAACTTTAGTCAAATCTTCAAAACTTAACATAGATAAGCTCTCAAAAAGGGTGAAAAAGGGTCTCGACCCTCTCGGCAATCCTAATATTTTTGGCTTTGCACCTTCGGCCTTGCAACATGCCTTAGTCTACTTCGCATGTGTGGGAAAATGACTGAATTTCAACTTCTTTCTTATTGGACAAGAGTCTCCTCTTCTTCATTGTGATCTTTCTTCTCTTTTAGGCTCTTCGAACTTTCTTTTTCACCTTGGAAAATTGCAGATTGAATCTCCACCTCCTTGTCTCCAAACTAGGTCGAATCCTTTGCAATATATAGTGGTTTGAAGTTGTTCTTGAGGTTGACTTGTAGAGTGAGCAAGCTGACTTGATGGTGGTGGAGTAGATGACCAAATTACATCAATATAATTTTATTTCTTTGATATAAAACGCCCAATAAGGGTTTGAAGCATAATGACAAGGACATAGACTCATTACTCAACCCTAAAAGCACACAATGGGTGCTTTGACCTAGAAACAAAATAATAAAGCAGGAAAATCATGCTAGTAAATAATTTTTTTTACAAATAATTTTCCTCTTTATTTTTTTTTGACTAATACATTATATCATTACTCAAATACAATTATGAAGACTGATAGTAGTTACATTTCTCAACACTCTCTCTTAACTAGGGAGGTGTTCATAATTGTTCAACCAGTACAAGGTTGACCTCAATTTGAGTATTCAAGAAGAGTACAAAGAGTACAATAGCATATGCAATGCTAGGGATACCCTAACTGCCAAGGTATCCAACACATCAAAGATCCAAGTGTCACGACCCTATTGTCATACACTCATGCAAGGATCTAAGATACTAATAGGGACAAAGGTGTTATCTAGGCATTTGCCACTATAGGTACCATCAAGGTTCGGCCCTAACATCAACCCTTAGGGATCTAGGTATCATCTACAAGGTCGGAGCTCCACAAGACCAATGATACCCTCCCTTACCGGGATGTAGACATCACCAACTACCGGCCAAGATGTCCTCCCAAGTAGCATCATACAGGCAATTTTATAGTACTTCATCTCTCGCTCTCAAACATCAATCCAAACATGCTTGTTAAATATTCAAAACTTCTCAGGGAGAGATCCACACATCAACTACTTGTTCAGCCTGTTGACCACTACAGGTCAACTACCCATGCAGTACACCACCCTTTTCTTGGGAAAAAGGGGCAGCACCTGATCAGCATGTCTGTGCCATCCTGCCATCATCAGCAGCTTAATCATTTTTTATTGTAAACCCAGTCTGCATGTATGTAATTGTAAATAATCTTAGCAGACATGAGTCATGTATGTAAATTGCCTAGGTGGACCTAACTTTCTAGCGGTAATCTACGTCCCGGAAGGTTTTTCGTCTCACCGATCCATG
The DNA here is from genome assembly GCA_031772625.1 of Pinus tabuliformis. Lineage (NCBI taxonomy): Eukaryota > Viridiplantae > Streptophyta > Pinopsida > Pinales > Pinaceae > Pinus > Pinus tabuliformis. The sequence goes on along the minus strand of CM062814.1, from coordinate 239,826,591 downwards.
GATCGGCAGAGTTTTCCTTCAAACCTGACTCCAAAGCCGGGATGGATTTTGTCATTAGAACTTTAGGAAAATCCTAGTGTGTTGATCTGCTAGATTATATTTGTGTCACAGAACTGGGTGATTTGTGAGGGTCTGTATTAAGTGGGTTTGTCCCCTTGAGATGTAAATTGTAAAAAGTCATCATGAAATGTGTCTTGAGGGTTGAAAATGTTTTAAATCCCCTCGTGAGTCCTAAGTCCTAGGTCCTAGGTGATGTTTCCAAAGGCTTAGTTCGATGATCCATTTAAAAAATGAAATAAAATAATAAAATAAATAAAAATTTAGAAATTAAAAAAAAAAATAAAATATAATAAAATAATAAATAATAAAAAATTTACAAATTTAATAAAAAATAATAAAAAATTTAAAAATTTAAAAATTTAAAAAATAATAATATTTTAAGTGAATAAATCGACGGATGAGATCAAGAGATGTCTTGATCCTCATCAACAGTCGAGATCATTTCTACATGGATCATTCGAACTAGCCGTTGGGATCATTTCCTTTATATAGGGTCTTAGGTGGTCATTTCAATTCATTCGATCTGTGAGTCAGATACTGAAGAAGCTCTCTTGTAAATCTGTTTCTGGTTAATAAAAGAAGACTTTGGGGTCCATATCTTGCTGGTGTTACTCTCTTGAAACGCTGTGAGATTGTTTCATTTTCTGCATATGTTATTTTCAGCCGTTAATAATAGCTTTTCGTAGAGTATTGTGAGCACAGGTATCTTGTTCACTTGCTGGGGTTTGGATGCTGTTAGGGTTTCTGAAGTAATGGCAGGTATCTCCATTACTTCCTGAGATCTTGCAGCATTTCTGCCCTCTTTATTGACAGTTGTTTTGAGCTGTGCAGAAAACATCATTGAAGGAAATTTTGTGGGCGTTCGGGGAAGTTCTCGGCTGAACCAGCCAACTCCCGCAAGCACTTTTTGCTGAGCCCAGTTGGATTTGATCCTGGGTCTATCATTCGGTTTATTTTTCTAAGTTTGCATGAGAGATTTTCTGAAGTTCTTCACAGTGACGATCTGAAATCTTTTTTCTTTAAAATAATTTCTGTGCTTACTGCTAAATCTGGCTGTTAAGGGGCCAAATCTGTAAATTAATTAGCTGTCTTAGGGTTTCAATTTTTTTTTTTGATCTAGGGTTTTAAATGTTTGTTTTATGCAGCTTTCATTAGGGTTTTGTTTTCGTGTACAGGGTTTTCATCAAGATCAGATTTTCAGGAGTTCGCGGCTGTCCAGATTACAGCAATCCTGTGCTTACAATCGTGGCCATCTTTCAACTGTTGTACTGGCATTTTCATTCATTCAGTAAACAAGGATCAAATTTCGGCTCTATTTACATTCAAAATAAAAACGCAGTAAAATATTGCTTGCTGGCCGGTGAAGAAAAGGGTTTCAGGCTCTGGTTATTAAATCTGTGTATGCCCACACACAGAGAGCAGAAGTTTCTAAACGATACAGCGTATGAAAACACGCATGTTGGCCATCAAAAGGAAAATACCCACGCATTTTTTTTAATCACTGTCGAACGTCCCACAGACATTTGATACACATGCTAAATTTTTTTTTATGGGCCAAGTGATTGACGAGTTCTGAAACGTGCGTTGAAATTTTCTTATCAAGCGCCAAAATCAGCGTGAGGTGAAAGCACGCATTTTTGGCATGACGTATTCACCTAAACCGCCAACAGGTAAAGTATCAAGCTGATTTATGTAACCGTCTTCGTCGAGCTGTAATCCCATGGTTTCTCTCTGCGTGTCCTCGATTGTCTTTTGGGCCACGTGATTCTGGTAAGGTAATTCGCATCAAGCGGAAGGTGAGGAGCCCGTTCCAAACCGTGTTCAAAACGCTCAGCATAAAGCCCATCGATTTACAAACAGGAATCGACTTTAGGACTTTGGCATTCGTCAATTCATCTGTAGTTGCAGTGCATGTAATCTCCAATAGCCAAGTACGCTTTCACTTTCCCTAACGCTTGAAAACCAGCTCACGTCTTTAGCTTGAATGTCAGCGTTAATCATTTCTCAACCCGTCGTTTTTCCTTCAGCCCGTCGTTTTTCCTTCTGACTTTCTGCATTCAAAATTGATAGAAATGTGTATGGCAGGGTATATGAAACGTAGGGCAAAACTAAACGCTGCGTATTTGTTTTTAACGGCTCGGTCTTGTGGACTTCTGGTTTTTGCGCAGTTACATTTAGGGCTAGGGTCACGACTATAGTTTGTCCTTTATTTTTTTTATTTTTATTTTTTAATTGTAAAATCAGAAAAGGGTAGAATGTAATTTAGATTTTAGATTTACCTTTTAAATTTTTATAGTTAGATTTTAGATTAAATAGTTTTAATTTTTTTTAGATTTTATTAATTAAAAAAGCATATATAGATTCATTAAAAAAAAAAAAAAAAAAAAAAAAATAATAATTAATGTTTAGGTTTTGATTTCTATTAGTTTAGATTTTAGTTTTTAGTCTTTTAGATTTTGAATTAGATTTTTGATTTGGTTTTAAAATAAAAAAGAAATAAAAAATTTTATTTAGTTTTTAGGCTTTGGTTTAATTTTCATTTTAAATTTTTATAATTGGTAGATTTTGTCCTTTTTCTTAGATGTTTTCACTTTTTTAGATTTTATAAAAAAAAAAAAAAAAGGGAAAAGATTTTAGCCTTAGTTTTGTTTTTCTAGTTTTTAAATTTCTTTTTTTTAAATTTATTAAAAAAAAATAAAAAAAATTTGGGAAAATTTTCTTTTTCGGATCCAGTTTCAGTTATTTATCATGTTATATCTTTCATGCTGGGATCTAAATTTTTCAAGTCGAGATACGAAATTGATGTCTGGTTAATGGTTTATGATTCGTGGTGGTTTAAAGCTTTCATTTCTTGAAAATTCTCAATTGCTGGATATCGTTTTGGTCATTCTAAGAGCATTGTGATTTAGCTGATGATAGATGTTTGCTGTTCATGGTCCATATTTTTATATCATTTAAAAAGTAATCGTTTTAACCACAATCTCTTAAGGCACTGGTCTGCTAAATTAATCAAATCCATTGAGTGCTTTTTACATCGTATCTCGTGTCTCCCAACCAACTGGTCAACAGTTGGTCTCATCATCTCACAGGGACTACCCCCCTTAGCCGCGGGAGACAGGCTTAAACGGAGGGATCGGGGATCAGAGTGACAGCCCCTGGTCTGAGCGTTGTCGTGCCAATTTGCGCGACAACATTTTTTTGGCGCCGTTGCCGGGGAAATTGTTTTCTCGGCGTTTCAACGACAATCTTCCTTCTCATTTTCACCTGGCCCGGCAACGCCAACATTTTTTGGCGCCGTTGCCGGGGACACTTTTTCTCGGTGTTTCAAACGACAATCTTCCTTCTCATTGTTATCTTTTCATCTGGCCCGGCAACGCCACCATTTTTTGGCGCCGTTGCCGGGGACACTTTTTCTCGGTGTTTCAAACGACAATCTTCCTTCTCATTGTTATCTTTTCATCTGGCCCGGCAACGCCACCATTTTTTGGCGCCGTTGCCGGGGAACTTGTTTTCTCGGCTTTTCAACAACTTTTCATCATTCATCGCTCATCTTTCTATCATTCGTTTGAGCCGGCAACGACAACATTTTTTGGCGTCGTTGCCGGGGATAGAGTTTTTCTGTCCTTGGTTTTTCAACATCTTTTCATCATTCATCGTTCATCTGTCTATCATTCGTTTGAGCCGGCAACGCCAACATTTTTTGGCGCCGTTGCCGGGGACAGAGTTTTTCTGTTCTTGGAGGTTTCATCGACTTTCACCTTCTCATCTTTCTCATCTCTCATTTTGAGCTGGCAAATTCAACCTTTTGGGTTATCATTTGGATCTTTTATTGCCTTATTTTTCGCCATATCAACAGCATCTCTTGGATTTGTTTCTTGTTTGGGTGGCGACTCCACTTTCTCATTTTTCCCAGACAAGAAGCTTTCCTCGTATTTGCTTGTGGTTACCTTTTGGATCCTAGAATCAGATTCATTGTTCAAGTGGCGACTCCACTGTTTTCATCTCTTGATTTTCTTGAGCAGGTATCTAGTTCTATCAACCTTTTAATCACTTATCATTCATCATGGATTATTCATTTAAGCCATGTCGTTTTACTGAACATCTCCATGATTTTCCGGAAGATGCCATTCCTAAGTTACCTATTTTCTCGGATGGTGATCCAATCGTTGTTAGAAGACATATAGTCTTGTTTACTCGCATCATGACCATATACTGTAGATCCCCTCAGTTTAATCATGAAGATATCAAAATGCGTCTATTTGTCCTTTCTTTAAAAGATGATGCTTTGAATTGGTTTAACAATTTTCCAAAGGAATCTTTCACTTCTTTAGAAGACATTGTCGATGCTTTTAAGAATAGATATGGTTATCCAAACAGCTTGCCTTCTGCCTCTAAAATTGTGCAACAGAATGAAAGTAATTTGATAAGCGGTCCAGCTGAAAGATCCCAAGACGATTCATCATGTCAGAATGTGTCATCCACCGGAAATATTGCAGATCAAGTTCATGATAGTGAAAAATCAGGGACAAATGACAATGAAAGGGAAGAGCAAAAGCAAATTTTACGAGATCTAATGATGCTGGTGAGAAATATGGAAATCAATCAAACTAATTATGTCAATGATGTGAAAACTTTATGCACCCACCTGGAAAAACGTAATAGGGAGATTGAGGTCACGCAAAATCAGCATGCTAAGGAAATTGAGGCCATAAAAACTAAATGTGAAACAGAAATTAGAATCATGCAAAGCAAGATGTCAGTCTTAGAGGAAAATATGGTGACCATGAAAGCTGATCATGATAGGGAAATTGACTCTATGCAAAATAAGTTATTCACTATGGATGAGGAAATGACTATCATGACATTCAATCATAATAATCAGTTGGCTGACATGCAAGCAAATCACAGAGAAGAAATAAATTCCATACAACATTGCTTGATGAACATAAAGGGAGGAAATGTTAACGTAATAAAAGATATGCAAGAACACCATGCCAGACAAATCAGCGCTATAAAGGTTGAACACTCTAGTCAGATAGATGCATTTAAAATACAGGTTCAAAGGTTTCAGCAACTGGCAGAGGATAAGAGAAACCAGCAAACATCAACAGATCAGGAGTCTTCTCATTTGCTGCAACAAGATTCATCTTATTATTGGGAGGTTGTTGATTCGATTGAAAGATGGTTGATTGAGGGTGATCCAGACAGACTTAAGAATGATAAAGATCAGATGCAAGACAGACATGTCACGCATATCACGCATACTTCATCTGATAGTTTTGAAACAGAAAGTTCCAGGTCATCAGTAATTCAACCTGCCAGAAAGAAAAAGCGTAAGAGAAAGAAAATAAGAAGAAGATTTGATGCATCAGATGGCCGTGAGCAGCTTGATTTTCGGATAGGAAAGAGGCCTACCATATGCAAAATGGGACATGGCACATCCGACAAGCAGCCGACAGATTTGCCTGAAAGCAGGCAAATGCTCAGTATGCACTATATTGAACACATCTGATGCCGTAGGGCATCCTTTGTATCGTATTTCTAACCCTACTCCTTGTTTTTTCCGCATTTTCGTTTCTGCTTTAGATAGTTAATAAATGAAGAGCTTTTATCTTTATTGTGCTTAACGTATATGCTGATTTTTGGATGGACGCTACTTATTTTTTGTGTTGTATGGATGCAGATTCTGGATTCTCACATTCCTGCAAGCAGCAACGTGTCCCCAAGTAGAGCCAGATGTTGACCACTACCGGTCAACTACCCATGCAGTACACCACCCTTTTCTTGGGAAAAAGGGGCAGCACCTGATCAGCATGTCCGTGCCATCCTGCCATCATCAGCAGCTTAATCATTTTTTATTGTAAACCCAGTCTGCATGTATGTAATTGTAAATAATCTTAGCAGACATGAGTCATGTATGTAAATTGCCTAGGTGGACCTAACTTTCTAGTGGTAATCTACGTCCCGGAAGGTTTTTCGTCTCACCGATCCATGGATCGGCAGAGTTTTCCTTCAAACCTGACCCCAAAGCCGGGATGGATTTTGTGATTAGAACTTTAGGAAAATCCTAGTGTGTTGATCTGCTAGATTATATTTGTGTCACAGAACTGGGTGATTTGTGAGGGTCTGTATTAAGTGGGTTTGTCCCCTTGAGATGTAAATTGTAAAAAGTCATCATGAAATGTGTCTTGAGGGTTGAAAATGTTTTAAATCCCCTCATGAGTCCTAAGTCCTAGGTCCTAGGTGATGTTTCCAAAGGCTTAGTTCGATGATCCATTTAAAAAATGAAATAAAATAATAAAATAAATAAAAATTTAGAAATTTAAAAATTAAAAAAAATAAAAATATAATAAAATAATAAATAATAAAAAATTTAAAAATTTAATAAAAAATAATAAAAAATTTAAAAATTTAAAAATTTTAAAAATAATAATATTTTAAGTGAATAAATCGACGGATGAGATCAAGAGATGTCTTGATCCTCATCAACGGTCGAGATCATTTCTACATGGATCATTCGAACTAGCCGTTGGGATCATTTCCTTTATATAGGGTCTTAGGTGGTCATTTCAATTCATTCGATCTGTGAGTCAGATACTGAAGAAGCTCTCTTGTAAATCTGTTTCTGGTTAATAAAAGAAGACTTTGGGGTCCATATCTTGCTGGTGTTACTCTCTTGAAATGCTGTGAGATTGTTTCATTTTCTGCATATGTTATTTTCAGCCATTAATAATAGCTTTTCGTAGAGTATTGTGAGCACAGGTATCTTGTTCACTTGCTGGGGTTTGGATGCTGTTAGGGTTTCTGAAGTAATGGCAGGTATCTCCATTACTTCCTGAGATCTTGCAGCATTTCTGCCCTCTTTATTGACAGTTGTTTTGAGCTGTGCAGAAAACATCATTGAAGGAAATTTTGTGGGCGTTCGGGGAAGTTCTCGGCTGAACCAGCCAACTCCCGCAAGCACTTTTTGCTGAGCCCAGTTGGATTTGATCCTGGGTCTATCATTCGGTTTATTTTTCTAAGTTTGCATGAGAGATTTTCTGAAGTTTTTCACAGTGACGATCTGAAATTTCTTTTCTTTAAAATAATTTCTGTGCTTACTGCTAAATCTGGCCGTTAAGGGGCCAAATCTGTAAATTAATTAGCTGTCTTAGGGTTTCAATTTTTTTTTTTAATCTAGGGTTTTAAATGTTTGTTTTATGCAGCTTTCATCAGGGTTTTGTTTTCGTGTACAGGGTTTTCATCAAGATCAGATTTTCAGGAGTTCGCAGCTGTCCAGATTACAGCAATCCTGTGCTTACAATCGTGGCCATCTTTCAACTGTTGTACTGGCATTCTCATTCATTCAGTAAACAAGGATCAAATTTCGGCTCTATTTACATTCAAAATAAAAACACAGTAAAATATTGCCATGGCATGGACAGCTTCCACAATCGTACGGTTCTTCCTCTCCGCCACACCATTCTGTTCAGGAGTATATGGTGTAGTAGTCTCCCTCTTGATGCCAGCCTCTTTACAAAAATCATGGAACTCGTTAGATTCATATTCAATCCTATTATCAGTCCTTAAGATTTTGATCTTCTTTTCGGTTTGATTCTCGATCAAGGCTTTGAAGTGTCGAAACCAAGAGAACACTTCATCCTTCTTTTTCAAGAAGTATATCCAGGTCTTTCGAGAATAGTCATCTGTAAAAGGAAGGTAATATGAATATCCTCCCAAAGAGTTCATAGGCATCATACCAGATATGTCTGAGTGAACCAATTGTAATATATCGAAGGTCTTGCTTTGGCTTGAGGGGAATGGTCCCCTTTTGAGCTTTCCTTCGGCACATCCTGGTCATACACCTTTTTTCTCTACTCAGAATTCGGGCATCCCTGTTACCATTTGTCTTACATCGGGTAGAGCTTTGTAATGAAGGTGGGCAAACCTCTGATGCCAAAATTCGCACTGAAGAGATGTGTCACAAGACATGACACCCGGCTGACTTCCACCAACATGATATAATGAATCAACTCGAAACCCAAGAGTGAAGGCATCTTTAACATTATTTTTTCATATACGTACCTTGCCATCATTGAAGGTTACCTTGTAGCCTTTGTCTTCCATTGCCGAGATGGACACCAGGTTCTTTTTGAGCTCAGGTACATATAATACATCCTGTAAGTGGATCGTGTTACCTCGATTGAATCTGAGAGAGACATTGCCTACACCTTTTACGAGATATTTCATATTATCTCCAAGGACAATTTCCAGGTTAGTTTTTTTCTCTATCAGATTATGGAGAACTTATTTGTAACCAGTGAAGTGCCTTGAGGCACTACTATCAATGAGCCAAATTCCCATTGAGTCCGAAGGAGTAGAGGTAGATAGAACCACTGGTAGATAATATTCATCGTACTTATTTCTCAGAAACAAAACTTGATTTGCATCATTAAATAAACTCAGTAGTCTGTCGTAGATTTCCTTGGAGGTGTGTCGGTCGGAGATGTAGGCCACCAAGCGCTTGTCGATAGAGTCCTGGATGATCTTCTTTGTTTTGACTTCTCCGGTTTTCCATTTGTTCCTGGCAGCAGCAGATGCATTTGATGGAGGCTCAACAATATTGCCTCTCACATGGTCCAACACTCCTTGATCTTCCAAGGTTAGATCAATAGACATCTTCCATCCGTGATAGTCAGCTTTCTCACGGAGCTTGTCTTCGGCAGGGAAGAGTGTTGAGGACCCCATAGTTCTTTTAGGATAGCCTTGCCAATCTTCTCTTCGGTGATTGCTCTTGCTCTTGCTTGGGCTTTGTCTTCACCTCAGCTCTAATACCATGTTAAGTTATGGTATGTTCTATGCCTAGAGCAATTTACTTTTCTTTCTTATTATTATTCATAGATTAGCAATCACATGTGCATAAGTAAAGTGTAGATAGAACATTAAATGATCAACAAAAAAAAAGACAAGAGACACAAGATGTGGCGGCTAGCCAGGGACAAACCCCACAATGTGTGGGGAAACCCTTTGATCAAATCTTCTTTTATCTTCAATAATTCAGCAGAGAGAAATAGTACAATAAATCTAATTTCTATTAGCAATAGCAAACCCTAGATCAGCAGCATCAACATTAGCGGCTTCATCATCAAAACTAGGGCAGTCAATATCTCGCAAACCGACCATTAGATCGGCTTGATTCCACCACCAAAAAATGCGGCCTTCAGAGGGGGTCCAGATGAACCTACAACACGGTTCAGAGGAGGAGATCTGATGGTCAATGCTGGTCAAACTTTGGATCTGCAGTTGCAGCTTCAGGTTCAACAGCTTCCTTCCACGTGTGAGAGAGAGTCTCTTTTCTGCGCAGTAGAGAAGAGCCTCTTTTCTATGCAGGAGAGAGAGAGAGAGATGTGATGAGATGAGTGAGTGCAAATGAGGAAAGGTCCTCCTGTATTTATACACAACTGTTGATGTTTGAATATATGCTACTGTTGGGCTTCTGAGCCTACATGAGTTGTAGGTCGGCTTGATAATAATTCCATAATCAAAATAAATTCATATCTCCATAAATACTTATCGAAATCGGATGATCTCTAGATCAATTCTACACCTCCCGACGAGAGGAATCTAATAAAAATATTATCAGCCATGAATAAGATGACCCACATGAAGTTTGGCCCTAGTTGCCAATTTTAACAGTTTGCAATGGTGTGAGAGGCTGGGAGTTGTTGCAGCAACACAGAGGCAGTAGAGGGAGCACTTGATAGCGGTAGAGAGAGCTTCAACATCGGGAGTGTTTCTAACCTGACAGGGATGTCGGTAGTTGGGTGGATCGGTTACTTACTTCTCAGTATCTGAGTTGCAGTGCAGTAGCGGTTAGCAGTAGCATGATGCAACATGATGAGAGGGGGTTGCAGTGTTGGGATAAAGGACCAGCAACAATACGGATGTAGAGGGATCCGTCGTACGGATGCAGCAATGGCAGTGGCAGAATCATGGGCAGTAGTACAGGATGCAGCAGTGCAGAGGATGTTGGGCGGGGAGGCCTAGCGTCAGCACAGGTACCGGTGCCGTATAATCAGGGTGATGCTCAGTAGGGAGTATTATTAGAGCACAGTCCTTGCTAAGAGGGAGCGTTGATTTGGGGTAGCATCGGATGTGCTCTAGCCATGAAAATTGGTGGAGAGGCTAAAGCACATGAGATCTCCAAGACCTAGAAATGGTTTGGGCAGATTTTACCCAGTTTGGGAGATATTAAAATAATTAATATTTTTAATGGAGTTCCTAAGTCTAAACTTAGGAAAAATAAAATATTAATGGGTATTAATATAAAACTGGGTTAGAAGGTTCCAAAAGACATGGATCAAGCCAAATCTAATCTTAGCCGTTGATTAGAGATGTAATCTCAGCCGTTGAAGGACCAACAGGAAAAGTATAAGAAGAGGCTTGAGGGTCAGTTGGAGGATACAATCATACACCAGAGTGATTAGTCATTCGATTTTCTAGAGCGGGGTTGCTAAGCAAAGTCGAATCAGTGATCAGTAGCAAGAGCCAGTGAGTATTAGATAGAGAGGCAGAGATAGTGTCGAGAGACCAGTGCAGAGGCAGAGAGCGAGACGCAACAGCGAGAGCAGGCCACGCAGAGGCCAGAGGGCTTGCGTTATCCACACAGAGGGCAACAGGAGTGGTGCAGAGGGTCCCAGAGGCTGCACAGTGCCTCAAAGGGCTGACGCAGAGCAACAGGAGGCTGACGCAGTTCTTCAGAGTTGCTGGAGAGGGTTTCGTGGGACAGGTTTTCAGAATACCTGTTTCCGAATAGAGAGGTATTACTGCCGGTTGTTTTTCTCTGACAGGTGAGCTAGTTTGGCACCCAGTTGTACTCAAGGAAATATTGCATAATAATCAACCCTTAGAATAGCAACACCGGTTTTCCCGCATTGGGTTTTTCCGGGGACGATTGTCCAACAATAACGATGTCAATTGTGTGTTTGTTTTCTTTCAGCTGTTGATCTGTGGATGTTGAGACAGTATTGTGTTTATTTCATTATTTATATGCGTGAAATAACTTGTTCAGAATTAACAAGTAGAAGAAATAAACCAGAAGAATACAGATTAAATTTCTAATGGATAGACTTAGAAATTTCAACACCTCTCAAGAAACACGAGGAGGCTCAAGCGAAGGCGAAGTGCATGATCTTGGATGGGTTCAAGGAAATGTGGGAGGCCTTGACCACCTTGTATGAGGGAACTTCCGTCTAATGGAACATGTTGCTTGAGAACAAACTGAGATAGTATCAAATGCAGAAGGGAGAAGAAATCGATCCCTTCCTTCTCAGGTTGCAAGGGATTTGAGATCAACAGACTTCCGTGGGGTCTACCCCAGATCCTGAGTTCATGCTCAGAATTGCCTTGAATGCAGTCGCTGAAGACTGGGAGGCCTTTGTCCAGAGCATCTTGGGTAGAGCTTCTCTCCCCAGTTGGGAGGAGATGTGGGCAGCTCTTCTACAGGAAGAGATCAGGTGGTTAACCAAGGCAGGAAGTAGCGGTAAAGGAGTTAGAGTCAAGAAGGAGGATGAGGAGGATGCAACTCTCGCATCAACGACACAACCAGGGTAGAAAAAGAGGAAAAATAAAGACATAACCAAAGTCAGATGCTTTAGGTGTGGGGAACTGGGACATTTCGCCACTCAGTGCCCTTGGAAGAAGGGCAAAGAAGAGAAGTATGACTTGAAAGCTACTCTAGCGAAAGTTGACAAGGGGGATGATGATGAGGATTATGCCATGAGTGCTCATGCACCTCTGGAGAAGAGGTGGGGTGACATTTACTTGTAGTCAAGAGGACTACACAAGGGCAGGATCCATGAGGTGCCCAAACTCTTGGATCACATACGACTACGAGAGCCCTTAATGACAGTAGTAGAATGACAAGAGTCAGTTGGTGCAAGGGATGATGGAGCAACAGTGGCAAAGCTAGAGTGCCAGAGTTTGAAGCAACACAGTGGAGGTTGCAGCAGTGCGGGAGGCACAGAGCAGATTGCAGCAACGCAGTAGCAGCAGAGGGTCAACACAGATTAGCAGCAGAGGTAGCTTCAACATCACGAGGCATCCAGACTGACCAGCATGTCAGCTTTTTGGGTGGCTTTTCAGTTGCTTACTTCTCAGCAACTGAGTTGCAGTGCAATAGTTAGCAGTGGCAGTGCTATGGGCAGCATGATGCAGCATTTTGAGAGGGAGTTGTAGTACAGATGCAACAGTGGCAGTGTCATGGGCAATAGTATAGGGTGCAACAGTGCAGTGGATGAAGGGTAGTAGGCCAAGCATCAACAACACAGAGGATCGATGTTGTGGATCAGTGTGATGCTTCTATTGGAAGTATTGCTAGAGCACATTCCTCACTAAGAGGGAGTGTTGATTTTGGGTAGCATCGGATGTGCTCTAGCTCCAAAATTTTGTGGAGGGGCTAGAATACATAAGATCTCCAAGACCCAAAAATTGTTTGGAGAAATTCCACCTGGATTGTGAGTTATTAAAATAATTAATATTTTTAATGGGGTTCCTAAGTCTAAACTTAGGAAAATAAAAATATTAATGGGTATTAATAAAAATAGGGGTGAGAAGCTTCTAAGAGGCGAGGATCAGTTTTAATCTTAGCCGTTGATTTGGGATTTAATCTTGGCCGTTGATTCATCAACAGGAAAAGTATAAGAGGAGGCTCGAGGGTTAGTTGGAGATACACCAAGTGATCAGTGAGTTCGATTTTTCTGGGGCAAGGTTTGCTGAGAAAATCGAATAGGTGATCTGAGTTGTAGTGAGAGGGGAAGAAGCAGAGAGTTGGATCAGAGAGGAGTTCCGAGCCAACGAGTACTAGGTATAGAGGCAGTGCAAAGGCCTATGCAGCCCAGGAAGGGGCTCAACGCAGAGCTGACGCAGGTCGAGAGGGTCTCTTGTAGTGGTAGTGCAGGATAATTGTTAGAAGTTTGAGATTTTGCTGGGGAAGCTAGGTTCTGAGTCGTGAGGGTTGAACATAAGTCTTCCTCCAGCAAATCGATCCAACAGAAGGGGTGACGCAGTCTCCTAGAGGCAAGATGCTGGCCCAAGCAGTGATTGCGCTGGGATTTCGTAGTGTTTGCCGGAGTTAGGCCACTCAGTGGATCAGTTGTGACTTGGAGAACGAGGTAAACCCTCGTATGTATTTCTTGCTGCCGATATTTCTCTGAAAGGTTAGCCAATGTGAGAGGCAACCTGTTGTACTCAGATTCTGCTTGCTTAATAATACAAACCCTCTATTTGCTGCACCGGTTTTCCCGCATTGGGTTTTTTCGGGGACGTGTTGTCCAAAAATAACGGTGTCCCTTGTGTGTTTGTCTCATCTATTGTTTCAATTTATGATTTGTATGTTAGTGTAGTTTGTAGCAATGTTTTTCATCACTATTTATAAATTAAATAACTTGTTGAATGTAATAACTAGTAGGAGATGATAAACCAATGATTGCAGTAGGATTTCTGATGTGTAGATTCATAAATTTTCACATTTTATCAGAGCATTGAAAATCATAGGACACTGAAGCCATCAGCTGGGAGATCCAGCGAAGCTGCTGCAAAGAAACAACTGTCCCAAGTGATAGCGCTATTTCAGAGCTAGAGGAGCAGCTGAAGGAGTGACACAGATCTAGTGGAGTGACGTAGAGGCTCATGTAGTGCCTGTGTCAGCATTCTGAGCCAGTGGAGGGTGATGCAGTACCCGAGAGGAGCTCACGTAGTGACTGCATCAACTCTCTGGGCCAGTGCAGAGCCTGAGAGGCTCAGGTCAGTCAGTTGCCGGGGCAAGAGAAGCGGTGCAGATTCAATCTGTGGTGCTAGTGGGATGTTCATTTTGGGTAGCATCGGATATGATCTAGCCACGAAATTTGGTGGAGAGGCTAAGGCACGTGAGATCTCCAAGACCCATAAATCGTTTGGAAAAATTCCACTCGGATGGAGAGATATTAAAATAATTAATATTTCTAATGAGTTCCTAAGTCTAAACTTAGGAAAATTAAAATATTAATATGTATTAATATAATATGGGTGAGAAAGTTCTAAGTGACGAGGATTAAGCAAGTTCTAATCTTAGCCGTTGATTAGGGACTTAATCTCGACCGTTGAATACTCAACAGGAAAGGTATAAGAGGAGGCTTGAGGGTCAGTTGGATACACACCAAGAGAGATCAAGAATTCGATTTTTAGGCGCGAGGTTTGCTGAGGAAATCGAGTTAGTGATGAGAGTTGCAGTGAGGGGCAGTTCAGCAAGGTATTTTCATCCGAGGCTTAAGAATACATAGCAGAGAGGTAGCGCAGTGAGACAACGCAGGCCCTAGAAGGGCTGACGCAGAGGCCGTAGGAGCTGACGCAGAGGATGCAGAGACGTAGAGGTTGACGCAGAAGCCGTAGAGGCTGACCTAGAAGTCGTAGAGGGCTTCAGAGGCAACACTGGGGAGATTCTATGGGGCAGACTGGGAGTAGATCAACAGATTCTGTCGGGAGAGGGTGATGCAGCTCGTGGTGGAGTGACGTAGTTCCAGAGCAATGCTTGGAGCAGCTTTTGTTGTCTAGCACAAGGAATATCGGGAGTCACTGTGGGGTTTGGTCATTTGATTGCTGATTTGCCGGAACATCTGTCTCCGGATAGAGGTACTATTGCTGAGGAAATTCTTTGTTGGGTGAGCCATTTCTGGCACCCTAGTTATATTCACGAAATTTGCTTAATAATACAAACCCTCTATATGCTACACCAGTTTTCCCGAATTGGATTTTTCTGGGGACGATTGTCCAAAAATAACGGTGTACGTTGTGTTATGGTTTTTGTTTATTTCAGTGCATGATCTGTATATCTGTGAAGGTTGCAATAGTGTTTACTTCGATGTTTATGCAATTAAATAACTTGATAATATAAAGAACAAGTAGGAGATTGGAAACCAGTAAATTGTAGTAGGGGTTTTTGATGTGTTAGATTCAGGAATTCTCACATGGGACACTGTTGCTGTTGGTGCAAAATAGTGTCTGAGGAGACAAAGCCGAGGTAGAGGGAGTCACTACCTTAGCAAATTTCTTGCTAAAGAAATTTGGATCCGGGTTGCTGAGCAGCAGCAAAGGAGGATTGAAGAGGAGTGATTCGACATTTGGCGGGAGGATTTCCGTGAAGGAAATCAAGACTCAGAGGGAGTCTGGAAAGAACTTGTTCCTTAGAGGATTTCTAGTGCCAAAGAAATCCAGATCTGAGTCTTGCTGGGGCAGCAGTAAGAGAGGGAGAAGAGAACCCGTTCTGCACTTGTTTGAGTAGAGATGGCAGTGAATGGACTGCGGGATCAAGACAGATTGGATGGAGCATCCAACTTTGTCATCTGGAAGGCCAGGATCCTGGCAGTCTTGGACAAGAATCACATCAAGGATTATGACTTGAAAGTGGTGGTTGTACCGGTCGATGCTGATCCTCTCAGGAAATATGAGGAGGCTCAAGCCAAGGTGAAGTGCATGACCTTGCACGGGGTCAAGGGTCATGTGATTCCACATATTGCTGAAAAGGAAACAGTAAGGGAAATGTGGGAGGCCTTGACGACCTTGTATGAGGGAACTTTTGTCCAACAGAAGATGTTGCTTGAGAACCAGCTGAGACAGTATCAGGTGCAGAAGGGAGAAGAAATCGATCCCTTCCTTCTCAGGTTGCAAGGGATTCTAGATCAGCTAATTTCCGTGGGGTCTACACCAGATCCTGAGTTCATGGTTAGGATTGCCCTAAATGCAGTCACTGAAGACTAGGAGACCTTTGTCCAGAGCATCTTGGGAAGGGCCTTTCTCCCCAGTTGGGAGGAGATGTGGGCAGCTTTTCAAAAGGAAGAGATCAAGCGGTTAACCAACGCAGGAAGTAGTGGTAAAGGAGTTAGAGTCAAGAAGGAGGAAGAGGAGGATGCAACTCTCGCATCAGCGAGACAACCAAGGCAGCAGAAGAGGAAAAAGAAAGACATAACCAAAGTCAGATGCTTCAGGTGTGGGGAACTGGGACATTTCGCCACTTAGTGCCCTCGGAAGAAGGGCAAGGAAGAGAAGTTTGACTCGAAGGCTACTCTAGCGAAAGCTGACAAGGAGGATGATGATGAGGATTGTGCCATGAGTGCTCATGCACCTCTGGAGAAGAGGTGGGGCGACATAGAGTTGTAGTCAGGAGGACTACACAAGGGCAGGATCCTTGAGGTGCCCAAACTCTTGGATCACATACGACTACGAGAGCCCTTAATGACAGTAGCAGAATGCCAAGAGTCAGTTGGTGCGAGGGATGATGGAGCAATAGTGGCAAAGCTAGAGTTCCAGAGTCTGAAGCAGCGTAGTGGAGATTAAAGTAGTGCGGGAGGCACAGAGCATATTGCAGCAACGTAGTAGTAGCAAAGGGTCAATACAGATTAGCAGCAGAGGTAGCTTCAACATCACGAGGCATCCAGACTGACCAACATGTCAGCTTTTTGGGTGGCTTTTGAGTTTCTTACTTCTCAGCAACTGAGTTGCAGTGCAGCAGTTAGCAGTGGTAGTGCTATGGGCAGTGTGATGCAACATTTTGAGAGGGAGTTGTAGTACAGATGCAACAATGGTAGTGGCAGTGTCATGGGCAACAATACAGGGTGCAACATTGCAGTAGATGAAGCGCAGCAGGCCAAGCATCAGCGACACAGAGGACCGATGTCATGGATCAATGTGATGCTTCTATTGGAAGTAATGCTAGAGCACATTCCTCGCTAAGAGGGAGTGTTGATTTTGGGGTAGCATCATATGTGCTCTAGCTCCAAAATTTTGTGGAAGAGCTAGAATACATAGGATCTCCAAGACCTAGAAATCGTTTGGAGAAATTCCACCCGGATTGTGAGTTATTGAAATAATTAATATTTTTAATGGGGTTCCTAAGTCTAAACTTAGGAAAATAAAAATATTAATGGGTATTAATAAAAATATGGGTGAGAAGCTTCTAAGAGGCGAGGATCAAGTCTTTTTTAATCTTAGCCTCTGATTAGGGACTTAATCTTGATCATTGATTCATCAACAAGAAAAGTATAAGAGGAGGCTTGAGAGTCAGTTGGAGATACACAAAGTGATTGGTCAGTTCGATTTTTCTGGGGCGAGGTTTGCTGAGAAAATCGAATAGGTGATCTGAGTTGCAGTGAGAGGGCAGAAGTAGAGAGTTGGATTGGAGAAGAGTTCCGAGCCAACGAGTACTAGGCAGAGAGGCAACAATAGCATCAGAGAGGAAACGCAGAGGCCTACGCAGCCTAGGAAGGGGCTCACGTAGAGCTGACGCAGGCTAAGAGGGTCTCTTGCAATGGCAGTGCAGGATAATTTTCAGAAGTTCGAGATTTTGCCGGAGAAGCTAGGTTCTAAGCCGGGATGGCTGAATAGAAGTCTTCCTCCAGCAAATTGATCCAACGGAAGGGGTGATGCAGTCCCTTAGAGGCAAGATGTTGGCCCAAGCAATGATTGCGTTGGGATTTCGTAGTGTTTGTCGGAGTCAAGCCACTCAGTGGATCAGTTGTGATTTGGAGAACGAGGTAAACCCTCGTATGTATTTCTTGTTGCCGATATTTCTCTGAAAAGTTAGCTAGTGTGAGAGGCAACCTGTTGTACTCAGATTCTGCTTGCTTAATAATACAAACCCTCTATTTGCTGCACCGGTTTTCCCGCATTGGGTTTTTCCGGGGATGTTTTGTGCAAAAATAATGGTGTCCCTTGTGTGTTTGTCTCATCTATTTTTTCAGCTTATGATCTGTATGTCAGTGTAGTCTGCAGTAGTATTTTTCATCACTGTTTATAAATTAAATAACTTGTTGAATGTAATAACAAGTAGGAGATGATAAACCAATGATTGCAGTAGGATTTTTGATGTGTAGATTCAGAAATTTTCACAGGGACATTCAAGGGTTCCTTTTGATGTAAAGGAGCATCATGTGCTTAGGAATTAGGTGATGGCTAATGATGGTAGAGCTCATGCTAGGCTTTTTCCCACACGGTAATATATGTCCCTAGCCACTTTTGCATTTTGATTTTCTTTTCTTTTGTTGTGGCCATGATATGCTTTTTCATTCTTTTAGCTACATCAACCTGCAGGGAAATGTTTTCCGGCCCTATTCAAGGAGTGTGGACATGTGGGTACCAAATCCCAATGAACCAATGACAAGTTAGACCCAAAGAACGAAGGGGGTATATGGGTTTTGTAATGTGACATGGAAAGTGTCAAGTATGATAATAGGGGAAGATGAACATGTTATCTCAATCTAGGTTTTCCAAGTAGTGCACCTTCTCAATCTTCCAGATCACCCCTTTATCCATACCAAATTCCCACAACAAACAAGTATAAGCGCCCGATTGCAAAATGATCAAAGTACCTTTTGAATAGTAGCCCATCTTCATCCAAGTGGTAATGTTGGATGGTGAGAGGGGTATGGCCGATGTAAATGACAGAGGCACATGGCATATCATCGTTAAGTAGTGGTTGTCAAGGGTTGTTGGTTGGCTGGTTGTTCGATTGGTTGTCAAATGTAGGAGAAATATTTTCTCCTATGGGGTTACTCATTGTGGTGGGTAACAAACCCAACAACCTCCTAAATGGCCAAGGGAGGAGTCCCAAATATAACCCTAAACAATCCCAAATAAGATCAGTGCCTTAGATGGGGTCACTTGGAGTGGAGGTGTTAATCTCCCGAAACTGTCTAGCTGGTTTTTAACATCACTGTACAACTAAAAATTAAACAGGGGACTCTAGGAAGTTTGTGGAAGATTATTCCAGGGTTTCTGCACCAATGACAAATTTATTGAAGAAGGATAGATCTTGGAGGTGGATAGAGAAGAGAAGACATGCATTTTAGGAGCTCAAACATAGGATTGTAACAACTCTCGTCTTGAAGTTGCCAGAAAATGCGTGATCATTCAAGGTACAGACATATGCGTTGGATATCATGATTAGAAGTACCAAAATATAGAAAGTATGGATTGTAACAAGTCGATTTTGTTCTAGGGAATTTATGCTAACCAAATATGTAATTTTATTTTAGTTTGGACCACTGGTTAGAGACTTACGGGTTAAAATAGCTTCTCTTTCTATAAAATCACACTGTAAAGTCTGCATAAAAATAGGGACAAAACCCCGTTAAGCCCAAGTCAACCACCCTACAAGTGCCTAAGCGCTTCCAGATTTTATATATAGAGGTGGAGAGGCTTGAGGATCAAAATAGAGGATTATGAGGCCTCTCTTCAACCTATGACAACTAAAAAAGTTATTTTCCAGCAACCTAGAATTTGCTTGTTTAGGAATTTGGGTGAAACCCTCTTGGGAAAAATAGCCCAAAAATTTCTAGATCTAAATTTTAACTTTAAATATGGCTGGAATTAAGTTCAATTCAATTCTAAGTAGTGAAATAAACGATATTTAAACAAGATAGAGTCAAAGGAGATATTTTTGAGGTGCAACTTCCTTGGAAAAGCATTGAAACCCCGTCTTTGTTGCGGATCTTGTATGCTACAGCTGATAAATCCTTGTATCTGCAAAATAATTCAATTAGATATAAGCATAACTTGTGAAAATAATATTTCTTGTACCTACCCTTGATTAGATCTAGCAGTTTTGTGCAATTTTACGAAGACAATGCTCGCTCACAAGATAAATAAATGAAGGAGCTATAACCCCATAGGAGGAAAATTTTCTCCTACTTTTAACAACTAGCCAAACACTCAGCCAACCAACCAACAACCCCTGATATTCACTATTTGATGATGATATGCCATGAGCCTCCACCATTTGCATCAACCACATGCCTCTCAACATCCAACGTTTCCACTTGGATGAAGGTGGGCTGCTATTCAAAATGTACTAGTTTATGATGTGCCAATTGATCTCTGCTACTTGCATCGATCATATGCTTTCTTACCCATCCGGCAAGAGCACATGGATGAAGGTGTGCTTCTGATCAAAAGGTACTTTATTCATTTTGCAATCAAGTGCTTATGCTTGTTTGTATTTGGGCTTTTGATATAGATTATGGGGTGACTTGGAAGGAGGGGTTTTGACCATGATCTTGTTCCCTCACCTTAAATGGGAGGTTTATCTTTGATCCTCGTCCAGTGGGACCTCCCCTAATGGCTCAATGGGTATAGGAGGGGCACTACTTGGGAAGCCTTGATTGAGATAGCATGTTCCATCTATCCCCATTCCATACTTATCACTTTCCATCTTACATTACAAGTCCATATTCCACTTCCATTCTTCGGGTTCAACTAACCATTGGATCTCTAGGATTTGGCACCCATACATCCACATACCTAGGTTGGTCTTGGAACTTTGCCCTGGAAGGTTGATGCAGCTAAGAGAAAATGAAAGAGCATATAATGGCCACAAACAAAATAAAGCAAAAGAATATCAAAATGCAAAAGATGGCCAGGGCATACACATTAGCACATGGGAAAAAGCCTAGCATGAGCTCTACCTCACTCAAAATGGCCATCTCTTGGATCTTGAGAACATGTTGATCCTTTACATCATAAAAAGGAACCTTTGCATGTCCTAACCGTGAGGGGCAATGAACTGCCTCGTCATTTGTTGGAAAGTCAGAAAGGCAAAAAGATTTTCTTAACTTGATAGTTACTTGTGATCTTTTAGTTATCTTTTTATAGCTCTTCTTTATTTTCTTTATGTCTTGTTATCATCAAGCAACTACCAAAACAAAACATGAAGATCAATGACACAAGATGTAGTTTCTCAGCCAGGGCAAAACCACTCTTTGAGGGGAAAACCCAAAAATCTCTTCTCTTCTTCAAGAACCAAATCAAATGAGACAACCAAGACCTTTTGACCATGACCAAGACCTTCCACCATTCACCAAGTCAGCCTCTCATGATGACAAGTCAAACTTTAGTCAAATCTTCAAAACTTAACATAGATAAGCTCTCAAAAAGGGTGAAAAAGGGTCTCGACCCTCTCGGCAATCCTAATATTTTTGGCTTTGCACCTTCGGCCTTGCAACATGCCTTAGTCTACTTCGCATGTGTGGGAAAATGACTGAATTTCAACTTCTTTCTTATTGGACAAGAGTCTCCTCTTCTTCATTGTGATCTTTCTTCTCTTTTAGGCTCTTCGAACTTTCTTTTTCACCTTGGAAAATTGCAGATTGAATCTCCACCTCCTTGTCTCCAAACTAGGTCGAATCCTTTGCAATATATAGTGGTTTGAAGTTGTTCTTGAGGTTGACTTGTAGAGTGAGCAAGCTGACTTGATGGTGGTGGAGTAGATGACCAAATTACATCAATATAATTTTATTTCTTTGATATAAAACGCCCAATAAGGGTCTGAAGCATAATGACAAGGACATAGACTCATTACTCAACCCTAAAAGCACACAATGGGTGCTTTGACCTAGAAACAAAATAATAAAGTAGGAAAACCATGCTAGTAAATAATTTTTTTTACAAATAATTTTCCTCTTTATTTTTTTTTGACTAATACATTATATCATTACTCAAATACAATTATGAAGACTGATAGTAGTTACATTTCTCAACACTCTCTCTTAACTAGGGAGGTGTTCATAATTGTTCAACCAGTACAAGGTTGACCTCAATTTGAGTATTCAAGAAGAGTACAAAGAGTACAATAGCATATGCAATGCTAGGGATACCCTAACTGCCAAGGTATCCAACACATCAAAGATCCAAGTGTCACGACCGTATTGTCATACACTCATGCAAGGATCTAAGATACTAATAGGGACAAAGGTGTTATCTAGGCATTTGCCACTATAGGTACCATCAAGGTTCGGCCCTAACATCAACCCTTAGGGATCTAGGTATCATCTACAAGGTCGGAGCTCCACAAGACCAATGATACCCTCCCTTAACGGGATGTAGACATCACCAACTACCGGCCAAGATGTCCTCCCAAGTAGCCTCATACAGGCAATTTTATAGTACTTCATCTCTCGCTCTCAAACATCAATCCAAACATGCTTGTTAAATATTCAAAACTTCTCAGGGAGAGATCCACACGTCAACTACTTGTTCAGCCTGTTGACCACTACAGGTCAACTACCCATGCAGTACACCACCCTTTTCTTGGGAAAAAGGGGCAGCACCTGATCAGCATGTCCGTGCCATCCTGCCATCATCAGCAGCTTAATCATTTTTTATTGTAAACCCAGTCTGCATGTATGTAATTGTAAATAATCTTAGCAGACATGAGTCATGTATGTAAATTGCCTAGGTGGACCTAACTTTCTAGCGGTAATCTACGTCCCGGAAGATTTTTCGTCTCACCGATCCATGGATCGGCAGAGTTTTCCTTCAAACCTGACTCCAAAGCCGGGATGGATTTTGTCATTAGAACTTTAGGAAAATCCTAGTGTGTTGATCTGCTAGATTATATTTGTGTCACAGAACTGGGTGATTTGTGAGGGTCTGTATTAAGTGGGTTTGTCCCCTTGAGATGTAAATTGTAAAAAGTCATCATGAAATGTGTCTTGAGGGTTGAAAATGTTTTAAATCCCCTCGTGAGTCCTAAGTCCTAGGTCCTAGGTGATGTTTCCAAAGGCTTAGTTCGATGATCCATTTAAAAAATGAAATAAAATAATAAAATAAATAAAAATTTAGAAATTTAAAAAAAAAAAAAATATAATAAAATAATAAATAATAAAAAATTTAAAAATTTAATAAAAAATAATAAAAAATTTAAAAATTTAAAAATTTAAAAAATAATAATATTTTAAGTGAATAAATCGACGGATGAGATCAAGAGATGTCTTGATCCTCATCAACAGTCGAGATCATTTCTACATGGATCATTCGAACTAGCCGTTGGGATCATTTCCTTTATATAGGGTCTTAGGTGGTCATTTCAATTCATTCGATCTGTGGGTCAGATACTGAAGAAGCTCTCTTGTAAATCTGTCTCTGGTTAATAAAAGAAGACTTTGGGGTCCATATCTTGCTGGTGTTACTCTCTTGAAATGCTGTGAGATTGTTTCATTTTCTGCATATGTTATTTTCAGCCGTTAATAATAGCTTTTCGTAGAGTATTGTGAGCACAGGTATCTTGTTCACTTGCTGGGGTTTGGATGCTGTTAGGGTTTCTGAAGTAATGGCAGGTATCTCCATTACTTCCTGAGATCTTGCAGCATTTCTGCCCTCTTTATTGACAGTTGTTTTGAGCTGTGCAGAAAACATCATTGAAGGAAATTTTGTGGGCGTTCGGGGAAGTTCTCGGCTGAACCAGCCAACTCCCGCAAGCACTTTTTGCTGAGCCCAGTTGGATTTGATCCTGGGTCTATCATTCGGTTTATTTTTCTAAGTTTGCATGAGAGATTTTCTGAAGTTCTTCACAGTGACGATCTGAAATCTCTTTTCTTTAAAATAATTTCTGTGCTTACTGCTAAATCTGGCTGTTAAGGGGCCAAATCTGTAAATTAATTAGCTGTCTTAGGGTTTCAAATTTTTTTTTTGATCTAGGGTTTTAAATGTTTGTTTTATGCAGCTTTCATTAGGGTTTTGTTTTTGTGTACAGGGTTTTCATCAAGATCAGATTTTCAGAAGTTCGCGGCTGTCCAGATTACAGCAATCCTGTGCTTACAAATCGTGGCCATCTTTCAACTGTTGTACTGGCATTCTCGTTCATTCAGTAAACAAGGATCAAATTTCGGCTCTATTTACATTCAAAATAAAAACACAGTAAAATATTGCTTGCTGGCCGGTGAAGAAAAGGGTTCCAGGCTCCGGTTATTAAATCTGTGTATGCCCACACACAGAGAGCAGAAGTTTCTAAATGATACAGCGTATGAAAACACGCACGTTGGCCATCAAAAGGAAAATACCCACGCATTTTTTTTAATCACTGTCGAACGTCCCACAGAATTTGATACACATGCTAAATTTTTTTTTATGGGCCAAGTGATTGACGAGTTCTGAAACGTGCATTGAAATTTTCTTATCAAGCGCCAAAATCAGCGTGAGGTGAAAGCACGCATTTTTGGCATGACGTATTCACCTAAACCGCCAACAGGTAAAGTATCAAGCTGATTTATGTAACCGTCTTCGTCGAGCTGTAATCCCATGGTTTCTCCCTGCGTGTCCTCGATTGTCTTTTGGGCCACGTGATTCTGGTAAGGTGATTCGCATCAAGCGGAAGGTGAGGAGCCCGTTCCAAATCGTGTTCAAAACGCTCAGCATAAAATCCATCGATTTACAAACGGGATACGACTTTGGGACTTTGGCATTCGTCAATTCATCAGTGGTTGCAGTGCGTGTAATCTCCAATAGCCAGGTACGCTTTCACTTTCCCTAACGCTTGAAAACCAACTCACGTCTTTAGCTTGAATGTCAGCGTTAATCATTTCTCAGCCCGTCGTTTTTCCTTCTGACTTGAGTTCTGCATTCAAAATTGATAGAAATGTGTATGGCAGGGTATATTAAACGTAGGGCAAAACTAAACGCTGCGTATTTGTTTTTAACGGCTCGGTCTTGTGGACTTCTGGTTTTTGCGCAGTTACGTTTTAGGCTAGGGTCACGACTATAGTTTTTCCTTTATTTTTTTTATTTTTATTTTTTAATTGTAAAATCAGAAAAGGGTAGAATGTAATTTAGATTTTAGATTTACCTTTTAAA
The DNA here is from genome assembly GCA_031772625.1 of Pinus tabuliformis. Lineage (NCBI taxonomy): Eukaryota > Viridiplantae > Streptophyta > Pinopsida > Pinales > Pinaceae > Pinus > Pinus tabuliformis. The sequence goes on along the minus strand of CM062814.1, from coordinate 239,801,898 downwards.
TTTTTATAGTTAGATTTTAGATTAAATAGTTTTAATTTTTTTTAGATTTTATTAATTAAAAAAGCATATATAGATTCATAAAAAAAAAAATAAAAAAATAAAAAAAAAAAATTTAAATTTAATGTTTAGGTTTTGATTTCTATTAGTTTAGATTTTAGTTTTTAGTCTTTTAGATTTTGAATTAGATTTTTGATTTGGTTTTAAAATAAAAAAGAAATAAAAAATTTTATTTAGTTTTTAGGCTTTGGTTTAATTTTCATTTTAAATTTTTATAATTGGTAGATTTTGTCCTTTTTCTTAGATGTTTTCACTTTTTTAGATTTTATAAAAAAAAAAAAAAATAAAAAAAAAAGGGAAAAGATTTTAGCCTTAGTTTTGTTTTTCTAGTTTTTAAATTTCTTTTTTTTAAATTTATTAAAAATAAAAATAAAAAAAATTTGGGAAAATTTTCTTTTTCGGATCCAGTTTCAGTTATTTATCATGTTATATCTTTCATGCTGGGATCTAAATTTTTCAAGTCGAGATACGAAATTGATGTCTGGTTAATGGTTTATGATTCGTGGTGGTTTAAAGCTTTCATTTCTTGAAAATTCTCAATTGCTGGATATCGTTTTGGTCATTCTAAGAGCATTGTGATTTAGCTGATGATAGATGTTTGCTGTTCATGGTCCATATTTTTATATCATTTAAAAAGTAATCGTTTTAACCACAATCTCTTAAGGCACTGGTCTGCTAAATTAATCAAATCCATCGAGTGCTTTTTACATCGTATCTCGTGTCTCCCAACCAACTGGTCGACAGTTGGTCTCATCATCTCACAGGGACTACCCCCCTTAGCCGCGGGAGACAGGCTTAAACGGAGGGATCGGGGATCAGAGTGACAGCCCCCGGTCTGAGCGTTGTCGTGCCAATTTGCGCGACAACATTTTTTTGGCGCCGTTGCCGGGGAAATTGTTTTCTCGGCGTTTCAACGACAATCTTCCTTCTCATTTTCACCTGGCCCGGCAACGCCAACATTTTTTGGCGCCGTTGCCGGGGACACTTTTTCTCGGTGTTTCAAACGACAATCTTCCTTCTCATTGTTATCTTTTCATCTGGCCCGGCAACGCCACCAATTTTTGGCGCCGTTGCCGGGGACACTTTTTCTCGGTGTTTCAAACGACAATCTTCCTTCTCATTGTTATCTTTTCATCTGGCCCGGCAACGCCACCATTTTTTGGCGCCGTTGCCGGGGAACTTGTTTTCTCGGCTTTTCAACAACTTTTCATCATTCATCACTCATCTTTCTATCATTCGTTTGAGCCGGCAACGACAACATTTTTTGGCGCCGTTGCCGGGGATAGAGTTTTTCTGTCCTTGGTTTTTCAACATCTTTTCATCATTCATCGTTCATCTGTCTATCATTCGTTTGAGCCGGCAACGCCAACATTTTTTTGCGCCGTTGCCGGGGACAGAGTTTTTTTGTTCCTGGAGGTTTCATCGACTTTCACCTTCTCATCTTTCTCATCTCTCATTTTGAGCTGGCAAATTCAACCTTTTGGGTTATCATTTGGATCTTTTATTGCCTTATTTTTCGCCATATCAACAGCATCTCTTGGATTTGTTTCTTGTTTGGGTGGCGACTCCACTTTCTCATTTTTCCCAGACAAGAAGCTTTCCTCGTATTTGCTTGTGGTTACCTTTTGGATCCTAGAATCAGATTCATTGTTCAAGTGGCGACTCCACTGTTTTCATCTCTTGATTTTCTTGAGCAGGTATCTAGTTCTATCAACCTTTTAATCACTTATCATTCATCATGGATTATTCATTTAAGCCATGTCGTTTTACTGAACATCTCCATGATTTTCCGGAAGATGCCATTCCTAAGTTACCTATTTTCTCGGATGGTGATCCAATCGTTGTTAGAAGACATATAGTCTTGTTTACTCGCATCATGACCATATACTGTAGATCCCCTCAGTTTAATCATGAAGATATCAAAATGCGTCTATTTGTCCTTTCTTTAAAAGATGATGCTTTGAATTGGTTTAACAATTTTCCAAAGGAATCTTTCACTTCTTTAGAAGACATTGTCGATGCTTTTAAGAATAGATATGGTTATCCAAACAGCTTGCCTTCTGCCTCTAAAATTGTGCAACAGAATGAAAGTAATTTGATAAGCGGTCCAGCTGAAAGATCCCAAGACGATTCGTCATGTCAGAATGTGTCATCCACCGGAAATATTGCAGATCAAGTTCATGATATTGAAAAATCAGGGAAAAATGACAATGAAAGGGAAGAGCAAAAGCAAATTTTACGAGATCTAATGATGCTGGTGAGAAATATGGAAATCAATCAAACTAATTATGTCAATGATGTGAAAACTTTATGCACCCACCTGGAAAAACGTAATAGGGAGATTGAGGTCACGCAAAATCAGCATGCTAAGGAAATTGAGGCCATAAAAACTAAATGTGAAACAGAAATTAGAATCATGCAAAGCAAGATGTCAGTCTTAGAGGAAAATATGGTGACCATGAAAGCTGATCATGATAGGGAAATTGACTCTATGCAAAATAAGTTATTCACTATGGATGAGGAAATGACTATCATGACATTCAATCATAATAATCAGTTGGCTGACATGCAAGCAAATCACAGAGAAGAAATAAATTCCATACAGCATTGCTTGATGAACATAAAGGAAGGAAATGTTAAAGTAATAAAAGATATGCAAGAACACCATGCCAGACAAATCAGCGCTATAAAGGTTGAACACTCTAGTCAGATAGATGCATTTAAAATACAGGTTCAAAGGTTTCAGCAACTGGCAGAGGATAAGAGAAACCAGCAAACATCAACAGATCAGGAGTCTTCTCATTTGCTGCAACAAGATTCATCTTATTATTGGGAGGTTGTTGATTCGATTGAAAGATGGTTGATTGAGGGTGATCCAGACAGACTTAAGAATGATAAAGATCAGATGCAAGACAGACATGTCACGCATATCACGCATACTTCATCTGATAGTTTTGAAACAGAAAGTTCCAGGTCATCAGTAATTCAACCTGCCAGAAAGAAAAAGCGTAAGAGAAAGAAAATAAGAAGAAGATTTGATGCATCAGACGGCCGTGAGCAGCTTGATTTTCGGATAGGAAAGAGTCCTACCATATGCAAAATGGGACATGGCACATCCGACAAGCAGCCGACAGATTTGCCTGAAAGCAGGCAAATGCTCAGTGTGCACTATATTGAACACATCTGATGCCGTAGGGCATCCTTTGTATCGTATTTCTAACCCTACTCCTTGTTTTTTCCGCATTTTCGTTTCTGCTTTAGATAGTTAATAAATGAAGAGCTTTTATCTTTATTGTGCTTAACGTATATGCTGATTTTTGGATGGACGCTACTTATTTTTTTGTGTTGTATGGATGCAGATTCTGGATTCTCACATTCCTGCAAGCAGCAACGTGTCCCCAAGTAGAGCCAGATGTTGACCACTACAGGTCAACTACCCATGCAGTACACCACCCTTTTCTTGGGAAAAAGGGGCAGCACCTGATCAGCATGTCCGTGCCATCCTGCCATCATCAGCAGCTTAATCATTTTTTATTGTAAACCCAGTCTGCATGTATGTAATTGTAAATAATCTTAGCAGACATGAGTCATGTATGTAAATTGCCTAGGTGGACCTAACTTTCTAGCGGTAATCTACGTCCCGGAAGGTTTTTCGTCTCACCGATCCATGGATCGGCAGAGTTTTCCTTCAAACCTGACCCCAAAGCCGGGATGGATTTTGTCATTAGAACTTTAGGAAAATCCTAGTGTGTTGATCTGCTAGATTATATTTGTGTCACAGAACTGGGTGATTTGTGAGGGTCTGTATTAAGTGGGTTTGTCCCCTTGAGATGTAAATTGTAAAAAGTCATCATGAAATGTGTCTTGAGGGTTGAAAATGTTTTAAATCCCCTCGTGAGTCCTAAGTCCTAGGTCCTAGGTGATGTTTCCAAAGGCTTAGTTCGATGATCCATTTAAAAAATGAAATAAAATAATAAAATAAATAAAAATTTAGAAATTTAAAAATTAAAAAAAAAATATATAATAAAATAATAAATAATAAAAAATTTAAAAATTTAATAAAAAATAATAAAAAATTTAAAAATTTAAAAATTTTAAAAATAATAATATTTTAAGTGAATAAATCGACGGATGAGATCAAGAGATGTCTTGATCCTCATCAACGGTCGAGATCATTTCTACATGGATCATTCGAACTAGCCGTTGGGATCATTTCCTTTATATAGGGTCTTAGGTGGTCATTTCAATTCATTCGATCTGTGAGTCAGATACTGAAGAAGCGCTCTTGTAAATCTGTTTCTGGTTAATAAAAGAAGACTTTGGGGTCCATATCTTGCTGGTGTTACTCTCTTGAAATGCTGTGAGATTGTTTCATTTTCTGCATATGTTATTTTCAGCCATTAATAATAGCTTTTCGTAGAGTATTGTGAGCACAGGTATCTTGTTCACTTGCTGGGGTTTGGATGCTGTTAGGGTTTTTGAAGTAATGGCAGGTATCTCCATTACTTCCTGAGATCTTGCAGCATTTCTGCCTTCTTTATTGACAGTTGTTTTGAGCTGTGCAGAAAACATCATTGAAGGAAATTTTGTGGGCGTTCGGGGAAGTTCTCGGCTGAACCAGCCAACTCCCGCAAGCACTTTTTGCTGAGCCCAGTTGGATTTGATCCTGGGTCTATCATTCGGTTTATTTTTCTAAGTTTGCATGAGAGATTTTCTGAAGTTTTTCACAGTGACGATCTGAAATTTCTTTTCTTTAAAATAATTTCTGTGCTTACTGCTAAATCTGGCTGTTAAGGGGCCAAATCTGTAAATTAATTAGCTGTCTTAGGGTTTCAATTTTTTTTTTTTGATCTAGGGTTTTAAATGTTTGTTTTATGCAGCTTTCATTAGGGTTTTGTTTTCGTGTACAGGGTTTTCATCAAGATCAGATTTTCAGGAGTTCGCGGCTGTCCAGATTACAACAATCCTGTGCTTACAATCGTGGCCATCTTTCAACTGTTGTACTGGCATTCTCATTCATTCAGTAAACAAGGATCAAATTTCGGCTCTATTTACATTCAAAATAAAAACACAGTAAAATATTGCTTGCTGGCCGGTGAAGAAAAGGGTTCCAGGCTCCGGTTATTAAATCTGTGTATGCCCACACACAGAGAGCAAAAGTTTCTAAATGATACAGCGTATGAAAACACGCACGTTGGCCATCAAAAGGAAAATACCCACGCATTTTTTTTAATCACTGTCGAACGTCCCACAGAATTTGATACACATGCTAAATTTTTTTTTATGGGCCAAGTGATTGACGAGTTCTGAAACGTGCATTGAAATTTCTTATCAAGCGCCAAAGTCAGCGTGAGGTGAAAGCACGCATTTTTGGCATGACGTATTCACCTAAACCGCCAACAGGTAAAGTATCAAGCTGATTTATGTAACCGTCTTCGTCGAGCTGTAATCCCATGGTTTCTCTCTGCGTGTCCTCGATTGTCTTTTGGGCCACGTGATTCTGGTAAGGTGATTCGCATCAAGCGGAAGGTGAGGAGCCCGTTCCAAACCGTGTTCAAAACGCTCAGCATAAAGCCCATCGATTTACAAACAGGAATCGACTTTAGGACTTTGGCATTCGTCAATTCATCGGTAGTTGCAGTGCGTGTAATCTCCAATAGCCAGGTACGCTTTCACTTTCCCTAACGCTTGAAAACCAGCTCACGTCTTTAGCTTGAATGTCAGCGTTAATCATTTCTCAGCCCGTCGTTTTTCCTTCAGCCCGTCGTTTTTCCTTCTGACTTTCTGCATTCAAAATTGATAGAAATGTGTATGGCAGGGTATATGAAACGTAGGGCAAAACTAAACGCTGCGTATTTGTTTTTAACGGCTCGGTCTTGTGGACTTCTGGTAGCCATTTTTGCGCAGTTACGTTTTAGGCTAGGGTCACGACTATAGTTTTTCCTTTATTTTTTTTATTTTTATTTTTTAATTGTAAAATCAGAAAAGGGTAGAATGTAATTTAGATTTTAGATTTACCTTTTAAATTTTTATAGTTAGATTTTAGATTAAATAGTTTTAATTTTTTTTAGATTTTATTAATTAAAAAAGCATATATAGATTCATAAAAAAAAAAAAAAAAAAATAAAAAAAAAAAAATTTAAATTTAATGTTTAGGTTTTGATTTCTATTAGTTTAGATTTTAGTTTTTAGTCTTTTAGATTTTGAATTAGATTTTTGATTTGGTTTTAAAATAAAAAAGAAATAAAAAATTTTATTTAGTTTTTAGGCTTTGGTTTAATTTTCATTTTAAATTTTTATAATTGGTAGATTTTGTCCTTTTTCTTAGATGTTTTCACTTTTTTAGATTTTATAAAAAAAAAAAAAAAAAAAAAAAAAAAAAAAGGGAAAAGATTTTAGCCTTAGTTTTGTTTTTCTAGTTTTTAAATTTCTTTTTTTTAAATTTATTAAAAATAAAAATAAAAAAAATTTGGGAAAATTTTCTTTTTCGGATCCAGTTTCAGTTATTTATCATGTTATATCTTTCATGCTGGGATCTAAATTTTTCAAGTCGAGATACGAAATTGATGTCTGGTTAATGGTTTATGATTCGTGGTGGTTTAAAGCTTTCATTTCTTGAAAATTCTCAATTGCTGGATATCGTTTTGGTCATTCTAAGAGCATTGTGATTTAGCTGATGATAGATGTTTGCTGTTCATGGTCCATATTTTTATATCATTTAAAAAGTAATCGTTTTAACCACAATCTCTTAAGGCACTGGTCTGCTAAATTAATCAAATCCATCGAGTGCTTTTTACATCGTATCTCGTGTCTCCCAACCAACTGGTCGACAGTTGGTCTCATCATCTCACAGGGACTACCCCCTTAGCCGCGGGAGACAGGCTTAAACGGAGGGATCGGGGATCAGAGTGACAGCCCCGGTCTGAGCGTTGTCGTGCCAATTTGCGCGACAACACAGCCATAAGAACATCTAGTGGCTTCACAACCCCAACTAGTATCAAACTTCTAATGTATATGTTCTTGTATGCTAGAACAAATGTTATGCAACCAACTCACAAAACAAAACAAAAGATAGATCAATGACTTAAAAGGTATCCTCTTCGAGGGGGAACCTCCTTTACATTACATAAATGAACAATTCTTGGATGATACAAATGATAAGACCTTCTTTTTATAGATAGGAGTCTAAGGGGTAACAATGTAATCAGAGCCTACATAACAATAATAATGTAAGGGCACAATAATAACAATAGTGGGCTTCTATGGGGCACAACAATAACAATATGGGGGCTACATTAACAATAACACTACGAGGACTACACTATTATTATTATAGGGACCTAACATGCCCCTTTCCTTCAAAAAAAGTGTTTTCCTCAATGTTTGAGTAGTTCTGGATGCTTCTGTATAAAATTCTCATCTTCCCATGTAGAATCTTCAGTAGGTAAGTTCTTTCGCTTAATGAGATACTCGGACAATGATCGATTCCGTAGTTGTCGGGTTCTTGTTTCCGTGACCGCTTCAGGTTCCAATATGATTTTTCCTTCTTCATCAAGTTTTGGCAATATTGTTTGAACTCGAAGCTTGTCACCAATAACCTTCTTTGAGCATGAAACATGGAAAACTGGGTGTACTCAAGAAGATGCAGGCAACTCCAACTTGTAAGCCATAGTACCAATCTTTTGCAACACCTTGTAAGGACCATAGTACTTGGGTGATAATTTATTATCCTTCTTAGCTTGCTTGAGGGACATTTGTTTGTATGGTTGTAGCCGTAAAAATACCCAGTTGTACTTCAAAACTTCTTTCACTATGATTTTGATATGCTTGTTGTTTCACTCGATTTTGGGCCAGTGTGAGGTTATCCTTTAAGAGTTGGAGAACTTTTTGTTGATGCTCGATGTGATCTTCCATTGCTTGAACCTTAAAATTTTCTCTTAACGATGATGTGATGCACGATGGGTGATATCCATAAAGTGCCATAAATGGGGTCATTTTTGCTGGAGTATGGAAGGAAGTGTTATACCACCATTTAGCCAGAGGTAACCATTTGACCCATTGTGTTTGTTTATCAGATAGAAAGCAACAAAGATACCCTTCCAAACATTTGTTCACTATCTCAGTTTGCCTGTCAAATTGAGGATGATAAGATGAGATATGAGCTAATTGAGTACCAAGACAAGAAAATAATTTCGTCCAAAATTTCTAGTGAAAATGGGATCTCTGTCACTTACAATAATCTTTGGATTTCCATGTAGCTTTTGAATTGTTTCCATAAATGTAGTAGCAATTGTACTGGCTTTAAAAGGATGAGATAATGTACAAAAGTGTGCATACTTGGTAAGTCTATCAACTACGACCATGATGACACTCTTTCCTTCAGACTTGGCTAAACCTGTGATAAAATCCATTGAGACCTCTTCCCAACGCTGACTTGGAATGGCTAAAGGTTGTAACAGACTCGAGGTCTTACTTGCTTTAACTTTGTTTTGTTGGCGAACCAAACATTCTGCCACAAACTTTTGAATATTAGATTTAAGGCCCTCCCAAACAAATTCCTTTTTGATCCTGTGATAAGTTTATAAAAATCCTGAGTGCCCTCCTAAGGGGGAGGTGTGCAATTCTAAAAGAATCTTTTGTTTGGAAAGATATAAGGGATCTTTGTACCATAATGAATCATTTTTCCAGCGAAATGTATTAGATGTACTGGGGTCTCGCTGCAACTTTTGAATGAGTGTCCATACCTCTTCATCATTCCTCCATTCATGCCTTGCTTCGGTTATCCAATCAGGTTGGATAATAGAAATGGCACAAAGCAATGCATCCACATCCTCATCCTTTCTTGAGAGTGCATCTGCAACAACATTTTGCTTCCCTTTTTTGTAGATGATTTCAAAGTCATTCTCATCATCTTTGTGACCCATTTTTGCTGCTCTTTTGGATATAATCTTTGTTCCAAAAAGTATTTAAGACTATCATGGTTTGTTTTTAGCTTGAAGTGTCTGCCAATTAGGTAAGGTCGCCATTGCTTTAGTGCATGTAGTATTTCCAACATTTCCTTCTCATAAATAGGTTTGCGTAAATACTTTCTTTTGATTGGGCGACTTTCAAACGCAATGGGTCTTTCTTCTTGCATAAAAACAACACCAATTCCATTTCTTGAGGCATCACATTCCACAATAAAGGTTTTTGTGAAGTCTGGCATAGCTAAGATCGGTGCTTGGCACATTGCCTCTTTAAGATGTTCAAATGCCTTGGTTGCTTCTGGAGTCCAAGAAAATGCATCTTTCTTCAGTAATGTTGTTAGAGGTGTTGCTATTCTCCCATAATTCTTAACAAACTTGCGATTATAAACTGTCAACTTGAGAAATCCTCGAAGATGCTATATGGTTGTGGGGATTTTCCATTCCTTAATGGCTTTAATTTTGTTAGGGTCTACCTTAACACCTTCATGAGATACAATATGACTCAAATATTCCACCTCCTGTACTCCAAAGAAACATTTGGAGGTTTTTGCATATAATTGTTTCTTCGCCAATATGTTGAGCACCCTGTCAACATGTTGAACATGATCCTTCCAATACTTGTTGTAGATTAGTATATCATAAAAAAATACTAACACAAATTTTCTAAGGGTTTGAAAATGGAATTCATCAAACCTTGAAATGTGGAAAGTGCATTAGTAAGGCCAAAATGCATGACCAAAAATTCATGTTGACCCTCATGAGTTCTGAATGTTGTTTTCGGAATGTCTTCAATCTTCATTCTAATTTGATGATATCCTGAACGAAGATCTAGCTTGGTGAAGTAAATTGCTCCATGTAATTCATCCAACAATTCGTCAATGACAGGAGTGAGAAATTTATCTTTAATAGTGAGCTTATTGAGCTCCCTATAATCCAGACACATACGCCATGATCCGTCCTTCTTGTGCACCAATACTACTAGAGAAGAGAAAGAACTTTGACTAGGTTGAATTATACTGGCCTCTAGCATTTCTACAACCATATGTTCAATTTCACTCTTTTGGGCATAGGGTTATCTGGAAGGCTTGATATTTAGAAGAACACTTCCTGGAATCAAATGAATAGCATGATCATGATCACAAATAGGTGGAAGGCCTTTGGGAGTCTCAAATACCTTGGAATGATTGTCTAAGATTTTTTGGAGATTTGGAGAAATAGACGATTTTGATGTTTGAATCTCTAGTGACGATAATTGTTCCATTACGCCTCGTTGTTTTTTATTTAGAAGCTTTTTCATTCCATTAGAGATGATTATCGTTCCTGGTTTCCCTGTGATACCCCTTAATTCAACTTCCTTTCCTTTCCAAAAAAATTTCAAGAAAAGTTCTTAAAAATTAAAAGCTATCGTCCCCAAAGATTGTAACCATTGGACTTTCTAGTACAACATCAACACCACTCATTGGAATGGAAAGCATCGGACTATTCAATACATATTCCCCCATGGTTAGCTTGATATTTTGGAACTTTCCAGAGAAATTTATAGTTCCTCCATTTGCCACTATCACTTGACACTCTGGTGCTGGATATAGGAAGAAATTCAATTCCTTGGCTATCTTACAATGAATAAAACTATGGGTACTGCCCGAATCGATCAACACTATTACCTTTTTCTTCTTGATATATCCTTCTATCTTGAGAGTTTGAGGAGTGGTAATTCCTGCTAATGCATTACAAGATATGGTCAAATTCATTTCTTCGTTCTCTGGAGTTGGTTCCTTGTGATGTCCTCCTCTTTTGATGTTTCTTGTTCCTTTTCTTTCTCCTCTTCACAATCTATGTAAAATAATTTCTTCTCAGCACACTTATGAGCTTTAGTGTATTTTCTATCACAGTTGTAACAAAGCCATTTTTCTCCTTTTTCTTCCAATTGTTGTGGTGTCAACTTTGTAGGTTGTGGAATGCTAGGAGCAACAACACTTCCATCTTTATAGTTGTGAGTGGTAGACTTCCTTGTTGCTATAATTTTGCTTTCAACTTTTCTTGCCACCCTGAATGCCTTATCCAATGAATCAGGTTCTCAAAGACGAACCTCATGTTGGATGTTATCCTTTAAAGTCCCTATGAAGACATCAATCCTATGCTCCTTTGGAATATTAGTTACCCTGATATTCAATTTTTGGAAGTCCTCAATGTGCTCCGCCATTGAAACCTTTTGTTTGAGATTTATCAATTTGCTAAAGAAGTGTTTCTCTTTGTATCCTCATAATGTGCTATCATTTCCTTCGTAAAAATTGACTAAGTGACAAGTGGTTTACGAGAACAAAGCCATTGATACCATACAAACTGATTGGGTTCTAAATATAAAGATGCAATGCATACCTTCTATGTGTGTTGCACATCATGGAGATCAAAATATTGTTCCACCTGCAGTATCCATGTTACCGGATCCTTGCCATCAAACTTCCTCATATCGATCTTCGTAATGTGGTGGGTCTTATGTGGATTTGGGGTAGCATCGGAGGTGCTCTAGCCACGAAAATTGGGGGAGGGGCTAAGGCACATGAGATCTTCAATACCCAGAAAGGGTTTGGGCAGATTCTAAACAGTTTGGTAGATATTAAAATAATTAATATTTTTAATGGAGTCCCTAAGTCTAAACTTAGGGCAAATAAAATATTAATGTGAATTAATATAAAATTGTGTTACAATGGTCCAAACGTCATGGATCACGCCAGATCTAATCTTAGCCGTTGATTAGGGACTTAATCTTGGCCGTTGATTTGTCAACGAGAAAAAGTATAAGAGGAGGCTTGAGGGTCACTTGGAGAACACACCAAGTTGATCAAGATTTCGATTTTCTGGGGCAGGGTTTGTTGAGGAAGTTGAAAGAGTGATCAGATTTGCAGCTGAGGGGCAGTGAATACAGAAGTAGAGAGGCAGAGATAGTACCAGGAGGATCAAAGCAAAAGCCGGGAGAGAGGGACATAGAGCCAGCGAGAGGTTCACACAGAGCCAGCTAGGGCTCACGTAGAGGCAACCAGGAGCTGCGCAATGCCTCAGAGAGCCAGCATGGGTGACGCAGAGGCTCTAAGGGCTGATGCAGTGCCTCCAGAGGCTGATGCAGGGCGAGCTAGGGTGACGCTGGGCCAGAAAGGGCCGACGCAGTCCCTAGAGGCTAACGCTAGGGTTTTCATGGGGCAAATTGGAGTTGGGAGCTGTCGGAGTGTTTATCTGGGGTTTCAGCCGGAATATCTGTCTCCGAAGGATAGGTACTATTGCCGAGATTATTCTCTGTTGGGTGAGCTGGTTTTGGCACCTAGATTGTATTTTGAAATTGCTTAATAATACAAACCCTCAGTAGATGAACCAGGTTTCCAGCATTGGGTTTTTCCGGGGACATTGGTTCAAAAACAACGGTGTCACTTGTGTGCTTGTTTTGTTTCCTTCAGTTGATGATCTGTAATATGTTGAGCATGTACTTGTATTTATTTTCAATATTTACATGGTAAATAACTTGTTAATTAATTAGAACAAGTAGGCAGAAATAAATCAGAAAAGTACATGAAGGGTTTGTAATAGTTAGACTTAGAAACACCAACATCTTAATCCCAAAGTTGGAGTCTTTAAAATCATAATTTATATTCCTTTTGTCCTCATCATGATTTTCATGGATTACCTTGTCACCACTGAGAAGTTTTTCTTGCAGCAACTTTGTCAAACCTTCCATGTCTGCTTTTAAACCTTTCATATCCCCTTTTAAACGATCCATGTCTCATTTTTTTTTTTAATCTCTAAACCATCCATCTTAGCATTCATCACTCCCAATTCATTTTTAGTTGCTCTTTGGGAGAGTGAAATTTGTTGCACTTGGTCCTGTAACTTTGATATATCATGTTGCATTTCTTCCTCTTCTTCATATGTCATATTAGATCTTTCTGGTTGCTTATTGGGTTTGTCCATTTTTTTTTTGTTTCGAGGCATATTGGAATGAAATAATTATATCTATGCTTCTCTATGCCCTTTGAATCACTTCAAACTAATTCTTCAAACAAAATTTATGCAAATTAAAAAAATATACATACCTTTTTCCTTGCTTTTTGGAGCTAGATAATGAAACTGTTGTATCTTTGTAATTTCAACTCTCCAATATTTGAAATTCGGTCTTGTGGTAGCCATCTGAGTCTTATTTCCAGCACTACAAGTTAGACCAAAATTGGATTCTTCAAGATAAATTTATCCCCAATCTCCCACAATGACCTGATTATGGACTAGTTCAGTAAAACGAACTTGTACGGAGTGCCACATGTCACTGTTTCAACCTTTGAACATGAAAATGATACAGTGAAAACTATTGTCTGTGCGCTTTCGGTCACTTTTTATGAAATTCAAATCCGATGCTCAGAGAGAAAGTTATGACGATTTTTCCTAGGTCACTTGTTTGAGATTGAATTCTGGAGCCTGCAAAAACCCTAATTTCTTCGGACCATATCTCTAAAAATATGGCGAACCAAGATCTGAAATTCGTACACGAAGTTCACCAAGATTTCGTCTCTACGTGGTCATAATTTTGAGTTTCTGAAGCCTCGTAGAAAAAAATTTATAGTGAAAATATTATGATGACCTATTTGGAGCAACGAAACCTTAGATTCCAAAGCTCTGATATCAAATGTTATGCAACCAACTCACAAAACAAAAGAAAAGATAGATCAACGACTTAAAAAGTATCCTCTTCGAGGGGGGAACCTCCTTTACATTACATAAATGAACAATTCTTGGATGATACAAATGAGAAGACCTCCTTTCTATATATAGGAGTCTAAGGGGTAACAATATAATCAAAGCCTACATAACAATAATAATGTAAGGGCACAACAATAACAATAGTGGGATTCTATGGCGCACAACAATAACAATATGGGTGCTACATAAACAATAACAATACAGGGACTACACTATTATTATAGGGACCTAACAACAAAACTCCGGGGTCATCAACTATTCTGACGCTGCTTAGGTCATCACAATATCCAAACACATCTTGATGGAAGCTTGCTTCTTCAACTTCTCCAGCAGCACCAAACTCAACCTCAACAATTCTTCTAAAACATCCAATTCTTGTTCATAACTTCACTAATCACGAACACAACTTTATTAATCACGAATAACCATTTGTAATGATTTAGTTATTCTCCGATCTTAAACATCCCCATGGTCTTTACGTCAAGTTATCAACTGGAGGAGATTCACTTTTCATCCAGGCTCCCTCTTAGCTGGGAGATATACTCTTTCCTTTATCCAAGTTTCTTCTCAACTAGGGAATAAGCTCATCAACAATTTTATTATTCCAGCCACACAGGCTCTTTCTTTTGCATCATCATTTAATCAGAGAACTTTGACCTTCCAAAACTTCATTTCTTCAGGAACATTATTCTTTCTAACTTCACATGGCAACAAGGTCATCTTTTAATCTTTAATGCCATCAAGGTTCTTACAACCATGAAAATTTCTGAATCTAACAAACCAGAAATCCTACTGCAGTAAACTGATTTGCATTACCTACTTGTGTTCTTCATTTTAACAAGTTATTTTCAGTAATATCCATAAAATATTAATGCAAATACACTGCAGCCTACACTAATATACGGATCAAGTACTGAAAAATAAATGAGACAGTGACACAAAGGACAATTATTTTTGGACTAAACGTCCCTGAAAAAACCCAGTTTGGGAAAACCGGTGCAACAGATCAAGGTTTTATTATTAAGCAAATTTCTGAATACAACTAAGGTGCCAAATTCTGCTCACCCAACAGTGAATAAACCCAATAGAAGTACCTCTATCCGGAGACAGATATTTTGGCGAATCCAACAACTGGATGAACAAACCCCACAGGTGTCTGCGCTGTCCCCAGTGCTGTGCAGTGATGGCTGCTCCCAGCTCTGCATTGGAATTGCGTCACCCTCCAAATGAGCCTTCCCGACTCAGAAATCGATTTGCTGAATGACTGCCCGATTTGCCTCACAGAAACCCCAATGCTGCCTCTAAGTGACTGTGTCAGCTCCTCTAGCCTCTGCGTCGCCCCTTATGGAGTTGTGCTATCTCTCCATGGTGTTGTGCTGCCTCTCTGCTATGTATTCTTGGCCTTGGATTGAAGTCGCTCTGCTGAACTGCCCCTCTCTGCACTAGAAGCTCACTCTGAAATTCTCAGCAAACCACACTCCAAAATTTCGATCTAGCTCAAGAGCTGCGCTCTGCAGCTGACCCTAAGCTTCCATTTATACTTTTCCTGTTGAGAAATCAATGACCGTTTTAATCTCTAATCAACGAATAAGATTAAATTAGACTTGATCCTCGTCTCTTAGAAGCTTCTCACCCATATTTTCATTAATACCCATTAATATTTTAATTTTCCTAAGTTTAGACTTAGGAACCCCATTAAAAATATTAATTATTTTAATAAAATACAATCTGGGTGGAATTTCTCCAAAGGATTTATGGGTCTTGGAGATCTCATGTGTTCTAGCCCATCCACAAAATTTCGGATCTAGAGCACATTCGATGCTACCCAAAAATTAACACTCCATCATAGCGAGGAATGTGCTCTAACAATACTTCTCGGTAGAAGTATCACACTGATCCACGACATCGGTCCTTTGCGTTGTTGTTGCTCGGCTTGCTGCCCTTCATCCACTGCACTGCTGCAATTTGTACTGTTGCCCATGACACTGCCACTGTCACTGCTGCATCTGTACTGCAACTCCCTCTCAATATGCTGCATCATGCTGCCCATAACATTGCCACTGCTAACTGCTGCACTGCAACTCAGTTGCTGAGAAGTAAGCAACTGAAAAGTCACCCAAAAGCTGACATGTTGGTCAGTCTGGATGCCCCTTGACACTGAAGCTACCTCTGCTGCTAATCTGTGCTGACCCTCTGATGCTACTGCGCTGCTGTTGTATCTGCTCTGTGCCTTCCGCACTGCTACAACACTCCACTGCGCTGCTTCAGACTTTGGCACTCTAGCTCTGCCACTGTTGCTCCATCATCCCTCGCATCAACTGACTCTCATCATTTCGGCTACTGTCATTAAGGGCTCCCGTAGTCGTATGTGACCAAGAGTTTGGGCACCTCAAGGATCCTGTCTCCATGTAGTCCTCCTGACTATAGTTCTATGTCGTCCCACCTCTTCTCTAGAGGTGCATGAGCACTCATGGCGCAATCATCATCGTCCTCTCCATAAGCTTTCATTGGAGTAGCCTTTGAGTCAGACTTCTCTTCTTTGCCCTTCTTACGAGGGCACTGCGTGGCGAAATGACACATTTCTCCACATCTGAAGCATTTGACTTTGGATATGTCCTTTCTCTTCTGCTGCCCTTGCTGTTTCCTCTTCCTCCTTCTTGACTCTGATCCCTTTGCTGCTGCTTTCCGCCTTGGTCAACTATCTGATCTCTTCCTGTTGAAGAGCTACCCACATCTCCTCCCAATTGGGAAGAGAAGCCCTGCCCAAGATGCTTTGGACAAAGGTTTCCTAGTCTTCAGTGACTGCATTCAGGGCAATCTTGACCATAAATTCAGGATCTGGTGTATTCCCTGCGAAAGTTAGCTGGTCACGGATCCTTTGCAACCTGAGAAGGAAGGGATTGATTTCTTCGCCTTTCTGCATCTGAAACTGTCTCAGCTGAATCTCCAGCAACATCTTCCGCTGAACGAAAGTTCCCTCGTACAATGTGGTCAAGGCCTCCCACATTTCCCTTCTCGTGTCTTTCTCAGTAATATGTGGTATCACAAGATCTTTGACCCTGTCAAAGATCATGCACTTTTCTATAGCCTGAGCCTCCTTGTACTTCTTGAGAGGATCAACATCAACCAGAACAACAACCGTCCTCAAGGCATAATCCTTGATGCGATTTTTATCCAAAACTACCAAGATCTTGGCCTTCTGGAAGGCGAAGTTGGATGCTCCATCCAACCTTTCCTGATCCCTCAGTCTGTTAATGACCATCTCTACTCAAATGGATGTCGAACTATTTCTCTTCTCCCTCTTTCGCTGCTGCCCCAACAAAACTCAGATCTGGATTTATTTGGCGCTAGAAATCCTCTAAGGAAATCCTTCATGGAAATCCTTCTGCCAACCACTGTCGAACCACCCCTCTGTGATCTCTCTTTGCTGCTGCTCAGCATTAGATCTAGATTTCTTGGCAAGAAATCTTCTAAGGCACTGATTCCCTCTACTTTGCTTTTGCCCCACTAGGTACTGTTCTGCACCAACAGAATCAACGCCCCACCAGCAACTCCAGATGAAATCTACGCTGCACCTCTAGCCATGACAACTAGAATAACGAGACTCAACAGTGTCCGCGTTGAGCTAATAACGACTGCGCTGCCCTCTACAGCAACAACGTTACCCAATCAGGCTGACGCAGGCTCTGCGTGAGCCTCCCTTGGTGACTGCGTCACCCCTCCTTTGCTCTCTCGGTAAAAACTGTGCTATCTCTCGGGACAACTGTCTTCACACAGATTTTCCTCTGTCCTTTCGCCGATGGCTTCAGTCCTCCTTGATCTGCAATTGCTCTGATACCATGTGAAAATTTCTGAATCTAACAAACCAGAAATCCTACTGCAGTAAACTGATTTGCATTACCTACTTGTGTTCTTCATTTTAACAAGTTATTTTCAGAAATATTAAAAAAATATTAATGCAAATACACTGCAACCTACACCAATATACAGATCAAGTATTGAAAAATAAATGAGACAACCACACAAAGGACACACTTATTTTTGGACTAATCGTCCTCGGAAAAACCCAATGTGGGGAAACCGGTGTAGTAGATATGAGGGTTTTATTATTAAGCAGATTTCTGCATACAGCTAGGGTGCCAAATCCGTCTCACCCAACAGAGAATAAACCTGGCAGAAGTACCTTTATCCGGAGACAGATATTTTGGCGAATACAACAACTGGATGAACAAATCCCACAGGTGACTGCACTGTCCCTAGTGTTGTGCAGTGATGGCTGCTCCCAGCTGTGCGCTAGAATTGCGTCACCTCCTCTAGAAGTTGTGTCACCCTCCAAGTGAGCCTTCCTGACTCAAAAATCGATTTGCTGAAATGCTACCCGATCTGCCTCATAGAAACCCCAACACTGCCTCTAAGTGAGTGCGTCAGCTCCTCTAGCCTCTGCGTCACCCCTTTTGGAGCTGCGTTGTCTCTCCCTGGTGCTATGCTTCCTCTCTGCTATGTATTCTCGCCCTTGGACTGAAGTCCCTCTGCCGAATTTCCCCTCTCTGCACTAGAAGCTCACTTCGAAATTCTCAGCAAACCACGCCCCAGAATTTCGATCTAGCTCAAGTGCTGCGCTGTGTGTCTGTTTTCTCCAACTGACCCCAAGCCTCCATTTATACTTTTCCTGTTGAGAAACCAATGACCGCGATATAATCTCTAATCAATGGCTAAGATTAAATTAGACTTGATCCTCGTCTCTTAGAAGCTTCTCACCCATATTTTCATTAATACCCATTAATATTTTAATTTTCCTAAGTTTAGACTTAGGAACCCCATTAAAAATATTAATTATTTTAATAAAATACAATCCGGGTGGAATTTCTCCAAAGGATTTATGGGCCTTGGAGATCTCATGTGTTCTAGCCCCTCCACAAAATTTTTGGAGCTAGAGCACATCTGATGCCTACCCAAAAATCAACAACAACTCCCTCTTTCCATCATGCTCAACATCATCATCAGGTTATTATTAAGTATGAGGTAGGTAAGCATCTTCAACATCTCGAAGAATATGTTCCTACAAATCTTCAACAAGAAGTACAACCAAGCACAAATGTAGAGCATGAAGTCAACTTTATCAATATAGGGTTAGCATGTCATCACAATGGGAGCATAATCAATTAGACTTTAGATATCAAAACCTAAATCTAGTTAGGTTTACAATCAGCTAGGGTTACACCTTTCATGTCCTAAACTGTCACAATCATTTTTGCTAAGGTTTTTGTCACAAACCCTAGATTCCTTCATCAAGACTAAATCCTTAGATATCAACAACTAAATCAAGTTAGCGAAAGCATTATTACATCTAGGGTTTCATTATAATGCCTTAGAAACTTATATCAATCTCTACTAGGGTTTTATTGTAAACCCAATACACAAACATCAACACTTTAATGTTAGATATTTAACAGTGCGACCAAGCTAGGGTTTCAATCAAACGAAAGCATATACACCTAGGGTTTCATTCCTAGGATCTTATATTGACTACTGCAAGGGTTTTGTTATAAACCCTAATTTATCAAACCCTAAAAATCTAGGGTTTCATGATATATCTTAGACATCAACAACAAGCCCTAAAAGGCTAGGGTTTCATCAAAAAATCCTAAACATAAAAAAGCTAGGGTTTTTATTGTAAACCCTAAAGGTTAGGGTTTTACAAAAGTGAATAAAAGATAGATAGTACGATAAGGATTGATTTGATCTAAAGATCAATCATCCTTAACAACATAAGGATCTTTATGATTCTATTGCAAAACCCTAGACATGAGAGAGTAATATAAAGCAAATTTCAAAATAATTGTACCTTCTTATCAATTTTTGCAATTTTACATACCTTGAGTTGCCCTTATAACAAACATTGTAGGGTTTCCTATTGGAGGACACTCTCTACAACAAAGGTTCTTATAAGTCTCCTTTTGAAAACTCCTCTGAATCTAGTCACACTCCTTATTCTAAAAAATATACCTGCAAGCTTAGTCCTTCCAAGGAAAATACAAGAGAAAGGACAACAAAGATAAATCTAAATATAATACTTATCATTTGTAACAAGGTGGAAGCTTCTTCTTGAAGAGTTCCATCTTACCGTGAAGCATGGCATATTTCTTTATGTACCTACAACATTTACTTGACAAGTACCACCGAATGTTTACAAGTACAAGTGCAAGAACTAGGGATTTTCAAATCCAAACTCTAAAATATCAATTCTAGGGTTTCACATCCAATTCTATACGTACTATGTTTTTCAATTTCTTCCTAGACTACCTACAAACCCTAGAGACCAGAAACTAGGGTTTCTTATGAGGGGAAAAATAGAAGTGTTAGGGTTTCTCAATTAGGGTTTTCAACAATTTTTAAAATTGGAAACCCTAAAGAAAGATTTAAAACCCTAATCTAAATTAGTTTAGACCTTATATGAATAAAAACAATTATACTTACCTCAGTCCTTTATAAGTCTGCTGCAATGGTTTCTTCATGAATATCCCAAAAATATCGAGTTCAAAGACTACCTTCAAAGGTATTGTAACTTTTGTCAAGATCATCTCAAGAGGAATGCTCTACACAGTGTGATTACTAGTGGCTCCATAAATCTTCAAGCTTGGTACCAAATTTGTCATGCTTCATTCACAAATATAAATGCAATCTGCATCTTTTTTGATATTCCTTTATTGTAGAATAGTTGCCTTGCTTGCTAGACTTTTATTTATTTGGGATTTGGTATCTTTTCTTTGGGATTCAGTTACCTTCTTTCAGGACATTGTGACTGAGATGAGTTGAAGGCTTTTTCATAATGCCTAAATCTTCGATCTAACTTTTGGAGATGACACGCATCACACGTAGTTTAGCAAAGATTGTTACCATCTGCGATTAATAGAACTCTTCAAATCCTCATAACAAAGCTTTGTATTGACTTGAAACAGTAGAATGTTCTCATCTTTGGTAATTCCTTTTAGTGATACGACTGTCTTTTCTGCGATTTCGGTTTAAATATTTCATGTTTACTACTCACTGTGAAAATTCCTGAATCTAACACATCAAAAATCCCTACTGCAATTACTGGTTTACAATCTCCTACTTGTTCTTTGTATTAACAAGTTATATAATTGCATAAACATCGAAGTAAACACTATTGCAGCCTTCACAAATATACAGATCATGCACTGAAATGAACTGAGACAATAACACAAGGGACACTGTTATTTTTGAACAATCGTCCTTGGGAAAACCCAATTCGGGAAAACCGGTGCAGCATATAGAGGGTTTGTATTATTAAGCAGATTTCGTGAATACAATTAGGGTGCTAGAAATGGCTCACCCAACAGAGAATTTCCTTGGCAGTAGTACCTCTATCTGGAGACAGATATTTTGGCAAATTAGCAATCAGATGATCAAACCCCACAGTGACTCCGACTGTTCCCTATGATGGACAACGAAAGCTGCTCCAAGCACTGCTCAGGAACTGCGTCACTCCTCCAGGAGCCGTGTCACCCTCTCCTGGCTCAGAATCCACTGATCTGCTCCCAGTCTGTTCCACAGGATCCCCAGCGCTGCCTCTGAAGCCCTCTACGACTTCTGTGTTAGCGTCTACGGCTTCTATGTCAACCTCTACAACCCTCTGCGTCCTCTGCGTCAGCTCCTACGACCTTTGCGTCCTCTGCGTCAGCTCCTACAACCTCTACGTCAACCCTTCTAGGCCCTGCGTTGTCTCTCCCAGCACTTGACTGCATCTCTACATTGTATTTTTCATCCTCGGATGGAAATCCCTTCCTGAACTGCCCTTCACTGCAACTCTGATCACTAACTCGATTTCCTCAACAAACCTCTCCCCAGAAAATCAAATTCTTGATCTCTTTTGGTGTGTCTCCAATTGACCCTCAAGCTTCCTCTTATACTTTTCGTGTTGACGATTCAATGACCGAGATTAAGTCCTTAATCAATGACTAATATTAGAAATGGCTTGATCCTCGTCACTTAGAACTTTCTCACCCATATTATATTAATACACATTAATATTTTAATTTTCCTAAGTTTAGACTTAGGCATTCATTAAAAATATTAATTATTTTAAGATCTCTTCATCTGGGTGGAATTTATCCAAACGATTTCTGGGTCTTGGAGATCTCATGTGCCTTAGCCTCTTCACCAAATTTCGTGGCTAGAGCACATCCGATGCTACCCAAAATCAACACTCACATCTTTTTATAGATTATTAGTTTTTTTTTTCATGCTGGCCATGTAAGACTACTTCTAGGTCTTTGAAATACTAATTTTGATGCCTTTTAGATGTGATTACAGACTTCGTTCTATCTTACAGGACCTTCGAGCTTGACAAGTCTTGTAGTTAAGCAATTTTGATTACCCAACGAAATACTTCTTAGTTCCTTCAACTAAGACTTTTCTTCTCCTTGTGATCTCACTTGAATCCCTTCTTAATGTGATGAGAACAATTTGATCTTCAAGCTGCCTTTTTCCTTCTCCTTATTCACCATAGCTTTAATACCATGTTGGAAAATTAGAAAGACAGAAAGATTTTCTTAATTTTATAATTACTTGTGATCTTTTAGTTATCTTCTTATAGCTCTTCTTTTATTTCTTTATGTCTTCTTATCATCGAGCAACTACCAAAAAAAACATGAAGATCAATGACACAAGATGTAGGCTCTTAGCCAAGAAAAACCCCTTTTTAAGGGGAAAACCCAAAAATCTCTTCTCTTCTTCAAGAACCAAATCAAATGAGACAAACAAGACCTTTTGTCTAGGACCAAGACCTTCCACCATTCACCAAGTCAACCTCTCATGATAACAAGTCAAACTTTAGTCAAATCTTCAAAAGTTAACATAGATCAACTCTCAAAAAGGGTGAACAAGGGTCTTAGCCTTCTCTGCAATCCTGAGATTTTTGGCCTACATCTTCGACCCTGCGACATGCCTTAGTCTACTTTGCACGTGTGGAAAAATGACAAATTTTCGACTTCTTTCTTATTGGACAAGAGTCTCCTCTTCTTCATTGTGATCTTTCTTCTGTTTTAGGCTCTTCAAACTCTCTTTTTCACCTTGGAAAATTGCAGATTGAATCTCCACTTCCTTGTCTCCAAACTTGGTCAAATCCTTCGCAATATATAGTGGTTTGACGCTGTTCTTGAGGCCGACATGAGGATCTTGAGGCTGACTTGTAGAGTGAATAGGCCAACTTGATGGTGGTGGAGTAGATGACCAAATTACATCAATATAATTTATTTCTTTGATACAAAATGCCCAATAACGGTCTAGACCATAATGACAAGGACAAAGACTCATGACTCAACACTAAAAGCACACAATGGGTGCTTTGACCTAGAAACAAAATAATAAACCATGAGACGCATGCTAGTAAATAATTTTTCTTTTACAAATAATTTTCCTCTTTCTTTCTTATGACTAATACATTATATCATGACTCAAATACAATTGTGAAGACCGATACTAGTTACATTTCTCAAGATCATTGAGGGGTAATATAACTACCATACATCATCCAAAGCAAGTTCTAACCCTTTGAGCTATGAGCAGTGATGCAAAGAAAAATCAAGCAAAAGTAGAAGGCACAAAAGAGGGGTGGAAAAACAGAGTTCGATTTGGTAAGCCATGCATCCACGATTTCACCCTCCTCATAGCTATACATTCAGGGTGTGGATCCCCATCATGCTGGTCCCTTTTACCATGGCACTTGGATCGTTATTCATTAATGTGAAAATTTGGAAGCCCAAATTTCTACTGTAGCAACTGATTAAGATCCTTCTATTTGTTAATTATTGAACAAATTATTTACTGCATCCTACAACAAATACCGAAACTAATACACTACAACCTTCACCATTTAAAATTATATGCGGAAACAAGAAACTGAGCAAGAAAGAAATACACAACACATTACACCATTATTTTTTGGACAAATGTCCCCAAAAAATCCCAATGCGGGAAAACCAGTGTAGCAGCTAAGGGTTTGTATTATTAAGCAGTAGTTTTCTGAATACAATCTTTGGATGCGTTGTTGGCTATCCAATACAAAGAATATGACTGAGAGGGAGATGAGTGAGATATTCCTCACACTATCACTAGTGATCCTGACTGATCCAGCCATAAATTGGCTAGTCCTTTGCTGCCTCGTCCAATTGGAACTATCCCTGCCCCTCATTGCAAGGAATACTTCGATCTTCTCTCTAGTAACTGCTGCGTGGCCATCTCTGAGAAATTCGATCTCTTGATCTCTCACTGATGTGTTTTCCAAATGCCCATCAAGCTTCCTCTTATAATCCTTCAGTTGAGAACCAACGACCTAGATTAGATTCTAATCAATGGCTCAAATGTGAAAATTTCTGAATCTACACATCAGAAATCCTATTGCAATCATTGGTTTATTATCTCCTACTTGTTTTTACATTCAACAAGTTATTTAATTATTTAAATAGCGATGAAAACACTATTGCAGACTACACATATATACAGATCATGAATTGAAATAGAACGAGACAAATACACAAGTGACATCATTATTTTTGGACCAATGTCCCCCGGAAAAAAAACCAATGCGGGAAAACCGGTGTAGCATATAGAGGGTTTGTATTATTAAGCGAAAAGAATCTGAGTACAACATGTTGCCTCTCACACCGGCTAACCTTTCAGAGATATTACGGCAACAAGAAATACATATGAGGGTTTACCTCATTCTCTAAGTCTCAATTGATCCACTGAATGGCTGACTCCGGCAAGCATTGCGAAAATCCCAGCACAATTTGTTGTGTGTGGGCCAACGTCTTGCCTCTAGGAGACCGCGTCACTTCTCTACTGGATTGATTTGCTCTCAGAAGCTTCCACTTCAGCCCTCCCGGCTCAAAACATCAAACTCCCAGCAAAATCTCGAACTTCCACTGATTATCTCGCACTACCACTGCAAGAACCCTCTTGGCCTGCGTTAGCTCTGCTTGAGCCCCTTCCTGGGCTGCATAGGCCTCTGTGCTGCCTCTCTAATGCTACTGCTTCCTCTCTGCTGGTCCTAGTTGGCTCGAAACTCCTTTCCGATCCAACTCTCTACTACTGCCCCTCTCACTGCAACAAATCACTTGTTCGATTTTCTCAACAAACCTCGCCCCAGAAAAATCGAACTGACTAATCTCTCAAGTGTATCTCCAATTGATCCTCAAGCCTCCTCTTATACTTTTCTTGTTGATGAATCAACGATCGAGATTAAGTCCTAATCAACGGCTAAGATTAAAACAGACTTGATCCTCGTCGCTTAGAAGTTTCTCACCCATATTCGTATTAATACCAATTAATATTTTTATTTTCTGAAGTTTAGACTTAGGAACCCATTAAAAATATTAATTATTATAATCACTCCTCATCTGGCTGATATTTCTCCAAATGATTTCTGGGTCTTGGAAATCTCATGTGTTCTAGCCCCTCCACAAAATTTCGGAGCTAGAGCACATCCGATGCTACCCAAAATCAACACTCCCTCTTAGCGAGGAATGTGCTCTAGTAACACTTCTCAATAGAAGTACTACACTGATCCACTGCTTCGGTCCTCTGTGCTGCTGATGCTTGGCCTGATGCCCTTCATCCACTGCACTGATGCTTCCTATACTGCTGCCCATGAATTTTCCACTGCCACTACTACATCTGTATTGTAACTCACTATCAACATGCTCCATCATGCTGCCCATAGCACTTCCATTACTAACTGATGCACTGCAACTCAGTTGTTGAGAAGTAAGCAACTGAAACTTCTCCCAAAAACTGACATGCTGGTCAGTATGGATACCTTGTGATGCTGAAGCTACCTTTGTTGCTAATCTGTGTTGATCCTCTACTGTTGCTGTGCTGCTGCAAACTGCTTTGTGCCTCTCGCACTGCTACAACATCCATTGCGCTACCTCAGAATTTCACACTCTAGCTCTGCCACTATCGCTCCATCACACTTCGCTCCAACCGACACCCTCATTTTACTACTGTTGTTAAGGGCTCCCGTAGCCGTATGTGATCTAAGAGTTTGGGCACCTCAAGGATCCTGCCTGTTCATGTAGGTCTCTCGACTACAACTCCATGTCGACCCATGTTAAAATTGGCAGCCAGGGCAAAACTTCATGTGGGTCATCTTATTCATGGCTAATAATATTTTTATTAGATTCCTCTCGTCGAGAGGTGTAGGATTGATATAAAGATCATCCAATTCCGATAAGTATTCATGGAGATATGAATTTATTTTGATTATGGAATTATTATCAAGCCGACCTACAACTCATGTAGGCTCAGAAGCCCAACATTTGCATCTATTCACCCACCAACGTTGTGTATAAATATAAGAGGACTTTTTCCTCAGGTTCAGATTTGAATCTGCAACTGTAGAAGTAAAGATTGACTTGCGTGGCCTAGAAGATCTCCTCTTTGGAACTGCGCTGTAGGTTCATCTGAACCTCCTTTGAAAGCCGCAACTTTTGGTGGTGGAATGAAGTCAATCCGACGAACGGTTTGCAAGATATCGACTGCCCTAGTTTGAAGCCAGAAACTGCTGAAACTGAAGCTGCAACTGCAGAAGTAAAGATTGACTTGCGTGGCCTAGAATATCTCCTCATCTGAACTGCGCTGTAGGTTCATCTGAAACTCCTCTGGAAGCCGAAACTTTTGGTGGTGGAATGAAGTCAATCCGACTGTCGGTTTGTGAGATATGGTTTGCCCTAGTTTGATAATGAAGCTGCTAATGCTGATGCTACTAATCTAGGGTTTGCTACTGCTGATATGAATCAGATTTATTGTACTATTTCTCTCTGCTGAATTATTGAAGATAAAAGAAGATTTGATCAAAGGGTTTCCCCACACATTGTGGGGTTTGTCCCTGGCTAGCCGCCACATCTTGTGTCTCTTGTCTTGGCTTGTTTTCTGTCGATCGTTTAATGTTCTATCTGCACTTTACTTTATGTACATGTGATTGCTAATCGGTGGAATATAATAAGAAAAATAAGTAAACTGTTATAAGCATAGAACATACCATAACTTAACAACCCACCTCTTCTCCAGAGGCGCATGAGCACTCATGGCACAATCATCATCCTCGCGTTCCCTGTCATCTTTTATTGGAGCAGCCTTCGAGTCATAAGCCTCCTCCTTGCCCTTCTTCCGGGGGCAGTGAGTGGCGAAATGTCTAAGTTCCCCACACTTGCAGCATCTGACGTTGGAAATATCCTTCTTCTTTCTCTTTTGCTTCCCTTGCTATCGCGATGATGTGAGAGCTGCATCCTCCTCCTCCTCCTTGACCCGGGCTCCTCTACCGCTACTCCTGTCCTTGGTCAACCTCCTGATGTCTTCTTGTCGAAGAGCTGCCCAATCTCCTCCCAACTGGGGAGAGTTGCTCTGCCCAAGATACTTTGGACAAATGTTTCCCAGTCCTCGGTGATTGCATTTAGGCAGTCTTGACCATGAACTCAAGATTTGGTGTAAAACCCATGGAAGTCAGTTGGTCTCGAATCCCTTGCAACCTGAGAAGAAAGAGATCGATCTCTTCTGCCTTCTGCATCTGGTACTGTCTCAGCTGATTTTCCAATAGCATTTTCCGTTGAACAGAAGTCCCCTGGTATAAGGTGGTCAGCGTTTCCCACATCTCCCTTGCTGTTTCCTTCTCAGTAATGTGTGGGGCCCCTTGATCTTTGACCCCGTCTAGAATCATGCATTTAGCCTTCGCCTGGGCCTCCTCGTACTTCTGTAGCAGATCAACATCAACTTGAACAACAACTACTTTCAAGGCATAGCCCTTGATGTGATGTTTGTTTAGGATTGCCAAGATCCTAGCCTTCTAGATGACAAAATTGGATGCTCCATCCAATCTGTCCTGATTCCTCAGTCCATTGACCACCATCTTTGCTCAAAAAATATAGGACTGGTTCTCTTCTCCCTCTCCTACTGCTAATCCAACAAGACTCGGATTTGGATTTCTTTGGCGCAAGAGACCCTCTAAGGACAAGCTCCTCTAGACTCCCTCTAAGTCCTGATTTCCTTCACGAAAATTCTTTGGCCAAATGTCGAATCACTCCTCTTCAATCCTGCTTTGCTGTTGCAACCCGGATCTAGATTTCTTTGGCTAGAAATATGTTAAGGCAGTGACTCCCTCTACCTCGACTGTCTCCATAGACACTGTTCTGTACCAACAACAACAACGTCCCACCAGCTCCACTAATCGAATCTGCTCTGCTCCTCTAGCCCCGATAACTGACTAATTCGATACTCTCAGGTTCTGCGCTGGCCTAGAGCGCTGACCCAGTCACTGCGTGAGCTACTCTTGGCTTCTGCATCACCCTCTGTGTTGATGTTTCTAATTTTCCTTAGTTTAGAAACCCTTCATGCACTTTTTCTAATTTATTCCTACCTACTTGTTATTTTTCTTTAACAAGTTATTTACAATGTAAATACTGAAAATAAACACCATTGTATGTTCAACATATT
The DNA here is from genome assembly GCA_031772625.1 of Pinus tabuliformis. Taxonomy (NCBI): domain Eukaryota; kingdom Viridiplantae; phylum Streptophyta; class Pinopsida; order Pinales; family Pinaceae; genus Pinus; species Pinus tabuliformis. Next base: position 239,773,624 of record CM062814.1, on the reverse strand, counting down.
ACAGATCAACAACTAAAAGAAACAAGAACAAACACACCACATGACACCATTATTTTTGGACCAATGTCCCTGGAAAAACCCAATGCGGGAAAATCAGTGCAACTATGTGAGGGTTTTCTTATTAAGCAATATTAGAGTACAATCTGGGTGCCGAAACTGGCCTACCCAACAGAGAATTTCCTTAGCAGCTATACCTCACAGTTTGAGAGAAATCTCCTCGCTGAAACCTCGGAAAACCCTTCCGGCAGTTCCTCAGCACAAAACTGCTCCTGCAACCATAGTGTCTGCCCAATATGGATTGCGTCAGCGCCTCTCTGTGTCACGCTAGCCCTGCGTCAGCCCCAGGAGGCCTTGCGTCAGCTCTGGGAGCCTCCGTGTTAACACGCTGGCCTCTCTGGTGCTCTGCACAACACTTGGCTGCCTTTGCGTGGCCCTGCATGAGCCCTTTCTGGCTTTGTGTCACTCTCCTTGGCTACTGCGCTGCTCTCCCGGCACAATCTCTTCCTTCTTTACTTCTCTGTAGTCAATGCCCCTCAGCTGCTCTCTCGATCACTGATTCTATCTCTCTTAGCAAACCCCACTCTAGAGAATAGAATGGCTGATCATCTGGTGTGCTCTCCAAGTGACCCTCAAGCCTCCTCTTATACTTTTCCTGTTGACATCTCAACGGTCGAGATTAAGTCCCTAATCAACGACTAAGATTAGATTTGGTTTGATCCATGTCTTTTGGACCACTCTAACATAGATTCATATTAATACACATTAATACTTTATTTTCCCTAAGTTTAGACTTAGGGATTCCATTAAAAATATTAATTATTTGAATATCTCCTGATCTGTTTAGAATCTGCCCAAATCCTTACTAGGTATTGGAGATCTCATGTGCCCCAACCTGTCCACCAAATTTCGTGGCTAGAGCACATTCGATGCTACCCCAAATCAACACTCCCTCTTAGCGAGGACTGTGCTCTAGCAATACTCCTCACTGAGTATTACTCTGATCATCCGGCATCGGTACCTGTGCTGATGCTAGGCCTTCCTGCGCAACATCCTCTGCACTGCTGCACATGGTTCTGCCACTGCCACTGCTGCATCTGTACGACAACTCCCTCTACATCTGTGCTGCTGCTTGTCCTTTATCTCAGCACTGCATCCGCACTGCACCTCCTCTCATCAAGCTGCATCGTGCTGCCCACTGCTGCACTGCAACTCAGTTACTGAGAAGTAAGTAACTGATCTCCCAACTGACCTCCCTGTTGGGTTAGAAGCAGCCACTGATGCTGAAGCTCCTTCTGCTGCTGACAAGTGCTCCCTCTCTGACCTCTGCACTGCGGCAACAACTCCCTGCATCTTGCATCGTTGCACACCTCCCTGTGCCTTCTTGCACTTGTGCAACACTCCTTTGCCTCTCGCACTGCTATAGCCTGCTAGCTCTGCGCTGTCTCGGGACTTCTGCACTGTAGCTCTCTCCGTCGCTCCATCCGCATCCGTCTCTACCCACCCAGCCAGTCCTGCTACTCCTCGTTGCGGATCCTGTGACAAGGTCTAATCCAAGAGGCTAGGTACCTCAAGGGTCCTGCTCCTCATCGCCTGTAGTCCTCCTGACTACAGCTCGATGTCTCCCCACTTCCACTCAAGTGGTGCGTGTGTGCATTCATGACACAGTCATTGTCTGTCAAAACTTCCTTCTCTGTCCGTCTGGCGCTGCCTTAGTCTCGGAAGACTTCCTTACTCTTCTTCCTTGGGCAGTGGGTCGCATAATGACCCATCTCCCCATAGTGGAAGGACTTGATCTTCGAGAGATCTTTCTTCTTCCACTTCTCCTGCTTTCCCTCAGATGCTAGGGCCACATCCTCCTCCTCCTGCTGAACTTGGATCCCTTTGCTGCTGCTATCTGTCTTCGATTGCCGTCTGATTTCTTCCTGGAGAAGAGCTGCCCACATCTCGTCCCAAGGTAGGAGAGTCCCTTTGCCCAGGATACTTTGGACAAACACTTCCCAATCTTCTGAGACAACATTTAGGGTTGTCCTCACCATAAGGTCCTGATCCGGTGTCGCTCCTATAGCAGTCAACTGGTCTTAGATCTCATTCAGTCCTTCGAGGAAGGAGTCAATTGTTTGACACTTCTTCATCTGATATGACCTCATCTGGTTCTCGAGCAGCATTCTTCTCTGCATAGAAGTATGCTAGTACAGGTTCTTGAGAGCCTCCCACATCTCAACTGTCGTTTCCATCTCGGCTATATGTGGTACCATATGACCCTTGACCCCGTCAAGGATAATGCACTTGGCCCTCGCCATCGCCTCCTCGTACTTGTCATTATCATTTGGGTTGACTGGGATAGCTATCGTTTTCAAGGCAAAGTTCTTGACACAATTCCTGTCAAGCCCTGATAAGATTCTGGCCTTCCAGACTGTGAAGTTCAATACTCCGTCCAGTCTATCCTGGTCTCTTACCCCGTGTAGTGCCATGACGCTCCTCTACTTCCCTCCTGGAAGTTCTCTGTTCGACTCCTTTGAGTCTCTACTTCCCGTTTGGAAGTTCTCTTCTGGACTCCCTCTGAGTCCTGATTTCCCTCTTGGAAATCCTTCTGCCGCTTGTCGAGATGCCCCCTACTCTGATCGTCTTGTGCAACTGCACTGCTGATCCAGGTTCCTTGGCTAGAAACCCTCGATAACAACTCCTCTGGCCTTGCTCTGTCAGGTACTGTTCTGACTACAGTACCTCACTAGCTCCACTTTGCAATATTTCTGCAGCCTTCTAGACTCCAGCAACTGCCTCTCTGTGAACTGCGTCAGCCCCTCTCTGCCTCACGCTGGCTTTGCGTCACTCTAGATGGGTTTGCGTCAGCCCTGGGATGCCCTGCGTCAGCCCTCTGGCCCTCTGTGTCAACAACGCTGGCCTCTCTGAGGCTCTGCGCAGCTCCCGGCTTCTTCTGCATGGTTCTGGCTGGCTCTACGTCACACTTCTTGGCCTCTGCACTGCTAGAAACAACTTCTGTCACCTCGGGACAGTTGTTTTCTATTGCTATTGCTCTGCTCGGTTGATGTCTCTTAGTCCTCCTGTGATCTGCAATCACGCTCTGATACCATGTTGATGTTTCTAATTTTCCCGTAGTTTAGAAACCCTTCATGCACTTTTTCTAATTTATTCCTACCTACTTGTTATATTTCTTTAACAAGTTATTTACAATGTAAATACTGAAAATAAACACCAGTGCATGCTCAACATATTATAGATCAGCAACTAAAAGAAACAAGAACAAACACACCACATGACACCATTATTTTTGGACCAATGTCCCTGGAAAAATCCAATGTGGGAAAACCGGTGCAGCTATCTGAGGGTTTTCTTATTAAGCAATATCAGAGTACAATCTGGGTGCCAAAAATGGCATACACAACAGAGAATTTTCGTAGCAGCTATACCTCACAGTTTGAGAGAAATCTCCTGGCTAAAACCCCGAAAACCCTTCTGGCAACTCTTCAGCACAAAATTGCTCCTACAAACCTAGTGTCTGCCCAATCTGGATTGCATCAGCCCCTCTTTGTCTCACGCTGGCCCTGCGTCAGCCTTTCTTGGCCTGCGTCAGCCCCAGGAGGCCCTGCGTCAGCTTTGGGAGCCTCTGCATCAACGCGCTGGCCTCTCTGGTGCTCTGCGCTGCACTTGGCTGCCTCTGCGTGGCCCTGCATGAGCCCTTTCTGGCTCTGCGTCACTCTCCTTGGCTGCTACGCTGCTCTCCCGACACAATCTTTGCCTTCTCTGCTTCTCTGTACTCAATGCCCCTCAGCTGCTCTCCCGATCACTGATTCTATCTCTCTTAGCAAACCCCGCTCTAGAGAATAGAATGACTGATCATCTGGTGTGCTCTCCAAGTGACCCTCAAGCCTCCTCTTATACTTTTTCTGTTGACATCTCAACGACCGAGATGAAGTCCCTAATCAACGGCTAAGATTAGATCTGGCTTGATCCATGTCTTTTGGACCACTCTAACACAGATTCATATTAATACACATTAATACTTTATTTTTCGTAAGTTTAGACTTAGGGATTCCATTAAAAATATTAATTATTTTAATATCTCCTGATCTGTGTAGAATTTGCCCAAACCCTTTCTGGGTATTGGAGATCTCATGTGCCCCAACCTCTCCACCAAATTTTGTGGCTAGAGCACATCCGATGCTACCCCAAATCAACACTATTTAGGCTCGAAATGCTGACGCAGGCACTGTGTGAGCCTCTGCGTCACTTTTCTGGCTTTGCATCACACCTTCAGTCGCGCCTCTGCCTCTGAAACGACGCTGTCACCTGGGACAACTGCTTCTCTGCAGCAAATTCTTTGGATCTCTCGGCTGGTGTCTTCAGTTTCCTATGATCTGCAATGCTCTGATACCACGTGAAAATTTCTGAATCTACACATCAGAAATCCTATTGCAGTCACTGGTTTATCATCTCCTACTTGTTTTTACATTCAACAAGTTATTTAATTATTTAAATAGTGATGAAAACACTATTGCAGACTACACATATATATTGATCATGAACTGAAATAGAACGAAACAAATACACAAGTGACACTGTTATTTTTGGATCAATGTCCTTGGAAAAACCCAATGCGGGAAAACCGGTGCAACATATAGAGGGTTTGTATTATTAAGCGAGCAGAATTTGAGTACAACAGGTTTCCTCTCACACCGGATAACCTTTCAGAGATATTACGACAGCAAGAAATACATATGAGGGTTTACCTCGTTCTCCAAGTCTCAACTGATCCATTGAATGGATGACTCCGGCAAGCACTGCGAAAATCCCAGCACAATTTGCTCTGTGTGGGCCAGTGTCTTGCCTCTGGGAGACTGCGTCACTTCTTTACTTGATCGATTTTCTCTTAGAAGCTTCGACTTCAGCCCTCCCCGCTCAGAACATCGAACTCCCAGCGAAATCTCGAACTTCCACTAATTATCTCGCATTGCCACTAAAAGAACCCTCTTGGCTTGCGTCAGCTCTGCGTGAGCCCCTTCCTGGGCTGCGTAGGTCTCTGCATTGCCTCTCTGATGCTACTGCTGCCTCTCTACCTGGTATTCGTTGGCTCGGAACTCCCTTTCGATCCAACGATCTGCTACTGCCCCTTTCACTGCAACAGATCACTTGTTCGATTTTATCAGCAAACCTCGCCCTAGAAAAATCGAACTGATTGATCTCTCAAGTGTATCTCCGACTGACCCTCAAGCATCCTCTTATACTTTTCATGTTGATGAATCAACGGCCGAGATTAAGTCCCTAATCAATGACTAAGATTAAAACAGACTTGATCCTTGTCACTCAGAAGTTTCTCACCCATATTCTTATTAATACCCATTAATATTTTTATTTTCCTAAGTTTAGACTTAGGAACCCATTAAAAATATTAATTATTTTAATAACTCCTCATCCAGGTGGAATTTCTCCAAACAATTTCTAGGTCTTGAAAATCTCATCTGTTTTAGCCCCTCCACAAAATTTCAAAGCTAGAGCACATCCAATGCTACCCAAAATCAACATCAAATTGTAATGTTCCAAACTTAAATAAACAATGATATGCAAAACAAAATCGATTTGTGACACAGGAAATTAAAACAATCAACAAATGCTCATTAAAACTCTAGAAGTGAGAACCAACTGATGTGAAAATTTCTAAACAGATATCCAACTGCATTAATTAGTATTATTTCTTCTACTTATTAACTCAGAAATAAATTATTTATAGTGTTCGTACGACAAATATCGAAATAAATTCTATTGCAGCATTCACAATTAAAATACTGCGGAAAGTAAATGCAAAGCAAAATACTGGCACAAGTACAATCACAATGACAATTATTTTTGGACAATTGTCCCTGAAAAATCCCAATGTGGGAAAACCGGTGCAGTAGATGAAGGTTTCTTTATTATTCTTTAGCAAAAATCTCATGTACAAGTTACAACCCACAGAATAGAATGGGATTTTCTTGAGAAAAATTACAGATGTTTCCTGACAAGTTTCTAATCCAGGAGAAGTGCTCCTCTTCCCTATGCATCTCACTATGTCCCAGCGTCAACTTTCCCACACTGTCCCAGCCTCAAAACTGCCCCACGCAGTCCCAACATCAAACTGCCCCTATGCTGTCTCTCCCTGCATCAGAGCTTGTATGTTGTCCTCCCTCTGCTCTGCGTCTTCTTCCCTTGCACTCTCAACTAATGCTGATTACCCTCACTCTCTCTTCCACTTGCAAGTCTCCCTTTGATTCGATTTTCTCTTGCCGAACTTCGACCAGTGAGAAAATTGATCTTACTCGGGCAACTGATTATCTGCCTCTAGTGTGTTCTCCAAGTGCCCATCAAGCCTCCTTTTATAATCCTCTCATTGATCAATCGATGGCCCAGATTAGATCCTAATCAATGGCTAAGATCATATTGACTTGATCTCCGCCTTCTTCTAGAAGTTTCACCCACAGTTTAGATTAATACCCATTAATTATGTTAATTACCTAAGTTTAGACTTAGGGTCCCATTAAAAATAATTAATTATTTTAATAAAACTGTTTCCGTTCTGGGTATTGGAGGATGCATGTGTCTAAGCCTCCTTGCAAAATTTGAGACTTAGAGCACATCCGATGCCACCAAAAATCAACACTCCCTTTTAGCGAGGAATGCGCTCTAGCAATGCAACCTGCTGAAGCATCACCCTGTTCTGTAACATCTCCCTCTGCGCTTGTTGATGTCTGAAATCTTGCCCACCAACTACTGTGAAAATGTTGCATCTGTATTGCTGTTGACCCTGCCACTTGTCAACACTGCGTCTGTACTGCAACTCCCTCTGCCACTGTAACTAAGAAATCGCCTGTTTCTGCTACTAAAACGGATTCTCTACCATACCCATTTGTTCTTTGAACTGAATGAACCTGACACATCCTAGAGCTTTTGTGAGAATGTATGCTACCTGATCTCCTGTGGGGACATACTTAGCTGTACTGCCCCATGCTGAACACAGTCTCTGATAAAGTGTCATCTGATATCAATGTGTTTCGACCGATCATGAAATATGAGATTCTCAGAGAGTTTGATACAACTTTGATTATCATAGTAAACCTTGGTCGCTTCCATCCTTTTTCTGAACAAACTCACAAGTAGTTTTCTAAGCCATATAGATTCGCACGTAGTTGTGTTGGCTGCCATATATTCTGCTTCTACTGAGCTCAGAGCTACCGACTTCTACTTCCTGCTGCACCATGATATCATCCCTGATCCAACACTGAAGCAGTACCCTGAGGTAATTTTTTAGTCTACTAAACTACCTGCCCAATTTGCATTTGTGAACCCATTCAATCTGACGTCTTCCCTTTAGGAGTATTTCAACCCATATTCGACTGTTCCACACACATACCTAAGAATGTGTCTAGCCGTCGCCCAATGCACCCTTTTTGGTTCCACCATGAATTGACTAAGAGTGTTGACAACAAAGCAAATGTCTGGCCTAGTGTTGCTTAGATGCATGAGCGACCCAATGAGTTGTCTGTACAAGGTGGGGTCCACTTCCTTGTCTCCTGATGCATCTATTTTCTTCTAGTTGGTGATCATGGGAGTAGCCATGGGTCGACAATCTTGCATTCTGAATCTTTTCAGAATCTCTGTAGCATATCTTCCTTACCCAAGGAAGATCTCCCCATTCTTCTGCCAAACTTCCAACCCTAGAAAATAATGCATCAACCCCATATCCTCCATGTCGAATTCAGCTTCAAGATTCTTTTTGCAATCCTGTATGAACTTGGATGATCCTGTTAAAAACAAGTCATCCACATATTATACCAGAGTAAGTGGCTCATTCTCTACCATCAATAGTAGAGTTTGGGATCAACATCACTTTTGAGTTTTGACAAATCCCAACTACTGCAAGTAACCATCAATCCGACGATACCATGCTCTAGGTGCCTGCTTGAACCCATACAGGGATTTCTTTAATTTGCAAACATGAGTTCTCTTCTCATGAGTTTCGAAGCCTTCGGGTTGTTCTATATACACCTCCTCTTCTATCACCCCGTTCAAGAATGCTATCTTGACATCCATTTGGTGAATCTCCCATCCCATTTGGGCTGCTCAGGATATAACGGATCCGATAGAGGTGTAACGAGCCACTGGGGCGAAGGTCTCTTCATAGTCTATTCCTTCTTTCTGTGCGTATCCCTTTGCCACGAACCTAGCCTTGTACTTCTCTATACTGCCATCTGCAGCATACTTGATCTTGTAGATCCATCTTGATCCTACGACAGATCTATCCTTTGCTCTAGGTACTACTTCCAGACATCATTCATCATGATAGAGTTGTACTCTTCTACCATGGCATCCACCCAAACTTGGTGTTGAACGACTTCCTAAAAGCTAGAGGGTTCTTCAACCTGAGCTACCAATGCATGGTATCTGTCAGGTTGTCTACGCTGTCTTTTCTCGGTTCTAGGAGCTCCAACAAACTCCTCTGCGTCCCTCAGTGTATGCCGTAATTCTCTGTTGGTTCTACCACTGGAGGTGGGAGGCTCAATCGACTCCTCCTCCTGATCCTGTCTTTCCATCTTTTGAGAACTATTTGGGTTTCCTCCTTCTAAGGAAATACTGGTACTTGTTACTGTACTCGATCTAGGTGTCTGTCCTCCTGCTTGTCCTCCTTGCTACCCCTGCTGCTCTTGGACTAGTGGAGCATCTACTGACTGACCTTTAGCTGGCGTCTCTCGAGATTTCTTGAAAGATCTATCCTCCATGAACACTGCATCCCATCTCACTACAATTTTCTTGCTGCTAGGAATGTAGATTCTGTATGCCTTTGAGGTCTCGCTATATCCTACAAGATACCCCTTTTCTGCAGTCTGATCCAGTTTACTGGGTTTCTTGTTTGGAATGTGACAATATGCCACGCTTCCGAATATCTTGAGATGACTGACTGCTGGCTTCTTCCCTGTGAAGACTCCTTCGGGGGTTTTCTTCCCCAATGCTCTATGAGAGTTATATTCTGGATATACACCGCTGCGTTGCAAGCTTCTGCCCATAAAATCTTAGGTAGATCCTGATCATACAACATAACTTTGGCTGCCCCAACAATAGTTCTATTTTTCCCGCTTTGCTACTCCATTTTGCTCTGGATTATATGGAATTGTCCACTCTCTTTTGATGGCCTCCTTTGCGTAGAAATCTGTGAAGTCTTTGTCCGCATATTCTCCACCATTATCTAAATGTAATACCTTTATCTTTTTCTCTGTCATATTTTCAATGAGAACCTTAAACTCTCTTAATCGATCAAAGACCTCATCCTTGGTCTTTAAGAAATGATCAAAGTTTTTCTAGAGTGATCATCAATAAAAGTGACGAAGTATTCACCACCACTAAGAGCTCTTGTGGACATTGGACCATGAATATCTGAGTGTATCAATCCCAATACACATTATTCTCTATTGTTACTTATGGAAAAAGTTGCTTTAGCATACTTCCCTAGCACGCATCCTCGGCATAAGTCATCATGCTCAGTCCTAAGGGCTGGTACTCCTGTAACAATCTCTCTGAGCCGCCTCAGTGCTCCATGGTGTAAGTCTTCCATTCGCCTATGCCATAATTCATTTCATTTCTTTTCACCATTATAGTTGCTACCTATCAATGCCATTGGAGACTCAAGCTGCAACCTATACAACTTGTTGCTTCGAGTCCCAATTTGTCTCTTCTTCTTCCAGCTTGGATGCTTGACGTATACTTTCTTTCCTATGAAGTATACATCGTATCCCTTGTCCTGTAACTGGGACACTGAAATCAAATTCATTCCTAATCCTAGCACATGCAGAACATTGGTGGCTCAGATGTTGGTCCCTGCTTCCGTCTGAAATGCTATGGTGCCTCTTCCAACCGGAGTACATTTCGTTCTATTTCCCATAGTAATCTGGAAATCCATTTGTTCTTCTTGATAACTCGAGAAATGTTCTCGTACTCCAGTCATATGAGTTGAAGCCCCGCTATCAATGTACCAAACATTTGCTGATGCTGAATTTGCTAGGCATGCAAATTCTTCTTCTAATATGGTAGACAATTCTGAGACACTTTGAGTATCCATCTTGTGCTATTTTCAACCGATTTGTGACGCTACCCTACCCCAGCAACTGCTGCAGGAAAAAACTGCGTCCCACCTGAGAAACCCCTCTTCACTGAATCTTCTGCTGCGCTGTTCCTTTTGCCGTTGACAGATTTCCATAAGGAAATCTTACTTCTCTGTCGACGCACATAGAGAGAGCTTTACCACGAAAATCTAGTCCTTGCTTGAAATGCCCAAACCCCTTGGGGATTCGAATTACTGACCCTGCAGGAATTTCAAATTCCTTTCTTCCTTTTTCTTCTTGCTTTACCTCAACTCTGATACCATGTGAAAATTTCTAAATAGAAATCCAACTGCAGTGATTAATATTATTTCTTCTACTTATTAACTCAGAAATAAGTTATTCACAGTGTTCTTACGACAAATATCGAAATAAATTCTACTGCAGCCTTCACAATTAAAATACTGCGGAAAGTAAATGCAAAGAAAAATACTGGCACAAATACAATCACAATGACAGTTATTTTTGGACAATCGTCCCTGGAAAACCTCAATGTGGGAAAATCGGTGCAACAGATGAGGGTTTCTTTATTATTCTTCAACAAAAATCTCATGTACAAGTTACAACCAGCATAATAGAATAGGATTCTCTATGAGAAAATTTACAGATGTTTTCTGACAAGTTTATGATCCAAAAGAAATGCTCCTCTTCACTCTGCGTCTCACTATGTCCCAGTGTCAACTTTCCCACATTGTCCCAACATCAAAACTGCCCCACGCAGTCCCAACGTCAAACTGCCCCTGCGCTGTCTCTCCCTGCATCACAACTTCTGCGTTGTCCTTCCTCTGCTTTGCGTCTTCTTCCCTTGCACTCCCGACTGTTGCTGATTACCCTCACTCTCTCCTACACTTGCAACTTTCCCTTTGATTCGATTTTCTCTTTCCGAACTTCGACTAGTGAGAAAATCGATATTACTTGGGCAACTGAGCATTTGCCTCTGGTGTGTTCTCCTAGTGCCCATCAAGCCTCCTCTTATAATCGTCTCGTTGATCAATCAACTGCCTAGATTAGATCCTAATTAATGGCTAACATCATATTGACTTGATCTCCACCTTCTTCTAGAAGTTTCACCCACAGTGTAGATTAATACCCATTAATTATTTTAATTTCCTAAGTTTAGACTTAGGGTCCCATTAAAAATAATTAAATATTTTAATAAAACTGTCTCCGGGTGGAATTTCCCAAAACGATTTTTGGTTATTGGGGAATGCATGTGTCTAAGCAACCCTGCAAAATTTGAGACTTAGAGCACATCCGACGTTACCAAAAATCAACAGCTGAGCCATTTTATTAATGAAATGGAGTAAGTACAATAATATGTAGAAATGCACTTGGGCTTGCCTCAAGGGCAAGTTTGAGAGGACCCAGGTGATAAAACAATAATCTCGAATTTGGAAATGACTACTCTAATGCTCTACGTTGTCCCCAAAAACTAAACTGTTGGTTGGAAAGGAACTATAAGAAACCTCGTCTCCGGTGCTCAGAAAATGTTGAAACTTTATATCTGGGATCCTTGTCAAAAAAACAGAAAAACCCAAAAAGAGTTTGGCCTATCTCCAAGCCAAATTCGAACCCATAAAATGGTGCAAATTCCCTAATTACTAGCAATTTGCCCTGTTATAAGAATGAAGATTTCATACCTGTTGAAATTTCTAAGTCTGACACGTTAGAAACCCCTACTGCATTATCTGGTTTATTTTTTCTACTTGTTTATTCCATTACAAGTTATTTATAAATATAAATACTGAAATAAGCACAAATGCGGCCTTAACTCATGTACAAATCAACAACTGAAAAACACTAAGACAAACACACAAGGGACACCATTATTTATGGACAATCATCCCCGGAAAACACCAATGAGGGAAAACCAGTGCAGCAGTTCTAAGAGTTGTATTATTATGCAGATTCTTGAGTACAACTAGGGTGCCGAAATGGCTCACCCAACAGAGATTGTTACACGGCAGTAATACCTCTTCTCGGAGACAGAGATTTAGCCTCTCATGTCTAGTCTGCCCCACGAAAATTCTTCTGGCGCTTGCTCTTGGCTCTGTGTCAGCCCTGCTAGCCTCAGCGTAGCTCCCGAACCCTCTGCATCAGCCTTCTGGCTCTCTGCGTATGCTCTCTAGCCCTCTGCGTCACCCACGTAGGCCTTTCAGCCTCTGCGCAGTCCCCAACTGCCTCTGCGTGGCTCCTGTTGCCTTTGTGTAGCTCTAGTGGTCTCTGTGTCAGCCTCTTTGGCCACTGCGTTGAGCCTCTGGCACTATCTCTGCCTCTCTGCTATGTACTCACTACCCCTCGCTGCAACAAATCACTCGTTCAAATTTTCTTAGCAAGCCCTGCTCCAAAAAATCGAACTGACTGATCAATCTTGGTGTGTCTCCAACTGACCCTCAAGCCTCCTCTTATACTTTTTCTGTTGAGTCTTCAACGACCGAGATTAAGTCTCTAATCAACGACTAAGATTAGGTTTGGCTTGATCCATGTCATTTAGAACATTCTCACCTAGTTTTAATTTATTACCCATTAATATTTTAATTTTCCTAAGTTTAGATTTAGGAACTCCATTTAAAATATTAATTATTTTGATATCTCTCTAACCGGGTGGAATTTCCCCAAACCATTTCCGGGTCTTGGAGATCTCATGTGCTTTAGCCTCTCCACCAATTTTCATGGCTAGAGCACATCCTATGCTACCACAAATCAACGCTCCCTCTTAGCAAGGAATGTGCTCTAGTAATGCTCCACCACTGAACATCACACCAATTCTTCCGCACCGGTACTTGTGCTGATGCTTGGCCTGCTGCCCAACATGCACTGCACTATTGCCTCGTGTACTGCTTCCCATGGCTTTGCCACTACGACTGCTACATTTGTACTGCAACTCCCTCTCAATATGTTGCATCATGCTGCCCATAGCACTACCACTGCTAACTACTGCACTGCGACTCAGTTACAGAGAAGTAAGTAACTGATCTACCCAACTACTGACATCCTTGTTAGTTCGAAAGCCTCCTGATGCTAAAGCTACCTCTGCTGCCTCTCCGCTGCTGCAAATACCTCTGTGCCTCTTGCACTACTGCAACCTCCTCTGTGCCTCTCGCATTGCTGCAAACACCTCTGTGCCTCTCGCACTGCTGCAACCCCCACTGCACTGCTACAAACCTCTACACTCTAGCATTGCCTTTTCACTCCATCTGCATCTTGCTTCTACCGAGTACCGACATCAGTCATCCTGCTACTATCACTCGGGGCTGCCGTAGTCGGATATGATCCAAGGGTTTGGGTACCTCTAGGATCATGCCCCTCATCTTCTATAGTCCTAACTATAACTCAATGTCACCCCACCTCTTCTCTAGAGGTGCATGAGCACTCATGACATAGTTGTCATCAGTCTCAACTTATTTCTCCGCCTTCGCCGGAGCTACCTTGGAGTCAGAAGCCTCTCCCTTATTCTTCTTCCTGGGACACTGGGTTGCATAATGACCCAACTCCCCACAATGGAAGCACTTCACCTTGGAGATATCCTTCTTCTACCTCTTCCCTTGCTAACCCGCAGATGCGAGAGTCGCATCCTCCTCCTCTTTCTTGATTCGACCTCCTTTGCCACTACTCCCTGCCTTGGTCAACTATCTGATCTCTTCTTAGCGAAGAGCTTCCCACATCTATTCCCATCCTGGAAGAGTAGCTCTGCCCAAAATGCCTTGGACAAATGTCTCCCACTCCTCGAAGACTGCATTCAGGGCGGTCCTCACCATGAACTCCTGATCCAGCATGGCCCCTTTGGAAGTAAGTTGGTCACGAATCTCCTGCAATTTGAGGAGGTATAGATCTATCTGCTCTCCATTCTGCATCTGATACGACCACAGTTGATTCTCCAATAGCATCTTCCTCTACACGGAAGTGCCCTGATACAATGTCATCAAAGTATCACACATCTCCTTTGCTGTGTTCTTTTCAGCAATATGTAGGATGACATGATCTTTGACCCCATCAAGGATTATGCACTTTGCCCTCGCCATTGCATTCTCATACTTCTCATTATCAGCTGGGTTGACTGGGATAGCCACGGTTCTCAAGGCGAAGCCCTTGATGCGATGTCTATCCAGGAGTGCCAGGATCCTGGCCTTCCAGGTGACAAAGTTGGAAGCCCCATCCAACCTGTCCTGATCCCTCAGTCCATTCACTACCATCTCTCCTCTTCTTCTAGACTCCCTCTGAGTTTCGACTTCCCTCCTGGAAATCTCCCTCTGCTAATTTTCCTGTTGGAAATCTCCCTGCCAAATGTCGAACCGCACCTCTCCAATCCTCTTTGCAACTGCAACTCGGATCTGGATTTCTTATATAGAAATCCATCAAGGTAGCGACTCCCTCTACCTTGGTTCTTTCCCATTAGGTGTTGTTCTGCTTAGACAGAAACATGACCCGACCAGCTTCCCAATCCACAATCTACCCACAGCTCCCTAGGCCCGACACTGAATAAATTGAGCCTTCCAGCTATGTGCAATCCCGACAAAAGTTGAATCGCTCCTTTGGCCAACTGCGTCAAGCCTACCTGGCTATGTAGGACGACGTGGCTCTTCGTGAGCCTCTTCTACCTCTCTCTGCCTCTGTGCTGGCCCTCTCTCTTGCTCGAAATGATGATGCAGGCCCTCTGCATCACTCATTCTCTGCTGCCTTCTGCTTAAGAGTAGCTCTGTCTCTCGGGACAGCTGTTACTGCTGCAAATTTTCGATATCGCTGATGCCTTCTGTCCTCCTGTGATCTGAAATGCTCTGATACCATATTGAAATTTCTAAGTCTGACACGTTAGAAACCCCTACAGCATTATCTGGTTTATTTCTCCTACTTGTTTATTCCATTACAAGTTATTTATAAATATAAATACTGAAATAAACACAAATGCAACCTTAACTCATATACAGATCAACAACTGAAAAATACTGAGACAAACACACAAGGGACACTGTTATTTTTTAGATAATCGTCCCCAGAAAAACCCAATGCGGGAAAACCGATGCAACAGTTCTGAGGGTTTTATTATTATGCAGATTCTTGAGTACAACAAGGGTGCCGAAATGGCTCACCCAAAAAAGATTTTTACACGATAGTAATACCTCTTCTAGGAGATAGACATTCAGCCTCTCAGCTTCTAGTCTGCCCCACGGAAATTCTTCTGGCGCTTCTTCTTGGCTCTGCGTCATCCCTGCTAGCCTTAGAGTAGCTACTGAACCCTCTGCGTCAGCCTTCTGATTCTCTGCGTCAACTCTCTGGCCCTCTGCGTCATCCATGCAGGCCCTTCAGCCTCTGCGCAGTCACCAACTGCCTCTGCATGGCTCCTACTGCCTCTGCGTTGCTCTAGCTGCCTTTTCGTCAGCCTCTTTGGCCACTGCGCTGACCCTTTGGCACTATCTCTGCCTCTCTGCTATGTACTCACTACCCCTCACTGCAACAGATCACTAGTTCGAATTTTCTCAACAAGCCCCGCTCTAGAAAATCGAACTGACTGATCAATCTTGGTGTGTCTCCAACTGACCCTCAAGCCTCCTCTTATACTTTTCCTGTTGCGTCTTCAACGGCTGAGGTTAAGTCTCTAATCAACGGCTAAGATTAGATTTGGCTTGATCCATGTCATTTAAAACATTCTCACCCAGTTTTATATTAATACCCATTAATATTTTAATTTTCCGAAGTTTAGACTTAGGAACTCCATTAAAAATATTAATTATTTTAATGTCTCTCTAACCAGATGGAATTTCCCCAAACCATTTCCGGGTCTTGGAGATCTCATGTCCTTTAGCCTCTTCACTAATTTTCATGGCTAGAGCACATCCAATGCTACCACAAATCAACAATACCTGAATATATCCTGGAAAATTTTGAAATTTTAACCACAAACTCCTCACAAAACCCAGAAAAACCCAGAAATGGTTTGGCCAGATTTTGACCTTCCAAAATTGACCCCCAAAGGCCCTACGCCCTCCAAAACTGCTGAAGCACACTGTCTGCCAATACACCAACAAAATCCTCCTCAAACACTTTGGAAAAGTAGCAATCACCTCCACTAATGCTTTCCTTATCTCTTTTGACAAGGATCAACCTCAATGGTTGAGTCTCCACCTCCCACGTGAGCACAAAACGCTGCCTCTGCACTGGCCCAGGAAGTGCGAAAGTCACACTGAATGGGAGCACTCTCCTCCAGCTCCAAAACTCTCCAAAATGGCAGCAAAACTCCTATGCCTCCTCTCCAGAAATTCTCTCGACCAAAACTCCTCCACAAGATGCCACAAACAAACTCGGCCTCCCTCCACTACGTCCTCCAGAAATACGCACCACCTGGAGATGGATGCAATTGTTGGAAACCACAATGAAATCCTCCTATGGAAGAATGAAGATAAACCTCTCTAGGGTGGCACTTGAAGTCCCCCGAAGAAAGGGTGAGCTCTTCGCTTGAAGAACTCTTGCTAAACAACAAGTTTCTTAGCTAAGCAGCTTGAGCAACCAACGAGAAATTCGATATGCCAAAGATGATGAAATGAGGAGAGCTGCCTTATATAGATTTCATGAAGCACTTTTCCCTCCATCGTGGGCCCTCACTTAACCATCGACTTTTCCCCTCCAAGCAATTCGAACTAGGGAGTGCATATTACCTAATGTGGGTGCCCCCCACATAGAACTTAACCACAACAAAATAACCTCTCCTAAGTCTAATTTCCTAATAAAATTGAATGGGCCCGACTATCTCCAAAATTGGCCGAAAATGCAATAATTATTCTTGCTCCAAATTAATTTAGGAAGGGACATGACAATCCTCCCTTCCCAAATGTTGCTTGGCCCCAAGCAACTTCAGTGCTAGACACTAAAGTATGTGCTTGCCCTCCTAAGTAGCATCCTCATCCGACAAGCTCCTCCAATGCACCAAAAATTGCTTGTCCTCAAGCAGTGCCTGAACAAGCACCCTCTCTGACGGTGGATCCCCACTGTCATTGCAAACTTCACCAGGGTCCCAAATATGCCATTGGATCGTCCTTGATCGCTATACTATTCTATAGTGAAGGAGTCCCTCGATACCAGGATCCCAAGCCAACCTGATCAACTTGGAGCACCCCTTGCTCCACTCACTATCCTGCCAGATAGGGGCATCAGAACCCCTCTGTCTACTGCCAATAAGTAGAGCATCCTGACGATATAAAACTCGGTCCAAATCCTCATGAAGTTGCCTTACTGAATAGTCCACCCCATGCACTCTGATTGTGGGTCCTTGAAGATACAACTCAATCCCCATGCGAATGAAGCATCTCGTGCATGAGCTCCTCCTGAAAGCCTCTTGCTGGCCATCATGCCATGTTGATGAAGTCTCCCACGCCATCAGTGAATCATGGAAAAACTTGGTGGAAAATCTGGATGACCCTCTCTTGTAGAGACCAACTCACCCTTATGGGTAGCTGAATCGCTAAGTACTGTGATGCTAGGGCCCCCTGCCCAACATAGCAAGAAACTATCCTGTTGACCTAATGACACTTTGGTCATCACTAATTGTCTAGCACGCTCGTACCATAACCTCCTCTCACATAACTCTCGGCCACAATCTATGCGAATATTGAGGTTAGGCCCAACTTGGCAAAGCACCTCAATAGTGCCAGTGCTTGTCACCCCATGGCTAGCCCCAATCCTGAGCAACAATCTGCCTCGCTCTATGGTGAGGGCTTTGGTGACTCCCTGTGTTTGCTTGTGAATGAATCAGTATGCCTGTTATTTTGACCTGGCTCACTAAGGAGTGGAGTATCCTATCAATCCACTAGCATCAGAAGTGATCTAGCCTTCAAAATTGGTGGAAA
Source organism: Pinus tabuliformis (assembly GCA_031772625.1). NCBI lineage: Eukaryota > Viridiplantae > Streptophyta > Pinopsida > Pinales > Pinaceae > Pinus > Pinus tabuliformis. The sequence continues at coordinate 239,755,644 of CM062814.1, read as the reverse complement.
GGCTAAGGCACACGAGTTCTAAAGAACCCAAAAACCGTTTGGTGAAATTCCACCCGGATTGTATTTTATTAAAATAATTAATATTTTTAATGGGGTTCCTAAGTCTAAATGTAGGAAAATTAAAATATTAATGGGTATTAATCAAAATATGGGTGAGAATGATATAGAAGGCGGATCAAGTCAAGTTTTAATATTAGCCATTGATTAGAGACAATCTCAGCCGTTGAAGTCTCAACGAGAAAAGTATAAGGAGGCTTAGGGTTCATTTAGAAATACACATAGAGAGATTGAGGAAATCGATTTTCTGAGGTGAGAAGTTCTTAGGAGGAAAATCGATTGGGGATATCTTGCAATAGAGGGGGAGTGAGAATCCGGGAGAAGGAATTTCTGGAGAATACGAGACAGAGAAAGGATAGAAAGACGTCTAGACGGTTGACACTGGCCTACGTAGTGCTAACACAGAGGCAGTGCAGTCATAGTATTCAAAACCGTTCCGGTCTGACCGGTTACCGGCCTAACCGGCCGGTTAGGAGGCTCACCGGTCAGAACCGGTGAAAAAACCCGGTCAGCACCCCTATTTGCCCAGATTTTTGACCTAACCGGTCAAAACCGGCCGGTTTAGGTCCTAACCGGCCGGTTTTTTGCTAACCGGCCGGTTCCGTCCTAAACCGGCCGGTTTAGGGACAGGCCGCCGGTAAAGGTAAAAAGCGGCGGGTTTATGGCAGCTGAGGGCGGTTTAGGGTTTTTGGGGGTGAGGGAAAGGGATTTTCCCTCCAAAAAGACCCTCACAATTGCTATAAGACACCCCTCTCACCCTCATTTGTCTCACACAACTGATTTGGAGTGTTTGTGAGTGTTTGTGAGTTTGTTTGTGAGCTTGGAGAGTGTGGAGTTTTTGCTGAAGTAGTCATCTTGGAGTTGGAGTTGGAGCTATTTTGGAGATAGTGTGTAGCTGTCAGTGGAGTTGCCATCATCAAGAGGAGGCTAAGGGAGCTACTTTGCATTTCCAGGTAAGGATTTGCACTTGATAATTCCTCATTTGGGTCTGCTGTCCATGAATTAATTTTTTTGTGCTATAAACTTCTCATTTCAATGATCTATCATCTATGCTATGCTAAGCCTATGAACTCTCTAGCTCTATGCTATCAAATTTTTTAGCTTGCATGTGCATTTTTTTTCCTACATTTATCATTGGTTTTCCATGTTCCTTAGCTGCAATTTTTTTTTTAAATGGCAGATTTCTTTGCAAATTGTTATTATTTCAAGCAAACATGGCTCCAAAAGGAAAGGACAGTGCATGGGTTCATTGTGATGTAATTGATGGAAAAATGATATGCAAATTATGCCATAAATCTATTGGAGGTGGGGGTATTCTTAGGTTGAAACAACACTTGGCTGGGGTAAGAGGCCAAGTAAAGCCATGTGATGCACCAAAAGAACTGTTAGGTCCTATTAGGGCAGAATACATTGCCAAGCTTGAAAAATTTTATGAGGATAAGGCTAGGGAGAAGGCCATCCAAGATGAAATTGCAAGGAAGAGGGAATTATTAGAAGCCATGAAAGAGAGTGGGTATGATGATTATGAGATTCAAGACTCCACTTCTATCCCTTCCACCAATGACCCCTTTCACTATGTTCATCCTTCTGTTGGAGTTGGCCAACCATCAAGAGGACCAAAGAGACAAAACATCCAAAGTTATTTCTCATCTTCTGCCACCATTGCTTCTTCTAAATCTAATCCCACAGCCACTTCCTCCCAGCCAAGTTCTCAACCCACTTTGGATCAGCATTGGAAAAAACAATGCAAAGAAACTTCTCACCAATACATTGCTAGATGGTGGTATGATTCAGATATCCCATTTAATGCTTCTCGCTCACCTTATTACCAAGCTATGTGGGACTCTGTTATAGCTGCAGGAAAGGGCTTCAAAGGCCCTAGTATGCATGACTTGAGGGGAGCTCTTTTGCAAAAAGAGATATCTTCCATTGATGAGTATTTGACTGAGTTTAGAGAGTCATGGGTCAAAACAGGTTGTTCCATTATGTCAGATGGATGGACCGATGGAAAGAACCGCACTATCATTAATTTCCTTGTTTCTTGCCCTCAAGGAACCATGTTTTTTAAATCAGTTGATGCATCTGATAGGGTAAAGGATGCAAGCCTTCTATTTGAGCTTTTGGATAACATTATTCAGGAAGTTGGGGAGCAGCATGTTGTGCAGGTCATCACTGATAATGCCTCAAACTATGTTCTTGCTGGAAAGATGCTTGAGGCCAAATATAAGACCATATTTTGGACTCCATGTGCTGCACATTGCATAGACCTCATGCTTGAGGATATAGGCAAGGTGGAGTGGGTAAAAAACACTGTAGAGCATGCCAAGTGCATTACAAAATACATTTACAACCACTCATGGGTATTGAGCCTAATGAGGAAACACACTGGAGGCAAAGAGCTTGTTAGGCCTGCAATTACGAGATTTGCAACTCACTTCCTCACGTTGCAATGTCTCAATGGTCAACATAGAAACTTGCAGAAAATGTTTTCCTCTGATGAATGGTCTGAATCTCGGTGGGCTCGTAGACCAGATGGAAAAGACACCAAAAAGAAAGTGTTAGACACTTATTTTTGGAAAAGGTCTGTAGAGCTTGTGAAAATTACCGAGCCCCTTGTTAAGGTGCTAAGGTTGGTGGATGGGGAAAGATTGGCCATGGGCTACATTTATGAAGCTATGGATCAGGCAAAGGAGCAGATACGGGCAGCTTACAATGACAGGTTAGCTAAATATGGCCGTATATGGGAGATCATTGATAACAGATGGAACAATCAACTCCATCGTCCTATACATGCAGCCGGGTATTTTTTGAACCCAAGGTATCACTATAAAAATCGGCTAGGAGATCAGCATGATGGGGAGGTCAGAGCTGGATTGATTGATTGCTTGGAGCGCATGGTCCCTAACCATGTAGACCAGTTGGATATACATAGACAGCTTACTATTTTCAATCAAGCAAGTGGTACTTTTGGCAAAAACTTGGCAAAGATGGCAAGAGATGTGGACCAACCAGGTAAGCAATTCCAATTTCCATTTTGTTTTTCATTTCAAGCTAAAATTGTTTACGTTCTTTACAATTCAAATTATAAACTAAGTTACTAATTATTGTCTTTTTCTTTGCAGCACATTGGTGGGAGTCATTTGGTGGCCAGTGTCCTCAATTGCAAAGGTTTGCAATTAGAGTCCTCAGTCAAACTTGCAGTGCTTCAGGTTGTGAGCGCAATTGGTCTGTTTTTGAGCGCATACACACGAAGAAGAGAAACCGTTTGGAACAAAAACGGTTAAATGATCTTGTTTTTGTGCAATACAACCTTCGACTGAGGAGGAACCAAATGATGAGCAAATCACCTGATCTAGATCCCATTGTGTTGGACGATATTGATCCAACATCAGAATGGGTGGAGGAGACTGAAGATCCTGTGTTTGAGGCTGATTTTGATATCGACATGGCTTTAGCGGAGGATGAGGCAGATTATGTGGCGGCATCAGAACCAGGATCAGTAGCGGCATCAAGGAAAGGCAAGGAACCAATGGAAGGCACTAGTCGTGCAGGTCGACAAACTCGTGCTTCCACTAGGTCCACTTCTATTGTCATTGGTGGCATTGATACTGATGTTGCAGATGAGGCAGAGGCATCCTCAGACTCTGAACCAGATGATGTCTATGTAGCTCCTGATGATGATCATGTGTCTAGTAGTGGTGATGATCTTGATGATTGATCATGTGTACACTGTAGACTTGTAGTAGGCCAATGGCCTCATAGCTTGCAGCATGGTTTTTGGACTCTATAGGCCATTTAGAGCCTCATTTCCTATGTATTTTGCTATTTTGTCGATGATATGTATTGCACTCGGTGCCATTTTGATATATTCACCTTTGCATGGTATATAAATGAGCAAACTTTGCATATTTTGTCTCTATTGGCTTGGAATCATGGTTTTACATCTTAAAAATAGTTTTTTTTCATTAAAAATTAATTATTTAATGTATTTTTTAAAAACCGGTTCGTTTAGACCAAACCAGTCCCGGTTAGACCGGTTCCGGTCGGTAAACCGGTTAGCTAGGTGGACCGGTTCGGTCACCGGTTCCGGTTTTAAAAACATTGAGTGCAGTCAGTGAGGGGAAGTTGAGTTTTTGTAGAGGGAATTCGAAGTTTAGTGGCTGGAAGCTAGCGTGTGATGCTGGAGGCAGCGCAGTTAGTGAGGGGAAGTTGAGTTTTTGCAGAGGGAATTCGAAGTTCAGCTGTCGGAATCTAGGGTGTGAGACTGGAGGCAAGAAAGTCTATTTCTCAGCCAATAGAAGATCCAGAGCAGAGAGGCAGCGTAATACCCAGAAGGGGTGACACAAAAGTTGCCCAGGGTGACACAGTTTGACGTAGAGGCCATCAGAAGGTGACAGAGCCTCTCAGAGCTGAGGATCAGTCACTGATTCTCCAGTAACCGGGTGAGATCATTTCACTAGTCTTTTGTGTTGAAATTTCTAAGTCTAACCCGTTAGAAATTCTTTCTGCACTATCTGGTTGATTTCACCTACTTGTTTATTCCTTTAACAAGTTATTTAACTATATAAATACTGAAAATAAACACAAATGCAGTCTCAACAATCTACAGATCATCAACTGAAAGAATAGACAAACACACAAGGGACACTGTTATTTTTGGACAATCGTTCCCGGAAAAACCCAACTTGGGAAAACCGGTGCAACAGTTTTGAGGGTTTTATTATTAAGTAGCTTTCTTGAGTACAACTAGGGTGCCAAACTGGCTCACCCAACAGAGAATCAATCTGGAAGTAATACCTCTCTTCGGAAGCAGATATTCAACAAGTTTGCTCCACAAAATCTCTCCGACGCTTCTCTGAAACTCTACGTTAGCCCTCTTGGCCTTTGCGTCACTCAGAAACCCTCTACGTCACCCTTCTGTTGCTTTGCCCTGGCTCTTTGGCTTTCTGCATCACCCATGTAGGCCCTGCTAGCCTCTACGCAGTCACTCTGGCCCTCTGTGTGGCTCCCGCTGGCTCTACGTAGCCTCCTCTGCCTCTGCGTTGGTCCTTCGGTGATCTGAAATCGATCATAAACTAAAACTGAAGTAGAATTGATTAATTGCCAATAGTGAATTGATTGTTAACCTTAAGTGCTGAATGTGGAAGATTGAAGGAAAGTAGTTGATTTAAGACTGAATCAATAACTTAAGAAACATAATTAAGCTTGAATTTGCAGAATAAAACAGAGATAGAAGACAACAAACATTGATTACGGAGTTCGTCCCTGATGGACTACATCTCCAGGTCCGCTTTCAAGATGGGCATCCGCTTTATTAGGATTGATCGAAAGAGGTCTTTTACACAACAAAAATACCAGACTAAATGTGCACACAGGCACTTCTGGTCTCTGTCAACAGAAAGCTCTCTCTCCTAGATTTCCAACGCCTGTCTCGGTTCCCAATTTTTCCTTTGGACAGCCAAGTTACACTCAAATCAATAACTGCCTCTTTGGCTCAACATCTGCTTACAAGACTTCAAAATCACTCTAATGCTTTTACATGAGCAAAATGATGGTTTTATAACCTTCCAGGTTCATTCGAGGTTCCCATGGCTAACATAGGCATGAATGGGTTTGATTTGGATAGGTGGATTCTCGGTCTTATGACTAGTTGACACCTTAGGGTTAAGTTACATGGTGGTGGAATTACATTTATGCAGAAAAACAAACATAAACCCAAAATAGACTTTGGGTTAACTCCGAACCCGTTAACAGTTAACTGACTGCGCGAATTGGGTGGACCGCTGGCATGTGACCAGGTGGTCTAACCCTTGGCGACCACCTGTGTTGTTTACCCTCGCGGTTCCGGCAGTCAATCTGTTGTGGTTACACCTGGCGGCTTTCCACCGTTCACATAACACAACCTTCGACGGTTATAACTAGGTGATTTTGCTGCGGTCTATGACTGTTGTGGTTTGATAACTGTTCTCATGCTGTGGTCCAGCTGCGATTAGGGCCCGCGGTTAGGACTGTATTTGTTTGTATTGAGTTTTTAAATACAAAGTCCGAAAGTGGGTTTTTTTCCAATATTATGTTTTTTAATGCATAGGTTTAGCATTAGGTTTTTCACCATAGGTTTGTTGCATAAGACTTTAGCATAGGTTTTTTTACAATGAGTTAGGTCCCCATGTAGGGTTGCCACCTTTTTAAGTAAATAAACCATATACAACAAATTGTCACATTGTGACATCAATTTGGACCATATTTCCACCATGAAGAATTGGCGACGAAATCAACACCGGAAGAACTGAAGAACACTAGCAAAGCTGAAGACGACCTGAACTCTTTGGATACACTGGACTGACAAGATCCTCCTGGATCATTCGACACTATCTCTGCCTCTATGCTATGCACTCACTACCCCTCACTGCAACTTAGATCACTTGGTCGATTTCTCTCAGCAAACCTCGCTCTAGAAAATCGAACTGACTGATCAATCTTGGTGTATCTCCAACTAACCCTCAAGCCTCCTCTTATACTTTTTCTGTTGATTCTTCAACAGCCGAGATTAAATCTCTAATCAATGGCTAAGATTAGATTTGGCTTGATCTATGTCATTTATAACCTTCTCACCCAGTTTTATATTAATACCCATTAATATTTTTATTTTCCTAAGTTTAGACTTAGGAACCCATTAAAAATATTAATTATTTTAATCTCTCTCTAACCAGGTGGAATTTCCCTAAACCATTTCTGGGTCGTGGAGATCTCATGTGCTTTAGCCTCTCTACCAATTTTCTTGGCTAGAGCACATCCGATGCTAATCCAAATCAACACTCCCTCTTAGCAAGGAATGTGCTCTAGTAATGCTCCACCACTGAACATCACCCTGATCATCTGGCACCGGTACCTGTGCTGATGCTTAGCTTGTTGCCCAACATTCTCTGCACTGCTGCCCATGGCTCTACCACTGCCACTGCTACATCTGTACTGCAGGTTCCTCTACATTCGTGCTGCTGTTGGTCTTTCCTCCCAACACTGCATCTACATTGCTGCTCTCTCTCATCACACGTCATCGTGTTGCCCATAGCATTACCACTGCTACTGCTGCACTGCAACTCAGTTACTGAGAAGTAAGTAAATGATCTACCCAACTACTGACATCCTTGTTAGGCTAGAAGCCCCCTGATGCTGAAGCTCCCTCTGCTGCCTCTGCGCTGCTGCAACAACTTTGTGCCTCTCGCACTGCTGCAAACACCTTTGTGCCTTTCTGCACTGCTGCAACCACCTCTGTGCCTCTCGCACTGCTGCAACCCTCACTGTGCTGCTATAGATCCCTGCACTCTAGCACTGTTCTGCCGCTCCATTCGCATCTTGCTTCTACCGACATCCGTCATCCTACTACTGTCTCTCGGGGTTCTCGTAGCTGGATATGATCCAAGAGTTTGGGTACCTCAAGGATCCTTCCCCACATCTTCTGTAGTTCTCCTGAATATAGCTCGATGTCTCCCCACCTCTTCTCTAGAGGTGCATGAGCACTCATGGCACAGTCGTCATCCGTCTCAACTTCTTTCTCCGCCTTTGCCGGAGCTACCTTGGAGTCAGAAGCTTATCCCTTATTCTTCTTCCTGGGACACTGGGTTGCATAATGACCTAGCTCCCCACAATGGAAGCACTTTATCTTGGAGATGTCTTTCTTCTCTCTTCCCCTGCTGTCCCGCAGATGCTAGAGCTGCATCCTCCTCCTCTTTCTTGATTCGACCTCCTTTGCTGCTACGTCCCGCCTTGGTTAGTCGTCTGATCTCTTCTTGGCGAATAGTTGCCCACATCTCTTCCCATCCTGGAAGATTAGCTCTGCCCAAAATGCTTTGGACAAACGTCTCCCACTCGTCGGAGACTGCATTCAGGGCGATCCTCACCATGAACTCCTGATCCGGTGTGGCCCCTATGGAAGTAAGTTGGTCCTGAATCCCCTGCAACTTGCTGAGGTATAGATCTATCTGCTTCCCCTTCCACACCTGATATGACCGCAACTCATTCTCTAGTAGCATCTTCCTCTGCACGGAAGTGCCTTGATACAATGTCGTCAAGGTATCCCACATCTCCTTTGTTGTATTCTTCTCGACAATACGCTGAACTACATGATCCTTGACCCAATCAAGGATTATGCAGTTTGCCTTGGCCATTGCATCCTCATACCTTTCGTTATCAGCTGGGTCGACTGGGATAGCTACGATTTTCAAGGCGAAGGCCTTGATGCGTTGTCTATCTAGAATAGACAGGATCCTGGCCTTCTAGATGACAAAGTTGGATGCCACATCCAACTTGTCCTGATCCCTCAGTCCATTCATTGTCATCTCCGCTCTTCTCTTCGACTCCCTCTGAGTCTCGACTTCCCTCCTAGAAGTTTTCTCTTAGGCTTCCTCTGAGTCTTGATTTCCCTCCTGGAAATCCTCTTGTCGACTCCCTCTGAGTCTCGATTTCCCTCTGGAAATCCTCCTGCCAACTGTCGAACCGCTCCTCTCCGATCCCCTTTTCTTCTGCAACACTGATCTGGATTTCTTGGCTAGAAACCTGCCTAGGTAGCGACTCCTTCTACCTTGGTTTTGTCTCGTTAGGTATTGTTCTACTTCGACAACAACAACACCCCACCAACTTCACAATCCACAATCTTCCCACAGCTCCCTAGGCCCCAACAGCTGAAGAAACTGAGCCTCTTAGCTCTGCGCAATCCTGGCAAGGCTGAATCGCTCCTCTAGCCAACTGTGTCACTCCTACCTGGCTGAGTAGGATGACATGGCTCTTCGTGAGCCTCTTCTGCCTCTCACTTTTTCTGCGCTGGCCCTCTCTCTGGCTCGAATTGATGACGCAGGCCCTCTGCGTCACTCCTTCTCTGTTGCCTCCTGTTTAGGAACAACTTTGTCTCTCGGGACAATTATTTCTACTACAAATTTTCTGATTTAGCTGGTGCCTTCAACTCTCTTGTAATCTGCAATGCTCTGATACCATGTTGAAATTTCTAAGTCTAACCCATTAGAAATTCTTTCTGCACTATCTGATGTATTTCACCTACTTGTTCATTCCTTTAAAAAGTTATTTGACCATTAAATGCTGAAAATGAACACAATGCAGTCTCAACCATCTACAGATCATCAACTGAAAGAATAGACAAACACACAAGGGACACCGTTATTTTTGGACAATTGTCCTCGGAAAAACCCAACTTGGGAAAACCGGTGCAGTAGTCCTGAGGGTTTTATTATTAAGTAGCTTTCTTGAGTACAACTAGGGTGCCAAACTGGCTCACCCAATAGAGAAATCAATCTAGCAGTAATACCTCTCTTCGGAAGTAGATATTCAACAAGTTTGCTCCACGAAAATCTCTCCGACGCTTCTTTGAAGCTCTGCTTCAGCCCTCCTAGCCTTTGCGTCACTCAGAAGCCCTCTGCGTCCGACTTTTGTTGCTCTGCGCTAGCTCTCTGGCCTTCTGCGTCACCCACACAGACCCTGCTAGCCTTTGTGCAGTCACTTTGGCCCTTTGCGTGGCTCCTGCTGGCTCTGTGTAGCCTCCTCTACCTCTGTGCTGGTCCTTCGGCACTATCTTTGCCTCTCTGCTATGTTGGAATTTCTAATTCTAACCTGTTAGAAATTCTTCTTGTACTATGTGGTTTATTTCTTCCTACTTGTTTAATTACTTAACAAGTTATTTACCATGTAAACACTGAAAATAAACACAAGTACAATATCAACATTTACAGATCATCAACTGAAAGAAAACAAGCACATAAGTGACAGTTATTTTTGGACCAATGTCCCTGGAAAAACCCAATGCGGGAAAATCGGTGCAGCTATTCAGAGGGTTATATTATTATGCAGTTTATCAGAGTACAATTGGGTGCCTAAACTGGCTCACCCGACAGAAAAAAATATATGGCAGCAATACCTCTATATCCGAAAACAGGTATTCACAAAACCTGTCCCATGAAACCCTCTCCAGCACAACTGAAGCTCAGCGCTGGCCCTTCTGGCCTCTGCGTCAGCCTCCTGCTGACTTGCGTCAGCCCCAGGACTTTCTGCGTCAGCCTCCTGCTGACTTGCGTTAGCCCCAGGACTCTCTGTGTCAGCCCTCTGAGGCACTGCGCAGCCTCTGGGAGCCTCTGTGTCACTCCCTTTGCCCTCTGTGTGGATGACGCAGTCTCTCTGCGCTATGTGTTGCCTCTGCTGGGCTCAACGTAGCTTGGACTGACTGCTGCTCTGGCTCTCTCTGCTTTTGTGATGGTCTCCTAGTATTGTCCCTGCCACTCTACCTCGTACTCACTGCCCCTCGCTGCTGATCACTGATTCACTTTTGGTTAGCAACCCCGCTCTAGCAAAATGAATGACTGATCACTCTGGTGTATTCTCCAACTGACCTTAAAGTCTCTTCTTATACTTGTCTCGTTGGTCCATCAATGACCGAGATTAAATCTCTAATCAACGGCTAAGATTAGATTTGACTTAATCCATGACTTTTGGAACCTTCTAACCCAGTTTTATATTAATACCCATTAGTATTTTATTTTTCCTAAGTTTAGACTTAGGAACTCCATTAAAAATATTAATTATTTTAATATCTCCCAAACCGGTTAGAATCTGCCCAAACCATTTCTGGGTCTTGGAAATCTCATGTGCTTTAGCCTCTCCACCAATTTTCATGGCTAGAGCACATCCGATGCTACCCCAAATCAACATTCTCTCTTAGCGAGAACTGTGCTCTAGTAATACTCCTCACTGAGCATCACCCTAATTATCCGACATCGGTCCCTGTGCTGATGCTAGGCCTCCCCGCCCAACATCCTATGCACTGCTGCATCCTGTACTGCTGCCCATGGCCCTGCCACTGCCACTGATGCATCCGTACGACAGCTCCCTCTACATCTGTGCTGTTGTTGGTCTTTTCGCCCAACACTGCATCTCCACTGCAACCCCCTCTCATCATGCTGCATCATGCTACTGCATACAGCTACTGCATTGCAACTCAGTTATTGAGAAGTAAGTAACTGATCCACCCAACTTCTAACATCCCTGTCAGGCTAGAAACACTCCCGATGCTGAAGCTCTCTCTGCCGCTAACAAGTGCTCCCTCTACTGACCTCTGCGCTACTGCAACAACTCCCTGCATCTCGCATTGTTGCACACCTCTTTGTGCCATCCTGCACTGTTGCAACACTCCCGTGCCTCTTGCACTGTTGTAGCCTGCTAGCCTTGTGCCGCCTGGGGACTCCTGCACTGTAGCACTCTCTGTAGCTTCATCTGCATCAGCCTCTACCTACATCTGCTAGTCCTGCTACTCCTCTTTGAGGCTCCCGTAGCAAAGGTATAATGCAAGAGGTTGGGTACCTCAAGGATCTTAGCCCTCATCGCCTGTAGTCCTCCTAAGTACAACTCGAAGTCTCCCCACTTCTTCTCAAGTGGCACATGAGCACTCATGGCACAATCGTCCTCCTCCTCGACTTCTTTCTTCGCCTTTGCAGGCACTGTCTTCGAGTTTGAAGCCTCTCCCTTGTTCTTCTTCCTAGGACATTGGTTCGCAAAATGACCCAGTTCCCCAGAATAGAAGCACTTGACCTTGGAGAGGTCCTTCTTCTTCCTCTTCTCCTGCTTTCCCGCAGATGCTAGAGTTGCATCTTCTTCTTCCTCCTTGATTCTGACCCCTTTGCCGCTGCTCCCCGCCTTGGTCAGCCGTCTGATCTCTTCTTGACGAAGAGCTGCCCACAGTTAGTCCCAATCTGGAAGATTTCTCCTACCCGGTATGCTCTGGACAAATACCTCCCAATCCTCGGAAACTGCATTCAGTGTGGTCCTCACCATCAATTCCTCATCCAGCGTGGCCCCTATGGAAGTTAGCTGGTCACGGATCTCCTTCAAGCGACCGAGGAAGACATCTATTTGCTTTCCCTTTTGCATTTGGTATGCCCTTAGCTGATTCTCTAGGAGCATCTTCCTCTGCACGGAAGTATGTTGGTACAATGACTTCAAGGCATCCCACATCTCCTTTGTTGTTTCCTTCTTGGCAATATGTGGTACCACATGATCCTTGACACCATCAAGGATGATGCACTTAGCCTTTGCCATTGCCTCCTTGTACCTTTCATTAGCTACCGGGTCAACTGGGACAGCTATCACTCTCGTGACGAAGCCCTTGAGGTGATGTCTGTCTAGAATGGACAAGATCCTGGCCTTCTAGACCAATGTTGCACGAAGCGGGAGCGAAGCGTCCGCGGAAGCGTCTGCTATATATATATATTTTTTTATATTTTTTTGCATTTATACTCAAAACAAACATCCCAAATACCAAATTAATTGTAGAAGACATGAAAACATGCATATTTTTGCATAAATCAAGATAGATATGGCATCCATGATTCCATTGTAGTTATTAGTATGTACAACAATCATCTATATTCTAGCTATTACAAACATACATCAAATTTTTAAGCATATTATAAAACATAAAACATTTAAGCATATTATAAAACATAAAACATAGAGCATATTATGATTTATCTAGCAAGTGAGCAACTGTCAACATTTGTCATGTCCAAAATTCAAATAATAATGTTTACAAAATATGTCACTTGGTCACCGCCAAGCCAAAAAGGTTCAAAATTCAAATTCACAAGTCTACAAGTCTAATGAGTAATCTATGACAAAAAGTAGTAGATTGTGAATATATCTACTAATCTCTCCTCCTTCCACCACGAATAGAACGTGGTGGCGGGCCTCCACGTGGTGGCAATGAAGAAGATGGTGCCTGTGGAAGTCGTGGCACTGAAACTGATGAAGAAGAACCCCCTGCTGTTGGTGTTGAACCATGGAACCTAGGAACCAAGGGACCAGATGGGGGTGGGGGTGGTGGCATATCAACACGGTCATCATCATCCTAGAATCGCTCAAAAAATTCATGCAAAAAAAAAACACTAGTTAACAAAAAAATTAAAAACATGAATAATTGAATTAGAGAAATGCTTTATAAGGGAAAATTGGAAAATTCATACCACAATGGACATACCTGGAAAAGAGCATCCTCTAATTGCTCTAGTCGCAACACTCCATCCTCCAAATTGGGCTCCTCTGGATTCTTGTCCCAAATCAACAAGTCTTTATTAGACTTTGCATCTTCACAGTAATGGGACAACAATCGCAAGTTGTAATGAACATAAACCAAGCTCTCTGCCCGGTCTAAATTCAACCTGTTCCTTTTAACACTGTGGATGAAAGAATAAGAGCTCCAACACCTCTCTGCAGAAGAAGTGTTTACCACCTGTGATAGCACCCGCAATGCCAAACTCTGTAGAAGTGGAGTACCCCCTCCATGCATGTTCCACCACTCAAGAGCAGAAAAAGTCTCTCGATCTCTAATTGCATGCATGCTCCCAAATGGACCAGTGTTGAGCGTATAGTTGCTCACCTGTCTCCGTACCAATGCAGCCTCCTCCTCATCAGGGATTAATTTACTCAATGCAGCCATATATTTTTGGTGAACCTCTTGATCTTGGTGTGGTTTTCTCCTGCTTCCCCCCCCAGGTGCTGGTGTTGAAAGCCATGATGGATGATAGTATTTAGGTGTCAAAACATATGCTAATGCATGCAATGGAATATTTAGCATTTCCCATCGGTTTTGCACCTCTACACGAATATAATTGTACAAGGTGGTATCTCTAGGCTCAACAATGTCTTTAATCTGCCCCAACATGCTATCCATTTGCTCATACTTCTCCCCAATTACTGGTCGATCTGAATCTGCAAACTTGATCATGTAATAAATTGGTTTGGTGAATTGCAAAATATATTTAACCTGTGACCAAAAGTAACTGTCAAGAACAGTGTCCTTGACTGCATTAGCACCATCTGTGTCAGTGTTAATTTCATCCCATGTTTCAGCACACACCAGATTAGTTAAAGCTTGTCTCACCTTCACTAGCCGCCTAAAGGTGAGGTAATAACTAGCAAATCTTGTCTTTGCAATTTTAAGCAATTGCAACTTGGAGTAAGTGCCATAGAAGTAGTTTACCCTTGTATGCCCTGTGATGAATTTAATGAGCTGCTTCCCTTTCCTGTAAACCTTAGCAATCCACCCACAATCTTTGTGTTTCACAATATCATGCATCAAAAGGTTCAATGTGTGAACCAGGCACCCAGACCAAAAGATGTTTGGATGAGTACGCTCAATAATTTTTCCTGCTGCCTTACAATTTGCTGCATTATCTGTGATCACTTGAACCACATTATTCGGACCAACATCTTTGATTGATTTCAATAGGAGATCTGCAATGTTTTGTGCAGTTGCACTGATGGAGGAGGAGTCATGACATGCAATAAATACTGCACCACTAGAAGAAACACCAAGAACATTTATCAAATGTTGGTTTCTAATATTTGTCCACCCATCTGATACAATGGATACCCCAGAATCCACCCACTCATTTGTAAAACGTGTCAAAGCTCTTTGAACCTTAGCTTTTTCTCTTTCTAATAACACTGTTCTAGCTTTCTCATAGTTGGGGGCCTTGTATCCTTTTGGGGCTTCATTGATGGCCTTTACCATGTCATGCCAATAGGGAGAGCGAAGCACATTGAATGGTACACCGCAAGCACAAAGAAAACGGACTATCTTTCCATCCACATCATCCCTCCCAGCAACATTAAGGAAATCCCCTATTGTTCTTCTACCTCCAGAGGTTGCAGAAGTACCATGAGGAGATGAGCAACTACCAAATTTAGAGGTTGCACTTGATTCAGAATGAGTTTTTGGTTTCTTGTTTTTTTGTTGTGCAGCCATCTCTATTTGGATGTATTTTCTTCTTTCTTCAGTTGAAATGTTTGGGCAAATTTGTACCCCCACAGAACCCTTTTTTTCATCACTGTCCAGCACCCCACAAAGATGCCTCCTCAGACGGGTATATGAACCACAATATGGTTTTCCTCCATGACAACCATGAGGGCACACAAATTTGTAAGATCCACCACCCTTTCCCCCATCAAGTTTGGTCACATAGTTCCACAAGGGTGTTGATGTAGCTTTCCCATCTTGTGTTTCAGTGTCCCCTTCAAGTTCATCCCCTTCCTCTTCAAACCCTTCCTCCTCATCATACATTGGGTCACTACTATTAGGACCATCACCAATGTCCTCTTCTGTTTCTTCCCTTCTATTCTTCACCCTTGCCATCATTAAAACCAAGAGTGGAATGATACATAGAAGCCAAAAGAACACCATCTTGGAATATGGATATAGGTGGTGGACAACCTGTAAATAAAGGAGCAAGTAGAAACAATGGGAAAGAGTAGGAGAGGGAGGAGAAAAATACAAATTTTTTTTCAAAAAAACAAGGGAGTTTGGGGTTTGAACTTACCTCTTTAGCTCTTGTAGATGAAGTCCTCCAAGCTCTTGCTCCAAGCTCCTCCTCCTTCTCCTAGCTCCTCCTTCTTCACTCCTCCAAGCTCTCCTCTCTTCTCCTCTCCTTTCCTCTCTTCTCTTCTCCTCTCCTCTCTTCTCTTCTCCAACTCTCATAAACTCAAAGTGAGAAAATGAGGAATGAATGGGGGCTTTATTCTTTTCATTCCTCACCCTAAACTCACCCTAACCCACCCCCTCATTGCTAAGTTAAGTTAACTTTAAAAAAAAATTAAAAAAAATGATGTATTTTCCCTTGCCCGCGCGGTTTTGGAGGAAGCGCTCCGAAGCGCTGCGTGAAGCGCACGCTTCCGGGCCCGAAGCGTGGCGCTTCGGAGGCCCGAAGCGCCATCCGAAGCGCGCTTCGGGGCCCACGCTTCCTAAAATCCAGGAAGCGCTTTAAAAAAACTGAATCGCGCTTCGGATTTTTTGGAATCGCGCTTCCTGGGGCGCTTCCGGAACGCTTCCGTACGGAGCGCGATTCCGGCCTAGGATCCGGGGGGGGGGCGCTTCCTGCAACGTTGTTCTAGACCACAAAGTTGGACGCTCCATCCAGCCTATCCTAATCTCTTAGCTCATTCACGACCATCTTGCTGCTCTTCTTTCGACTCCTCCGAGTCTCTCTACTTCCCTCCTGGAAGTCTTCTGTTCGACTCCCGCTGAGTCTCTCAACTTCTCGTCTGGAAGTTCTCGGTTTGACTCCCTCTGAGTCTCGATTTCCCTTCCGGAAATCCCTCTACCAACGTCAAGTTGCCCCACTCCGATCGTCTGTGCAACTGCACCACTGATCCGAATTTCTTGGCTAGAAATCCGCCTTGGCAGCAACTCCCTCCACCTTGGTCTTGCCCTATTAGGTACTGTTTTGACCACAGTACCCCACCAACTTTGTTCCGCAAATTACCCACGGCCTTCTATACCCTAGCAACTGAAGGATTGAGCCACTTGGCTTTGCACAATCCGGACACCAGCAAATCAACTCCCCTAGCCAATTGCGTCAGCCCACCTGGGCTCTGTGTGAGCCTGATTCTGCCTCCCTTAGCCTCTGTGCTACGTTTCTCTGGCCCAGAATGATGACGTAGTTCCTCTGCGTCACTCCTTCCTCTGTCGCCTTCTACAAGGATCAACTCTGTCACTCGGGATAGTTGAATTTGCTGCAAATGCTCTGCTCGTTTGATGCCTTAAGTTTTCCTGTGATCTGCAACCACCCTTTGATACCATGTTGGAATTTCTAATTCCAACCCATTAGAAATTCTCCCTGTACTATCTGGTTTATTTGTTCCTACTTGTTTAATTACTTAACAAGTTATTTACCATGTAAATACCGAAAATAAACACAAGTACAATATCAACATCTACAGATTCTCAACTGAAAGAAAACAAGCACACAAGTGACATCATTATTTTTCGACCAATGTTCCCGAAAAAACCCAATGCGGGAAATCCAGTGCAGATATTTAGAGGGTTATATTATTATGCAGTTTATCAGAGTACAACTGGGTGCCTAAATCGGCTCACCCGATAGAGAAAAATATATGGCAACAATACCTCTATATTCAGAAAAAGGTATTCAGAAAACCTGTCCCACGAAACCCTCTCCGGCACAACTGAAGCTTAGTGCTAGCACTTTTGGCCTTTGCGTTAGCCTCCTGCTGACCTGCGTTAGCCCCAGGACTCTCTGTGTCAACGCTCTGAGGCATTGCATAGCCTCTGGGAGCCACTGCATCACTCCTTCTAACCTTTGCGTGGATGATGTAGTCTCTTTGGGCTTTGCGTAGCTTGGACTGACTGCTGCTCTAGCTCTCTCTGCTTCTGTGCTAGTCTCCCAGTATTGTCCCTGCCTCTCTGCCTCGTACACCCTGCCCCTCGCTGCTGATCACTGATTCACTTTTGCTTAGCAACCTCTCTCTAGCAAAATGAATGACTGATCACTCTGGTGTATTCTCCAATTGACCCTCAAGCCTCTTCTTATACTTTTCTCGTTGGTCCACCAACGACCGAGATCAAATCTCTAATCAACGACTAAAATTATATTTGACTTGATCCATGACTTTTGGAACCTTCTAACCTTGTTTTATATTAATACCCATTGATATTTTATTTTTCCTAAGTTTAGACTTAGGAACTCCATTAAAAATATTAATTATTTTAATATCTACTAAACCGGTTAGAATTTGCCCAAACCATTTCTGGGTCTTGGAGATCTCATGTGCTTTAGCCTCTCCACCAATTTTCATGGCTAGAGCACATCCGATGCTACCCCAAATCAACATGATATGCACCCACTGCCTCTCGTTGCAACTTAGATCACTTCAATTTCTCTCAGCAAACCCCACTCCAGAAAATCGAACTGACTGATCAATATTGGTGTATCTCTAACTGACCCTCAAACCTCCTCTTATACTTTTTCTATTGATTCTTCAACAACCGAGATTAAATCTCTAATCAACGGCTAAGATTAGATTTGGCTTGATCCATGTCATTTAGAACCTTCTCACCTAGTTTTATATTAATACCCATTAATATTTTTATTTTCCTAAGTTTAGACTTAGGAACCCATTAAAAATATTAATTATTTCAATTTCTCTAACCTGGTGAAATTTCCCCAAACCATTTCTGGGTCTTGGAGATCTCATGTGCTTTAGCCTCTCCACCAATTTTCATGGCTAGAGCACATCCGATGCTATCCCAAATCAACATTTTGTCTAGTATTTTCTTTGTAAAGGATTGCTAGTTAAGCATCCTAGATTTGTATTCATAATTTTCTCCTGCATAATAATAAACCCTCAGAGTTGTTGCACCGGTTTTCCCGCATTGGGTTTTTCCGGGGACTATTTTGTCCAAAAATAAGTGTGCCCTATGTATCTTGTTCTTTGGTCAGTTTCCTTGTTTCATATAATCAAATTTAAGAAGTGTAGGCTGCAAAAGTAATTTGCTACAATATTTAGAAGAATCACTTAATGAATGTAATTAAAATCAAATAGGTGAATTAGATTCAGATTTGCTGCAGTAGGGGTTCCTTGAGGATTAGGAATTTTCACACCCATAACCATACTAGAGGTCCACAACCCCAAATCCTCTCTGCTTGCTGCTGTGTTATGCTGCTAGCTGTTGGGACCCCTCTGTGCCTTGTCTCTCTCTCCTATAGGTATCCAATAGGTAGACACCAAGCATCAAGAACCTGTGTCACGAATATCCAGTTGCTCTGTGCTTGCCAAATCACACATCGATATCTGCAATCCCAACTCCTGATGATGTGCTCGGGTACTGCCGGAAGCCTAGGCATCATCCTGCCAACAAGGACTACCATCCTCCACATCTCATGCTCACCTAATGCCTCAAGTTGTCCAACTGAAAAAGCACCATGTAACTCCCTCTTGGTCACCTCCCCAAGTGTGAGCCTAGGGGTGGAACATATGCTACCTCGAAAATCAATAATGCCATCCCTAAGCCTGTATTTGTCAACTCGTGCACCTACCAAGTGTCTCAACTGGAGAGTCTCCTCCCGGCTCATGACACGAGGTGTCTCATCCAACTGCCTAGGGTGAGCCTGTTAAGCCTTGTTGCCTTAATGGAGAGTGTCAAGGGGCAACAAACAAACACTCTACAACTATAAACAACATCGGAGGAGGATGGGTATGATCAAGAGTTCGCTAGAATACTCAAGAGTAATCCTACGGACAACCCCTTCTCTATCTCGGATCTGCTAATAACCCCCTCGAAGCCCTGTCTCCACTAAACACGGTGTCCCCAGATGCTCAACAATGTCCTCATCGATCCTAGGTGGGCTGCATCCAATGGTACACGTAGCGCCCCTATCCATAAGTCTCCTGGGAGGCAATGCTCTAAGCGCCCACTGCGCTGCATCATCTGCGATTGCATACCACCAAATATGGCTACACTCCTTGACATGCCACTGTACACCGCAACTTGTTCCGGTACACCACTGAATACTCCCGACTATGGCTATACCATCCTGTACCGTCTTGTGTCCCACTTGTGTCACTGCACCTATCACTCCTTGCATGTACTCAATGCGATGTGAGGCACTCCCACTCCACAATGTAGTCCAACATGCTACGAGACTCCCACATACGTCTCCATGCCCATTTGCAGACCACTGCTCCATGCTAGATGCTCCTACGCATCCCTAGATGTGATGGCCTAAAGTTGTGTCCATATGTGTCGGCCTGCACCCGACCTGTATCATCAACTCCACCATCGCATCACTATGCTCTCCGATGAGGGGATCTCCCCTCCAAATCCTCCCTGAGGGACCCAAGAAGTGAATCTCCCTAGGTACCAGTAACAATGCAACCACTGCTCTACTCCTCCATGTCCTCCATGCCCCACACAAATGTGAAGAATCCCTAGCTCCATACAAGGCACTGTCAGGTGGCCTATTGGTGCCACCTCCTCCGACAAACTCCCGCCAGAGTATGATGATCATCGTGTGATCCCATGCACAACTGTCATACCAAGACAACCCAAGGAGTCTGCCCACAAACTGGTTGGCCGTTGGTACTGGCCAAAACTCCCCTAGCGAATGTGTGTGCTCAACCGCTAGGCCAACTACACCACCACGGTCATAGTCAACTGGTATATCTGGGGAATGATAGGTAATCCCACATAGATCCTAATGCCAGTTTGGGCTTCCGTTATCCCCAATGCATGAAGGCTCCTGCTGAGCTTCGTGTTGGTCTACTACCGTCTCCATAGCCCACTGCACCGGGTACCAACTAAGAATGTCTCGCCATCCATGTTGATTTGGGGTAGCATTGGTTGTGCTCTAGCCACAAAATTTGGTGGAGAGGTTGAGGCACATGAGATCTCCAATACCCAGAAAGGGTTTGGGCAGATTCTAAATAGTTCAGGAGATTAAAATAATTAATATTTTTAATGAAGTCCCTAAGTCTAAACTTAGGGAAATTAAAATATTAATGTGGATTAATATAAAACTGTGTTAGAATGGTCCAAAAGACATGGAT
This sequence comes from Pinus tabuliformis, assembly GCA_031772625.1. Lineage (NCBI taxonomy): Eukaryota > Viridiplantae > Streptophyta > Pinopsida > Pinales > Pinaceae > Pinus > Pinus tabuliformis. The sequence continues at coordinate 239,735,190 of CM062814.1, read as the reverse complement.
CAAGCCAGATCTAATCTTAGCCGTTGATTAGGGACTTAATCTCGGCCGTTGATATGTCAACGAGAAAAGTATAAGAGGAGGCTTGACGGTCACTTAGAGAGCACACCAGATGATCAGTCATTCTATTCTCTAGAGCGGGGTTTGCTAAGAGAGATAGAATCAATGATCGGAGTTGTAGCTGAGGGGCAGTGAGCACAGAGAGGCAGAGATAGTGCTGGGAGATCAGCGCAGGAGCCAGAGAGAGTGACGCAGTAGCAGCCAGGGCCATGCAGAGGTAGCCAGGAGCTGCGCAGTGCTTTAGAGAGGCCAGCGTTGCTGACGCAGAGGGCCAGAAGGCTGACGCAGGGCCTCCTGAGGCTGACGCAGACCCATTCAGGGTGACGCAGGGCCAGCGCTGGGCAGAGAGAGGCTGATGCAGTCTAGAAAGGCAGACGCTGGGGTTTTTGGGGCAAATTGGAGCTGAGGAGCTGCCAGAGGGTTTATCCGGGGTTTCAGCTGGGATATTTGTCTCAGACTGAGAGGTACTACTGCCAAGGAAATTCTCTGTTGGGTAAGCCGGATTTGGCACCCAGATTGTACTCTGAAATTGCTTAATAAGAAAACCCTCAGATAGCTGCATCGGTTTTCCCGCATTGGGTTTTTCCGGGGACATTGGTCCAAAAATAACGGTGTCATTTGGTGTGATTGTTTATGTTTCCTTCAGTTGATGATCTGTAATATGTTGAGCATGCACTAGTGTTTATTTTCAGTATTTACATTGTAAATAACTTGTTAAGTAACGAAACAAGTAGGTAGGAATAAATCAGTAAAGTACATGGAGAGTTTCTAATTGGTAGACTTCGAAACTTCAACAATCCAACACCAAGGGAGGGATTGAATATATGAACTCTCATACGTAGGACAGGCCCTCCATCCGGCAAATGCTGCACCCTACACCACTCATGTTGCCTCATCTCATCGGCCTGGTCAACACATAAAATATGTTGAAGTGGCTTTGCCTCTCTCCCTCCAAGGTGCAGAGGAAAATTATTGATGCTACAAGCCCCATCTATGTATGTCTGAAGAGGACTACTCTGATGCTCTAAAGTGCACTCTAGTGGTACCATTAGGGAATCCAACTGTTCCCCAACGCGAGTCAGTTTGGCCGTTGACTCGACACAAACCACTCTCATGCCCTCCAACTCCTCGTTTTGCTGTAGAATGGCCTCTCGTACCATGGTGACATTCTCTCTGAATGCTATAAGGCCGACTTGGAATTGATGAAACTACCATGGGTATCTAACACCCGCAGACTCAGTCACAACTTTGGATACCTCAAAAACTATCAGCATCTCATCCATGGGTGGCTCCTCCTCAATAGATGGCTCTATGTGTGTAGGCTCTATCCTCTCCATCGAGGTGTCAACTGGGGCTATCAAAGAGGTCTCGAATAATGGTGAATCCTGTTCCACACCGGGTAAATCAATGTGCTCCTCAACATCATGTGGGTTCTCAACATTATGCTCAACCTCCTCCTCAGGCTCCTAATATCTAATGCCAGGTCTGCACCAGCAAAAGCGCCCCCTGGTCTCACCCTCTAACTATCCCTGTCCTGCCTGTTCCTTTTCAGGAGATCTGGTGCCCAAATTCTGTCGACTTCCCCACATGGTGTAGGTGGTTGTATTCCCATGGCTTGTGCACCTCTAGTGTCTTTGCTGTAAGGACAATGATGGATCTGGTCTAACACCTTCCTCAACTGAGCCAACCTCTCATCGTTCCAGTGGATTCCACCCCAGAATTCCTGCATACTGAATCTCCCTTGAGCCGTCGGTGGTGTATGGTGTAACCCGTCACTATGCATACATGTCCAAATCTCCCATGATCTTACTGGTTACCCACAACTGGGCCAAGATCATGCTCTGATACCACTGTAATGTTCCAAACTTAAATAAACAATGAAATGCAAAACAAAATCGATTTGTGACTCATGAAATTAAAACAATCAGCAAATGCTTATTAAACTCCAGAAGTGAGAACCAATTGAGCCATTTTATTAATGAAATGGAGTAAGTACAATAATATGTAGAAATGCATTTGGGCTTGCATCAAGGGCAAGCTTGATAAGACCTAGGTGATAAAACAATAATCTCGAAGCTGGAAATGACTACTCCTCTAATGCTTTGTGCTGTCCCTAAAAACTACACCGTTGGTTGGAAAGTAACTGCAAGAAACTCTGTCTCCGGTGTTTAGAAAATGCTGAAACTTTATATCCGGGATCCTTGTCAAAAACCCAAAAAAACCATGAAAGGGTTTGGCCTATATTCAAGCCAATTTCGAACCCATAAAATGGTGCAAATTCCCTAGCGACTAACAATCTACCCTTGTTACAAGAATGAGGATTTCATGCCCAAACATCACCCGAAAAATTCTGAAATTTTAACCACAAACTCCTCTCACAAAACCCAAAAAAACTTAGAAATGGTTTGGCCAGATTTTGACCTTCCAAAATCGACCTCAAACTCTTTGGAAAAGTAGCAATCACCTCCACTAATGCTTTCCTTATCTCTCCTGACAAGGATCAGCCTCAATCGCTGAGTCTCCACCTCCCACGTGAGCACAAAATGTTGCCTCTGCGCTGGCCCAAGAAGTGCGAAAGTCACACTGAATGGGAGCACTCTCCTCCAGCTCCAAAACTCTCCAAAATGGCAGCAAAGCTCTGATGCCTCCTCTCCAGAAATTCTCCCGACCAAAACTCCTCCACAAGATGCCACAAACAAACTCGACCTCCCTCCATTGCGTCCTCCAGAAATACGCACCACCTGGAGATGGATGCAACTACTGGAAACCACAATGAAATCCTCCTATGGAAGAATGAAGATAAACCTCTCTAGGGTGGCACTCGAAGTCCCCTGAAGAAAGGGTGAGCTCTTCGCTTGAAGAACTCTTGCTAAATAGCTAGTGACTTGGCTAAGCAAATCGAGCAACCAAAGAGAAATTCGATATGACAAAGATGATGAAATGAGGAGAGTTGCCTTCCTTATATAGATATCGTGGAGCACTTTTCCCTCCATCGTGGGTCCTCACTTAACCGTCGACTTTTCCTCTCCAAGCAATTCGAACTAGGGAGTGTGTATTACCTAGTTTGGGTGGCACCCACGTAGAACTTAACCACACCAAAATAACTTCTCCCAAGTCTAATCTTCTAATAAAATCGAATGGGCCCCACTATCTCCAAAATTGGCCCGAAAATGAAATAATTAGTTTTGTTCCAAATTAATTTAGGAAGGGACATGACACAAATAATTTTGGCTTGATTCTCATCTTCTTATAGAAGTTTCACCCACAGTTTGATTAATACCCTTTAATTATTTTAATTTCCTAAGCTTAGACTTAGGCACCCATTAAAAATAATTAATTATTTTAATAAAACTATCTCTGAGTGGAATTTTCCAAAACGATTTATTGGTATTGTGGAATACATGTGTTCAATCCTTTCTGCAAATTTTGAGGCTTAGAGCACATCTGATGCTACCAGAAATCAACACTCCCTCTTAGCGAGGAATGTGCTCTAGTAATGCAACTTGCTGAAGCATCACCCTTCTCTGTAACATCTCCCTCTGCGCTACTGATGTCTGATATTGCTGCCCACCAACTGTTGTGCAAATGTTGCATCTGTACTGCTGCTGACACTGCCATTTGCAACACTGCATCTGTACTGCAACCCTCATAAGTTATGCATTTGTGCTGTTGCTGGCACTACAACTGCCAACACTGCATTTGCACTGCAACCTTCTCCAATTGTTGCTGCTACTGCATCAGCATTGGAAAAGCATCCAAAATTACTGAATAGGTGTTCAACATGATGCATTTGTTGCTAGAGTTTTGACTGCTGCTAGTCTCTGCACTGACCCTCTGAAGCCTTTGTGTTGTTGCTGACTCTGCATTGTGCCAACTGCACCGTTGCCAACTCTGCTCCGCGTTGCTCAGTCTCTGGTGGTCCTAGCCACTACAACTGTCACTCTGGCACTCCTTTGCATCAACTGACACTGGTCCATCTTGCTACTTTTGATCTAGGCTCTTGTAGCAAGGTATTGATCCAAGAGGTGGACTCCTCAAGGATCTTGCCCATCTGCAGTTCTTTCGAACTACAATTCTAGATCACCCCACCTCTCCCCTGGATGTATCTGGGCAACCATGGAAAACTCTTCCTCCTTGATCTTTGTGGATGCAACCTTCAGATCATGATTCTCATCCTTGTCCTTCTTCTTGAGAGGACACTGTGTAGCGTAGTGACCAAGTTCACCACATTAGAAGCACTTGATCTTTGAAACATCTTTCTTCTTCTTCCGCTGCTCTATTTCTTTTTCTTATACTTCGAAATCCTAAATTATATGTTCATCTCGGTTCGTTGACTTATTTTCAAGGTTTCATGTGTAGGGGGCACCTATCTAATAATAATTTTTCTTGGCAAAGATTTTAAGGAATAGTAAATGCCTCAAAATTTAAAGACTTGGGATCCTCCTCAGTTGGAGCACGCATCTTCAAATACAAAAGAAGCTCATTCCCATCTTGCACCAAGTTTTACCTCCAATCCTTTGAAGATTTCTCCAAGATATTTCCTTCTTTTCTTTCCATAAAATTCTCTTCAATATCTCGTAGTTTGATTTTGAAGATTTTCATTGCTAAATCTAGTATTTGAAGGTTAAATTAGCTGTTGTCCTAACAACAATAAAATCAGCTATGAAAAAGTTAAGTTACTTTGGCTTTTCCTTAGTTGCATAGTGTAGAAATTGATATCTTTCATTCTATCATTTCACTTGGTGTTTTTTGGGTTTTGTACACTAACAATTGTGAGTGTTCCAAAATCATTTTGGGCACTTTTCACATTGATTTGTTTGCTGGTTTTTAGATGGCCAGTGATCCTAAATGCCGGAAAGATTGTTATGAGACAATCATTTATCATTTATGACATATGTATTTGAATTTTGAACTTGCTGATATTTTTTATTTTAACTATGGAATCATGAGTCATTTTCTTATTCAGTATCTAAATGTTTTGCTTGCAAAAATAGAATATGTTATGTTGTACTTTTATATACATGAGATGATGTTAAGAATTATTGCATATATTGTGGTTTTTATAACCTATAAGGATTGGAATTGTCATTAGTTTCCTTTTTGTGCTTAAAATTTACCATATTTTAACGTTTTTTTGTATTTTGATGAGTCTTATATGGGTTGTTCCCGAGTCTTATACGAGTCGACGAGTCAATAGCATGACGAGTCTTATATGAGTACGAGTCGTGCAACATTGAAGAGGACACAAAATGTACGCTGCAAGCTAGGGCCAAAACCTCTCTTCTTGAGAGGAAACCCACAAGAATTCTTCTCTTCTTATTTAACTTCAAATGACGAACTCCAAGACCTAAGACCCTTGTCAAAGACCCCTCCAAGACCAAGTCAATTTTCACAGGTTCCAATAACTTTTCTAACAACTTCGACCCCAACAACTTCTCCAACATCTTTGACCCCAACAACTTTTCCAACAACTTCAACCCCAACAACTTCGACCCCAACAACTTTTCCAACAATTTTGACCCCAACAACTTTAACCCCAACAACTTGTCCAACAAATTCAACCCCCACAACTTTCAGCGGCTGTAGAAACCCTAGTTCTTGCACGTGTGGATAAGATGGTGATTTCTTCCTTCTCCTTCACTTGAATTGGTTCTTCCTTCTTTGGGATTTAGCTTGCAAAGTAGACCCTTTTGGTGCCCTAACTCGTCTTGTCTAATTCGTTCTAGATGCAGCAAGATGATGCCCTAGATCTCACATGTATGAAGAGGAATAGCTGAAAACAGATCCAAAAATTTCGTTTCTCTTATCCAAGTTTCTTCTCCTCTATTTCACTCTTCTTTTGGTCTTCTTCCTTGCTTTGATCGAACTTCTTGAGAGCCGAGTGGATGATCTTCAAGTGAGGTCCATGCCTCTTATATATAGACTTCTCTTCTAGGTCGAATAGCTGCTTGGAGGTCAACTCGTCCACTTATGAAGGCCAACTTGTTTGACAATGCCTTGGAGGGTCTTTATGACATTTGGCTTTACAAGATACAACATGACCAAGGGGTCTTACATGTATGACAATGACTCTTTTGACTTCATAATTCTATGACAAACCTAGAAGCACTCAATGGGTTCTTGACCTAGAAAAAAATTCAATGGGTTCTTGACCTAGAAAAAAATTTATCTTGAGTATGAAACCCATGCCTCAAGAATGGCAATAATAAATTTCTTTTCTCTTTAATATCAAATACATAAAATCATGATTGCAATAGACATTATGAAGACCAAACCTAGTTACATATTTCAACAATATAATATACTGAAATGCCACAATTCCATTGATCTTGAAATCCTGAAAACTATTAAGTCTGCTGAATTTTGAATGGGATATGAAATTCTATTTTCCCATATGAAATCTGATGAGGTTGGAACCACTCTCAAACATCTCGAGTCATTTCATGGTAATGTTAAAAATTTAAGTAAAAGGATGATTCCTTTTACTTTAAGAATTTAACATTACGATTAGGGAGCATCTAGGAAGCGTCTTAGGAGCATCAAGGGGGCACCTGGGGAGTGTTCGGGAAGCATAATTCCTCACATAACAGTTTGAAAACCCAATTCAAGTCCAAAAAAACAATAAAAAAAAAGTCCTCAGAACCATCTCCCTTCCTCTGGATCCGCTTACGATCTGCAACGGATCCGCTTACGATCCGCAACAGATCTGCTCGAAATCCATGGCCGATCCTTTTTGGAAACGCAGATCCTGCTGAAAGAAACATAGATCGGGGTCCCATGGATCCGATTTTCTAGGAATTGCCAAAAAAAGACGGAACTGCTGATCTGATTTTCGGATCCGCAGTTCTGCTGGTGGATTGGATGCGGATTAGTACAGGACGTGTATTCGCCTCCAGATCCAGGGTGTACTAAACACATAAAAGTCACTTTTCCCATCTTTAGATTTATTTGATATCATTCTACCATATTACGGACAGAATTAGCATGACCTATTACAGTACAACACTTCAGGAAATTTGATATTCTTTCTTCTACAATAAGAATGAGAATGTCACGCATAAGAGTTTTGTTTTCCTAAATTATATGTTCTTCCTTCCAGCAAGTTACGGTGATAACTGTAACTCTTCATTTTCATAACGCATTATTATCTTGCGTAGGTTGTAGGTACTGCCCAAAGGAGAATACAGTGCTCATTGCCAGTCACTCTTGAACAGAGTGTGGATCAGGTAGTCTTCGAACCAATCCTTTGTGACTTGTACTTTGAATTTTTTCTCCATAATACTTGGATCAATTTGAACGATTATTACTGTGTTCAGTTGTGTAGGTGACCACTGATTATATATTTAATATATGCGAGTTTGAAGGTTTGGTTTGAAGGAAAAGACATACAACTGGATACCATATTTATCTGCCTTAAAAGTAGTAAACGTATTATATGTTAAATACTTTGTCCATGGACTTATTAGAACTTAATTACTCTATATAAAGACTGAAGCAGTGAGACTGAATATGGATTATTCTCAAATTTTGAAGTCAAATATGCAGTTGGTTGGCCTTATCAGCAGTCGGTTTTCATTATACTAAGGTTTTTTTGCCATTATTTTTCTTTCAAGATTCTAGGTAACATTTTCATGAGATACATGCCAACAAATATTTTTGTATGTGTGAATGTGGTGAAAGTGAACATTTGATGTGGCAAACAGGTTCATAGCTTCATTCTTACTAACTATGGCTGCAGTTACTTCTTTGTACCAATTAGGCTAAGTTAGCATGCAGGTATGCTATTGGAGATGGATTGACTAGGCTACAGCTGGAGTTTCTTCTTCCACTGATTGGAGCAACTGACCTTGATGATTGGCCTGTAAGTGCTCTATAGTCGCATGTTTGAGATAGACCTTAGATGACAAGGTCTACAATATTGTCTTATCGTTCTTTTGTGCCAGTAGGGTGGAATTCAACAGCAGTTCAAGGCTGCAGTTCCTATTGTATCGTCCCTATTGAATGGTATAGTTGAAGATGAAGTTGTCAACGATGATAGTTCATATCGAAAGTATTTCTTAGACGAGGGTGATGCAACTGGGGTATGGGAAAAAGACAAGGTATGCTTTAAACATTCATCAGCAATTTGTTCTTTAACTTGAATTTGCAAGCAGCATCGTGTAACTGGGAGAAAAAATTGAGAATGGTTTAGATATGGCTAATTTATTCTATGATTTTAAAATGTCTGTATGTGCATGAAAAATCACAAAATGATCTATCATGATTGCTAGTCTTTAAAGTAATCATCGAACATGTTAACTAGTTTGGCAATGCAAATTCTATATATTTTGCATGTAGATGGTATAGCTTGTCAGGGGAACCTTTATCATTTTAGATTACTATTGCAGAATGATCTTCTGGAGTCAAACCTCAATTTCTTTGTGTCTGGTTCTCTATCTATCTACTTTTCTTGTAGACACTCAAATATTGTTTTGCATTGTTACAGATTGCACTAGTGCTGTTCCCAACTGCAGAATCTTTAGCAACCATTGAGAATTTGACTACAGTTGCTGATCGCCCTTTATTACTTTTAAACCCTCAATGGCAAGCTGGACAGGTGCTTATAATTGTGAACTTCAGTTCTTGAATCAATTTTCTAGCCGAAACAAGAATATTTTATCATGTGAATCTTCACGATCTATGTGATAAAACTATTAACTCTCTCATGCGTTTACCATGGATCACATGCTTGTATTTGATAGGTAATCTCTGATTTTGGATTTGGTGACCAACGAAAGCAAAGGGAGAAGTTTGTTCAGAGTTTTTCAAATGTATACTTCCTGAAACAAATCCGCATCTTGGGGGAAGATGTGCGCTTATTAAAGAGCTATCCTGGACTTTGGCAGGTTTGTTTCTCCTAAGTTACTTTGTAAATAAGTTCTATGAGTGCAAATAACAGAGCTATGGGTAATTATCGTTATTTCCTGTTTCTCATAATATTCAACTTTGATTATCTGTGTGTGTCTTGTATTCCAAACTTTGCTCATGATGTTTGTTATAGATCCTAGCTTTCTTCTCATAGTAAACTCTAATACCTATTGGTTACCTTTCCATCTATGGTTAATCCGACTCCAGCAAACCCCGCTCTAGAAAATCAAACTGACTGATCAATTTGGTGTGTCTCCAACTGACCCTCAAGCCTCCTCTTATACTTTTCCTGTTGAGTCTTCAATGACCGAGATTAAGTCCCTAATCAATGACTAAGATTAGATTTGGCTTGATCCATGTCATTTAGAACATTCTCACTCTGTTTTATATTAATACCCATTAATATTTTAATTTTCGTAAGTTTAGACTTAGGAACCCCATTAAAAATATTAAGTATTTTACTATTTCTCCAACCGGGTGGAATTTCCCCAAACCATTTCTGGGTCTTGGAGATATTATATGCCTTAGCCTCTCTACCAATTTTCATGACTAGAGCACATCCAATACTACCACAAATCAACTCCCAGGAGTGTGCTCCCTAAAAAAAATTCGTTCCCTGCCAATTCAATAGTGATAGAGGGAGCTATTGAATATTGGAAACAAGAATTTGGCCCTAGTGTTGATATGCAGTTCATGGTAATGTTTAAGTAAAATTTCATTCTCCTTTATCTTTCATTTTCGTCTTTTTACTTAAATTTTTTACATTACCATGAAATGACTTAGGATGTTTGAGAGTGGTTCCGACCTCATTGAATTTCATATGGAGAAAGTAGAATTTTAGATCTCACTCAAAATCCAACAGACATCATTTTTTCAGGATTTCAGGGTTGGGTGGATTGCAACGGTTCCACTGGTTTTTTTCATGTACTAGGATATAGACCTTGTATTTAATCAAGAGCACCAAGCCCTATATGCATGGGAGACTCCCAATAATCAATAACACCTAGGGTACTAAGGTATGGAACTTGTATTTAATTAGGAGCACCAAGGTCGTTCGACTATGCAAGAGGAGACTCCCAATAAAGCATTTGACAAGAAATTAGAAATTTCTAGTGGCAAGAGGGTCAAGTAGTAGATAATATATTTACTTATCTTTTCTAGTTTCTAGTAATTTTTATAACTATTGAATCTTTCATATTTATTATGGTATTTTTTGTAAACAATATATGACAATTGAAGTTTGAAGTTTGAAGTTGGCATTTATAACTCATTGGTAATGAATTATGAATATGATGCTTCGTGAAAGTTGAAAGTTGAAAATTTCATTTCATACTACATATTCTTTGTTGTCGTTTGGTTTCTTGGTAATGGTAATGGTTACAATTACAAGTTACAATTTTTGTGATCAATGATGATAAATGTTATATATCGAATTTTGAAAGCTTGAAACTTTAAGATTGATGAATCATGAGACTCAATATGTTGTATGTTACTAACTTTTGGACGTGGTTGATGAAGATTATAACTTCTAGATGATTGATGTTATATGGTTCAATCCATGTTTTTATGCTTTTTAGATCTAATTCATCATTCTACATGCTTTTGTTGACATATATGCATCAAAATATATACAAATATATATTATATAAAAATTCACCCTGATTTGCTCTCGAACCGGGAGCTTTTGAAAATGTCGCTACCCACTCTCGCTTCTGCTCCCGCTCCCTGCTCCCGCTCCCACTCCCAAGTAACCTTGCTCCATTGTGTATTGTCGATTTTGTCGGTCGTCTGATATAAAACTTCAGTGTAAACAAAGATTGTATCAGACTTTTGAGTACAGACAGGTCCCCATATGTCATGATGACCAAGTAAGGGACGAGATAATATCAGATAGTCCGTCCAATACTGTCTTCCATTTCAAAAGTAAATAAAATAGGAATCTGGTAACAATAGTTCTTGAAAGTTCTAAGCCGACTCTCAAATTGTGTAAATAGACCTCCAAGGCTTTCATTTGGGGCATTGTATCCGGGAAAGCTCATAGAGAGTCATAAGAATCTTTGAATTTTGGAGTCCTTAAGTCTTGAGTTTGTAATTCTCAGAAAGAGTAGTCCATTTGATCAATGTCTGTAAAATAGATTGGTGTATGCTCTCTTCTCGCCTTTAGAGGACCTTGAAGATAAAAAACCATCTATCTGTATTGGCTATATCCCAATTTCAGTCTTAATGAAAGTGTGTGTTTCCTGTAAGCTGCTTGTATAAATCATTGGGAATGAGATCCTGTAAGTTGAGGGTTGTACAGGCCATACAACTAAGTCCATATTTTTCCTAGAATCTGTACAACAACGTGCAGGTATGCTTCTCTGTAGTTTGGGGTTTTTTGGGGGGTTGAGTTCAACCAAGTTTAATTGTTGTAAAGTCTATATTTTCTCTATGGGTCATTTTCCCAATTAAGGATCCCTCACTGTTCTGATAAATAAAGTGTAGTTGGAGGGTAAATTTCTGTGCGAGAATTATTTCTTGTGTTTGCTTCTACTGAAAATTCAAGGTAAAATTACAGTGTATTTCTTATTCGTAAATTCAGATTTATTTTTCTGGCTTAATAATCTACTAGAAATATTAAATCAAATATGGACTTAGAAATTTAACATCAAAACACCCTCTAGCTTCAAGATATCTCTTATGGCATCAAATTGTGGAAGGATTAGTGTTGAACCATTCAATAGCTTCAACCAAATTTTCTCCATCTTCATTATATAGATGGTTGGATAAAATGGATTTGATTGAGAAATTAAATTAATAAAGTATTGAAAAAGTTTGCACCTTGAGGGATAAATCTAGAGTTAAGATTGATCTAGGCTAGTCTTAAATAAAGTTGAAGGATACAATCTAGACACTCTCTGTCTTTGAGACATCATTCATGGCATCAAGTGTTACAAGGATTAGTGTTGAGCCTTTCCATAGCTTCAATGAAGTATTCTCCTTCTTTATTGTGTTGATGATTTGTAAAATGGATTTGATTGAGAAGTTAAATTAATAGACTATTAGTTTTAATCTCTTTATCTAACTAGATGGGTTGAGCAAAATTTGGAATGCCCAAGTGGAGGCTAAGAAGTCTTTCTTTTTCTTTCCTTAGTATGTTAGAGATAAGCTCTGGGTCTTTGGATTGCCGAAATTGGTGTCCTCCCCCCTATTTGGCCCTTCTATGACAAGGACAAAAGTTTCATGATCTTGCACAAAATCTAGAGCACTTTGGCACTTGATTGATAACCTCTGCAAGAGATATGCCCCATGTTTTCATATCATATAGCATTAGGAGTTTTATTGTTGTTCCAATTTTCATGGTGCATAGTATTTAATTAGAAGTGACACTTTATAATTTTTTTTCGAGAGGAAAATTATGTTATGCACAATGTTGTTAAATTTAGAAGTATTTTTTCTTTTTAAATCGTCATATGGTTCTACTTGTCTTGTGTTGTTTTCAATGGATTTTTTGTTTCAATTGAGTCACGAGAATTTTAATAATCCCAAGGGGACTAAAAACTTCCATATTCCATTACATTGATACATTGCTAATGAGAAAAAAATGAAATTGGAACATTGGTGACCAAGCCGTTAATTTACCTTTCCAATCTTCTTCCTCTCTTTGTGTTTTTGAGTGTTATTGGATGTCTAGATTTCCAACTTCATTGCTTCCCCTATGCAGGTTTCTTATGCTAGTTCCCTTGTGAGGATTAGCAATTCCAATTCTAGGTTTGTTAATGTACAATATCTTGATTTGTTGCCGCATCACCTTTGTAGAGGGAACTTGCAATTCCAATTCTAGGTTTGTTAATGTGCAATATCTTGATTTATTACTCCACCTCACCCATTTAGCATCATTGCATTCCATTTTTACAATGATGCTTTGACAAGCCATTTTCTTACTAGGTATGAATTATCAACCACTCTTTCATAAAAATGGGAACCATGTTTATATTTTTTGTTTCATGTGAGGCTTTAATGTTTTTTCACAAAAGTACATGATTAAAGAGTTTCATAATGTTAAATACAGATGATATTGGATTAACATTTTAATGAAACAATGGAAATGATATTCTTATTTTTTATCACAGAAATTGAGTTTTAGAATGGTGTTTCTATATCATGTTAAAAATAGGAAGGAGGTAGTTTTACCTTTTTCACCTTGGACAATTATTTTATGCAGTAGTAAACACATTATTGAAATTCGTATGGAATGTCGTATTTTTCAACCATCATTTATCATGTCTTGCCTTTGCTTGGGATCTGTAGGTTTTTGTTATAAATAAAGGAGGTGAAGTTGAATGTGTCGCACTTGAAAAGGAAAAGCCCTCGTATAAAAGGCTCCAAGACATCCTGAAAGAGAAGAAAGGAAATATTGCAAATAAAGGTTGGTTTGGGAGGCTCATTGATGAATTTAATTTCAATAAGGAGTCTTTGAAATAATATGAAACATGCCAACATTCCATTCTTTAGTAGATAGATTACAGATTTTAATCTTTTTCATGAAGAAGGAGATTGATCCTTGTATTATATTGACATCATAACATTGATGGGAATTGTGTAAACAATTTATTTAAAGGCTTTATTATCACAAGAATTGGACATTGTATTTACTATAGTGAATGTTGCAAAGCTTCCATATTTCACAGCCTTGTTACTACATACAACAAACACATTTTCTCAAGAAATAAGACTAAAGAAATATAAAATTGTTAACACCTATAACAAACACATCATCTCATGAAATCAGATTAGAGAAATACCTTCGATATTTTTCAGTTATACTTCATTAGGATATACACCTAAAAATCAAAGGGCTCCATATCTCATATGCAAATCGCTAGGCACAGATAGTGACACCATCAAAGTTGGATATTAATATGTTAATTTTAGGAAAAAATATTGGTATAAAGCAAATCACAAAAAAATAAGATTTTGTTTTTCTTTATGGTTAGGGATTTGAAGGCTGAGCATGCTTTGTCACTTATCACTAATAATAACTACTTTGATAACATGTTACTTGAGTCCCCTTGATCAAACTTTATCTCAACATCATCTACTCAACATCTTTGTCAACTAACATGTAGAAATGTTTTTTAAATTTCATTAATGTATTTGACATTGAAACCATGACATGTCATTGAGAATTCATCCTTTTGTAATTGTTACCCCTCATATTTTCTAAGGAGTAAACTTGTGATTTTCATCACATGATAGGATTTTAGGGTGACTTATATGGAGCATTTGATGGACATACGATACACACCATGGAGTTTCCTCTATTCATGATAGTTTTGGCTTACACATACGCTTGAAGATGCTACTTCTATTTGATTGGATGGTGTTTTGGTGGTGGTGACTCACTTCTCCTTGTTGGGTTCATTGTGATACCTTATGGTTATCCTCCCATGTTCCTTTCCTTTGCATGATGAAGCACCTTCTTGGCACTTCAAGGTTTATTTTGGCATGACTGGATGTGTTTTAAGTTGTCTTTTATGAATTCCCTAGTCACTTGTTCAATTTTTATAGAGGTTGTTTTAGCCCTTTAATGGCTACTTTGACTTTATTGGATGGATGCTTATTGCATGAGTGACCTAGCTTATTGGGCTTGGTTTCACACTTGTATTTGGTTATTGTGATGCGGACTATGGTATTATGTGGAGCTTTGCCCCTATTTTCACACATGTTTAGGTATCTACCCATTTATCACATTACTTTATTACCTAATATGGGGTCTCCCCCTCATGCATGGAGTTAGTTGCATATTGTAACCACTTTACATGTAGATTAAGGGTTGTTAGTTGATTGTTGACTCCTTCCTTGTACATACCCATTTGCGCATTTCTTGAGGGTTGTTGCATATTAGAGATTGTGCTATGCTGTTAGTTGAGGAGGCATCCCACTATTTGGTGAGTCTCCATTGCTATTTCTAGTAGGGCATCCCTTATTTGCACATTTTTTCCATGCCTATTTATGGTGTGTCTTACCTATGGAGCTACGCTTGCCATTTATGGGGACTTTACTTGGTTCATGGCACACCTTTCACACATGCTTGATGGGACGCCTAGCTTGTGGGAGCCTCATTTGCACTGATTAATGGAATCTCCCATTTGGAGGATCCACAAATGTGATGGGGATGGGTTCTATAGCACATATGATGTAGCAAGGGAAATTTGTTGATCACTTGATGTTGCCATCCCCTCCATACATGGATTTGTTGAAGTATTTTGATGCTAGTTATCACCTTGGAGCTCACTCTAGATGATTGAGATGTCTACCTTGGAGAGTCTACACATGTATTAGATCACATTTGGGGATTTCATACCATAATTTATGTTGATGTTGACTTTGGAGGACATCTAGGAAGATGCTACTTGCTATTTTAGGGGTTTTTAGTTGATAAAAAAACCTAACTTGTCTCACCCTTCTTGAGTTTATCTTGTTGGAGGATGTTACATGGCATAACCACTCTCATTATTTTATATTGTTTGACTTGTTTCATGGATTTGGTTGTGTGAGAGCATAATCGTATTGTTTTCCTTGGAGGAAAATCTAGATCTAGAAATCTCCATGATTATTTTGTTATTCTTCTTGGGGGAATTAGTGGGTCTAGGAAAACAAATATTATTTTATTGTAATATGAGATGGAGCTAAACTCTATTTAAAGAGTATCACTCTCTATTTGTGGTTGGAAATTTTGTGAGGAGTTTTGTTGAATAATTTTTTTGAAGGATTAATCATAAAAACTTCCATATCAAGTAAATAACTTTATTATCTCAACATATATTCCTTTCCATGGGTCATATTGACAAGTACCATGTGAAAATTTCTAAATAGAAATTCAACTGCAGTGATTAATATTATTTCTTCTACTTATTATTTCATAAATAAGCTATTCACAATGTTCTTACGACAAATATCGAAATATATTCTACTGCAACCTTCACAATTAAAATATTGCAGAAAGTAAATGCAAAGAAAAAACACTGGCACAAATACAATCACAATGACAATTAATTTTGGACAATCGTCCCCGGAAAAACCCAATGTGGGAAAACCGGTGCAGCAGATAAGGGTTTCTTTATTATTCTTTAGAAAAATTACTTATTATTTCATAAATAAGCTATTCACAATGTTCTTACGACAAATATTGATATATATTCTACTGCAACCTTCACAATTAAAATATTGCAGAAAGTAAATGCAAAGAAAAAACACTGGCACAAATACAATCACAATGACAATTAATTTTGGACAATCGTCCCCAGAAAAACCCAATGTGGGAAAACCGGTGCAGCAGATAAGGGTTTCTTTATTATTCTTTAGAAAAATCTCATGTACAAGATACAACCAACAAAGCCGAAGTGAGAAAATTTACAAACGCTTCCCGACAAATCTCTGATCCAGGAGAAGTACTCCTCTTCCCTCTAATTCCTTCTGTGTCCCTTTGTGTCAATTTTCCCACGTTGGCCTAGCGTCAAACTGCCCACACAGTCCCAACATCAACCTGCCTCTGCGCTACGTCTTACTGTGTCAAGCAGCTTCTGCGTTGTCTCTCCCTACGCTATGTCTTCTTGCCTTGCACTCTCGAAAGATGTTGATGCCCTCTCTTCCTTTCTAACCTGCAACTCTCCCTTTGATTCGATTTTCTCTTGTTGAACTTCGAACAGTGAGAAAATCGATCTTACTCTGGTAACTGAGTATCTACCTCTGGTGTGTTCTCCAAGTTCCCATCAAGCCTTCTCTTATAATCCTCCTGTTGATCAATCAACGACCCATATTAGATCTTAATCAATGGCTAGGATCATATTGACTTGATCTTCGCCTTCTTCTAGCACCCATAGTTTAGATTAATACCCATTAATTATTTTAATTCCCTAAGTTTAGACTTACATCCCATTAAAAATAATTAATTATTTTAATAAAACTGTCTCCAGATGGAATTTCCCAAAACAATTTTTGGGTATTGGAGAATGCATGTGTCTAAGCCTCCCTGCAAAATTTGAGACTTAGAGCACATTTGCTGCTACTAGAAATCAACACTCCCTCTTAGCAAGGAATGTGCTCTAGCAATGCAACCTGCCGAAGCATTACTCTGTGCTGTAACATCTGCCTCTGCGATGTTGATGTCTGACATGTTGTCCACCAACCACTGCGCAAATGCTGCATCTGTACTGTTGCTGACCCTACCATTGTCAACACCGCATCTGTACTGCAACTCCCCCTACTACTTTAACTGAGAAATCACCTGTTTCTGCTATTGAAACAAATTCTCTACCATACCCACCTGCTCTCTAAACTGAATGAACTTAGCTCTTCCTAGAGCCTTTGTGAGTATGTCTGCAACCTGATCTCCTCCTTTGGGGACATATTATAGCTGTACTGCCGTACGCTGAACACAGTCTCCGATAAAGTGACATCTGATATCAATGTGTTTTGACTGATCATGAAATACTGGATTCTCGGAGAGTTTGATACAATTCTGATTATCACAACCCTAGTTGCTTCCATCCTTTTCCTGAACAAGCTCACAAGCATTTTTCTAAGGCATATAGCTTCGCATGTAGTTGTGCTAGTTGCCATATATTTCGCTTTAGTTGAGCTTAGAGCTGTCGACTTTTGCTTCCTGCTGCACCGAGATATCATCCTTGATCCAACACTAAAACATTACCCCGAGGTACTTTTTTTGGTCTACTGGACTACTTGCCCAATCTGCATTTGAGAACCCATTCAATCTGACATTCTCCCCTCGGGAGTATTTCAACCCATATTTGACTGTTCCACACACATACCTGAGAATGTGTATAGTTGTCGACCAATGCACCCTTTTTGGTTCCACCACGAACTAACTAAGAGTGTTGACAACAAAGCAAATGTCTGGCCTAGTGTTGACCAAATACATGAGTGACCCAATGAGTTGTCTGTACAAGGTGGGGTCCACTTCCTTGTCTCTTGATGCATCTATTTTCTTCCAGTTGGTGATCATGGGAGTAGCCATGGGTCGACAATCCTGCATTCTGAATCTCTGTCGCATATCTTCCTTGCCCAAGGAAGATCTCCCCATTCTTCTACCAAACTTCCAACCTTAGAAAATAATGCATCAACCCCATGTCCTTCATGTCGAATTCAGCTTCAAGATTCTTCTTGCAATCCTGTATGAGCCTAGACGACCCTGTTAAAAACAAGTCATCCACATATAATACCAGAATAAATGGCTCATTCTCTAGCATTAAGTAGTAGAGATTGGGATCAACATCACTTTTGACAAATCCCAACTGCTGCAAGTAACTATCAATCTGGCCATACCATGCTCTGGGTGCTTGCTTGAGCCCATATAGGGCTTTCTTTAGTCTACAAACATGAGTTATGAGTTTTAAAGCCTTTGGGTTGTTCTATATACACCTCCTCTTCTATCACCTTGTTCAAGAATGTTGTCTTGACATCCATCTGGTGAATCTCCCATCCCATTTGAGTTGCTAGGGATATAATGGATCTGATAGAGGTGTATTGAGCAACTAGGGCAAAGGTCTCTTCATAGCCTATTCCTTCTTTATGAGCGTACCCCTTGGCCATGAACCTAGCCTTGTACTTCTTTGTACTGCCATCTACATCATACTTGATCTTGTAGATCCATCGTGATCCTACAACTGATATATCCTCTGGTCTAGGTACTACTTCCCAGACATCATTCGTCATGATAGAGTTGTACTCTTCTACCATGGCATCCAACCACACTTGGTATTGAACGACTTCCTAAAAGCTGGAGGGTTCTTCAACCTGAGCTACCAATCCTTGGTATTTGTCAGGTTGTCTATGCTGCCTTTTCTCGGTTCTAGGAGCTCCAACAAACTCTTCTGCATCCCTCAATGTTTTCCGTACTTCTTCGCTGGTTCTACCACTGGTGGTGGGAGGCTCAATCAACTCCTCCTCCCGATCTTGTTGTTCCATCTGCTGAGAAATATCTGGATTTCCTCCTTTGGAGGAAATACTAATACTGGTCACTGTACTCGATCCAGGTGTCTATCGTCCTGCCTATCCTCCTTGTTGCCCCTGCTGCTCTTCGACTAGTTTAACATCTCTTGACTGATCTTCTGTAGGCATCTCACGAGATTTCCTAAAATCTTTACCCTCCATGAACTTTGCATCTTGTATCACTACAATCTTCCTGCTGCTAGGAATGTAGATTATGTATGCCTTTGAGGTCTCGCTGTATCCTACGAGATATCCCTTTTCTGCAGTCTGATCTAGTTTACTGCGCTTCTCGTCTGGAATGTAACAATATGCCACACTTCCTGATCCAAAATTGATTTTGGATATACTCCTAAATCTAAGTGGTCCTCACAGAGGAAAAATGAAAGTCCAATGAAGTTCCTGGAAATAGCCCCATTGCAGAGATCTTTTCCTTATGAACCTACTGCAATTTGAATGGGCTAAAATGGACTGAGGATGCAGAAGTTATTGCATGCAGAAGATGCCCAATTTCTTTGAAAAAAAGAGGCAAAAAACCCTAAAAATGGCAAAAAACCCTTAAAAAGGGAAATTGCATCGGAAAAGGGCAAAGGCCGGATTTACGCGAAGACGGAGGAAACTCCGATCCACTAATCCGATTGATCAGATCAGAGGTAGGCACATATGCGATATCAGAACTATGGAATCGGCGATTGTGATCATGCAATTCACCAATCGCCGATGATCGGATCGGTGAATCGGCGTTGGCAATACACAGAACCTCTGGCCGAGCGACGTTGCGATCGCTGATTTCGACGATCGATGATCGACGACCCCCGATGCCGATGAAAAGGCCGGACCCGATAAGATTTCAGAGCCCGATTGTATAAAATTTCAAGTCCGGAAAAAGGGCTTTTTCAATGTAAATTGCATTTTCGTTAAATGAACGAAAAATAAAAGAAAATGCGTCGATGCGATGAAATCAGAGCCGAAAGGGTTTGTTAATGCAAATATATAATATTTCAAGTCCGTCTAAAGCCACTTTTATGGGATTTTCATGTTTTAATGTATTTTTTAAATACAAAGGAAACAAGTGGATTTCGGGAGGACCGAAGGCGGTAAGAGGTTTTGGTCGGGCTCTGCTTGAGCACATGCATTCGCTGCCACGTGTCCAGGCCCCAGAGAGAGAAAACCACCCTTTTCGGGCGGTTAACTCCCGTACGCATGGGCCGCCCAAATGAACCACAGCCGTTGGATCTAGATCTTCCAGATCAACGGTGGAGATGCGATAAGCAATTAAAAGGTGGACCCGATGGAAATATAGTGCGGATTTATGAATATTTGAAATCCGATGAACAGTGTTTGGCAGATTTTTCCCATGTTTTGTAGCGTTTCTCTGTGTAAATAGAAAATGACTGTTTCTGGGGATTTCAAGCGCCGATGGGTCCATTCCATTACGGAACAGGTGGCCACCATCCCTGAAGGCGTTTAACAATGATTGCTAATGCTCAGAGGGGGATTCAAGCGGACAGAGGCTAGGAAGCCAGAGAGCCCGAGAAGGGGAAAATGAACAGAGAATCACCGATTGGCTTAAAAGCCATGAATGTCAGAGACAAAGAGGGGTTGTTGTTTTTATTGCTAAAACCGAGAGTAAGCCAAGCCAAAGTAGGAAGCTAAGGCAAAAGAGGCAGCGCAAAAGCAAAAAGGCAGCCAGGGGAGTCACTTGGAAGTCAAGTGAAAAGCTAAGAGGGCTGTAAACTGATAGAGAGCATAAAGGAGCCAGAGCCGAAGAGCAAGAGCTAGAGCCAGAGCCGAAGAGCTAGAGCCAGAGCCAAGAGCCAGAACCAAGAGCTAAGAGCCAGAGCCAAGAGCCAGAGCTTCAAGAGCCAGGGGATAAAATGGTGTCTGAACCCACTGTTTTTGTGTAAAACAACAAGAGTTGAGCCAAGAGCTTGTAAAAAGGACTTATACCATAATCCCAGAGAGCCTAGTTGAGTTGACTAGAGCTCACAGAGATGTAGCCCAAGAGTTGTGGGTGAACTCCTAATTAAATTGTTGTTTTTGTGTGATTGTTTATTGCTGCATTGTTTACTATTATATGCATTTATATATCAGTTTAAGCACATCAACTTACAACACAGACAATAGATTTTAAAGCATATAATCAGTTTAAAACAAACATAAGCATACACTATATTGTCAAGCATATTATCAATTCTGCATTGGTTAATCAATAAGACTTGGGAATATTTAAAGCTTTGGAAGTGGGAGAGGTTCTTGTAAGTTAGACAAGAAGCCTAAGTGCCCCATTTTCAGATCAAGTGGTATCAGAGCCTAAGTTTGGTTAACGACACCTTTAAGAAGGTTATATTAGAATGCTTGCTTAACAAAGAAAAGACTACTTGTCTGAAAGGTGCTTGAACAACAAGAGGCTGATTGTATGCTTGTTTTGCAGACTGACTATTTTCTGAGTTTTCAGAGGTAAAGGGAAAGCTACTGATAGCTCAGTTTGGGAAGGACAAATAAGAAGAAGGGCTGAAGGCATTCTTCTATCACAAAGGACCTCAAGGTAGTCCTTAAAGAACAAGAGGTTTGTTGCAAAAGGTTGCTTAAATAAGCTCTTCATTAATCTTGTTTGAAGTTCTTTGTTCATTGGCATAATGACAACTTCTACAAGTGTATCCTCGAATTCCTCTTGCATCACAAGACTCTTTGATGAATACATAAAGCAAGACTTGTTCATTATGATGGGCAAGGTGAGAGAAATGTATGAGAATGGATGGAAGAGTAGCATACTTAGAGAGCAATTGAATTCCGTGGAGGAAGAGAAGCAGATGCTTTCTGACAGACTGGAGGAAATGGAAAGCCAACTTCATATTGCAAATATGAACCTGAAGAGGATGCATGAGTTGGAGTCACATCTCTTTGTTGCCCAAGAAGCCCTGGTCAAGTATCAGCTTGAAGAAGAGGTAAACCATTCCAGTTTGTCTTCAAATTCTTCTAAGAATGCTTATGTTGGTTCTTTTCAAAAACATACTAGAGGCATAGGTTCCAAGCTAATGTCCAAGATGGGCTATGAAGGAAAGGGCTTGGGAAAGCGTGCACAAGGTATTGTTGAACCAATAATGGTTGAAGAAAGGCCTAAGTATTTGGGTCTTGGTTGTGGACAATCTTATGGAGAGAGTTCCAAAGCTGCCATGAAGGCCATGGAAACAGCTCCAAGAAAGAGTTACATTGCAGAGTGTGAAGATTGTGTTCAAGAGGAATGTAATGGCTTGAAACATCACTTGCAGGATGCAGGCGTTCAGAAGCACACATTTGAACCAGAGAGTTGTGGAAACTCTAACAACCTTGAATAGATTGATGGTGTTCCAAAGGGAGTCACTTTTTCATTTGATTCACCTCCTCATGAAGGCAATAAAGGTGAAAGAGGCAGGTATAAATCTGGTTCTAAACACATTCCTTTTGATTTTGCAAAGCATGGTAAATTTCCACATAAGCATGGGAAGAGAATTGTATGTTCCTTTTGTGGTTTGGATAACCATCATGTTTCTAGATGTTGGAAGAGAATGGCCACATACAGGAAACTTTTGAAGGAAAAGAAGCAAAGAGCCAAAGGTCCATTGGACAAGGAAAACCATGCTATCAAGATGATGCACATGTGTTGTACTTACTGCCATAAGCAAGGGCATCTTGCTGAAAGGTGTTGGACTCTGAATCCAACAATGCTTTCACAAAAGCTGAAGAAAGTGGAAAGAAAAGATGGCAAAAATGGAAAGGAAGTTTCCGTAAATGATGTGTTTCAAAATGACTCACATGTTGATGCTGATGTGCAGACAAAGGCAAACCCTTTGAACTGGATTGGTAAGAAATGGTTAGAGTTCTTTTCCAATTAAGGATTGCATGTCTATTGATGCATCTATTTGCATTTCCTTGTTGATGAGATGCAAGTTGCAGGTGTCTACCAATATGGTGAATGGAAAAAGGTTGAGTAGGAGACTCACTTTGTTGCTGCAACATTATATTTCATTTCAGCTTCGAAAGTATAGTGTGCTTAAGTGAACGTTGAAGGATGAAATGCATGCATAAGCATGATGTGCGTGAACACAGGGATGTTGATGTTTTCTTTGTATTTGAACATGTATGAGTAATTAACTTAAAGGGTTGATTGCTTTGTTGTAAACATGCATGTGATGTAATATTGACTTGAGAAAAGTTGATTTGGTCTCCAAGATGGAGATAGTGATGAAATGTTCATCTTTTGAAAGGAGTCCTAATGGTCATTTTCTACATGCTTGACTTGAAGGGTCATTTATTTAAAGGCATGTTTTGTGGGCTTGTTGTCTAGTCTATCATTTGTATGCAGATGTAAGATAGGGAGGTGTTCACAAGATGTGAAATCTGTTTCTTTTGTTGAAGCGGGAGTTTAGTCCATCCAGTTGTTGTCTGTATACCTATTGTTGTTAACAGTTGTTGTTGGCAGCTTTTTAAACAGGTATAAATGAAAGTTTTGTGGAGTAGGTGTACTTCACATTTGTTTGAGCCACCTTGGATCAATGATCAAGGCAGGGAAATTCAAACTACCTTCTGTAGGCATTTCAACAGAAGTTCTGCAGGAAGGCAAGGAGGAAGACAGTTCTTCCCGGGAAGACCAGCCCATCCAAGAAGGGAAGTGGTCAGAAACTTTGGTTCAGAGGCACTATGCAAGGCAAGTGTATGGAGGCTAAAAGAAGGGGGTGCTATTACTCTCAGGTACTGTTCAGATTAGTATATCAGTCTTTTGGAGACCAAAAGTTCTTTTAGTGGGAAGGTGTGATCCAAAATTGATTTTGGATAGACTCCTAAGTCTAAGTGGTCCTCACAAAGTAAAAATGAAAGTCCAAGGAAGTTCATGGAAATAGCCCCATTGTAGAGATCCTTTTCTTATGAACCTACTGCAACTTGAATGGGCTAAAATGGACTCAGGATGCAGAAGTTATCACATGCAGAAGATGCCCAGTTTCATTGAAAAAAAGAGGCAAAAACCCCTAAAAATGACAAAAAACCCTTAAAAAGGGAAATCACATCAGAAAAAGGCAAAGGCTGGATTTACGCGAAGACGGAGGAAACTCTGATCCGCCGTATGTGATATCGGAACTATGGAATAGGTGATTGCGATCACGCGATTCGTCGATCGCCAATCATGCGATACACTGATCATGCGATCGCCGATCGCCAATGATCGGATCAACGAATCGGCGTTTGCGATACATAGAACCCTTGGCCGAGTGACGTTCCGATTGCTGATATCGGCGATTAGCGATCGACGACCCCCGATGCCGATGAAAACGCCGGATCCGATAAGATTTCAGAGCCCGATTGTATAAAATTTCAAGTCCGGAAAAATGGCTTTTTCAATGTAAATCACATTTTCGTTACATGAACGAAAAACAAAAGAAAATGCGCCGATGCGATGAAACCAGACTCGAAAGGGTTTGTTAATGCAAATATATAATATTTCAATTCCGTTTAAAGCCACTTTTATGGGATTTTCATGTTTTAATGTATTTTTTAAATACAAAGGAAACAAGCGGATTTTAGGAGGACCGAAGGCGGTAAGAGGTTTTGGCTGGGCTCCGCCCGAGCCCATGCATTGGTTGCCACGTGTCTAGGCCCCAGAGAGAGAAAACCACCCTTTTCGGGCGGTTAACTCCCGTACGCATGGGCCACCCGAAATGAACCACAGCTGTTGGATCTAGATCTTCTAGATCAATGGTGGAGATGCGATAAGCAATTAAAAGGCAGACCCGATGGAAATATAGTGTGGATTTATGAATATTTGAAATCCGATGAACAATGTTTGGCAGATTTTTCCCTTGTTTTGCAACGTTTCTCTGTGTAAATAGAAAACGACTGTTTCTGGGGATTTCAAACATTGATAGGTCCATTCCGTTACGGAACAGGTGGCCACCATCCCTGAAGGCGTTTAGCAATGATTGCTAATGCTTAGAGGGGGATTCGAGCGACAGAGGCCGTGAAGCCATAGAGCCCGAGAAGGGGAATATGAACAGACAATCATCGATTGGCTTAAAAGCCATGAATGTCAGATACAGAGAGGGATTGTTGGTTTTGTTGCTAAAACCAAGAGTAAGCCAAGCCAAAGTAGGAAGCTAAGGCAAAAGAGGCAGCGCAAAAGCAAAAAGGCAGCCAAGGGAGTCACTTGGAAGTCAAGTGAAAAGCCAAGAGGGTTGTAAACTGATAGAGAGCAGAAAGGAGCCAGAGTCGAAGAGCAAGAGCCAGAGCCAAAGCCAAAGAGCTAGAGTCAGAGCCAAGAGCCAAAGCCAAGAGCCAGAACTTTAAGAGCTAGGGGATAAAATGGTGTTTGAACCCACTGTTTCTGTGTAAAACAACAGGAGTTGAGCCAAGAGCTTGTAAAAAAGACTTATACCACAATCCCAGAGACCCTAGTTGAGTTGACTAGAGCTCATGGAGATGTAGCCCAAGAGTTGTGGGTGAACTCCTAATTAAATTATTGTTTATGTGTGGTTGTTTATTGCTGCATTGTTTACTGTTATATGCATTTATATATCCATTTAAGCACATCAACTTACAACACAGACAATAGATTTTAAAGCATATAATTAGTTTAAAACAAACATAAGCATACACGACATTGTCAAGCATATTATCTATTCCGCATTGGTTAATCAATAAGACTTGGGAATATTTAAAGCTTTGGAAGTGGGAGAGGTTCTTATAAGTTAGACAAGAAGCCTAAGTGCCCCATTTTCAGATCACTTCCAAATATCCTGAGATGACTAACTTCTGACTTCTTCCCTGTGAAGACCCCTTTGGGCGTTTTCTTCCCCAATGCTCTATGAGGAGTTCTATTCTAGATATACATTGTTGTGTTGCAAGCTTCTACCCATAAATACTTAGGTAGATCCTGATCATACAACATAGCTTTGGCCGCCCCAACAATAGTTCTATTTTTCTGTTCTGCTACTCCATTCTTCTCTAGATTATATGGAGTTGTCCACTCTCTTTTGATGCCCTCCTTTGCGCATAAATCTGTGAAGTCTCTGTTTGTATATTCTCCACCATTATCTGAATGCAATACCTTTATCTTTTTCCCTGTCATATTTTCAACGAGAGCCTTAAACTCTCTAAATCAATCAAAGACCTCATCCTTAGTCTTTAAGAAATAGATCCAGGTTTTTCTAGAGTGATCATCAATGAAAGTGACGAAGTATTCGCCACCACTAAGAGCTCTTGTGGACATTGGACCATAGATATTTGAGTGTATCAATCCCAATACACATTCTGCTCTATTGTTACTTCTGGAAAAAGTTGTTTTAGCGTACTTCCCTACCACGCATCCTCGGCATAAGTCATCATGCTCACTACTAAGGGTTGGTACTCTTGTAATGGTTTTTTTGAGCATCCTGAGTGCTCCATGGTGTAAGTGTCCCATTTGCATATGCCATAATTCATTTCGTCCCTTTTCACCATTATAGTTGCTGCCTGTCAGTGCCATTGGTGACTCAAGCTACTGCGTATACAATTTGTTGCTTCAAATCCCAATTTGTTTTTTCTTCTTCCGGCTTGGATGCTTGACATATACTTTATTTCCTATGAAGTATACATCGTATCCCTTGTCCTGTAACTGGGACATTGAAATCAAGTTCATTCCTAATCTTGGCACACGCATAACATTGGTGGCTCGAATGCTGGTCCCTGCTTCCGTTTGAAATGCTATGGTGTGTCTCCCTATTGGAGTACATTTCGTTTTGTTTCCCATAGTAATTTGGAAGTCCATTTGTTCTTCTTGATAGCTCGAGAAATGTTCTCGTACTCCAGTGATATGAGCTGAAGGCCCGCTATCAATGTACCAAACATCTGCTGACACTAAATTTGCTAGGCATGCAATTTATTCTTCTAATCTAGTAGACAACTCTGAGACACTTTGAGTATTCATCTTGTGTCGATTTCTGACACTATCCTGCCCCAACAACTGCTGCAGGAAAAACTGCATCCCACCTGAGAAAAACCCTCTTCGTTGAATTTTTTGTTGCATTGTTTCTTTTGCCGCTGACAGATTTCGATCAGGAAAAATTACCTCTCTGTCGACTCACTCAAAGAGAGTTTTACCACGAAAATCTAATCCTCCTGGCTTGAACTGCGCAAACCGCTTGGAGATTCAAATTACTGCCCCTGTAGGAATTTCGAATTCCTTTCTTCCTTCAACGCTGGGTCTTCCGACTCTTTTCTTCTGCTTTACCTCAGCTCTGATACCATGTGAAAATTTATAAATAGAAATCCAACTGCATTGATTAATATTATTTCTTCTACTGATTATCTTAGAAATAAGTTATTCACAATGTTCTTACGGAAAATATTGAAATATATTCTACTGCAGCCTTCACAATTAAAATATTGCAGAAAGTAAATGCAAAGAAAAAATACTAGCACAAATACAATCACAATGACACAGTTATTTTTGGACAACTGTCCCTGGAAAACCCAATGTGGGAAAATTGGTGCAGCAGATGATGGTTTCTTTATTATTCTTCAGCAAAATCTCATGTACACGATACAACTAGAAAAATAGAAGTGAGAAAATTTACAGACGCTTCCTGACAAATCTCTGATCCAGGAGAAGTAGTCCTCTTCCCTCTGATTCCTTTTGCATCCCTCTACGTCAAAATGCCCACGCAGTCCCAGCGTCAAATTGCCCACGCAGTCCTAACGTCAACTTGCCTCTGCGCTGCCTCTTTCTGCATCAACCTGCTTCTGCGTTGTCTCTCCTTGCTTCGCGTCTTCTTTCCTTACACTCTCGAAAGATGCTGATGCCCTCTCCTCCTTTCTCACCTGCAACTCTCCCTCTGATTTGATTTTCTCTAGCCGAACTTCGACCAATGAGAAAATCGATCTTACTCGGGTAACTGAGTATCTGCCTCTGGTGTGTTCTCCAAGTGCCCATTAAGCCTTCTCTTATAATCCTCTCGTTGATCAATCAATGACCCAAATTAGATCCTAATCAATGGCTAGGATCATATGGACTTGATTTCCGTCTTCTTTTAGAAGTTTCACCCACGGTTTAGATTAATACCCATTAATTATTTTAATTTCCTAAGTTTAGACTTAGGGTCACATTAAAAATAATTAATTATTTTAATAAAACTGTCTCCGGGTGGAATTTCCCAAAATGATTTCTGGGTATTGGAGAATGCATGTGTCTAAGCCTCCCTGCAAAATTTGAGACTTAGAGCACATCTGATGCTACCAGAAATCAACATACCATGCTCCCCTACCACACTCATACAAGTTCCTTGGTTCACAACATTAGTAATTTTTCAATATAGTTTGCAATTGTCCAAGATCAAATCTTCGAAATACACAAGTCAGAAATCCACCTAATAAACCATCCACAAGTGAATTATACGACATCATTTCATTACAAAATATTTATTCATCAGAGCATATCCATGTGCATAGATAATAATATACACACACATGCATAATATAATTTGGTAATATATCTAAACATCATATGTCATTCATTATTTGAATCGTATGCTAGGGCACATTAAAAATGTAACTAGGAAGTATTGTCTAAATATGAATGACAAGTTCATGCAAGAGGGGCATTACACATGTACCCTCTTGAAACAAAAATTTGGCCCAAAGTTTCTTAAGTGAACAAAAATGGGTATTCAAGGCACATATATGTTGCATCCTCCCAAATGGTAGAACTTGGAATATGAAGATCACATTATACTTTTACCTTGTCCACTAGGTGAAACCTGAGTTGTCGATGTAATGGCCTGATATACATATTGGTTTTTCTTTCAAAACCCCCTTGTTTGTGACTTGCAAATGATTCAGTTATTTCAAATCGAGTAAGATGTATGTAAAATATAATATCTCAAAATAAATACATGAAAAATACTATGCACACTATGTAATATTGGTGGAAGAGTGAAGTGATATGTTACAGGTTTCGTCTTTTGCAAATTTTCAAATGGCCCCACAAACTAAGGGGAGATTTTGGATCCTTTCCTATATTTTATGGAACTTTTCTTCGGTTTAACTCATAGAAGGATGTGACCCCTCACTTCATAGTTATGATCCCTTCAATGTGCTCAACATAGCTCTTTTACCGATCTTGAGCTTCCTTCAATCATGATCAAATCAAGAATAATTGCTTTTCTACTTCTTGAATGATTTCTAATCCCACCATGATTCTATCTTCTAACCTATTCCAACCTAAGGGGGTGAATCTACATATACAAAAACACTCATGCATAAAGTTAATAACTTTATGAGCTCCACATGCATTCCCTTGTGTCATATTTCCGAGTACCATGCTCCTCTATCACACTCATATAATTTCATTATTTCACAACATTAATAATTTTTTTATATAGTTAATAGTTGTCTAAGATCAAATTTTTGACAAACACAAGTCATAAATCTACATAAGTATCATACACAATTCAACCATACCACATCATTTCACCTCAAAACATATAAATCATCACAACATTTCCATGTACATGGATAAAAATATATACACATTTGCAAAATATAATTGATGATGTGTCCAAAACATCATATAGGGCTCTTCCTTATACAAATCATATACCAACACAAATTAAAAAAAAAAAACCAAGAAGTCCTATCTAAATATGAATAATAAGTTCATGCAGGAGTGATATTACATGGTTGAAAAATTTAGTGTTTAGGTGATTTGGTTGATAGTAATAAGATTAGACGAAAAGGGATTGGAGAGAGGAAATGGTTGTCTGTGTTAGGGTTCACGCATTAGGAGCCTACACTGTCACAGAGGAGCACAAGCCCGCGAGAGAGGGAGGCGATCTAAGCAAAGTGCAGCGATTGACTTTTGTTCATAAGGCCTGGAGGAGGGGAGGAAGAATTTTTTATGTGTTTTCTTCTCAGTGAGAAACCCAAAATGATCGCGGGCTTTCTCTGCACACATGGATGGAGGGGTTTCCCTTTGCAGGGACCGGAGGGAAGGCACGAGATTGTGGAAGAAGCGACGCCTAAAGGGACACCCCAAGTGCAAAAGGGGAGCCAAGCATCTTACTTCTATGTTCTCTGCCCACACATGAAGAGGATCTTGCCTCTGTGGCGAATTATCTGAATTTTTTTCACCCATGCACAATCTTTCTCGAAGATGCATATTATTTTTTGGAATATATCGATGTCCACGATGGTCACTAGCCCAACAAATCAATTTGTTGCATAGATCTGCACATCCTCTTCTTAGCCCTGGAAAAAATTTCCCTTGGTAGGATGGATTTGTCCTTAAGTGAATCAAATCTGCTTTATCCACTCACAAATCTGGAACTAAGCCACCCCGCAAGATTATATCTAGGCTCGGTAAACAAAATCCTGGTAAAACCCGTCGAAGATAGTCCAACACTTATGGTGGGCAAGGGAGCATATTTCCAAATTTTCACACAAACTCTAAAAGGAAGATCGGTCCTCATTGAGGCTTTGGAGGGCCTTTTGGTGGAGCATCTGAAGAGGGATATTAAACAAGATTAGGTATTCCAATGGAGATTCAAAGCATGATCTTCACAGGTATAGCTTTGCAAGATGAATTTCTGCTACAAGACTATGGCATAGAATGAAAGTCCTCTATCATTATCAGTCTACAATTGTGGGGTGGTTTGCCTAAGAAAATTGATAGATCCACATATTTCAAAGATATCCTTAAATGTAAGATGAAAGTTCTAGTCAAATCATATCAAAATCTTAATATTCTTGGCCCCTACTTTTTGGTGTTGAAATGTGTAACTAGGTTCAGTCTTCATAATGTCTAATATTTTATATATTTGATGTAAAGAGAAAAAGAAATTTATTATTGTCATTCTTGATGCATGGGTTTCATGCTCAAGACAAATTTATTTGTAGGTCAAGCACCCATTGAATGCTTCTAAGAATTTTTCATGAAGCCACGGAGGCAAAAGAGTCATTTTCACACATGTAAGACCCCTTTGGGCATGTTATATCATTTATGTAAAGTCAAAAGTGTCATAGAAACCCTCCAAGACCATGTCATCATGCAAAGAACAAGTCGGCCTCATGGACAAAAATTCGACCTCCTTAGAAGCCTATATATAAGAAGGAACTCGACCTCATTTGGAGAGAATGCAAGCAAGTTCAATCTCCTCTAGAAAGAAGCTGCAAGACAAAAGGAAAAGGACGAAAATGGAGGAAAAGAAGAAGATAAGAAAGATCAAAGTTTTAGACCTCTCTCTCTCTCTCTCTCTTGTTAGGGTTTCTCAAGTAGTTGCTAGACCAAAATTGCAGAAGTTACAAGGAAAGTCGAAGTTGCAGAAGAAGTTGTTAGGAAAGTCGAAGTTGCTAGAAGTTAATTAAAGTTTGTAGGTCGAAGTTGCTGGAAAGAAAAGTTCATCAAGAAGGAAGTTGGCTTGGTCTTGGAGGGGTCTTTTGTCAAGGGTCTGAGGTCTTGGAATTCGTCATTTGAAGTTCTATAAGAAGAGAAGAGTTCTTGTGGGTTTTCCTCTCAAGTGGGGAGGTTTTGGCCTTGGATTACAACCTACATTTTGTGTCTTCTTGTCTCATTGATCTTCATAGTTTGATAGTTGTTTGATGATAATAACACTAACAATAATCGAGTGAAAGAAAAAGCTAATCAAGTTAAGTAAAAATCCACCACAAGCAGTTATCAAAATAAGAGAAATTACCTAATCTAGTTGCACCTAGATTTATAAACATGGTGTCAGTGTTGAAAGATGTAACTAGGTGTGGTCTTCATAAATGTATTGAAGTCACAATGAAATGTACTTATCAAAATAATGACGAAAATATTATTATTATGACTTATTAAAGCATGGGTTTCATGATTGGGTCATCATGTTTTAGGCTAAAGTCCCCATTGAGGACTTCTAGGATTTATTCTGAGTCATTAGCGTCATTGTACATAAAAAGAATTATTTTTGAGTCAAAAATGAATTTAGTCTCCTCCACACCAAGTCGGCCTCAAGAAGATAAAGTCTGCATCAAGAAGAGTAATTTGACCTACCTAGAGAGCTATATATAGAAGGCAGTTCGAATTCATTTGGAGCATCTCACTCTCTCACACATAGTTCGATATCTAAAGCTAAAAGCTAGGAAAGTGCAAAGTTGGAAAAGGGCTGGAAAGGAGTGCGAGTTTTTGGAGGAAGATAGAAGACCTAAAGATCAAAATTTTGGGACAACTATCACTCACTTTTGAGGTGTATCAAGGGAGATCGATTTTTTCCTAGTTTAGTCGAAGTTGTTGCTACTACTGGGTCAAAGCTACTAATCCATGTTGATGCTGCTAGGGTGAATTTGCTTTTGAAGGGTTATCATCTGCAAGAAGGATTGAGGGCTGACTTTATGTGGCGGAAGTCTTTGTCTAGGTCAAGATTCTTGGATTATCTCGAGAAATTATTGAAGGAAGAATTGTTGACTTGGTTTTCCCCTAGATAAGGTTTTTCGATGGATGTCCACCTACATATGTTGTCCTTGTGTTATTGTTTTGGTAATTGCTTGATGAACTAAAAGATAAAATAAGAACATAAAGATAAAAGAATCACAAGTAATTATCTATATAAGAAAATCTTTCTGCCTTTCTGATTTTCTAACATGGTATCGAAGCTAAGGTGAAGGAGGAAAAAGGCAGTTTTGAGTATCTACTGAAAGGAGTCAAAAGGATTGATCAAGGGATCATATAAGGAGCTCTTATAAGAGATGAATCTCACTATCTTCAAGGACACTGTCTAACACAATAAAGAATGAGAAAAACATGGAAGGAGCATCAAACTATAGGTCTTGGAAGAAGAGAATTGACCTCATTCTTGAAAAGAACAAGATCTTGGATTTGGTCAAAGGAAAGGTGAAGAGACCTACCGAAGAATCCAATGATGCAGATAATGTGAAGTATAGAGAATTGGAAATATTGGTCTAGTAGCAAGTTTGAAGAATGAGTTAAGGACTGCAAAAATGACAAAGGATGATACTGCGGCTTCTTTCTTTGTGAGGATATCTAGATTTAGAGATGAACTTCAAGCCATAGATGAAATTGTATCGGAAAAGGAGCTAGTAATCACTGCACTATTGGGATTACCACCTACTTGGAGTTATTTTGCTTTAGGTCTCAATTGTTGGAAAGAAGTTGCTACCTTTGAGCAATTGTGGAATGCTTGCACCCAAGAAGAAATGAGAATTTCATTAGTATCCAACAATGAAGAAGAAAATTTTCAAATGCATACTCTACTTCTCACAAGAAAAGGCACTCCAGGAAGTCCAGAGGGCCAAGAAGGAAGGTCGATATATCCAAGATAGAATGCTACCAATGCCACAAAATGGGCCATTATAGAAGTGTTTGTCCTGACAATCTGAAGAACAAGATAAGAAGCAAAGGCCAAGCCAATGTTGCTGAAGAAGGATCTCCAAAGAAGACTAAGCCAGAAGAACTGGATATAAGGGACTTACACTACTAAGTCCTTTGATCTAAATTTTAGTTATTTTTTATTTTTAGTATTTGTAGGTTTAACATATTTTGGAAAAAAAAATTATTTGTTCTTAAGGTTATATGTATCCCTCAAGCTTGGAGGGAGCCCTCACCAACCTCCAAAGATAAGTATCTTATTACCATTTTTCATTCTTAGTCTTCCTTACTTATCTAGTTTTGTTTGCATTAAATACTAATCACATTTCTACTCTTATTTTCCTTGTTTAGGAAAAACTTGTTGAAAACTCAAGGGGGAAGGCCTCATAAGACAAATTATTGAAATTACAAAGTTTGTTAAGAAACAGGAGGTATGTTTTGAACTACAAGCTTTTACTCTCCTCGTGATATTCATTCTCGATAAACTATTACTAACATATTTTTTCTAGCTTTCTTGAATATTACAGATTATTGATTAGGTGATTCATCATTAGATAGATCTACCCTCCTCATATCTTTGATTATTCTTGTGGAACCCTAAAAAGGTTTATTGTGAAAACCCTAACTTATGGGTATGTTGATGATTATGTATGAAACCTTAGCCTATTTAGGGTTATTGTTGAAGTTAAAAGAAAATGTTTGATGCTTTGATGATGTCATGTTTTGGGTTTTGGTATGGTTATGCAAACCCTAACTTGTTAGAGTTGAATCGTAATGTCTAAAATCTCGAACCTTTGAAGTATTGATAATTTAGGGTTTTCTATGTTCTGTATTGAAACCCTAGACCATTAGGGTTTGGCAGGGTGTATAAGCAAGACCCTTATAATGTCCGAGAAATAAAATCCTTGGCATATGTGTGTTTGTCTGATCAAACCCTAGTTTAATCAAGTTTGTTATATGTCCAACTTTTTATTGATATTTGTATTGTTGGGTTTGACTAACACATGTTATAATATGCTTGTGCATGATGATGGAATCTTAGATGTATGAGTTGACCTAATTGTTGATGGTCATGAGTCCTAGGGTTGGAACTAATTCCTAGTTGAAGTTTGATTCTCTAGGATGATAATATTTGTGAATTCTATAGTTTTGTAACTAAACCTTAGCAAAAGTTAAACTCTCTAATATATGATGTGATATTCTGGGATTTATGAAAAGTTGATAAAGTCCGAAATTGTATTGTGGCTATTGGGAATTAGTAAAATCTAGGGTCTACAACAAACCCTAGTGGAAACAAGTCATGTTGTTACTTTGAATTGAGATGTGATTAGTTTTGGTTGTTAAAAGCTCATGTATGACATCTAGGGTTTTCGCACTAAACCTTAGTAGGTGGTCTAACATATGAATTCTAAAATTGTTAGACACATTGTATTTGTTTGAATTTTTTCTACGGTTTGCAATATGTTTGTAGTAGGGTATGTCATACCTCTGGAAGGAACATTGAAACCGTAGATGCAATGAAGGTTGTTATGAAATGGTCAAAGTCTTGATGAAGTAGTTTATGGTTTATGACAAAAACCCTAGCAAGAAGTTGAAGTGTATGTATTTATTGTTAGTAACCAAGTGTGAGTATTTGATGTCTAAAGTTGAATGCTTCCATGATTTTGATATGGTTAACTTCATGCTTCTATAGATTTGGTTATACTTGCTATCTAAGTTGTGCAGGTACATAATCTTGAAGATGGTGAAGGTATTTGTAAAGTAAAGTTGATGTGATAAGCATGATGTGAATAATGATTGTCATGATAACTTTGATAAGAAGGATGGAAGCCATGAAAGATTCTCCAATGTCGTAGAAAAGAAGTTGAGCCCCCTAAGTTAAGAGGGAGCTTGAATGAAAGAAATCTCCCTAAGTTAAGAGGGAGCTTGGATGAAAGGAATCTCCCTAGTTGAGAGGGAGGTCATATCATAGTCATGATGGACACCTTGAAATTGGAAAATGTATTTTGAAGGGCTGCTAAGATAGGAAGATGCGGATCTATTAGTAGAATGTGTTGCTGCATAAAAAGTAGGAAAGGAAGTTGCATGGTTGAGGAATCTTCTGTTAAGATTCATTTGGAAAGATCTAAGTCCTACTGTGAAAAGTAGAGAAGCAACATCCGTTGTTTGAAAGACCTCAGAGGTTTTTATTCATTTATGTACATTTGAAAGCTTGTTACTGATTGGTGTTGTGTTTGTACAGGTAAATCTCTCGAAGGTTTGATAGCATGTTTTACATGCTTAGGGTTATCGATCAATTTGATCAAGAGAGATTTGTTGCCAATTTGTTTGATCGAGGAGGATTTGTTACCGATTGGAATAATCGGGAAGTTGAGACTTTGTGTGTGAAACACATTTCCTGGGTGGACATTTGGTCGACACTTTGTGTTGATGTCTAGTTCCCAAAGTAGGGAGGGCGGTGTTGATCATGGAGATATGACCTCAGATACGCACTTAGATCCCTAGGTTGATGGTTAGTAAGTAAGCCTGATAGTACCTAGAGAGGCTGAAAGCATTAGTCCCTCCTAGTCACACATGGATAGATTGCCTTGGTCAGGAATCTATTCCATGGCATTACGGTGCCTAAATTGTTGGAGGACCTTGGATAGATTGCCCTAGTCAGAAATCTAGTCCATGGCATTGCAGTGCCTAAAATTCTTCATGATTCATGTGTTCTGAGATCTTCCTTGTACTTGTACTGATTAATACCTCCCTAGTTAAGAGGGAGTGTTGAAATATGTAACTAGGTTTGGTCTTCATAAATGTATTGAAGTCACAATGAAATGTACTTGTCAAAAGAATGAAGAAAATATTATCATTATTATTATTATTATGACTTATTAAAGCATGGGTTTCATGCTTAGCTCATCATGTTTTAGGTCAAAGTCTCCATTGATGACTTCTAGGATTTATTTTGAGTCATTAGAGTCATTGTACATTAAAAGAGACCCTTCTAGGGCTTTCGAATCATGCAAAAATAATTATTTTTGAGTAAAAAATGAATTTAGTCTCCTCCGCACCAAGTCAGCCTCAAGAAGAGTAATTCAACCTCCTTGGAAGGCTATATATACAAGACAATTCGAATTCATTTGGAGCATCTCACTTTTTCACACATAGTTCGATATTTGAAGTTGGAAGCTGGGAAAGTGCGATGTTGGAAAAGGGCTGGAAGGAGAGATGGAAAGGAGTGCGAGTTTTTGGAGGAAGATAGAAGACCTAAAGATCAAAATTTTGGGGAAACTCTCACTCACTTCTGAGGCGTATCAAGGGAGATCGAATTTTTCCTAGGCTAGTCGAAGTTGTTGCTATCGCTGCTACTGGGTCACAACTGCTACTCCATGTTGATGCTGCTAGGTCGAAGTTGATTTTGAATGGTTATCATCTGCAAGAAGGATTGAGGGCTGACTTGGTGTGGAGGAAGCCTTTTTCTAGGTCAAGAGTCTTGGATTATCTCGAGAAATTATTGAAAGAAGAATTGTTGACTAGGTTTTCCCCTAGATAGGGGTTTTGCCCTGGTTGTCCGCCTAAAGATAAAAGAAGAACATGAAGATAAAAGAATCACAAGTAATTATTTATATAAGAAATTATTTCTGCCTTTCTGATTTTCTAACGATTAGAGTTAAGGTGACGAGACAAAAATAGGCAGCTTGAAGATCATCAATTGAAGAAGGATGCATAAGGTCCGAGCACAAGGAGATCATCAAGAAGGAGTAATTCGTAGAACCCAACTTGTCCAATTTAACCAGACAATAAATTTGAATTAAAATTTAAAATTAAATGCAGAGGAATACCTGGAATTCAGTTTGGAGATGTTCCTTTCCTCATGTAGCTCCCGCTCTGCTACCAAACTGTCCGTTTCCTCCCAACCTCTCTAGAATCAACCTCTCCGGTTCCCAGACCTATAAGACTTCGAATTAGAGGTCTTCTAGCTCCCATGCCCAAAATTCCAAGAACAAATAAGGCTCAATGCTACTCTTTGTTTGTGACTTCCTCTAAATTTTTTTCTCTAACTATGAGTTACTTTTCTTCCACAAAAAAAAAACCCTCTTGTATACCTCCAACCTCCCCTTATATTCTAAACTTCATCGTTTTTCAACCCTCCACCGCCCCAACAATGAGGCATGATTTCTTTCCTTTTGTTTGTTACATGGCTCCTCACAACATCTTAAAGAGGTGGTCATACTTTATACATTGACATTCACCACTTAATATCTCATTCAAGTGATATTTAACTAAGTTAAGGAATACCTTTTATTAAATAAATGTTTAATATTTTATTAATTTATAGCAGACTTATATGGTTATTTCTTTTACAATAATATAAATTTCTCCTTTTTCTTTCCTTTCTTTTAATAGTTAGTTCCTTCCATTTTTAAATTTAATAATTCAATTTAGAATTTATAGATTTATATAGTTAGCTCTATGTTTCAAGTAGAATCACCCTAGGGTCTTGGGTTGAGAACCCCAACAGAGCGGAGGGCATACAACATAAAGAGGCACATAAATAAGTAGTCACAATGCTTAAACTACTGAAGTAGGAAGAAAACGTATTACTCGAAGGTCCTACGTTTGAGGTCGTTCCCGTAGGGTCCAAACCCTCTGCTTCTTCCAATGCCTTAAAACCCACAACTCATTCAAACAAAGCATATACAGCAACAGGAATAAAAAGCATGTTCATGATATAAGTGTTAGATCATATAAGAATATAAGCAAATAAGCATTAATGTGATATTTTATAAGCAAATCATGACATAAATTAATGCATAAAGACCATAATCATCAGGAACAAGACAACGCCTCTTTATTAATGTAAGCTAAATAAAATACAGAAGAACTACAACTTGAGTCGTATGCCGGCTCCAAGAGAAACCGTCTTCCGGATTTGTCCTGCCTAGGCCTCAATAATCCTTCTCCATAAGTATACACAAGGATGTCATGAAGGGATGATGGACATCTCAAGAAGGAAACAAAGGTTTCCTATGACTTGGGAGTGCAGAAGGCACAGGGGTATCTTCA
Source organism: Pinus tabuliformis (assembly GCA_031772625.1). Classification (NCBI taxonomy): domain Eukaryota; kingdom Viridiplantae; phylum Streptophyta; class Pinopsida; order Pinales; family Pinaceae; genus Pinus; species Pinus tabuliformis. The sequence goes on along the minus strand of CM062814.1, from coordinate 239,696,813 downwards.
GACTTGATCAGGGATGTAATCAACTATAATATAATATCTAATATTTTCTCCTCCCTTAGGCCTTCCCATGGAGGTTTATTTATGCTTCTACAAATTAGTTGTTGTTGTTGTTTTTTCCTCCAGTTGGGAAATAGTTGGGCCACGGGCTATAGTAGGTGAGTATCAGGTCAAACCCATAAACTCCACCTGAATTAAGGGAGATTATATATTTTTTAATGTTTAAACACATATACACGGGTTGGGTATACACTGACCAGCGTGTACACACGCTTTAGATAGGGAAAAATCACGTATAGGATTTAAAACATTGTTTTTTAGAAAATGGATCAAGTTTGATAGGGAAGGATTGCACTAGGCCATATCATAGAGCATCAAATCTACCAAGGGTGGTAAATGGTGCTATAACACTCTTTTCATTTGATATGTAAAATATAATATATAATTCTTTTTAGTTAATCAAATCCTTTGTATTTATATATTTTTGAATAATGTACTAGTTATATTATGATGGTGGTATAACAAATACTCCACAACGTATATTCATTAGATTATGGTACGCTGGCATTGACTTACTGTTTTGATAATAAATTCATTACCTTATACTTGGACATTTTCCATAATTAGTTAGTACGCATACTAGTGCAGTACATGTGAAAATTTCAAAGTCTAGAATCCTACTGCAACAACTAGTATTATCTCTTTTATTTGTTAAATAAACTAAACAAATTATTTGCAGTTTCTTGCAGCAAATATCGAAATAAATACGTTGCATTCTTCACAAGTTAATAATATGGAAAAATAAATTCAAGAAAAATTATGGAGATGCTAGCACAAATATAAGCACATTAACACATTTAGTTTTGGACAATCATCCCCGAAAAAACCCAATGCGGGAAAACCAGTGCATCAGATGAAGTTTTCTTTATTAATTTTCTACAATAATTCATGTACAAGATATCAGACAACAAAAATAGAGAAATAAACACTAAGAGAAATTTAGCAATGAATTTCTCACTCTCCACAGCGATTCTCTGACCTCGAAACAGACCCTCTGCCCTTACGATGGTCTCACTGCGTCATCCTTTACGCGTTGACTACATAGTGCCCTGATGAACTACTTCCTCTCTCACGCCGACCCTTCTATAATTTATCTTGCACTCTCAAACTACTGCCGGTGCCCTCTCTCTCACTTGCAAACTCACCCTCTAGCTCTATCTTCTCTTGCTGAATTTTAGCCATAGAGAAAATCGATTTGCCTGAGCAACTGAGTATCTTCACTAGTGTATTTTCTCCAAGCCCCATCGAGTTTCTTCTTATAGTCTCTTTTTGAGGCATCAACGACTAAGATTAAAACATAATCGATGGCTAAGATTAACTAGAACTTGATCCATGTCTTCTTCTAGAAGATTCTCACTGTGACTGAATTAATACCCTTTAATTAATCAATTTTCCTAAGTTTAGACTTAGGCACCATTAACAAAATTATAATTTAATTAAGTTGTCTCTAGGTGGAATTTCCAAAAACAATTTATGGGTTTTGGAGAATACATGTATTCTATCCTCTCCACCAAATTTTGTGCCTAGAACACATCCAATGCTACAAAAATTAACACTCCCTGTTAGCGAGGAATGTGTTTTAGCGTTGCAACCCACTGAAGCAACACCTTGATCCTGCACCACCTCTTGTCACGCCACTGATGTATGGCTGCTCTGGCCATCAACTATTGCGCAACTCTGATATGCGTTGCATTAGTGTTGCTGCTGACCCTGCTATACTGTTGTCAACCCCTGCATCTGCACTATAACTCCCTCTCATCTGCTGTTGCTGCAACTGAGAATCCATCTGTTTCTGCTACTGAAACAGGTTCTCCACCATACCCATATGTTCCCTGAATTGGATGAACTTAGCTCTCCCTAGATCTTTCGTGAGTATGTCTTCTACTTGATCACTTGTGGGAACATACTGTAGCTAGACTGCCCCACGTTGAACACAATCTATGATGAAATGATATCTGATATCAATGTGCTTCAACCTATCATGAAATAATGGATTCTCAGAGAGTTTTATATAACTCTGATTATCACAGTGAACATTGGTCGCTCCCATTTTCTTCCTGAACAAACTCACTAGTAGTTTCCTAAGCCATATGGCTTTGCACGTAGCTTTGTTGGCCACCATATATTCTGCTTCTGCTAAGCTTAGTGCTACTGACTTCTTCTTCTGGCTGCACAAAGAGAACATCCCCGATCCAACATTGAAGCAGTACCCAGAGCTATTTTTCCTGTCCACTGAACTACCTACCCAATCTGCATCTGTGAATCCGCTGAATCTGACCTCATCTCGTCGAGTATATTTTAACCCAAGCCCGAATATTCCATGCACATACCTGAGAATGTGCCTAGTTGCTGCACAATGTAGCCTTTTCGGTTCCACCATGAACTGACTAAGGGTATTGACAGTGAAGAAAATGTATGGCCTAATGTTGACCAAATACATGAGTGACCCAATTAGCTATCTGTACAAGGTGGGGTCGTGAAGCAACAAAACTGATAGCTTGTTGACTTAATGTAAAAATACGCAAGATGTATTTTGTAATAATAATTTATTATATATATAGATGTACAAGTAATGAATGTTACAATGAGGATCCGCATATATATACCTAAGAAGGTGTCCTTTTGTGACTGGGCATGTCTTTTAGACATGCCTTTTCTCTTAACTTAATGACTATTTAACATAATCAATATTTGATTATTTAATATTTACATTTATTTTATTTATTTACTTGTTATGAATTATGTTCATAGGGGAGGATGGCGGCGCCTTGAAGCTAGGGTTTCTGTGCACTGTTACAGACACAGAGCTGGAAGCGAATAGGTCGAGGCTAGCGGTTTTACTCAGAAGGGGACAAAATCTGACCCTACAGATGGTCAACGAGGGGTCCATTGGGACCCCTTCTTTTAAACAAATAGTCATGCAGAAGCAGAAACTAACAGCGCAGGAAGGAGTCAGAATTTCAGGATACGAAAGACTCAAGCAGAACAGCGGGAAAAACAAGGAGAAAAAACAAGAAGAAGGCAGAGAACCCAGCAGCAACCCACAAGTCAATGAAAAAGGAGTTGAGGGTTTGGAGAATAATGGAAAAAATGCCACCACAGGACAAAAACTTACAGTTCATAATGAGAAGCAGTCAAAGGAGAAGGGGGAACATAGGGAAGGCCCCCAGGGGAAAGAAGAAACGGAAGGTGAAACCAGCTCGAACCCCAGCAACCACCCAACAGCGAACGGAACCTGCAAACCTAAAAAAGCAGAGACCCTTAGAGTTGTCATAGTAGATCCGGAGATTCAAGCTTATCGAGAGCACATGGCAGAGCATGCAGTCATTTGCAAGTTTATGGGCTTATGGCCAACTGAAAGAGCTCTATGTCAATGGATACGACAACACTGGAAACCCAAGGGCGATGTGAAACTACACTTAGGAGCAAAAGGCTTCTTCACGGTAGTGTTCACCAACCTAGAAGACAAGGACAGAATTTTTGATGGAGGCCCGTATTTCTTTGCTTCAGCAGGTCTCTACATGCGGCCATGGAAACCAAATTATGTTCCAGAAAGAGAAACTTTCACTCAGGTACCAGTATGGATACGACTGTTTTCTCTTCCCATAGACTATTGGGGTATTTCAGCACTGAAACAAATTGGGGATCGGCTGGGTACTTTTGTCAAGGCCTCAGAAGCGACCATACAAAGAAAATACACCTCGTGTGCAAGAATCTGCGTGGAAATGGATGTATCCGGTGCTCTACATGAGGGTTTATGGCTAGAGTACAGGGATGAGGATTACTTCCAAGCAATAGACTATGAACAAATTCCTTTTCGCTGTCGAAAATGTCATGAGCATGGACATCTAATGAGGGAATGCCCTCTGAACAAACAAGAAGAAGTTATTAAAACAGAGCAAGCAGATAGAGGCAGAGATAACTTTGTAAAACCCAAGATAAGACAAAGAGCCAACCGAAGAAGAACAAACAGAATAGAAACAGAACGAGGGAACCACAGGAACACTTTTGAAATCCTAGAGTTAGACACCTACTCAGATGATCTGCATAAAGCTCTCACCTCCAATGGAGGGCCAACAGGTAAAACTGGGCAAACCACAAAAGAAACAGAAGAAATCATTATTAGCACAGAAGTCCAAATGAAGGAGCAAACAGAAGAGCCCGAGGAGGATGCAGACATGCTCACCAGCGATGGAGGAAGCGATGATTTAGAACTGGAGGAGGTTCTAGCAAGGGAAGGAATGAATCTACCAGTCATGGCAGAGAACTGGAAATCTCGAGGCATAGAAAACGTGCCGGAAGAAGAAATCAGGAAGGTCAATGAGCTATTCATAGCAAGGCAAAAAGCAGAGTTAGAAAGACAAAGTAGAAAGTTAGGTATAGCAAGAGGAGCTGGGAACCACCCAAAGAGTCTCCTCTGCAACTCAACAAGATCTAAGCAAAAAAAGAGGAGAGGACGGAGAACAAGTGGTGAAGCTCTGCAGGAGCTTGGGATATTAATGATAAACTCAGGGAAGATGAAGGCTCTAAATGCCTTCCCATCTTACCAATAATTCTTCTAGTTAATCATGAAAATCATATCATGGAATGCAAGAGGGCTAAACAGCCAAGCAAAGCAGAGAGTTCTGAAAAGGAAATTTCAGAAAGAAAAACCGGATATCTTTTTCATTCAGGAAACTAAAAGTAGCAATACAAGCATGGCTAACATCAAAAAGAAGCTTGGCAATCACATTAATTATATGGAAGTAGAAAGTCAGGGGCGAGAAGGAGGTTTAGTCACAATGTGGGACTCAAGAATGTTTCAAGTCATCTCAGCAGAAGCAACCAGAGCATTTATAGCTGTGGAAGCCCAACCCACAGGTAACTCTGAATCCTTCTTATGTATAAATGTTTATGGTCCCCAGAAGATAGAGGATAAAATAACCTTTTTAAATTCTCTGTCAAGTTTAATTTCTAGACATCCTTATTCCAAATGCATTATGGGGGGTGACTTTAACATGATAACCACCCTTCTGGAGAAGAAAGGGGGAATAAGAAAACTCAGTAAGGATGCGGAATTATTTACAAATTTCATTGATAATGCTAAACTGGTGGATATCCCACCTAAGAGTGGTACTTATACATGGAATAATAGACGAGGGGGCGATAGGCTGATTGCCTCTCGTCTGGACAGATTCATCATCTCTGAGAGCATCATTATGAATGGTATTCTAGTTGAGTCAGACATCCTTCCAAGTGGAGGATCTGACCACTGGCCAATATCTTTAATAGCAGCTATCCATGGCACCCCAAGGAATAAACCTTTCAGATTCGAAAAATTTTGGTTGGATCACCCCAACTTCCTCAATCTGGTGGAGAAATGGTGGTCTGAACCTGTGATTGGAGGGGGATCCAAAATGTTTAACCTTCAGAAGAAACTAAGGTACACTAAAGCCAAAATTAAAGAATGGAACATTACGGAGTTTGGAGATATTTTTAAGGAAAAAACCTTGATAGAAGATAAACTGGAACAGATTCACAAAGCGTGGGCTTCAGGGCACAACAGTGAGGAGTCTGTAGAGCAGGAAAGAGATCTAACTAATCAGTGGCATACACGATGTCAGCAGGAAGAAACTCTTTGGAAGCAGAAATCCAGAATTCGGTGGCTTAAAGAGGGTGAGCAGAATACCAAATTTTTTCACAGATCTGCTCTAGATTACAGAAGTGCGAATAGAATTCTAGAACTCAAGAATGAGAATGGTGAAACTTTAAAGAATCACCAAGACATAGCGGCTTTACTAACTAGGCATTTCAGCAGTATTGCCCAGGAACCGCTAGCAAACAGAGAGGATGCCATAAAGGAGCTCATCTCGGCCATCCCCAAAACTATTACCGGCGCTCAGAACTCAGCTCTAAGCAGAGAAATAACCTTAGAGGAAGTGGAGGAAGCAGTCAGAAGTATGCCTAGTGATAAGGCCCCTGGACCGGATGGTTTCACCATTAATTTTTACAAAGCCTGCTGGAACCTAGTGAAGCATGAGATATGGGAAGTTGTTGAGGACTCTAGGAGATCTGGTTCCATCCTCAAATCTCTCAACTCAACCTTCATAGCGCTTATCCCAAAGATGGAAGAAGCAAACTCTCCTGAGAAGTTCAGACCAATTGCTCTGTGTAATGTCATTTATAAAATCATATCAAAAGTTATAGCTAATAGACTAAAGCCTATTCTTCCTGGCCTCATATCAGAAGAGCAATCCGGGTATGTCGAAGGGAGACAGATCTTAGACAATATTCTTCTAGCTCAAGAAATGATTCACACCCTGCAAACTAGGAAATTAGCAGGAATGCTAATGCAGCTTGATCTATCGAAAGCCTATGATAAAGTTAGTTGGCAATATCTAGAAGCCATTCTAAAAGCCTTCGGATTTTGCAAGTTATGGATCAATTGGATCTTAGCCCTTATTAAGTCCTCCAGATTCTCAATCCTTGTCAATGGATCTCCCTCTGAACCCTTTTCACCCACTCGTGGAATCAGACAAGGAGACCCTCTCTCCCCCTTCCTGTTTGTAATTCTCATGGAAGGTCTCAACAGACTTATAGCCAAAGCAAAAAGAGAAGGGAAAATCAAGGGCCTTCAGCCTCTCCAATCTATTCCAGCTACAACACACCAACAATTTGTGGATGATACGATGTTACATGGAACTCCCACAGTGAAAGAGGCTCTAGCTTTTAAGAAAATCCTTGATCTTTTCAGCAAGGCATCCGGAATGGAAATTAATTTTTCCAAATCCACGATTTACTTCTTTCACACTCATCCAGCTATTCAGAAGCACCTCTCTAATTTACTTGGATTCAGAAAAGGATGTCTACCTTCAAGATATTTGGGAGCACCGTTAACTCTCAAACCCTGGCAAAAAGTGCACTGGGAAAGAATCTTGGCTAACCTGGAGAAAAGGTGCAAGCACTGGACGCACAGAGCACTTAATTTTGCGGGGAGATTAGTTCTCACAAAGGCAGTTCTGCAAGCTATCCCTCAGTACTTACTTTCCATGCTGCCGTCCCCCAAGGGCATCCTCCAACAAATTAGAACAATCCAAAGATCCTTTCTATGGAATGGTAATGGGGAGAAGAAAAAATGGGCGCTTGTAGCATGGCATAAACTCTGCAAACCAAAAATTTTGGGAGGCCTAAATCTGGTGGATCCTTCAATCATCAACATGACTTGTGGTGCTAAACTCTGGTGGCGATGGATAAAAGAGCCCCATCTCCCCTGGGCAAGACATTGGAAAGAGAAATATACCCCCGAACACAATAATCAGGATATTATTAGGCTTCAGGAGGTGCCTGAGGGATCACCAATATGGAATCTTGCTCGGAAAAATCGCAACTTGGTGCAGGAAAACAGTTTCTGGGAAATCCGGAATGGGCATTCAGCTCTTTTTTGGGAAGATGCTTGGCAGCAGCTCCCAAAACTGGAAAAGCCCGAACTCGATCTTCTCAAGCAGAAATGTCAACACGAGGGTCGTTACAGAGTTCATCAATACTGGAACTGGAACAGCAGGGATCCCATCTGGAGAGAATGGATAAACTTCGACTTGGATAACAACAATGGGGAAAACGACAGCTCAAAGCATCTAATTGACCAACTACTCAAAAGGAAAATAAGGAATACGGACGAAAAGGACCAGCTTAGATGGGGAATGAAGGGTAACGGAAATTTCTCACTCAAGGAAGCTAGGGAACTGATAGAAAATGCAGAGCAAAGGGAGGTTTCACCTTGGAGTCATAACGTGTGGGACGGCCTGTTTTGGCCAAAAATCAAAACGTTCCTCTGGCTTTTAATGAGGAAAAAAACCTTGACATGGGAAAATCTACGCAGCAAAGGCTTTCATGGGCCGTCCAGATGCCCAATGTGCCTGGTAGAGGAAGAAACAATGAATCATTTATTTAATTCCTGTGACTGGGCTAGCCATTTATGGAATTGGGCGGAGAGTATTATGCTTTACTCTAACAGAAATAGGGAGTCCATTCAGGATACTATACAAAATTGGCAAAAAAATTACTCAAAAAACTCCAGGGTCAACAGCATTTGGAAGGTTATACCGGGTTTTTTAACATGGACCATATGGAAGGAGCGTAACAGGAGAATATTCCAAGATGAATACAGAAATACAGAGCATGCCATAGACACTCTTATGAGAAATATTAAACAGTTAATTCAAGTAAAAGTGAAAGAGGAAACTTTTGAGAAGCCTTCATCTAGTGACTTACGGATTTTAAAATTCTTCCAGCTGCACACCAACCAGAGCATGGCTACATCGAGAAGCCAGCAAAGCCTGCAGTCTGAGTCCAATAGTTGGAATTACCCGCCGGTTGGCTGGCTGAAGCTGAATTTTGATGGCGCGTCCAGAGGAAACCCTGGGATGGCGGGTATTGGAGGAGTTATAAGAGACCATAAAGGAGACATTCTTCATATTTACTGCAAAGCACTGGGAGAAGGGACGAACAATGAAATGGAGTTTGCAGCTTTAGAACAGGGACTACGGATTCTAAAAGACATGCAGAATTATACAGCGGTGGTAGAAGGTGACTCGGCCCTGGTAATCTCTGTGGCAAAGAGAATCTATGGCGGAACCAAAGTGAGCAAAGCTACGAAGCATTGGAGATTAGCAAAGGTGACGGAAAACATAGCCGAGCTGATCAGCGGCATGAGAGGGTTAGTCTTCCAGGCGGTGAGACGCAAGGCGAATGCGATTGCGGACCACCTAGCAAATCATGGCATCGATAACCAAAATAGGGAATGGGACAGCTGTTGGCAGCAGGTGAACTGCCCAGACCTGAAAAGGAAATGCATCCAGCTGGCCGAACAAGACAAGGATAATGCCAACCGGGCTTAACCGGAAGGCATTCAGACTCCGCGTTTTTTCATGATGAAGCACAAAGGAGTGGATACGGACATTAAAAGTTGGCAGAAAACAAAAGGACAGGTAATTCCGGTGCGTTTATGGCAACAGAAGGGGAATAAAGGAAACAAATCTAATATGATGTGCCGCAACGATCACCGCCGTCACCACAGCAAGTTGGAGGACACATGGCAATTTCTGATTAGAGAAGGAGGAGGCAACATTGATGTCAAAGGTTGGATACATTACTCGGAAAACACAGTTCAAGGCAGTAACAATTATGTTAGTACATCCACGTCGTTTCGGGAGAATCGGGTGGTCATGAGCAATATCCTCCAGATCAACTATTTAACAACGAGTGGAGGCATAGTCATGAACAGATTTTTGCAGTGCATCGTTCCGGTTCATTTACTTGCGGCTCTCAGCGCCAGGTATCACGTTGCAAGTGTTAGGATAAGTATGGAAGGTGATGGCTACTGCAGTGCAATTGCGAATATGGAGCTCAAGACAGCGAGGGAAATGTATGAAACTAGAACCGCGTCGAAGAACAAACGCAAATTGTCTGATTTGGAGGCCTTGGTGAAGGAAGAAGAGCGAAAGCGGTAAGAGGAGGATATAGCGCAGGAAGTCAACTGGCTTCAAGATCCTGGTACAGTGACTAAGCGTGCAACTCAGTTTGTGCGCACTCAGGCGGAAAGCTGGAGAGTTAAAACCCTGCTGGCGCGTGCTCTGGATGCGAAGGAAGATAGTAAAAGGCTGGCTCAGAGGGACCAGGTCATCCTGGAGGCACAGATGAAAAGTCTATACGACATTTATGTAGCTTTGGATTTCAAAGTCACTACAGTGCATGAAATGGTAGACTCTCTGTCCAAGAAGGTGACGGTGCTCATTAAGCTCCTTAGGCAAATGCTCAGTCCAGAAGCAAGGCAAACTAGAGGCCTGCCGCAAGAAAAGCAGGAGGAGTGCAACAACGATCACTCCCTGCAAGCGAGAGTAGACAACCATGTGCTGGAACAAGCGTTGGACTCGGCGAGCAGGTTCGGGTAGTCACCTTAATATTTGTGTTCTGTTGTAATGTCTTATCCATCTTAACCGGAGGTTCATATATCCTGATCGGTTTTTTTTGGTCTCCCCAAAATCTGGGATTTTGTCATTACCATAGTCTCTGCGGGTTGAAGGGCTGCGGTCCTCGTTTTAGTATCTTTTATTCACAGGCGCTGTTAGATAGCAGGAACAGCCACCCTGCGTGGTGTGCAGTTGCTAGTTTTTTGTGGTTTTTAGGGATGGAAATCATGATGTCTGGCTTGTTTTCTTCAGGCCTCGATCTGCTAGGGCAGATTTTTTGTACTATATTTTTTCTCTGTTAATATAATCCTATGACTTACACAAAAAAAAGAATTATGTTCATAACATAGCCCCTTCCTTCAAAAGCTTTGTCCTCAAAGCTTATTGTCGACAGTTTCCTTCAATTTGCATAAGTTCGTACTTCTCGCTAAATACTCCAGAAGACTTGGAATATAAAGATATTCATTGAGGATACAAATATTATATATTAAAATGTATGAAGAATGATGATACAATGAGAATGAGGGTCCTGTATATATAGGCAGGTAAGTACCCTTTCACGAACAATTATGTCCTTTAAGGACATACCTTTTCATTAATTGCTCACTAATTAATCATTTAATCATTTGTTGTTTTTACATTATTTGTGTTTATTTTTATAAATTTAGTTTGTTACATTGCCTTCCCCTTCAAAAAGATTTGTCCTCAAAGCTTACGGATGAAGGATCGGATCTCTTCTGTCGTTCGGAATATCTTCTTGTTTTTGAGCTTTCATCTTTGTTGATACAAGACGATATGATGTTTTGAGCCATAGACAAAATTGTCGTACTGAAAGCGGATCGGACCATCCTAGATTAATCTTCAAGGGAATCTTCTGATCCTTGGAGATGTGTGGTGAATAGTTATCATATGACTGGATTGAGCTCACTTAAGTGTTCTTCGGAACATAAGTTTTTTGTTTATGTTCTACGTGATATAGACTTGTAGATTGATTAAGGTGTCTACTCTTGTGATTCAGATGTAGATAAGGAATTTTTCTTGTTTGAACTTCCTCAAACATTTTTATGGAAATTTCCTGATCTCCTTCAGGCATTGTTGTTGTTGACTTGACTACTGAATCCTCATTTGGGGTGTTTGTTGTTTGAACTGCAACCTCTGAGTATGTCTTTACTTCGGTAGGATTTTGATTTGCCTGAGTTGTGAGATTAGTGGAATCGATGTTTGTTTCTTCAGCTTGGACTTCTACATCTAGAGATTTTGATGCTTCCTTTGCGACAAGTTCCTTGAGCCTATTCGTCAATGATTTATTTTCGTCCTTAAGTTTTTTAATCTGTTTCAGCAGATTTTGATTATGATTTTTGAGACGTAAGCATTCCTCATTCTCTAAGTCGACTTTATTTTGGCCTTCACGCTTCTCGTCTTTTAAACACTTGATTTGTTCTACTCATGTTTGGTTAAGGCTCTTTAAACGTAAATTTTCTTCTTGTTGTTCTAATAAATGCTCCTTGAGTTCATTCTTTGATGCTTTAGCTTTCTTGACTTGTTCGAGTAGCTTTTCTTGGTGATCTCCAAGGCGCGCAATTTCTTTGTCTTTGTTGCATATGACTTCTTTAAGTTCTTTTTGCTTATTTGTTATAGTTTTTTCGTTATCTTGAAACATCAAGTATGAAATAAACCTAAGGTATTCTAATGAAGATTTTTTTGATTTTGATTTACTTGTTATGTCTTGAAACATGACCCTCTTCCCTTTATAAGGAAACATCAAAACTTGTTTCTCTATGTTTAACATGAATGTACTTAGATCCTTAAACCAGGGTTGACCGAGTATGATGTTAGTGTTTTTATTTGTCCTTACAACATGAAATTGAGATATGTAGTCATAATGACCTATTGTCACTTGTAGATTACTAATTTTATACTTGTTTTGGTAAAAAATATTTTTCTTTACACCAACGCTTAGCTCTAGAATTAATATTTGATTTGCCAAGCTGATGTTGATATAATTTTTATCATTGCTTGTGCTGATGGTGACATTAACTTTTCCTTGGATACTTCCTTTTAATGTAATTACTCCAAGATCTGTAACTGAAAGACCATTATAGGAAAACCTTTCTTCCTTCGTCATTTTAGAATTGAGTTGTATCATTTTTTTCAATGATTGATCCCATTTGTTTTGTCGAGATGACTTAAGGTATTATATTTAAAGTTCCTTTGGACTTTGCACTTCAAACCTCCTTTAAAAATGCTTTTATAATATATATATATATATATAATTCTTCAAAACTCTTTTAATCCAATTTCATATTATCCTTAATATTTTAAAACTCCTTTGTGTTCTTTTTATATAATTCTACTAATGTTTTTTTTTCCTTTTGTACTTTAAAAAGAATATTTAAATATTGTTTCAATTGACTTCTTTTAAATATCTTATTGTCCTTTGTATTTATTTTTTAAATTTCATATAACTTTTAAAACTTTAATTCAACTTCACTTTGACGTAAAATCTTAACTGATATTTTCTCCTTATGTAACCTTTTATAATAATACCCACTTTGTACTGATATTTTCAATAATTTTATGACTTGAACTTTTATTAAATACCCCTTTATAATATAATACTTCTCTTTATATATCTTTTATTTATAATATTTTTTTTCTTTTCTTTTTGAAAAGTTACAACCCTAGTGAAACATAACTATTCACCTCTTTGGGGTATAATATAAAATATATGTTCATTTATGTTCTTTTGACTCAGTTAATGTTCTCCATGTGAAAAGTAAAACTTACCATTCACATAAAGAGATTTTGTATTCCTTTTGTTTTTCTTTTACTTTTAAAATACCATGGGCAATTACCTTGTGTTTGTAAAACCTTCATTAATGTTTTCCACGTAAAAAGTAAAACTTACCATTCACATAAAGAGATTTTGTATTATTTTGTTTCTCTTTTACTTTTAAAATACCATGGGCAATTACCATGGGTTTCTAAAACCACGGGCTTATAAACCACTTAATGAAGAATCAAGATAATATTATTTACTCTTCTTTCTTTTACATATAGTTTTAAATATATTTGGAAAGATTCTCTCTTAACTTTATCATGCACTTTTTATTAATAATGTAGAACATTTTATATATATGAATGTTCTCGTTCAAAATTTACATCGGACTATACTCTTTTTTTTTTTAATCTTTATATGTACTTATTTTATTTTTATTTTTATTTTTATTTTTTTGAATTTGATTTTTTTTTTCTTTATTTTTTTTAATCTTTGTTTTTTGACTTTTTATTTTCTCTCCAAATGCTTGATAGAGAAATGGAGAAACTCCAAAATCTTGTATCGAAACGCTTCAACGACAACAATGTTGATGAATTTGACGGTCAAAGACCGAGATCGGAGAACATGACTCTGTACAACAGTTGAAGGACCAAAGGACCTGACAGCTCTGATACCAATGTAACGAACAAAATTGATAGCTTGTTGATTTAATGTAAAAATACATAAGAGGTATTTTGTAATAATAATTTATTAGATATATAGATGTACAAGTAATGAATGTTACAATGAGGACCCACATATATATACCTAAGCAGGTGTCCTTTTGTGATCGGGCATGTCTTTTAGATATGCCTTTTCACTTAACTTAATGACTATTTAACATAATCAATATTTGATTATTTAATATTTACATTTATTTTATTTTTTTACTTGTTATGAATTATATTCATAACAGATCGACTTCCTTATCCCCTGATGCATCTATATTTTTCCAGTTGGTAATCATTGGTGTTACCATGGGTATGCAATCTTGCATTCTAAATCTCTTCAAAAAATTTGTAGCATATCTCCCTTGCCCAAGGAAGATCTCTCCATTCTTCTTCCATACTTCTAATCCTAGAAAATAGTGCATCAACCCCATATCCTTCATGTTGTATTCTGATGTAAGGTTCCTTTTGCAGTCCTTTATGCGCCCCAATGACCCTGTCAAAAACAGATCATCTACATATAAAACCAGAATAAGAGGCTCATTGTCCACCATCAGATAATAGATATTGGGATCTGCGTCACTCTTGATGAATCCCAATTGTTGCAAGTAATTGTCAATTCGACCGTACCACGCCCTGGGTGCTTGCTTGAGCCCATATAGGGCTTTCTTCAATCTGCATACATGAGTGTGCTTCTCACGAGTTTTGAAGCCTTCAGGCTGCTCTATGTACACCTCTTCTTCTATCACCCCATTGAAGAATGCTATTTTGACGTCCATTTGGTGAATTTCCCATCCCATCTGTGTTACTAGGGATATGAAAGATCTGATAGAGGTATATATGGGAACTGAGGCGAAGGTCTCCTCATAGTCTCACTCCTTTTGTGCATACCCCTTTGCCACGAATCTAGCCTTGTACTTCTCCACACTGCCATCTACAACGTACTTGATCTTGTAGATTCATCTGTAACCTACAACTGATCTGTCTTCTAGATGAGGCACTACCTCCCAAACATTATTTGTCATGATAGAGCTGTATTCTTCTACCATGGCATCCACCCGCACCTAATAATGTGCAGCTTCCTGAAAACTCAAAGGTTCTGCAATCTGAGCTACCAAGGATTGATATCTGTCAGGTTGCATGCGCTATCTCTTGTCTCGCCTGGGAGCTCCGACAAAGTCCTCTGCATCTCTCAAGGTCTGACGCACTTCCCTACTGGCTCTAACACTGGTGGTGGGAGGTTCAGTCAATTCCTCCTCCTGTTCCTGCTTCTTCATCTGCTGAGAACTTCCTAGATCTCCTACTCTTGAGGAGATGCTGGTATTGGTTACTGTACTTGATCCCTGTGACTGTCCTCCTGCTTGTCCAACTTACTGTCCCTGCTATTGGACTAGTGTAACTTCTGTTGATTGATCTCCTGTATGCATCTCTCGATATTTTCTAAAAGATCTGTCTTCCCTGAACTTTGAATCTCGCCTTACTACAATCTTCCTACTACTAGGAATGTAGATCATGTATGCCTTTGAGGTCTCTCTATATCCTACGAGGAACCCCTTCTATGCAGTATGATCTAACTTACTCCGTTTTTCATTTGGGATGTGATAATAAGCCACTCTCCCAAAGATCCTCAAATTGCTTACTTCAGGCTTCTTCCCTATGAAGACTCCTTCTGACGTTTTCTTCCCCAATTCTCTATGAGGTGTTCTATTTCAAATGTACATTGTTGTGTTACATGCCTCAACCCATAAAAATTTAGGCAAATCCTGGTCATATAACATAGCCTTTGCATCCCCAACTATTGTTATGTTCTTCCGTTTCGCTACTCTGTTCTGTTGAGGGTTGTATGGAGCTGTCCATTCTCTTTTGATGCCCTCCTGCGCACAAAAAACTGTGAAGTCTTTATCAGTGTATTCTCCACCATTATCTGAACATAGCACCTTGATCTTTTTCCCAGTCGCATTCTCTATGAGTGCCTTGAACTCTCTAAATCGATGAAAGACCTCATCTTTGGTCTTTAGAAAATAGATCCAAGTCTTCCTGGAATGGTCATCAATAAAAGTGATGAATTATTCACTTCCACTAAGAGCTTTGGTGGACATAGGGCCACAAATATCCGAGTGTATCAATCCAAACACGCCTTTTGCTATGCTATCATTTCTGGGAAATGTTGCCTTAGCGTACTTCCCAAGTACACAACCTCTACAAACGTCTTTGTGCTCAATACTGAGAATTGGAACACCCTCTACAGTTTCTCTGAGCATCCTAAGTGCTCCATGGTGTAAATGTCCCATCCTCCTGTGCCATAGTTCGTTCAGCTCCTTCCCACTGCTATTGTCCTTGCCTATTAGTGCCATTGGAGAATCAATCTGCAACCTGTATAACCTGTTTCTTCTAGCTCCAATCTGTCTTACCTTCTTCTAGCTAGAGCGTTTGACATACACTTTCTTCCCCATGAAGTGTACATCATACCCCTTGTCCTGCAACTGGGACAATGAAATTAGGTTCATACCCAATCCTGGCACATGCAGTACATTAGTAGCACTGGTGTTGATTCCTATTTCAGTCTGAAACTCTATGGTGTCTCTCCCTACCAGAGTACATTTTGTTATGTTCCCCACAGTGATCTGGAAGTCCATTTGCTCCTCCTGATAGCTAGAGAAATATTCTCTAACTCTTGTCATATGAGTTGAAGCTCCACTATCAATATACCAGACACTAGATGATGTTGAACCTGACAAGCATGAAAATTCATATTCCAATCTGGAAGACAATTCTGAGGCTTCATGGACGCTGATTCTATCCATGAATTTTCTGTGCTATTTGTCCTTCCCTTCTCAACACTAATTTTGCTGTTGTAAAGTGATGCATCCTAGCTACAAATCCTCCCTACAAAAAGAATTATTGTTGCCCCCTTTGCCTCTAGCAATTTTCGATTTGGAGATGTTACATTCTCTGTTGACTGATTAAAACGATATGAACAAGAAGAAGACAAATCAATGGTACATAACAAAATAAGTTTTCCTAGGGAAATCCACTACTCAAAACCCTACCTATCTGTATTGGATTAAATCAGAAATATGAGCGAAGTTACAAATCTTGTTCTCACTAGAACAATTCCGCACAAGTATGCTCAAGTCTCTACCTCACAAGCCCGCTATTCGCTAACACACAACCAATTTCCAGTCCCTATTTCCTTGCGCAATTCCTAGGATGAATAGCCCATATTTAAAGGGAATTCATGCTTCCAAAACTGCGCAATCCAAACATAGGTCCTTCTTTGATTGCATGCATGATACTTGAAACTCATTAAATCATACAACTAATAGTACATTGTCCCTGCACTCTAGTATCAACTGGGTCTTTCTCTGAACTGACATGCATGAGTTTCTCATGAGGGAATCTTCAGTTAACTGGAGTAATACTTGTGGATGCACTAGTGCACCAACTGACTGCTAGTCCTCTATTAGTTCCACAAACAATTATAACTAATTTAACTGACCATAACTCAATAAATCGAGTTATCTAATTACAACTCAATTTAAACTCATATTAGACCCCCAAAATTTAGGGAGAACATATAAATGACTACAGAAAGACTTCCAACTCAAAATTCCTAAGCTAATTAAGTTAATTAAACTTAATTAATTGTTTACATGTTGCTATGAGAATAAAATTCGATTTTAATTCTCAATTTAATTCAAGGACAAATTAAACTAGAATTTCTTATTGTCATTTCTCAACATGACCAAAATTAAAACATAATCGATGGCTAATATTAACTAGAACTCGATCCATGTCTTGTTCTAGAAAATTATCACCATGACTTAATTAATATCCTTTAATTAATTAGTTTTCCTAAGTTTAGACTTAGGCACCATTAAAAAAGATTAATTATTGTAATTAAGTCGTCTCTAGGTAGCCCCAAGAGTTAGCTCAATCGGTCAAATCAAGTGCCTCGCCAATGGGAGGTCACAGGGTCGAATCCCGAAAGCTCTTGGGGTTAGGTCAGTAAATAGGCCGAGGGGTGTTGATGCCCTTCGGGTGGCGTCCACTCAGTGTTTAAAACCCTGGACGTAGCGGCTACCCACTGACCCGGGTATCCGTGAACCAGTAAGTGAAAAAAAGTCGTCTCTAGGTGGAATTTCCAAAAATTATTTATGGGTTTTGGAGAATACATGTATTCTAGCTTCTCTACCAAATTTCATGGCTAGAACACATTCGATGCTACAAAAAATAACACATGTGATACATGTATATGTAGCTATCATATGCATGTCTCGTATGCATGCTAATATTTCTGTCCCTGATAACTCGAAGTGGGTCATTACATAATCCACATTTCATCTTGAAGGAATGAACTAATGAACATCAGATAGGACTACCCATCTCAACACGAGGATCATACCATCTGGAAGAAACAACACTTTGAAGAAGAAGAAGACCTCAAGGGACCCACCTCATTCAAAGAAGGGCTCTACACTTGAAGCATTCTTGGGAAGCTCACACATTCTACAAATCATCATCCAAAGGAAGAAAAAAGAGCACTTCATTATCAAAAGAATCAAGGCCATCTCCGTCACATTGAAGAAAGGTTCTCATCTCTAAAGAAGGGAATCTCCATTGAACAAGAAACATTATCTTTTAAAGAAATCATCATCAAGAAGGCATTAAGTTGAAGATATCATCATCAAGGAGCATCTTCACTTGACAAGTAAGTATCTTTATAGTTATGTTTGAATCTACTATCAACATGACTTCATTATTCATGGAAAGCAACAAACTGGTTGGGTCATCAAATTTCCTTGCATGGAAGAAGAGGATAGATTTGATCCTCATAAAGCATGAATTTATTGAATATGTTAAGGGTTCAATCTTCAATCCATCTCAAGAGAAATATCAAGCATTATCGAAGTACATGAAAGGGGAAGTAAGGGCTCAAAGAATCCTCATAAAATCTATCAAGGATTCCCTCATCCCTTATGTAGCAAATATGGAGACATCAAAAGAAATCTATGAAAAGTTGTTAGAATTATTTTTCATAAGAACTGCAGGAGAAATTATATCATTGATAACCGAATTATACAAGATGAAGGTATTAAAGGAATAAGGGGTAGCATCATACCTTATCAAGGTATCTCAAATAAGAGATTAACTACAAGAGCTAAGGAAATAATGTCCGAGAAAGAAATGACCACTGTTGTGCTCAATGCACTACCAAATGAATGGGGCAACTTTGTATCAAATATTTATGGAAAGAAGGAAGCCACTCCATTTTGTGAACTTTGGTCATTATATAAAATTGAAGAAACTAGGTTGAAGGCAAAGAGTGATGTTGGATCAAGTGAACAAACTCGAACATATGCAGCGAGGGATAGAAAGAAAGGGAAGTTTGAAAAGTTTGATCCTTGGAAAAGGAAGAAGCTTGACATGTCAAAGATCCAATGCTATGAATGTAATGAATATGTGCACTTTAAGAGGAATTGTCCTAAACTCAAGAAGGACAACAAGAAAAGAAAAGATAGAAATGAAGCCCATATTACTGAAGAAATAGAAGAACCTAAAAATAAGAAGTCAAAGAAGGAGGAAGTGAAAGACCTTTATTATGATCGAAATAACCTCCTTCACTTTGTTTAAAATAAGATAGTAGTCATGATGGAATGCATCACAAGAATGATAGGATGCATTATAGCTGAGATTAAGATGACATCATCATAGAAGCATGGTTGAAGTAGTCATCATGATAGAAATAAAGTAGCTCATGACATCTTCATTGGAAGCATATAAGGATAACTGAAGTTTGGACAAAGTCATCTAGCAAGATAGAAGATAAAGAGATCATCATCCATCATCATTATTAGAAATAAGCATTTGCAGAATGAGGATCATCAAGATCCTCCATTGGAATCTTTATGAGAAGGTTTACCTCTATTTAGAAGAAGCAAGTGCCTCGTAGATAGTCCACATTCCACCTTGTGTGGGATCCACTAGTAAGGTATGATGATCAAGATGTGTAATATGTCAAGTTGGTTGAAGTACTTTTATCTTCAAGCAAGGAAAGGAAGTTGCTAGAAGGAAGTCTAGATGACCAACAGGAGGAAGAGGTATGTATATATTAGATAGATAAAGTCATGTCATCATATAGTTGTAGAAAGAATGGCTGAATGCTCTATCTCATGAGCATGATTGAAGAAGGAGAATCTCTTCCATTAGAAAGATGCATGAAGGCATGTAGACAATATGCCTTGAACTCTTCTATATTGACAAGATGAAATTAGCATAATATGACTTCATGAAGAACTTGAAGTGGTTGAAAATCATGGTTCCTAAGTTGAAAGAACCATGTAAAGAAGATCTTGAGGAAAGTAACATGTGAAGAACATGAAAGAATAGTTCGTGGGAAGATGCATCAATAAGATAAGATAAGTGATCAACATCTGATATCTAGGAAGATTAGCTCTGTCATTTCCATGTAGAAGGTATGACAACCCTGATATGTATGCTAGAAAATGAGAACCTTGGTAATATATGTTTTTGAGATGAATCCATCCATGCATAGGATGTTGATTTTGCAAGATGTTGATGTCATGACGAAGGGCCATCATGAATAGGTAACTTTGATTTGATGCTCATTTTGATTCTTTAAAGCATCTAGTTGGGTTGTTACAGTGCTATCGAAAGAGGGTTGTAGAAAGTCACCTAAAACTAGTACTCATGAGATTGGATGGAAGATCCTGATGGAAGCATGACTTGGAAGAGGTAGTTGTGCCAGTTGTGGACTGAAAGATCACTTTCCGATGAAGAGAAGGATGACATGACTATTGGTTCAACACTATGATTCATTGAAGGGAAAGTGATGAAGATGATGGCCGATGCCCTATGAAGAAGTTCTAGAAGAAAGAAGGCTCCATAATGAGGAAGTTGAAATTTATGACATGACGCCAAAGGGAGGAGTTCTACAAGCAGTTGATAGTACCATGATCTCCACTAAAAAACATATATCGATTGTCAGTAAAAAGTCCCTAGCTAAGAGGGAGCTTGGGAATATTCCTTTTATAAGAATGAGTATATCCTCCCTAGTTGATAGGGGGAGATAGACACATCATTCTTGTCTTCATGTTATGAAGAAAGAATGGAGGATTGGGTAAGCATGTGAATTCTGATACTCTTTGAGGATGTGGTAGGGCATCCAATAGACAAGAGTAGTCGAAGAGGAAATTCCTTGAGGATATGTTAATCCAAGACAGGAATGGTCCTAGAAGGACATACCTTGTGAACGTTTTGATGGGGTATGTGCCCTGAGATATAATGACGAAGGTGTCTACAAATCATTGGTCTCCCTAGCATTGTGCTCTAATCTTGTGGAGAGATAGACTTGTTAGTCAAGGCCTTGCTATGTGACAATGTTGGTTGATATGATTATATGTGCTGACATAAGTTGAATAGATAACTTATATGATGGCTTACCAATCCGACTCTTCTTATGAGAATTCCTCAATATGAGAATGTCCAAGTACCTTGTATGGATTATGAATGCCTCCCTAGTTAAGAGGGAGTGTTGAAATGTGTAAGTAGGTTCGGTCTTCATAATGTCTAATATTTTATGTATTTGATGTAAAGAGAAAAATAAATTTATTATTGTCATTCTTGATGCATGGGTTTCATGCTCAAGACAAATTTATTTATAGGTCAAACACCCATTGAGTGCTTCTAGGAATTTGTCATGAAATCATGGAGTCAAAAGAGTCATTGTCATACATGTACGATCCCCTTAGGCATGTTATATCATTTATGTAAAGTCAAAAGTGTCATATAGACCCTCCAAGACCATGTCATCGTGCAAAGAACAAGTCGGCCTCATGGACAACAATTCGACCTCCTTAGAAGCCAATATATAAGAAGGAACATGATATCATTTGGAGAGAATGCAAGCAAGTTCGATCTCCTCAAGAAAGAAGCTGCAAGACAAAAGGAAAAGGATGAAAATCAAGGAAAAGAAGAAGAGAAGCAAGATCAAAGTTTTGGACCTCTCTCTCTCTCACTCTCTCTCTCTCTCGTGTTACGGTTTCTAAAGTAGTTGCTAGACCAAAATAATAGAAGTTGTTGGGAAAGTAAAAGTTGCAAAATTGTTGGGAAAGTCGAAGTTGTAGAAGGAGTTGTTGGGGAAGTCAAAGTTGCAAAATAAGTTGTTGGGAGGTCGAAGTTGCTGGATGTTGCTAGGTCGAAGTTGCTAGAAGTTGCTAGGTCGAAGTTGCTGGAAAGAAAAGTTCATCAAGAAGGAAAGTTGGCTTGACCTTGGAGGGGTCTTTTGTCAAGGGTCTTAGGTCTTGGATTTGTCATTTGAAGTTCTATAAGAAGATAATGTTCTTGTGGGTTTTCCTCTCAAGTGGAGAGGTTTTGGCGCTAGCTTACAACCTACATTTTGTGTCACCTTGTTTCATTGATCTTCATAGTTTGGTAGTTGTTTGATGATAAGAACACTAATAATAATCAAGTGAAAGAAGAAGCTAATCAAGTTAAGAAAAAATACATCTCAAGAAATTATCAAAATAAGAGAAATCACCTAATCTAACTGCCCCTAGATTTCTCAACATGTGGAACAACTGAATTAGATCCTAGAAATGGAAATAGATCTTTTAGAGGTAAATTTTTTTATTGCAAACTTCCAATCTCAAGAAATTATATCCAGATTTAATGGCTTCTAGCCAAAACTGGTGGATCTTCTTTAGTGAGGTTTTCATACTTAGACAGTAAATTGTGATATTCATCTATGTTCCCGGGGCTTTTTCATTGTTAAATTTGAAACAAAGAAGGACAACGATTTGGTCTTGAGAGAGGGGCCATGGTTTTGGGGATATGTGGGTCTTTTTATAACCCCATGGTTCCCGGATTTTGATGCCAATACAATGGTGGTATCTAAAATGTCAGTGTGGGTCAGATTGTATAATCTCCCTCTTCATTTTTGGCATCATAAAGTATTAGAAGGAATTGGGAATAAGTTGGGTAAGTACATAAAGACAAATACATAGAGAAATGAAGAAACAATATTTACTTTTGCTAGAATCTATGTGGAGGTAGGCCTTAGTAAAGTTTTACCCAATCACATTCATTTGTTACATGACAAAAAATGTTGGACCCAATTTTTAGATTTTGAAAATATGACATTTAGATGTCAAATTTGTCTACAAACTAGTCATTTACACAATTCATATCCCAAAGCAAAGAAAGATTCAAGCAACAAAACTAAACAAGCAAAAAATCTCAAGGGATGACAGTTACCAGAGCAACAACTCTTAGACGAAAAGGACGAAGGAGAAGGGGGTAATCCCACCCCTGAGGTCAATTAGAATCCACAAGAAATAATATTAGATGGAGGAGGCAAACAAGAAGGAACAATGGTTCCAAGTTCGACATGTCTTGAAGCAATAATAATTTCAATCCCATTATTGCAGAAGGAGACAATACCCATTGAAAAGGAGATGGGAGGCTACAAGTGATCTCATTTATCTGAGAGCCCAAACTCAGATAAGGAAAACCTAATGATAGTAGAAGAAAACCAACTAGGAATTGTTATTGCCACTCCAAATTTAGGAGGTTGGCGGAAAGTGGAAAAGAAGAAAGGAAGAAAAGGGTAACTAAGTATTTTTACATAGTCCAAATGTTGTTTTCTACTATTTAATGTTTCCGCTTTATATTACTATTTTTTCTAGGAACCAATTTTGATTGGTATGATTGAATGCTCTTGGAGCATATACAACATGTAATTTTGTTTTTTAATAAAATTATGATTTTTCTTTGGGGAACAAAGGAGGGGCATTACATAAAAGTACCAATCAATTAGCTGTATTGATTTCAACAATGATATCATGTAAAATAATAAGGTGTATTAATTTGAGTAATGACATAGTGAAAAATGATTAAATGCATGAATTTTAGAAACAATACAAAGAAAATAAAAGGAAAATTGACTAGGTACATTGATTTCAACAGCATGATAGTGTAAACTATCGATTACAATGACTTTAATAATAATTATATGCGGTTTTTTTCCAAAATTTATGGTATAGTATTGTGAAAGTGATTCTTAGTTATAAGATGAAGTCCACCACCTTGTCTTCTTACACGTGATTTCTTAGTTAGTATGTGCAAGTGTTGTGAAATAGATTCATAGTCATAAGATGAAGTCCACCACTTTGTTTTCTTACATGTGATTTCTTGGTTAGTATCTGCAAATTAAAACAATCATATTCATCATGGTTAATTGTTTTGATGTTAAGATATATAGAATGCGTTGAGATTACATTGGATTAAAACCAAAAGCATGCAATAGAATCTAAATAGAAATATGAAAAACATATAAGGTTGGAGAAAGGAACTATATTGAAAAGCAATGATTGATATGAAAAGAGAGAAAGTTAGTTGTGACTATAAGAAAGTGAAGGAGATAATTAATTGAGATTAATCATATAACACCTAAATATTTACCGCCATGTTTATAAAAAAAATGGTATTAATAGTGCCAAGATTGAATTTACTGATCACACATTGGCAAGAAGCTTTAAGCATGATTAACACAATAATTAATAGAAACCATAATTTGTTGTCTTTAATGAAATCTCATTGCTATGCCTTCATCAAGATTGATAAGCTTTTGTTATTATATTATTATGGTAACTCATGATATATGTATTTGTTTTATTTTCATTTTCCTTTTTCTTTTGTCATAATTTAAGTAATCCTAATTCGATTAACTTTATACCTAATCTAACAACCTTTCATTAACCTCATGCTTCTCATATTTTGTTTCTGATTGCAAACTCTTTTAACCAGATTGGGTAAATTTAAATTAGGATGTCAAAATTGATATGTTGGTAATTTGATCTAGGTCTAACTAATCTTATAACTAAATTTATATAGACCTATTAATTAGATAACAATCGCATACATTAACTATAAAGTAAAAAACAATTTTTCAAAGATTACTAATTACATCAACCAAAAATAATAATTTTTGAGATTAATACTTCTATGAAACCCAAGAACTAGTGAAACTAAAATTCAAAATTAATAAATTCATAAATCTGAAAATTAAGTTGTACTCTAACTACTCAATGACTCAACTGAAACCAAACTAAATGGAATATAGACTTCAAAATTACAAATTACATGAATTTAAACAAATTTTATAATTACATATTTCACTCTTGTAATGCTGCTATTTAATTCACTAACACATAATGATAGGAAACATTTATTATTTAATACACCAATACATAATGATTGGAAACCTTAATGTAAGATTTGTAATATTTATATGAACTAAATACATTAATAAATTATTTTATATATAAAAAAAACTATAAGTTAAGTACACATTAGTTATACAAGATTACTTGAAAAATATATATAAAAAGTTCAGTAATTATATGAGCTAAATACATTAATAAATTATTTTATATATATATATATAAGTTAGGTACACCTTAGTTATACAAGATTACAAGATTACTTGAAATATATATATATATAAAGAAAGTTAAGTACATCTTACTTATACTAGTTGGTCCGATTCAACACAATCTTATAATAAATTACATTATGAGTTCGATCATTAAAGATTTCACTTAATCTATAATTTAAAGGAAGAAGAAACCTAATTAAGTATAAAAAACAATTAGCCAAATGGAAATTTAATTGGTTGGTTGTTTGAAATATTAACATTCTATACTGTACATTGCATTCGGCTGGCAAGCTCCATGCATAAAAGGATTTAGTTCTAACTAAATTCCTATGGCAAATCATGGAATTCTTAGAATAATAATTATTAATCTATGTAAAGTCTTAAAATCATATATATAAAATATATATGGAAAGTTATGGATATTGAAGGATACTAAGTTGATATCTTCAAAATGGGAAAGTTTATTATCATTTTTCATATTCACAAATTTTTCAATCTAACAGTAACACACGGTTTCCCTCAACCTTGGATGCAAAGCCTTATTGTGCCTATCTTTAAATGTGGGATAAAAATGTTCCCTCTAACTATAGGACTATTATGATTGGCCACATTTTATCCAAACTGTATGGGCTCATTTTGGAAAAGAAGATTAGCCTATGGCGTGAAAGCCATGATAAGAAAGCTAAAGGGCAAGCTGGATTTTGGAGACATTGCTCAACTATTGACCATCTTGTCACTCTTAGAATCATTGTCGAGGAATGTTGCAATAGTAAAACTAATCTCTTCTGTTGTTTTGTTGGCTTTAGAAAATCTTTCGACACAGTTCTTCAGGGTAAACTATGGCAAAGACTCGAAGATATGATGGTTCCTCTTGAGTTGAGGGTTGTTGTAATTTGGCTATACAAGAATGTTGCCGCCAAGCTTAGGACCACTAAGGGTTGGTCTATTGAAATTAAATGCAATATCGATGTTAAGCAAGGGTGTCCCCTTTCCCCTACTCTTTTTGGAATTTACATTGGTAAGCTAGAATAGTGTTTGGAAGTCATGAGATGCAATGGCCCTAAGGTTGCAAATATGGTCATTACTCTTCCCCTTTATGTTGGTGATATCATTCTTATAGTGAGGAGCCATGACGATCTCAACAAACAACTTAATATCCTCCATGATTACTGCTCCAAGATGGATATGATCGTTAATACCGACAAGACTAAAGTCATGCTAACTAAATCCAAAAACATCAACCATGATAATTTCATCTATGATAATAATTACTTGGAGAACGTTTCTTCATACAAATATTTAGGTATTAATATTCGTCATCAACTCCATTAGAATTATAGCATTGAGAAAAGGATTATTTGAGGTTGGAAAGCTTACTATGAGCTTGAAAATAGGTGTAAGTCAACTGATCTTTTGGTTTGGAGTAAAAAAAGGTTCCTCTTTGAGATCCTTGTCACCCCTATTATTTTATATGACTGCGAGGTTTGAAGTTGTAGTATATCTAGAGAATCGTGGAGGAAGATTGAGTTGATCCAGAAACAATATATAACCTATAATCTCAAGGTTAAAGATAATACTCTCTATTTTATCATGTTGATTTAAGCTTGCCTTCCCCCCATAAAAAACATGGTCATGTTTAGGTATCTTATGTATAATAAAAACTTAAAACATGGAAGCGAAGAGGTTCTCCAAAATTGCTTCAACTTTAGCCATAACCCCCACTTCTAGCTCAATTGAGAATGGCACAAAGATGCCCAAACATGGCTCAACTATTGGGGGATAAAGGAGGATATTATGTTAGAGAAAAAGGATAATATTAAAAATGTTATTACTTCCAAATCTAAGGATAAGTTGTGGGATGATAAGGAGCTAGCAGGGAAAAGGAATCTATGGTATTATAAGGAGGTGATTTTTTGGGCAGTGTAAAATACAGCTGCATAATTATAACATCTTGATTCTAAGTGGAAATAGTAGGTATGGAACTTTAGACATTGTCACAATTCCACTACGATAATAATGTTAAAGCTACTTGATAACATCTGTTGCACGGCTATCATATAGTCTTGTGTCTAAATTTTTGGTTTGCAATAGTAAATAATTCATTAAAATACATTTAAACGTTCTTTGTATGTTAGGAGTAATGGTTTCGAATTTTAAATAGGATTTGGGCGATCAGATCAATGGATCGGGATATGAGTTATAATGACGGGGAGTGAATGGAAGATTATACTCAATTACACATGACACTATCAATTCTTAGCAATAATGATTTTGATTTTCGGCAGTACCATGTCTATATAATTCATATATGTAATGCTTTGATCCTTATTATTAAATTAAAGAGTTTCATACCTTTGAATTGTTTGCTTGCTAACCTTTGGTTGCCTTTTTTATCTTGTCTTCAGGTAATTTGCAGTGGAGGGAGTCAATCATTCCTTCAATTGTATCATAAGAAGTTTCTGTCAAATTGGCTGCAGAAATTTTCAGAGCTGCAGAAAATTATCAATTCTGTTGCCATTTATTTTTTAAAGAAAGGCACGCAAGAAAATGGAATTCTAGAAAATGGTTTACAAAGAAAATTTAATATGCAAAGAATTCTTGGTTTTCACCTTGAACTTTCTGTATAAACATGTCAACAATGGTTGGTTTTCAGGTCTATATAATTTATTTATTTATTTATTTTTATTTTATTTTATTTTTTTATATAGAAAAAGAAAGTTTTTAAGATAGCGAAGAAGAAAAATTATTCTTAACCAACTTCAAATTAGAGTTGTTCTGGAAAATATTTACAAATTCCTCATTTGTCATTGGCTTATGATAGATCCCGAGTCGATGTCCATTCACTAAGAGAGGAAATTTTTCTTCATCAATAGTCATAATTCTGACTACTCCATTATCAAAAAAAAATTCAATCTCATAAGGCCCAAGCCAGTGAGTTGGAAACTTTCCTTGGAAATTTTTGAACTTTGAATAAAAAAGTAATGCCCACTCTCCTGGCTGAAAGTTTTTTTCTTTGATGTATTTATCGTGCCATCTGGATCTCTGTTGCTGGACTAAACTAGTCTTCTGGATAGCATCTTGTCTTATTTCATCAAGCTCATTGAGTTGTCTCATTCTTTTCTTTTGTGCTTTTGATAAGTCAATTCCCAACTTAACTGTTGTCTTATAAGTCTGAATCTGGAACTCAATTGGAAATAAGACTTTCTTCCCATAAACAAGTTCATAGAGAGTATGTCCTGTAGTGCTTCTCCATGTGCTATGGTGGGCCCATAAAGATTCTGGAATCTTTTCTGCCTAATCCCTTATGTGCAAGTGAACTATCGTGGTGAGGATTGCTTCAATCACTTTATTGGTAGACTCTACTTGTCCATTTGCTTGTGTATGGTATGGAGTAGATTTCTGATGCTTGATTTTATATTCTTCCACTATCTTTTGCATTTCTCTAGATATAAATTGCTTCCCTTGATCTGTTACAATTTCTCTTGGGACACCAAAACGAGTAAAATTATTCTAAAAAAAAAATGAAACTACAACATTTTTCAGTAGCAAAAGAAAGTGCTTTTGCTTCTACCCATTTAGTAACATAATCAGTGCATACAAAAATATATATTTTTTTGTTTTGAAGATGGATTAATTGGTCCAGCAAAATCCAAAGCCCATTTTTCAAAAGGTCCAATGAGTACCTGAGGTTGTAGTGGAAGGACAACTATCACACCTCTTAACAAATTTGTTAAAATTGGAAACTAGGGCCAAAATCCATGTGGGTCAGCTTATTTATGGCAGCTGATATTTTTATTGGATCCCTCTCGTCGAGAGGTGTAGGATTGATCCAAATATCATCCGATTACGATAAGTATTTATGGAGATATGAATTTATTTTGATTATGTACTTATTATCAAGCTGACCAACTCATGTAGGCTCAAGAAGCCCAAATGTCATGTCTATTCAACCTATACGATTTTGGTATAAATAGAAGAGGATTTGATGTCATTCGAACATGCATTCTTGAGGTGATCTCCTCCTCTCCACGTCTTTGGTTTTTGGAGTAGGAGAGAGACACCATGAGAATATACGTTGTCCTATGATGCTCTAGTTCTGACGCACAACAATGGAGACACCTACAACGTGATGCCATATATGTTGTTCATAACCCTAAGCTAATACGCTGCAATGGAGACTTCTACACACAGTCAATGTGATGCCATATACGTTGTTCATTATACACAGTTCACACGCTGTCCATGATGTACATGATGAGGAACGCAAAGTCTGATATAGTATACGTATGTATACATAACGCAGTCATAGCACTAACATGTATGCTGTTATAGTATACACAATATTAACGAATGGGCCACAGTGATAACCTGAAGGAGCAGTAATATAATGCACACACACGCAGTTCATGGAGACAATACATCACAACAATACATACATACATATATATATATCTATATATATATATATATATATATATATATATATATATATATATATATATATATATATATATGCAGGCATACAACGTAATGAAACTACAACACAAAAATATATATATACGCAGGCATACAACGTAATGAAATCAAACGCAGGTTAAGATCCACTGGAAAATGAAAACATATCTCACAACCTATGAAGCATGCAGGTTCATAGAAGCGGCATTGACAACGTAATGGCACGCAGGTTCATTTAACGTAATGGAAGCCGCAATAAATTATGGAAGTTGTTGAAGCACGCAGGCATAAAAGCACACTCAGCCGTTGTCATAAAATAGAGCCGCAATTAAGGGTTTGACTGCACCGCTATAGCATATCACTGTGTATCCTAGCAGCCTCAGCGTATACATATACATATGATAGCACTCAGCAACAAGAGAGTGTAGCTACTTATTAGGTTGTCCTTATTCACTGCTCTAGGAGGCCACTATACGTTGGTCTTAGATACCCTAAATAAGCATATCTTATTGTATGCTTGAAGGAATCTGGAACATAACCTAGCTGCTTTGCTAGGCTGCAAGCCATAACAAGTAGCTAAGGCAGATACACATTTGGTAGTGTAATTGTGTTGCAGCATGATGAGATCATGGGCAGCATGAAGCATGATGAGATCATGGGCAGCATGAAACATGAGGATGGATAAGATCATGGACATGGACAGCATGATGATATTCATGATTAGTGCATCATGCAGTGGTGTGGCAAGTGGACTAGATGCAGCATTACGATAGGTGAAGTCGTCACCTTGGAGAATTATTTGAAGCAGAATGTCTTCAACTAATCTCATTGTTATACGAAATAATCTATGCTAGATCTAGATAAGTCAAAGTGTTGACTTCTGTTGTAAATGTACTATCTCTCTCTCTCCTTTCTCTAATGAACTTTGAAGAACATAAAAGAAGAATTGATCAAGGGTTTCCCCACACATTGTGGGGTTTTTCCTTGGCTAGCGCCACATCTTGTGTCCTCTTGTCTTGGCTTTTCTTCTGTGATTTATATTTATGTTCTATCTGCAGTTTATCTTAATGCTGATGTGATTGCTAACTGTGAAAATTTAAATAAATTGCTCTAGCATAGAACATACCTAAAATTAACATGGTATCAGAGCTGAGGTGAAGACAATGCCCAAGCAAGAGTGAAAAACCAATCACCAAAGACATTTGGGACAAGACAGAAGGATCAATGAGTTCCTCATAATTCACATAGGGTGAAGTCAAAGCAGAGCATATTATCAGAATGGCGCAACAAAACTTTTGATGGCCTACCTAAAGATCACCTCATTGGGAAGTTCGGATCTAAGGGTGGAAGGAAAGGCAGAGAGCAGGTCATCAAGGACACGACCGACTCTTCAAGGAAGCAAGGAACCCCAGGAATGGAAGTCGAAGGTTTTAAGGTGGCATTCGTCGATGGAAAGGTACGTGTTTTAAAATAGAATTTTCTAAGATGCTTTTGAGTTTAGGGTTGTATTAAGTTACAGGAAGTCCACTGGGGACCATGTCCATTGACACATAGCACCAGAGGTCTGTGAGTCAGATGGTGACAGGGAAGCTTGAATTCAAAAAGAGCATGAAAGTACATGTCTAAGATGTAGCAAAGGAAAATCTTACAAGGGTACCATACCCCTCATGTAGCAGGTCCATAGGTTTGAAACAACCCGTGGAGTTTTGAGATTCATAAACGGGAATCTCAAGTATGCAGGTGGTAGAAAGCCCTCTATGGCTTGAAGCAAAACACCCCGGGCTTAGTATGAGAGGATCAACAACTGTCTGATGAAGCTGAGATTCACTAGGAGTGAAATCAATCCAAACCATTCGAAGGTTGTCGTTGATAGACCTCTCATACCAACACCTTATGAAGACGACCTATGCAAACCCTCTCACTTGCAGAAGTAAGAGGGAGTTGGATTCCGAATGTGAAATGATAAACTTCAATCCTGTGACTACCTCGATGAAGTTATACGGTAGTGATGTCGGACCAGACTTGGGAAAGTTCTTGGTGAACTTCCGTCTGGACATACATCTTGTAGTTAGCACAAGGAGCTCATATTTGGTTGAGCCTCACTGGATTGGTGCCAAGATTCTTCTGAGATGTCTTCAGGGCACAATCTCTCATGGATTGAGATACACTGCTAGAAATATGAAACTAGATGATTATTCGAATGCTGATTGGCAGGCAGTGTGGAGGATCACTAGAGCACTTCTTAGTGTTGTTTCTCTTTGGATTCTGCTTCGATATCATGGATGAGTAGGAAGTAGAAGTCGGTTGTCATAAGCACCACCGAGACCGGATACATATCTATGAGTATGATCTCGTATGAAGCTGCCTAGTTAGGGAAGCTCTTCAGTGAGTTGTTTGTACACATACCACTATGATTCTCTGTAACAACTAGAGTGGGATTTGAATATTGAGGAATCTCGTATTCATCGATTGCTCCAGCAAATAGACATCAGATACTACCTTATCTGGGATATGGTAAGTCGATGAGCAAGGAGGCTCCATCGCATTAAGATGATGTACAGGTCGATACACTTTATCAAAGCCCCGAGGAAAGATCTAATTTGTGATTTTCCCAAACGACTTGGAGTCGTCAAGAAACCCTTGTACAAGGGTCCTGCATGTTGCATACATTGAGCTCTGAGAGCTCTAAGGGGTTGCGGTTCTTACTGGAGCAACATATGACCACAGGGTGACTCACCATCCCCTGGTGGTGCGCACTGGAATAAGATGATTCGCTCTCTTGTGGGACAAGATGATTCGCTCTCTTGTGGAACAGGATGATTCGCTCTCCTGTGTAGCAGGATGATTAGTTCTCCTGTGAGGTCTGGATGAGGTGTTCTCCATGACAAATGTAGTAGGATGATTAGTTCTCCTATGAAGTCTGGATGATGTTTTCTCCATGACAAATGTAGCAGGATGATTAGTTCTCCTGTGAGGTTTGGATGATGTGTTCTCCATGACAAATGTAGCAGGATGATTAGTTCTCCTGTGAGTCCTGGATGATTTGTTCTCCATAGTGATTGTAGTAAGATGATTAGTTCTCTTGTGAGGACGATATTGATTAAGTTCTCCTGTTGAGGCATCCTACCCATGCAGTTTGGGACTCATGGGAAGTACCTCTCATCTGATCAATGAGGAGGGAAATGAAGATAGGGACCATAGTAGTACCGATGGATGCATCACTGTATCTACCATACTCCCTATGCTAGGATGACCTTCATTGATATGGGATCAATGATACTGGTCTGGGACCAGTGGTAGGAGTTGTACCCCCTATGACATTGACTTCGGGTCGGTTGAGGACTATTCTGGGACCAATGGTACACATTCTGAGACTGACTTTGAGTCAGTGGACTAGTTTGGGACCAGTGGTAGGAGTTGTACCTATTATGGCACTGACTTCGGGTCGGTTAAGACTGGTCTGGGACCAGTGGTACATACTTTGAGACTGACTTCGGGTCAGTGCAGGACTGGTCTAGGACCAGTGAGAGTGGTACTTACTATGACGTTGACTTCGGGTCGGTTGAGACTGGTCTGGGACCAGTGGTACTCTCTCTGAGACTGACGATACTGGTCTGGGACTAGTGGTAGGAGTGGTATCCACTATGACGCTGACTTTGGGTCGGTTGAGACTGGTCTGGGACCAGTGGTACACACTCTGAGACTGACTTCGGGTCAGTGGAGAATGGTATGGGACATTCTCGATCAATTCTTCTTCTTCATAGTTCAACAAAGCAAAGTTGAGCAGAGCATAGCAGAGCCAGCAGAGTAGAGCAGAGCCAGCAGAGCTAGCAGAGCTGGGCAGAGCAGTGCAGGGCACTGATGGCAGAGATAGTACGGTCGGACTTGTGGATCAGCTGATGGAGTTCTCCCTAGTTGAGAGGGAGTGTTAAAATTGGCAACTAGGGCCAAACTCCATGCGGGTCAGCTGATTTATGGTAGTTGATATTTTTATTGGATCCCTCTCATCGAGAGATGTAGGATTGATCCAAAGATCATCTAATTCCGATAAGTATTTATGGAGATATGAATTTATTTTGATTATGTAATTATTATCAAGCCAACCAGCTCTTATGTAGGATCAAGAAGACCAAACGTCATGTCTATTCAACCTATACGTTTTTGGTATAAATAGAAGACGATTTGATGTCATTCGAACATGCATTCTTGAGGTGATCTCCTTCCCTCCACGTCTTGTGGTTTTGGAGTAGGAGAGAGACACCATGAGAATATATGCTGGCCTATGATGCTCTAGTTCTAACGCACAGCAATGGAGACACCTACAATGTGATGTCATATACATTGTTCATAACCCTAAGCTAATACGCTGCAATGGAGACTTCTACACATAGTCAACGTGATGCCATATACGCTGTTCATTATACATAGTTCACATGTTGTCCATGATGAGGAACGCAAAGTCTGATATAGTATACGTATGTAGCCATAGAATTAACATGTTGTTATGTAGTCGTAGAGAGACTGATATAGTATACGTATGTATACATAATGTAGTCATAGCACTAACATGTACGCTGTTATAGTATACGCAATATTAATTAATGGGCCACAGTAATAACCTGAAGGAGCAGTAATATAATGCACACACACGTAGTTCATGGAGACAATACATCTTAGCAATATATATATATATATATATATATGCAAGCATACAACGTAATGAAACTACAACACAACAATATATATATACGCAGGCATACAACATAATGAAATCCAACGCAGGTCAAGATCCGTTGGCAAATGAAGACATATCTCACAGCCTATGAAGCACGTAGGTTCATATAAGTCGCATTGACAACGTAATGGCACGCAGGTTCATTTAACGTAATGGAAGCCGCAGTAAATTATGGAAGTTGTTGAAGCACACAGGCATAAAAGCACACTCGGCCGTTGTCATAAAATAGAGCCGCAGTCAAGGGTTTGACTGCACCGCTATAGCATATCACTGTGTATCCTAGCAGCCTCAACATATACATATACATATGATAGCACTCAGCAACAAGAGAGTGTAGCTACTTATTAGGCTATCCTTATTCACTGCTCTAGGAGGCCACTATATGTTGGTCTTAGATACCCTAAATCAGGATATTGTATTGTATGCTTGAAGGAATCTGGAACATAGCCTAGCTGCTTTGCTAGGCTGAAAGCCATAGCAAGCAGCTAAGGCAGATATACATTTGGTAGTGTAATTGTGTTGCAGCATGATGAGATCATCGACAACATGAGCAACGTGAAGCATGATGAGATCATGGGCAACATGGGCAGCATGAAGCATGAGGATGGATAAGATCATGGACATGGACAGCATGATGATATTCATGATTAGTACAGCATGCAGTGGTGTAGCAAGTGGACCAAATGCAACACTAAGAGAGGTGAAGCCGTCACCTTGGAGAATCAGTTGAAGCAGAATGTCTTCAACTGATCTCATCGTTATATGAAATGATCTATGCTAGATCTAGATAAGTCAAAGTGCTGACTTCTGTTGTAAATGTACTATCTCTCTCTCTCTCTTTCTCTGCTGAACTTTGAAGAACATAAAAGAAGAATTGATCAAGGGTTTCCCCACACATTGTGGGGTTTGTCCCTGGCTAGCGCCACATCTTGTGTCCTCTTCTCTTGGCTTGTCTTCTACGATTTATATTTATGTTCTATCTGCAGTTTATCTTAATGCTAATGTGATTGCTAACTGTGAAAATTTAAATAAATTGCTCTAGCATAGAACATACCTAAAATTAACAATATTCCTTGGCATCCTTAAAAAGAGAAGGCCAATAATATCCTAAGAGAAGGACTTTATAAGCAGTTATTTTGTTAGCAAAATGAACTCCACTTTTTTCATCATAGCATGCTTTAAGTATCTCAGTTATTTCATCTTCTCTTACACACCTTCGGATGATGAGATCTGGTCCTATCTTGTATAATTCTTCATTTATCCATGAATAAGATTCAGTTGTTTGGATTATTCTTCTCTTTTCTCTAGGAAACAAATAGGAAGGTAACTTCTCTGTAACCAAATAATTAGCAATATTTGCAAACCAAGGTGATTTAGTAGACACTGCAAAAAGATACTCATCAGGAAATTTATCCTTTACATGTGTATCATTGTTATCACTTTGAATTCTAGATAAAAAGTCAGCAATTGTGTTTTGTTTTCTGGGTCAGTCCAGAATGGTGATATTAAATTCTTGTAACAATAATAGCCATCTTGTTACTCTACTATTAGTGTCTGGTTTGTTCATTAAATATCTGATGGCATAGTGGTCCATATGAATGAAAGTTTCATAGCGAGTGATGTAATGTCTAATTTTATTAATGGCATGAATGACAACTAGAAACTCCTTTTCAGTTACAGTATAATTTAGCTCTGTAGGAGTTAAATTTTTACTGGTATAATAAATTGCATAAGGAGTGAGATATTTTTGTCCTAACATAGCTCCTAGAGCTGTGTCTGAAGCATCATTTGATAAATGAAAAGGCAATTTCAAATTAGATCCTTTTAAGATAGGTGCTTCAGAGATATTTTTTTCAAAGTTTCAAAGGCCTTTTGACAATCAGAGTTCCAACTGAATTCATGGTCTTTGGTGAGTAATTTGAAGAGTGGAGATGCAATCTTTGTGAAGTTTTCTATGAATCTTCTATAATATCTAGTAAAACCAAGAAAACTCCTAACATCTCATTGACAACTTGGGACTGATAATTTGGAAATAATTTCTACCTTAGATGAGTCTACCTTAATTCCATTTCCTGAAATATGGTGACCTAAAACAATTCCTTCATTAAACATCATAAAATATTTTTCATGACTTAATCAAATATTTGCTTCTTTGCATCTTATGAGAACTTTTTCTAAATTTTCAAGTGCTTCTTCAAAAGAATTTCCATAAACTGTAAAATCATCCATATACACTTCCACACAATCATGAATAAGATCAGAGAAAATTCCTAGTACTGCTCTTTGGAATGTTGTTGGGGCATTTCATAATCCAAAAGGAAGTACTTGATAAGCATAAGTCCCCCATGGACAGGTGAATGTGGTTTTGTATTGATCTTCAGGTGCTACCTGAATTTGATTATACCCACTAAAGCCATCCAAAAATGAGAAATATTTTTTTCCTGCTAACGTATCTAAAACTTGATCTATGAAAGGAAGTGGAAAATGATATTTCAAAGTAGCTTTATTCATTTCCCTGTAATCAATGCATACTCTCCATTTTCCATTTTTTTAGGAACGATTACTGGGGGTGAAACTCATTGACTGTCTGATATTGGATAAATGAAATTTACATTTAATAGTTTCTGCAATTCCTCTTTAACAATTTCCTTTAAGTTTGGATTCATTCTTATTTGTGGTTGTCAAACTGGTCTAGCATTTTCTTCGATATAAATATGATGCATGAAAGTTTTAGGATTAATTCCCTTCATATAGTGTATTCTCATGCATGTGCATAAGAGTGTTTTTGCAATATTTCTACCAGTTTCTTTTTCTGTAATTCTTCCAGGTTTTCATTGATATTCAAAATTTTCTCTGGAAAAATTTCTATTGTAGAATTTCCAAAATATTCCATAGAATTTAAAGTTGGTACCACAAATAGAGACCTGTTAAGAATAATCTTATTAGCCTATTTCTCTATTTCTAGGTAGGGGTGAGATATACGTGGAAGGGTAGTCTCATTTTCTTAAACAATAGAGTTATAGTTTAGTAGAAGATCCTTATTAGCTAGGAATATAGGAATACTTTGACATGTGTCTAGATGATAGATATTCAATATTACATTCTTCTTGAAAATCCTGACTATTGTCACAATATAAAGAAGGTTCATTATTTTCTATCGAATTTAAAATTTAATCCTCTTCATTTATCTGTGCAATTGTGAAAACTGGTTGTATATCATTATCATCATCTATCCATTCTTCATTTTCCACTTCTATCATTGTTTTTGCAGGTGGGTACAATGTAAATTTCTTTGTCGAGCTTCCATCTGAAATAAACATGTCTCCTGATCTAGAACTGATAAAATCATCGGTTGTAGCTAACCATGTCCTTCCTAGAATTAATGGATGTCCTCCTAAATTATTCTTGGGTATTAAAATCATGAAATCAATAGGATATTCCCAAGAATCTAAGGATACATATATATCTTCTAACACACCATCAGGTTTAATTACAGACCTATCTGCTAATTGTAACAATGTTGGTGTGTATTGAAGATTAGGAAGCTTCAATTTATCCATAGTTTGTTTGCTCATTATGTTTATGGATGCTCCTAGATCAATCAGTGTGTTTGGTATTTCAGTTCCATTGATGTGTGTTTTCACAATGGGGCTTCCTGGATCTAAATATTTTTGAATTGTTGTCTTCCCCATCATGATATTTGCAATTCTCCTGACTAGTTGAATTCTTTTTATTTCTTTTCTTTTTCTTCCTGATCCTTGAGTACTCA
The DNA here is from genome assembly GCA_031772625.1 of Pinus tabuliformis. NCBI lineage: Eukaryota > Viridiplantae > Streptophyta > Pinopsida > Pinales > Pinaceae > Pinus > Pinus tabuliformis. The sequence goes on along the minus strand of CM062814.1, from coordinate 239,658,906 downwards.
ATTCATTAATTGTTTTTGCAAAAATAAGTATTTCTTTTATTGCTTGTAATAAATGAATTTTTATACAAACATTTTTAAATTCATCTAACATATCATAATTAGGTAATATGATTTGTTTTTCCACTCCTTTATGAATATTCAACCTTTTAGGAAAAGGTGGTCTTGAGACAGATATTGAAGGTTGTTTTATAATAGGAGTATTATTAGAATGTATAGGACTCTTTTCTATTTCAATATTTTCTTTATGAGGAAGGGAAATCTCTCCTTCGGAGTCATTATTATCTTTTTGGGAAATCTTTTCTGTTTCCTGAATAACAACAGATGGTTTCTTCCTTTCTAATACTCTACCAGACCTTAATTGAACATTATTCAGATCTAATGGAGTTATCATATAAGTTTGAGGATTCTGTCCTTCTAAGTTGTAAATAGGTTGTGAAGTTTTATTGTTTGGATTTGGGAGTGATTGAATGGGTAATTGATTTGGTCTTTGTGGAAATGGAAAAGAAAGTTGTGGATTTGCATTTTGAGCTTGAGTTTGAGGTAACTGGTTGGGTTGAGGGAAGTATTGTGGTGGAAAATTTGGATAAGGTGGCAGATATTGTTGATATTGAGAATATCTTCCATAAGGATTTTTCCATCCTTGATTCCAAGATTGTGGTTGAGCCCAAGGTTTCCATGGCATAGGTGGATTCCAATTATTTTGTGAAGATTGTGCAAATTGTTGAGGATTAAAGCCTTGAGTTTGATTTGTTTGAGGATTTTTCCTTGGTCTTTTCGCAATAAAGTAAAGAGATTCTACCTGATTTGGCATTCCTTCTTCACTGAACACAGCCTTAAGACCTGGTATAGAGGGGCATTCTTTTGTATCGTGATTTTCAGCACATATAACACAGGTTTCTGTGCTTTTTAAATCTAAAGGACGTTCTCTCAGAGCATGTTTCTTTCTACACCTAGGACAAAAGATGGATAATGCAACATTTTCAGCTTTCTACTTGTTCTGTATTTTAAGGGTGTTAATTTGCTCACTGATACTCCCTATTTGTATTAAAATTATCAAGCAAACTACCTAATTCTGCCATACTTATTGTCCTGGCTGTATATTTATTTACTCTTGATAAAAGAGGATCCCTTGGAATTTTCCATGTTCTTGCTTTACCTCTTGAAATATGTACACATATATCACAAATATCTACAAATGGTAACTAAGAGATATCATATTTTCCCATTATATTGAGAAGATTAATCCACTCATCTTTAATGGATTTTAATAAGAGAGCTTTCAAAGTTTCCTCATCCAGATTATTGATTTTTTCCCTTTTGATATTATCAACAAATATTTCGACAAAATCTTCAAGATTTTCATCTTATTTTTGTACCATTTTAAAGACTACATCTTTAATGCTATGAGGCATACAATAATCCTTGTATTTCTCCAAGAATGCTTCTTTCATTTGTCCCCATGTTCTTATAGAATTCATTCCTACACTCATAAACCATTTTAATGATGAATCCTTTAAGGTAGTAGAGAACAATTTTAGTTTTTGAACATCATTTAGATAATCATATGATCTATATAATACTTCAAATTCAAAGAGAAATGTCTCTGGTTCTTCACTTCTTATTCCATGAAAATTAGGGAGGATAGAAGGCGAGATGTTTTTCATTGTTAATGGTGTATCCTCATCAAGGATAGGGAATCCAAAAGGTCTTGGATCTCCTCTTCCTCTATCTCTACCACCACCTCTTCCACCTCCTCTATTTCCTCCTCCAATCCTATGTTGTTCATCATTGGCATTGTGTACTTCCCCTTCTCCCTCTCAGCCATGACAGATTCCTCAAAATAAATATCCAGTTCTACAACAGGACTATCTAGCTTTTCTTCTAGTTCTTTTGGTTCCTCTATCAATGGTTTGAAGTAGGTTTCTTCTTCCTCTTATTCAATAGGAACTTCCAACTCTTGAGCTAGAATTTGTTCTCCAGTTGAAGATAGGAAAACTATTCTTGTTGTTGGGGATGTAGCATCTACTTCGATTATAGTTTATGTTGATGAAGTTGGTGAATCTTTAGGTTGGACTTCAGATCTCAAGACTTCAGGAAGTCTATATTGGCCTGTTATGGATGGAATTCAAGTTTGTGTGGGTGGTGTGGCACTACGTGGTCGTGGTGGAGTGACTGATGATGTGGGAATTAGAATTTTTCCTCGACCTATAAACCTACCTCTAGAGTCTCTCTCCCTATGCATATCATGTTTTTATTTGATTTTTTTTAATACTTCTATTTACACTTCCCAGACAATGACGCCAAAATGTTGGGTCAATTTAATGTTCTTAAATTACAAGCATAAATTATCGACTGGAGTTGGTAAACTTATGAAGTGCAAGTGCACTATATATGCTAGAAGCCTTTCTTTTAATTTGCAAGATGATGGTTATATTTGTTTTGGGGATTTTTGTTGTTATCTAGGTTCCTATTTGTAAGCATTAGATTTCTACAAATTAATGAGTGGAAGTGAAGCAATTGTTAGACTAATCTACGAGGTCATATCTATATTGAGTATCGTTCCTATGACTAGTTTCCAATAAATTATGTTAGAACAAAAGAGATCTATGAGTCAGTCCTTTCTAAAACATCTTATGTTAATCATTCTAAAATTATGAACCTATCCTAAACACCTTGCTACAATAAAACAAAGTATTGAGATTCAAATGATTCTTGGAGCAAGAAAATGATCTTTTAAAAGTTGTCTACAAAGTATATACAAATTTTGATTCTAAAAAGCATGAAGGTAATATTCTAATGTTGACTGCAGAGTCTATAAAAGTTCTGATTCTAAAATCGTGAAAACAATATTTTAATACTGACTGTAATTAAGCGAAAAACATTGAAGAAATGAAATACGAGATTTAACCGAGTTATAACGAAATAATAAAATAGTGAAGTAAGGAAACTAAGCTAGAACGAAATGACAATGCGATAACAAAAATAGATAAAATGAAGTAAACTTAACCTTGACTGTCTATAGGGGCCCTCCACATATAGTAGGTGTAAATCACGCTCAAATACACATCGAATAACAGAAAGGTAACTTTAATTCAATATGAGAACAAAGGTCTATTTCATAGCATTTCTTCAAAGATTAACTATTACTTCCTTGTTATCCTTTACAGAGGATACATATTTATATATAAAAGGGTGCTCAACAGTTTGAGACTTCTACGCCTACAGGTCTTTTAATCAATCCTTATTCAAATTTGAAACTTAAACAGTAAAAGCGTTATCTCGACGATTTGCTATTTGGAAATCAAATCAGAGAAACGTGATGCATTCAGACTTCTATTGCTATGAATTTGACCCATTCCTTTGACCGCGCCACTGTGTGATTCCTTCAGTGAATTGGCTCGAGCGAATAGGAGGAGATCCATCAGGGGACCGATCCTCAAGTACCCACGAGCTTCCTTGCTTCAGCGCACCAGAACCCCGCAAACCATGGAGATAGGTGCAAATTTGTAAAATAGCTGCAAAATCATGTTAATTCTGTAGCTAATGAAATCTTTAACATAATAATAAGGTAAATTAATGATTATGAAAAATAAGACATATGAGAGTTTTTACCTTATCAAAATCTATGGTTTTACTGCTTTTATTGAGTTGATAGCAATGATGAAAAGAGAAAAAAGGAGGCAAAAGGGTGTCAAAACAAAACAGTTATGGAACTCTACAATGCACACTGCGCAGTCTCAAGGCTCAATCCTGTGCCATGAAATCTTAAGCTACGCAATTGTGCAATCCTTGAGTCAATCTCTCATCCCAGCACCTGGTTCCAACTTAGTTAATAGTTGTCATGAAGCATGTTAGACTAGGGTTTTATTAGATTGATGTCGTCTTGTCATGAGTGTATTTTATTTGTAGGTATTATATCATGTTATGACAGGATAATGATGAATGAGATGAAGAAGAAGACCCTACTAGAAGACACCTTTGTAGTTGCAAAGACAAGTTGATTAATCAAGAAAAGGCAAAGGGACACCAAGTTTCGACAACAGCTCGATATTAAGATCATATTGAAGAATCCCTACCTTCAAGCCTTATGGAGGAAGAAGAAGAAGAACATGTACCCTCTCTCAAGAAGACACAAAGTTAGTAGCAACAAGAATGGCTTAACATTGTCATATCATCATGCAATCCATGTCATCAATGTCATTTCATGTCTTATCAAGTTGTCATGTCAAGATGCATATGAGTCATCATTTGCCACATCATTTTTGGATTATGTAATTTTAATGTATTAGAAATGTAATTTAAAGTGGAAGTCCAAGAGTCATCTATAGAATGTGAAAAGTCATGAAGGAGTCAAAAGGTCATAAAGAAGTCAAAAAGTCATGATGGTAGTCCAAGAGTCACAAGGAAGGTGAATGGTCACCCATCTGTTATATATACACCCACATAGCTCATGCAAAGGACTTTTCACCTTGTCTCCTCCTACTAGGCGTTAGAGAGGAAGATAATTCTTTTGGAGGAGTAAGTGGTTTCTCTAATGCTCCACTATTGGAACTAGTTGTGTTCATTGTATTGATGTATCTTGGAACTTTTTCTTAATTTAGAAGCTCGTCGAGGCAACACACTTTCATGCATACGTCATAAATATTGTAATACTATTCTTTGAATGTTTTCTATGTATGTTATTTTCATCTGTACTAAGGAAATTGAACTATTTTTGTGCCTTTAGTACTTATCTTGTTGAAGGTGTGTTGTATGTGTTTTAACAATTGTTTCTTCTATGTGAACAACTTTTCTAGTTGATCAACAATTAATTTATATATATATATATATATATATATGCTCGTGTGCCTTTACTAGATTAGTATTATTACTCTTCTTTTAAAGGCTCACTCTTATTTCCCCTCTAGTAGAAGAACCTTGATACTTTCTACAACTAAACATTATACAAGACATACTCGTTCATTCAAAAGTACATGTACATTACTCCCTTGTGCTAACCATCGTAGTCAAGGAAAACCCATAAGAGCATATGATAGTTAGGCCTTATTTCCGGAAGGGCTCCCACACAAAACGATGTGAAGTCTGATTGGGATTTTTCATCAGGGAGACCCCCTTGGTTGACATATTTCTAGAAAATTCAACAAATGGCAGTAGAAGGAGGGCCAAATGATAGGTTGTTCTTGTTAAGTCTGTTTTGAATCTCTTATCTTAAATGGCTTATCCCCAAATCATACTTCCGAGGTGTTTTTCCAACAGATCCAATGGTAAAAATTTATCCCCGATGAACTTTTTGATGACTTGTCTCAATTCAAGTTTGATGGTGAGGGTGATACATTCGTAGTCAAGAATGCATCACTCTTTCTGAAGTTTTGTGAATATTATGAGATTGAGTGTGAAGATGTGGCTTGTGTTATTTTTTTCCTCATGCTTGAAGGTCAAGTTGACCGATGGTGTCATACCCTGTCGCTTGCTTCTATTCATTCTTTTGATAACCTCATCAAGGAGCTTCATTTAGCATTTGATAAGTATGATTGTCAAGATGTCTTTAAAATAAATAATCAACTACTAATGAAATCTAATGAATCAATTGCGGGTTTTGCTAATCGATTCCTTCACCTTTGTTATGAATTTGTTGAAGAATACACGGATTGGAATTTCTTTAAACAAAAGTTTGAGTGTTTGGTTCATATATATTTACATGGTGAAACTACACCCCTTGATGTTTCTTCTTCCCCAACTCTTATAAATCATGAGAAACCTCTAATTTCAGAGGAGGAACCTATTATTCCTTTTGATCTTTATCCTCCTCCTTTTCTAGTACCAATCGGGGTGCTTCTATGTGTTAATGCTTAAGTTGGGAAATCCACAAATCAAATTGCTGATTTGTTTATTCAAACTTCATCCACCTCTCATGATTCATATCCAATGAAGGAAACCTTGGAATGGTTCATGGATCCTAGGGTGAAGACTAATCCTTCCATTCCTCAAGATGACATTAGTGCTCTTAACCTCAATATTGAATCTGGTTCCACTAAAAGTATTACTTCTTCAAGGGACATATATCATCCTCTATCATATACATGCCATGACTCTTTATACCATGATTGACTTGATCAATCTACTCCACCAAATGGTTCTTCACACTCTCTATTTTCAAATTGTTTGTTCAATTTGCGATCAAGTACAAGATCGTTGTGTTACACAGGTAGAGGAGCAGATAGGTGAAGAGACTTTTGACCTTTCTTCCCTCTTTCAAAACACTCTATGTCATGATGTTGTTCCCTCATTCTTGGATGATTTTCGATCTTCTAATCTCGGTAGTGAATTAAATGAAATCAATTTACTTAGATCCATAGTCTTGGGAAACAATCATTCTAATGATGATTCTATTGATGTATGCGATGATGAATTCCCAACTACACCAACTGATATTTCGGTTTCTTGAGAAGATTTTAATTTGAAATATTTTGATCTAGAATTTGATTCAGTCAAATAATATGTCCTTATGGAAACTTCCTGTTCATCTCACTATCCTTTTTGCTCTACCATTTTCAATGCATCTACTTGAAATGAAGATATTCCATGCTCTTCAAGTTCTTTATATAATGAGTTATATTCTCAATTGACACAAGGTAGTGAGGTTATCCATGATGAAAAAGGAAATAATCAAATCATTGAGTATCCACTCTAATCCTTGTTATTTTTAGTTTTTCCTGAAGAAAATTCTTCTATCGAGGTTACTCATGAAATTTTTCCAGTATATTCATCCTTACATGTGTGAATAGAAGAATCTTTTGACTTGAGTAATCTAGTTTTTGAAGTTGTGAAATCGATCAAATTAGTGACAAACATGGTTTCCATTCAGTTAGTAGTGGTGTTATTGAAATCAGTGGAAGTAGTTACCCTTACACCATGCATGATCTGGTTCAATCTTCAAAATGTGATTCTACAATCCTTAAAAGTTCCAAGACTTGTCAGGAAGTCGAGGCACTTCAACTTCCATTGATGGTTATGTCAGGATCTCTCAACTCTAGTAAGGTCCTCGAACTAAGTTAGATCTGGTTTTTCTCGTAAAATTAATTTCTTTAAATGGTTTCACTGGATGTAAATTCATTCTTGAAAGAAGTTTAGTATTTAATATTTAGTATTTCCAACTTTCAAGATTTGGTTTCTGATCAGATTCAAGATTCTATTTCAGTTAATTCATCTCCTTGTGAGGCTCTTATACTTAACTTAGATTTGGAGTGTGTATCCCTAATGGAAACATGGAACTACAAAGTTGATCATTTCGAAGATTATCTTTGGCTGAAGGAATCATGTCTATCATATGCATTTGATAATAATAAGCTCGTGATTGTTCTTGTGAATTTTATACTATTAATATTTTTCTTCATCACACCTGAAATTCCCATGAGTGCTAATGAATGCATGAGTTATTTGGGGAATCAAATTCTTCTTCACTGGTTGTATCCTAATTGGTTTCATGTGTTTCTTATACAGGTGGTCCTTTTCACTTATTTCAAAAATTATGATGCTAGTGCAGTGTGTAACCAGTTACGAGGAAATGGTTTGTTACATTCATTATGTGAGGAAGATGATTCTATTACTTGGAGCATTTTAAAAACTGTTCAAACTAACCTATCCTTATTATCTTATAATTAGGAATCTTATGCTTTAATTAGTCCTTTTGATCATAATTCAGGTCATCATGACTATCATTCAACTTATCATTTTCTCACCAGCATATATGATGACAATTGTCCTATATTCTTTGATCCTTATGGTTTGTCATTTCCCTGTTCGGACACTTGTCAAATAGTTGAGGCACTTCAACCTTCGCCAATGGTTATGCCAATCCCTCACTATCTTGGAAATCCCTTTGAACATGATCAGATTCATTTTCCCCCACAAGATTCTCATCATGATCCTATACCTTTAATAAAAAATTCCTCTTTTTAGTGATTTCAGCATTTTCAAGAAGATTGTTTCAAAATTTATGATCCAATCGCTGAATGGTTGGAGTAATATTACTTGGAAAGCTTCATTGCAAATAACAAGTTTGGATTTTTTATCATGCTTACTAAGGAAGATAGTACAGATGAAGATACATTCACAAGAAACTTCAAAGGTTTGTTTGATTATGGTTTTCATTGAAAGGGTAAGAGTGAAAGCTAATTAAAAGTAATGGCTATGACATATCTTTTTGTAGATAGGAAAGACCTTCAGTTTGTTGTGCAAGTTATTCAGGCTCTTATCTTTTCTATTGCAAATTGTTTTATATCTGTTCTAATTGCTACTATCTTTGTGTATGCAGGTTGGGAGCAGTTATGGCGGCTACATTGGAAACTTCATTACACTTGACCCTGACCTCCTAGCTGGTTAGGTTAGGAGTAGGTCTAGCTGCATACTAGTCTCCCCTTAAACACTAATCCTGCACTCACTCTCTATAGTTTTTCTTATGTTTTATTACTTTTTTCTTGCATCCTCTTTTCGGTTTAGCCTCCATTTTCTTTTCCAATTTGATTTTGCTTCCTTGTTGTGTCTTGTCTCTTCTTTTGTGTTTTGTTTAATAAGACTTTACATGAAGGGTGTTCCCTTTGTCTCAAAAGACAATGTGGAAAAATAGAAAAGGGCCTTGTGACATCGTAACATTTGGCTAACCTTTAGTCCTCCTTCTTTGTCTTGGTTCATACCTTTCGGTCAATGATATTTTGATGGAAAATATGATCCTTGCATAAAGAGAGATTTGTGTGAAACCATGACACCATATCTATTCTAGGAACCTCGTTTCTATGCTCGATTCTTTATGTTTAAGTGTTTTCCATGCTGATCCAATAAAGTAGAGAAGGACAAGGGGAAAATATTAACGAGAAAACTCATATCATAGGTTTATATGCTTCTTTGAAGGAACAAATTCTTCTACTCTCAATAAGTCGGGATCCCTCTTCCACCCCATGAAATAAATAAGTGTTGAAACAAAGTCCTATTAAAATAAATAAATAAAGGGTGAAAGAAGGGAAAGGCTTCCTGTGCAGGGAGGTGGAGCAAGCATATTCGCTAGGGTACCATCCAGGCTTGTTGGTAGAAAAGAAATGCTTGTGTTCCTAAAGTGACTCTGCCATGGTACTATCCAGGCCTACTGAAAGTGGAGCAATGCCAGAGATGAAAACTAACACTCTAAATATCTTAAGCTCATGAATTACATTACCCTTCTCCTGAATTGAAACATTGTGATATGTCTAGCCTTATGATTATGTTCAACTGAGAAAGAGATGAAGGGGACTATATCTATAACTAGGTTAATTGGGGAAGCTGGAGTAATCTATACGTTGAATCAATATTTCTGGAAGAACTAGACCCTACACGAAATATTAAACCAAGGTAGAGAAGTTGGAATTCAACCAGTATGATTCCAAGTGTTATCATTGCTAAAAAACCCTCCAAAGTTTTGACCTTCATCCAATTTTCAGAGCCTACTTTGACTTTACTTGTTGTCGCTTCTAGTATCAAGAGTCATTACATGTGTTTTCTCTAAGTGTTCATGTCTCATTTGGAAGAAAACCAAAGTGTCAATTTTTGGCATGGCAAGCATCGTGTATCGGAAAAATGTAGTTTTGGTTTGTTTCAAGGGGTAAATTTGATGTTAATAAGTCCTACTTATCATCTAGACATATATTATACTCATTCCCAAAGTTTCAAGCATTGTCACACATGTGTTGTCACTATCGTCTCAAAAAGTACCTTCAATGTTGCACTTAGGGACAGTTGTCGCGTTGGCGGAATTATGTTGTTCATGTGTTTTGAGTGATCAATGTTTTTTCATAAACTATTCTAAGTGTTTGATCATGCTCAGGTTTTTTCCCTGTTCACTTTGGCCTTACTAATCCCATACTAACCAAATTCAGAAAAGTGCCTTCCTGAGAAATTTGACCTCACTCAACCTTTGTGAAATGCTCATTGCATAATCTCAACCCTTAATCTTAGACCATGCATCTTGGAACTATGCAATGTGAAGTTCCTGCCTTCCAAAACTGTGCACTACGTAGTCTCATTGCTCAGTCTCGACCCTTGGGCTTTAGAACTATGCACCTTGATTTCTTGTCACCTACTTATGTGCACTGCACAATCTTAAGAAACAAGCCTCCAACTTGACTCCTTGAACTGCACAATTACACAACTCCTAGGCCTCTGTCTCTCCATAATTGTGCAGTGGCAAATGTCAAGCCTCAAGCCTCAAGTCTGTCTCCTTGATCCCCTCAACTGTGCAATTTTATTGCCCTGGCCTACTTGAATTACGCATTGCAGAGTATCAAGGCTCAATCTTGGCCCATGACCTCCTAAGTTGCACAACTGCACAATCTTTGATTCAGTCTCTTAGCCCAATACCTGATTCGAGCTCAGTCAGTGGTTTTCGTGAAGCATGTTATACTAGGGGTTTATCATATTGATGTCATCTTGTCATGAGTGGATTTCAGTTGCAGGTATTATATCATGTTATGACAAGATGATGATGAAGGAGATGAAGAAGGAGACCCTGCTAGAATACACCTTTGTAGCTGCAAAGACAAGTTGATCAATCAAGGAAAGACAAAGGGACACCAGATTGCGGCAACAGTCAGAGATCAAGATCATATTGAAGACTCCCTACCTTCAAGACTTATGGATAAAGAAAAAGAAGAAGATGTACCCTCTTTCAAGAAGACACAAAGATAACATCAACAAGAATGGATTGACATTTCGATATCATCATGCAGTCCATGTCATGTCAAGATGTATATGAGTCATCATTTGCCACATCATTTATGGATTATGTAATTTCAATATATGAGAAATGTAATGTAAATTGGAAGTGCAAGAGTCTTATATAAAATGTGAAAAGTCATGAAGGATTCAAAAGGTCATACAGAAGTCAAAGAGTCATGAGGGTAGTCCGAGAGTCACAAGGGAGGTGAATGGTCACCCAATTTGTTATATATACACCCTCATAGCTCATGCAAAGGAATTTTCACCTTGACTCCTCGTACCAGGCATTAGAGAGGATGATAATTCTTTTCATTAGAGGAAATTTTAGCCTAAAAGTACCCATGAAATTTTCACGTAATTTCCATGTCATAATATGTAAACCAATCAAAATCCTTTAAATTTCAAAAAAAGGTACATGTAAATATTTTGGAGGGAAAAGAAGAAAAACTACTTTTTAAATTTGTATTTTTGTCTTATCTCCTTATATGTTTAATCAAATTTCAAGTGTAGACGTTCATCGGATGTGGAACTACATTTTGCATCCAACGAGTGTGCATCATGCATATTTTTGAGAAGACCCACATTGACAAAAAATGAAGATACATTAAAAAAGTGTGTTCAACGCGTTTTTTTAATGTATCTTCATTTTTTGTCAATGTGGGTCTTCTCAAAATTATGCATGATGCATACTCATTGGATTTAAAATTTAATTTTGCATCCAACGAGCGTGTGCACTTGAAATTTGAGTAAACTTATAAGGAGATAAGCCAAAAATATAATTAAAAAAAAAATTAGTTTTCTTCTTTTCCCTCCAAATTTCATAACTCTTATTTTATTATTTTAACTATTATTTTATTATTTTTCCTTAGGAGCCCACTTTTAGGCTGAAATTTCCTCTAATGGGAGGAACAAGTGGTTGCTCTAATGCTCCACTATTGGAACTAGTGGTGTTCATTGTCCTAATGTATCTTGGAACTTTTGCTTAATTTCGAAGCTTGTTGAGACAACACACTTTTATGCATATGTCATATATATTATAAGAATATTCTTTGAATGTTAGTGATGTACGTTGTTTTCGTCTGTATTAAGGAAATTCAGCTATTTCGATATCTTTGGTAATTATCTTGTTGAAGGTGTGTTGCATGTGTTTTAACAATCATTGCTTCTATGCGAACTAATTCGCTAGTTGATCAACGATTTATTTATATGTATATGATCGTGTGAATTTACTAGATTAATACTATTACTCCACTTTTAAAGGCTCACTCTTATTTACCCTTTGGTAGAAGAACCTTCATACATTCTGTAACTGAACATTATACAAGGCATACTCACTTGTTCATTTAAAAGTACATGTGCATTACTTTCTTGTGCTAACCATCATAGCCAAGGAAAATCTATAAGAGCATATGGCAGTCGTGCCTTATTTCTGGAAGGGCTCCCACACAAAACAGTGTGAAGTTTGATTGGGATTTTTCATCGAGGAGACCAAAATGGTTGATAGATTTCCAACACTTTCAACACATCGATAAGACACTAGCCCCAATAGTGTAACATGAATCTAAACCTTGCTTCTGCAAAGAATGATAATCTTCCTATGCTAGACTAGAGAAGCCAAGGCTCCAAATATCTCGTTCCAATCCCTTTGCTTAAGTTATGAGGGTTTATTTATAATAAATGAGATGACCCTTCATCACCCTTTGTGACCTTTGAGCTTCCCTCATAACTCTTGGAATTCCTTTGTCCTTATTCTAACTAATGAATTTTCATATTCGACATTTAACTCTTGGACTTACACTTACATATTTAAAATACAATAAGACAAAATCCCATATAGGACAAAAAGGGGTAGAGCCCAGTAAGACAAGCCTAATAATACAAAATAGATACATTAAGCTTGAGTTTGAGGAAACTCTAGCTCAAAAACTTCAACTTGTAATTTTATGGCTACATATTGATTCCAAGCTTTGTACTATGTGATTGTCTCCTCAAACTTTGCAAGAGGGTTAGGCTGAAAATAGACTCTAGATTTTGTAGAATCTGGGTAGATGGTTTTGGAGCTAGCTTGTACTTCTTTTTGCAATAAGAAAAAATTCATATTGACCTTAGTAGGACCACAAATTTATTTCTTCATGGTGTGTTTGTTAACCTCGGGATCTTCTTTGGTAGTGATCTACTTTAGCTGGTTCAAGTATTCCTCAACCTTCTACCTAACAATGTTTCTTCCCTTTGTCTCTAAAAATGGCCCTATTCAGGGGATCTTGTGTGCTTGAACCAAGGAATCCAAACTATTATATAATCATGCATAAGCATCTAAAATGTTGGCCATAAAGGTGTTGAGTTGTTTGTTTCTTTGTATGATCATTTTGACCTCGACTTTTTCCTACTCTGCTTGTTGCCTTGTCTTCTTGGCCAATACTGCTGGTGCACTCCTGTACTTAGTTCCCTACTCATGGATTGTGGTAATTGCTGCATGAATGACTTTCAGGGATTTCACATCTTCCCGCTATTTCCTTTGCATATCATGTAAAGGAACTACTACTTTATGCAAGGTGACCAATTCCTCATAAAGATACCTCATAGTGTCTCCCAGTGCCTAGATCTCGCCATATATAGCTGCTTGAAGATCTTTCAAGCAAGGGTGTGTTGAAGAGGCCTTTTGATTCTCATCTAGGAGTTTTTGTATTTGTTGTTTTTCAACTTCCAGATACTTTTCCATTTATTTATTTTTTGCCATAATGAAATATGTATATGATTTTGAAGCTCTTGCAAAGGCTAAGTTAGTTGCAACAATGGTCTGAGGATTCCTTCTGGTGTCAGTGATGATCACCCTTTCTGTTTGAATGAAATCAAGATGTGCCATATCATTGGGGAAATGTTTCTTCCTTTTATGTACAATTTTGTTTTGGAGTTCATTAAAGGTCAGGTTAGAAATATGCATAATCGAGTCATCATCTAAAGGATAGATTTCTTCTTCACCACCTAGGGCTTTCCCATTTGTAGGGGGGGGAAGAGGCTAGCTAATGATTTGTTCTTTACTAGGCATGAGGTCAACATCTTGGTTATTCTCCCCTTGTTCTATCTCCATGTCCTGGGCTATTATCTTCTCCTCAATCTCTTGAATGAGATCATGATCATGCTTCTGTCTGCTCTCTTATTCTTTAGCTTGTTTATACTTTTCTTCTTATTCATGCTTCAGTCTCACTTCTTCTTCTTCCTTTATTTTCAGTTCTTCTTGCATCTGCATTTCCTCCTACTCCTTCCTTTCTCGTTGTTCATTCTGCTTCCTTTCTTCCTCTTGTTTCCTTTCTATTTCCTACTTCTTCCTCTTCCATTCTGCTACTATAACCACTTTTAGAATAGTTGGATCTACCTTGAATTTGCAGCTTTACTCCTTTGTTGGCTTATGTAACCTTTCTCTTATACTTAATCCTCACTAGGGTGTGTTCTTCTGACTACTTTGATTATTGGGTGGCACTTTGTTCTGGAATTGCATTGGAAGGGCTTGCATGATCGCCTGGTGCATGTGACTGAGAGGAAGTATAGAGATTATTTATATTTTCTTCCTCTGGTCTAGCATAGGTCCCATATGGCCAGAAAAAGTGCAACTTGGCACAATGTTTCTTGCAAAATTCTTTGGGATCATACTAATGAAAATATATTGTACCGAGCTTGAGGCTTTCTAGTTTTGTAGCTTCATCTTCTGCAACCTTCAAGTTCTTAATTTCATAAGATCCAACCTGTAAGGGAAAAGTAGGCTAAGGTGCCTTCTTTTTCCATTGTAGTGTTGTTGTTAGTCTTGTGACAAGGTGATAGGCAACCTCTTGCATGGCTACTTTGTTCGTGGCATGCCTTAGAAAGAGATGAGATGGTTTATGGTAGCCAAACACTCGGAGGTATGTGCCATTTGGTGAGGAAAACCAATCTAGAACTTTTGAAACTGAACTCATTGCCTCATGAGACATGCAAGGGGTTTCTTCTTCAAAGATCATCTGGTATAGGACCTTGAAGAAATGATCAACCAATTTTTCAAAGACTCCTTTGTAGTTGCATTATGCTAACAATTTGCAATAAATATGGATAGGAGGATCTCTTGGTGTCCATTTCCAATCCATTCTAGGGAAAGCATTACGAGCACATATTTCGTCTAACAAGTAGGCAAAAATGTAGAATTGTTGTTTCTTTCCTTTTGGTGGGTTTTTCTCTTTATTCATCTTGATATCCTATTGTTGAGACAAAGGATCACACTAATTAAAGATCTTCCCTTTTGTGACAGTCTGAGAAAGCATCTAAATCCATCCTTCTGGGAAGGATTCAATATTCTTGGGTCCATAAACTCGACAACACAACACTATCAAGTACTGAAACACCTTTCCAAGTGATTTGGTCTTGTAAGTATTGTTTGGTTTTTGGTGAAGCTTTGTCAGTTCCTTTACCCACATCTTGACCACTTCCTTAGTGCTTAGGTAGCCAATTGCTACATGGAAATAAGAGTCCATATGTTTCTCAGGTTTAGGCAAGTGGTAGATCAAGTAGATATCATGTGGTTGGTAGGAGGAAAGCTACTTCCTACTAGAATTGTTTAGATACACACTCTTGGTATCTACACCATGCAAGATCCATTTAAGGACATCCGCACATGGTAAGATGGAGCATCTGCAAGTGAACCTATGAAACCTTGATCATTGGATGTTGACGTAGACCTGCCTCTTCCAGATCAACTTTAAATCATGTAGCAGTGAATGCATCCTGGATAGTATTCCAAGTGACTTCAGAGTCCTTCTTAATGTACAATTGTATGTCAAATAGAATGGGAACGGATGTTCAAGGACTTTCAACTACTTCCTCGGTACTGCTTTCTGTAGCCTCCTTTGATGTTGATATCTTGGGAGGCATGGTGTTATCTACTGATGAGAGAGAAAATATGTTTAAGACCTATAATACATATGGCAAGAGATGCACTCATGGTGATAATAAGCTATCTCTTAGCAGATCAGTTCAACAATCAATCTTAAAGCAACAAAACAGTAACTAAGGAGAGGGATTATACAATATTGGGCTACATGAGGGCAAGATGGGCTCTAGAATTATGTAATGTGTTGTGAGAGACAGGATTCTGTAGTATTAACTTATAGAGGTATGGCTTGAGGTTTGGAACTGCACAATGCATAGTATCAGCTAATAGAGGAGGAAGAGGAGGATTGCGCATTGCATAGTCTCAGTGGCTAGGATAGACCATTGATGACTGGGATTGCAATGTGCCGCTAGAGGAGGGAAGTGATTTTGCATTGCATAGTTGCAACTAGAAGGGAGGAGGCTTGCTTCTTAGGATTACATAATGCATAGTGGGGAGGAGCCAACAAGCCTTAAATATGCTATAGTTCAGCGCGGGAAAAAGGAAATATTCAAATCTGGGGCTAAGGAAAAGACAAGTGTAGACTAGCCTTAGAATGAGTTAGATCAAATATTATCAATGACTAGAAAATATCATGCAAAGGGAAGAACATGCATGCATAAAATGACCCATTAGCAATAATTGTTGGTAGGAAAAATGACTTGGGAGGGATGCAACACTTGTAAAAAAGAAACAACAGACTGAAACAACACTTCCACAAGATAGAAATAATAGAAATACTAGTAACTACAAAAGAAATGGGAAAAGGAACACTTGCAAACACAAAAGCGAAAAAAGCAATAGAAAAAGCAACAAACAGTGAAACTTTATAAGCTTACCTAGAAAAGCACTACAAACCTAATAAAAAGCTCCTTGAACTCATGGGGATGGATAGAGCTCCAATAACGAATGTGAAAATGAGCTCTACAAGGCTATATTATATAGATTTTCCCCCACGGGATTATGGTTAGGGTTTATGATGCTCATGCCTAAAATCAAGGAGAAAGCAACACTTGTCCACAAACCCAAATTTAAATTTATGCCACATGGTCAAAGAGGAATGCACACTCCCTATTTTTTGGTGACATGAAATTGGCTTGTTCCAGAAGAATGTGTAGTCCACTGGCAGAAAGGACTATGAAATTTCGAGTGACAAGGGATTGCGTAGTTCACTGGTTCAGTGGATTTCATAGTTATGACTCTTAATGGATTGCACATTTTAATTGCTCAGTGACTGTGTATATAATAGAATTGTGCAATTCACTTCCTCATTGAATTGCACAATCTCTAGTGCTAGAGTATTGCGCAGTTCCCATAGGCAAGAAAAACAATCAGTGTTATATCATGACATAAGTTAGCTTGTGTTTGACAAGGGTTTTCTTTTCTTTAAAATTTATGCAACTTTTGTCGATAAGGCTTAGTTAAGACATGACGCAAGTGTTGCATGAAAAGATAAGTGATTACGACACTAGATAATCAAGAGGAACACTTGATGACAATGAAAGATTAGTTCTTATAGACAAAAGGTGGACTCCAAAATCGAAGTGTAAGAAAATTTTTGGACTGGGGTTTGTAGCAACTACAACACTTGGTGACGCACTGGTAGAAATCCAGTTATCTGTATGGTTCTAACCCTTCATTCGAAGTCTATCTCTTCAAGAATTATTATTCATTCTATTGATTACTATATTTTACTTACTTAGCCCAATTTAAAGATATAATTTCATTCATTCTCTTCATTGACGACACACTAACAAAAGCAAGTCAAATCTTGGTTATTTCGATTAGGGATGAGGAGTATATAGATATGAAAATGAAAAGGATGTCAGAGTCTTGATTTTCATCTTTAGTGTTTCTCCACTACCAGCAAGCTTATTTCATACCCCAACAAAGTCACTACAGGAACACAAGTATTACTTCGCTACCAACGAGCTTGGTCAGTACCCAGATGAAGTTTCTTGCTTTACCTCTTTGCACAAGAAGCCTTTCTCTTCTTTCACCCTTTATTTATTTTATTTATAGAACTGTGCTTAGGTGCTTATTATTTTCCTACGGTGGAAGAGGGATCATGACCTACTGAGAGTAGAAGAGATTGTTCCTTTAGAGAAGGATATATATACACCTATGAAATGTATTCCATTCACTTACGTTTCCTCCTATCCTTTCTCTACTTGACCAGATTGACATGTTAAAACCAATAAAACTTAAAAGATAATTAAAGAAGAGGATCCTATTTATAGATTTTAGAATCATAGATCCACTAAGTTTTTCTTTGAGAAGAACATATTTTTTGTCTAAGCATCATAGACTAAAAGATACAAGGCCCATGCAAAGAAGGGAACAATCGGTTAACCAAGCGTTAATATTGTACAATGTCCTTCCAAACTTTGCCACACTTATTTAGAACCAAAGCATGACTCTCGTACAAGGCTTATTTTGAAGAAACTAAAAAAAAGTGTGAGATGAAATACAAAACAAAAAAAAAATCGAAACAAATCTAAAATAAACTAAACCTACTCCTACATTAGCAGGAGATAGGCTAGACTCAGGTGAAGTGAAATTTCCAATGCAACCAACGAAGCATTTCCTGACCTATATCATCGAGGGAATGAGCAACAAGAAATATCATCAAGAAAAGAATATGACAATAAAGATAAATCGTGACATGATTGAAAATACGAAGGCACAAAAAATGTGAAGAGAAGTATGACAAGAAGGCATGCATTAACATTATGTTGTTGTGTCATAATTTTCATACACATCACGACAAACTCTCATAACAAAGCATCCATTCCGACTTTCAACCTTGGAAAACATGAAGAAAGATAAAAACATATTCTTAGCAAAGGGGCTTGCCAAGTAGGATTCCTCCAACCATTCAACAATGGGATCATGAAAAATGGAAGAGGGATCTCGAAACTGGAAG
This sequence comes from Pinus tabuliformis, assembly GCA_031772625.1. NCBI lineage: Eukaryota > Viridiplantae > Streptophyta > Pinopsida > Pinales > Pinaceae > Pinus > Pinus tabuliformis. The sequence continues at coordinate 239,640,343 of CM062814.1, read as the reverse complement.
ATAATTTCATTTTCAACATTTGTGATCAATTCATGAGGGTTCTCCCATGAACGAGTATCCATCTGATCATGCTTGGAACACCTATCAATATTGTGATATCTCGACAAAACCATCAACATAGGTTGAAGTGTCTCGACATATTGACATGGTTCCAAGGTATCTGAACTCAAATAATCAAAAACAAGTAGCTTGGACTAATCGACAGTTGAAGACATAGAATCATTGTTGGATGAGTTAGTGAATATATTAAGAAAACCATGATTAGAGTTCGATTTTTCATTCAAGAAGAAGGGATCCTCGTGACCTGATGATTCATAGGGAGGGGTTGATTGAAAACATGAAATTGCATCATCAACTTCTTCATATTCACAAGATTAGGAAATAGATAGATTGTGAAGAGTGAATTATTCCTTATCTACTTTTAATTTGAAATCCACATTCCACCACTCTGGGTTGCAATCTGAGTTGTTATCATTAAAAAATGAATCATCCATATATGTGACAAGTGTGATAAATTCATTGAATATGTCAGGATAATCGGTGAAGGATGAGAAAAAAATTGAAAGATTAGGATTAACAGATTCTTGTCCATAATCAGAATCCAAAACATAGTCAAAATGAAGGATATTGTGAGTTTCTTGGTATTTATTGACTCTAACTTGGACTTGACCCTCTTGAGAATTGAAAGAAAGTGCTATAGGTGGTTTAGAGGAAATAACCAATGGAGAGTAAGAGATGGATCCAGAAGAAACAATGCCATTGATTAAATTAGATTACAAATTGAAACTTGAGTTCAAAACTTGAATATGAGGGGAAGGAGAAGGTGGTGTTGGATCGACAAATTAATTTTCAAGTTCTCCAACCTTTACTTGGGTGAATGGAGCTACTTGAATTGGTAAAGAATCCAAATAATACAAAGATTCACATGAAAAATCAGTTTCTTCTTTTGGAATTCTGAGCGATCCATGACCAAGAACTCTTGGGAGACTTAAAATGGATTTAGGTTTAGGTGGGTTCAAAGAAATATGAACAAGGTACTAAAATTTCTCTTTCATGAAATTCCAATGTATGTCATCCTATGAAAACTCACAATAGAAATGAATAAAGCGGTCATGAAAATATTTAGTACATTCATCATATTTCTTTCTGAGATGAATAATCTTCATATAAACACTTTTGTAATCATATGTGTCACAGGCTTGGTGAAGCACCTTGATAAGTTTTTGGAAAGATTAAATAGAGGTAGTCAGTAATGTGTAGCACCATTCTTTAACATTTCCTTTGAATGTGAGAACGAACAACCTATAGGCAACATCCTCACAATTAATTTCATAATATTCAAAAAATTCAAGAAAGCGAAGAGTATGATCAAGAATGGTTGTTGCACCCTCGCCATCAAATTTCAAATTTGACAAGTGATGAATTATGCTCGCGAGTAGTTTCATATTTGTAAATTTAGAAAAGCATGCCGGCGTTATTATGGGAAGAAGCCATTCAATATGAAAAGGTGAAATTAGACTTCATGGGCTCAATTTTTCATTTGCCCTCCTAGTGAAAAAATCATGTTGATGATGCTAGAAGTTGAGAACAAAAGTAGGGTGTCTCCCTAATGCGAAGTCCCAATTAGACCCTACACCATTTGGAGTAGGATCCCCAACCGGAATATGACTGGTTGTCAAATGGGTAGTCTCAAAGATATGCCTTGGCTACAATAAACACATATAATGATATATTTATGTCTTTGGTGATAGCAAGTGTATGAACTTTGTGAGATATCAAATGTAATGCATGAAAGGTTCCATCACATCAAAGGGAAATAAGTGAGTCCCTTAGAAGAAAGTAATAGTACTATCTTAGAAGAGACACACAAGCAATACAAAACAATCATTGATTAACTTGCAAAATAGTTCGCAAGATAACAATGATCATGATAACCTAAAAAACATGCATCCAACCAGATACATACTAAAGCAAAAAAATATTACATTAGCATTAAGTGAAACAACATACATTACAAATATATAAATAATAGTCTTACGACATGCACAAAATATGCATGAATGCATGCCGACTCTGAGAGCTTATTATTATAAAGTGAAAGTTCCAAGCATACTATTACATCGATAAAACACTAGCCCAAATAGTGGAACATGAAGCCAACACTTGCTTCTCTAAAGAATGATAATCTTCTTATAGTAGACTAGAGAAGCCAAGTGTTGGGCACAACGCAAATTGGTCCAATTTTTGGGTTAAAGACTGCATTTTAAGGAGCAGAGCTAGCAAAATTCTATTCATTGCATGATGTTCTAGGGGCTTTAGGACAGGTATTAGTCATGGTTTTGTTGAATTTGTGGTATATGGACCATGGTTTTTGTAATGATGTAATGCATGTAAGAAGATGTAATACTTTGTAATAGAATCATGAATGAATCAATAATAGAAGATCATAGGTGAATTGTATTGTTTGTTTTTGGGTTTGTAATTTTGGAACGCTTCACAGCTGAGTGCGCGGAGGCTTGGAAGAGTCTGTAGCTGAGTGCACAGACCACCTGCAGCTAGGTGCGCAGGTTGAAGAAGTATATGTATTAAAGATATGTATTAATAAAGAATAAGTTTGGCGAAATATTGTGTGCCCTTTTGTGTTCATTCTTTCTTGTCGTCATTATCGTTATGCATGCTTCTTACTAAATTGCGTGAAAGAATACATGTTATACTGCTTTGTGTTATATGATGCGATAAGGGTAATTCTGTAAAATTAATCATCATCACAAGTTTATTCATGTATGTGAAGTTTTAGTAAGGTATAAAGCATAAGTTAATACACAGACACAATAACGTGCATATCCCGCTGGTTGTGGAAACCTAGTTCTGCATCCTACAATAACTGCTTCGGGTGAGATTGCGACCTGCTTGCAGGTCGTTGCTGAAAGGGCCAGTGGTTGAGGGTTTTTTTGGTGTGCAACACACTCTTAACCTGAGTCAAGCCCCCTTAAACCAACAAATAGTTTTGTTGTCGGGACCAGGATCTGCTTAAGGGATATGTTTTGGCGCCCGTCGAAAAAAGAAATACAGGAGTGGGTTGAACATAAAGAAAGAGAATTTGTGGAAAAGAGAACAAAAACCATCAATTATCAACTGAAGACTAGTTGCAAAAGTATATCTTCGAAGAGCAATACGAAATCTTCTTTGGTTCATTCCACATTGAATTGTACGAGTGGGTATCTAAGTTGACTGAGCATAAGACTTGTTTCAAGAACGATGAACCTAAGGAGTGGAATCCTGAATTGATACGGCGACTCAAGAATGTCAGTAACAGTATCTCTAGGGTTGTTGATTTCTGGATCGATAGCATTTTGGGAGGATTTATCACTAAGTTCGCGATAGACGCGATCGTGTCCTATAGTGAAGTTGAACAAATATTTTTCAAAGGACCACGAGGTAAGTTCTTAAGATCTTTTAATCTTTGGATTAAGATGTTATTGTGTGAAAAGGGGATTTTATGAATGCAGTCAGATTAATTTTTGGGTGAAGAGGAAATAAACCTAAACTAGGGTCTATATGAAATGGAAAATGATACAGAACAAATTTGAAGAATTTGATAGAAACTGACTATAGCCCCTTTCTAAGAGGATCTAAGAGTGAAGAAGAAAGAAGTAACCCGACAACCCTACGATATTCCCTCGCACATCTTGAAGGCACGTCGAAGTTAGGAGCTAAGAAGAATCAGGGTTCTTTTGGGATTCCCCGTCTATCCACACCCCTTACACCCTAGCCCCCTCCCCATAATTTCCCTACACCCCCACCCCCTCCCCTTCCACCTAGCCTCCCGAGAGGAAACATGGTAGAGGACATTAAGTTGCCTATTTTCAAAGGACTAGGATTAGAGGATCCTGATAAGTTCTGGTTTGCAGTTGATGCAATATGAACAACAAGAAAAATCACTAATGACGGTGTAAAGAAGGCGCAACTCGTCACATTGTTGCGAGAAAGAGTGTTGACCTGGTATATGAAGTACTCTGTGACTAATCCGACTTCTTTGTTGGATGAAATTAAGAAAGCATTGGTATCAGAATTCAAGAATCCGAAGTTAGAATCAAAGTGTATCACAGAGCTAAAAGAAATCAAACAAAGAGTGATTGAATCTATGTGGGAGTTGGATCAACGATTGAAGGTATTGATGGGTCAAGTAAGCTTTGAGATACCCCCACAACAACATAAATAATGGTTCATAGCCACGCTACTGCCACATATTAGGTTACTGTTGACACAATAGAAGATCGTGACTCAAGCTAAAGCATTAGAGATTGCGATGAAACTGGAAACTTCGCCAATTGGGGATACTCATGCAGGAGTACAACAGATACAGAGTCAGCTAGCCAATCTGGCCTTGGAATTGCAAAACCTCAAGAAATGTAAGGAGACCTATCAGAAGTATGGTGTACAAAATGCAAGGGAGAGGGTCATTATAACGATCAATGCCCTGTGTTCAGAGATTATATTGCAAGTGGAGAGCCTAATCCATTAAATATAGGTTTGTGGTGTGAGATTTGTAGAACGAGAGGCCAACTTCGCTCTGAAGACTGCTACCTGTTACAGAAGTATGTACAAACCCCAAAGCAGTTGTTTTGTAATTTATGTAGATTAGTAGGCCATGATGAGAAAAGTTGTCGAAGTTATGACTTAATGATGGAGCGCACTGTTGAGAATTATTGACTGCAAGTTGAAGGACATACACACGACGAGCAAGGCTAGCACATTGTTTGAGGAGGATTTCAAGGATGAGGACGAGGAGCAGGTCGAGGACGTGGCCAGATTATCTGTTATAACTGTGGATAGGATGAACACTTTGCAAGAGACTGTCAGAACCCAATGACAACCTATAGTTACTGTAAGTCTTTGATCATGTGATAGAAGAATGCCCCATCCTTATTGTGAAGATGCAGGATAAATGAAACCAACAGCCTACAACAAATATCCAAATGATGACAATTGAGTGAAGGGAAGATCAGCCACGCATCGACATTGTAACAAGAAGTGGAACTGCAACTAGAAATGATAAAACCAATGGGAAAAGGGAAGTTGAACCAACATAGGTTAGAAAAAATACTGAAAAAGCTCCAACATTTGATATCCTGAAGGAAAAGAAAGTATTCATGGAGGTGAGGCGAAGCTTTATGGATGATGGAGCCTCGACCTCTACCACACAAACCACTTAGAAGGATAACTGCGAGATAGTACCGATTGCGACACAAGATGTGGATCCAAATATTTTGAAGTCTTTTCTACATAGTTGCATGAAGTTATTAAGAAATTAGAAGGTCGTAGAGGGATTGCAGGAATTGATAGATTCTTGTGCTCCTAAAGAGGTACCGCAGAGTGAGATGCGCACAGTGAATAATCTACATAGACACAAGAAGCGGTCTGGAAAGGAAATGAGGCTTACATAGCATATTGGGGAATACGACATGGATCATGTTATCTGATGCCAATGTCTTGCCAAAGAAAACTTGGGAATTGATGATGGTGAATCAACAGAAGATCATCCCTCTAGGAAGATTGTCAAGAATCATAGTAAACATTGATGGAGTGCGCACTACGATTGACTTCGAAGTGATTGAGATTTTGGATGACAGTAATCCCTACCCTGTGTTGCTTGGATTGGATTGGGCATTTGATAACATGGCTATAATTAACTTGAAGAAAAGGCAAATGATATTTGAAAGCAATAATATGATAGTTATTGTGCCATTTGATCCACCAAAGGGAGCAAGATATATTGAACATGTCAGAGAAGAATACAATGTGGAGGACATCCTCAACATTTATCAGATAACAACAAAAGAAGAAGAATGGATTAACCCTACTGCAGATGAAAAACAAACTTGGGAGAAAGATAGTTCCTGCATTTTAGATTCAAAAGAGGAATTGGAAAACTCGCAGAATAGGTTGCATGAATGATCCAGGTGGATATTGGTGGCCACCTGCCAAGTCCACCTGGACCCCCACCATTGTTTCTCTCAGCATTTTCAGTTTCCTTAATTGTAGCACAACTTACTATTTTTAGCAGTTTTTCGGGTCCTGAATTTCCGGAGCCGTTTTGAGACCCTAAACGACATTTTTTGGGAAATTTGTGGCAACATGGGTCCATGGACCCATGTTGCCTCGCAAAGTGGTAGTGCTTGGATAGATCTTTCTAATGAGATATTGTACGCGTCAAACGGAGATCGTATGCCAAAGTTACGACCCCAGGAAGTTGGTGTACCAATTTACCCAAACGGGGCCCACAGTTTGGTGTTTCATCTTCTAGGGTTAGGTTTTGGAATGTTAAGGTTTTTCCATTGTTTCTCAACAGTAAATAGGCCTTCGAGCCTCATTGTAACACGGTTGAGAGGCATGTAGCCACCACATCTCTTCTCAAAGATAAGTTACCATCGCCCTAGCTAGTTTATTTCCATTACTGTTTGTAAGCATATTTCAGTATTTTACATTAATGAAATGAAGTATTATTTCCGCTGCATATCTGTGTTTATGGTTACCTCTGTAATTTGTTGCGTTCCTGTTTAAATCCGGATCAGTGGTATCAGAGCGGTCTACTTTTTCTTTGTTTTTCTTTGCATGTCCCCAACAAGGTCGGGATATAAGGAGTTAGGGCTTGGATTGGTCGAACCTTTGCAAGACCAGCCTCGCAAATCCCGACGGCCTCCCATGGCGGATGAGAAGAAAGACGAGGGGGCAGCAGATCCTATCAAAATCTTGCTCGAAGAAGCCCTCTTACGACAACGGAACACGATGATGGACAGTTTTGCCCAAATCCTTCAGCGGCTACCCAGAAGCGACGCATCGGCTTCCAGCAGTTACTATGGAAATACCACGCCCTTTAAGGTAAAAGTTAATTTTGAAATCCCCATATTCGAGGGTCAGATAGACGCAGATGCCGTAGATAAATGGTTAAATCTGCTAGAGGGTTATTTTTCTGTTCATGAATTTTCGAGTCGGGAAAAGATTGTTTTCGCTCTTCTCAAAGCAGCCCCCCACGTCAAGGACTGGTGGGAAACCTACTGCGAGCAGAAGGATGAAAGTACTGGCTCACTATTTTTAGATGCACCCACCTGGAATTCATTCCGGGAGGCCATCAAGGAGCAGTACTACCCTGTCGGAAGCTATGAGGATGAATACATAAAGTGGACCACGCTGCGGCAAGGAAGGGACCAAGACATGCCGGAGTTCACCAATCTTTTCCATATCCTTCGCACAAAGTTGGGTATCAAGGATTCGGAGCAGCATTTGATACTCAAATACCGTGGCTACCTGCACAAGTACATTCAGGAAGAAATACAATTCCTGAACATCTCCTCGCTCGGTGCAGCATACCGATATGCTGTCAAGGTCGAGCAGAAGTTTAAACAAAAGAAGCGAGACTTTGGATCTGCGAATCCAAAGCAGGGGAAAGGTGCCCCTAAACCACAGAACAAAGGACAAAGCCAAGGCGAGGCAGCCCAAGACAACCAGCCAAAGCTGCAAGCAAAGAACAGCGCCGCGAAGCCGAAAAAGGATACGGGAAAATGGTGTGAGTTCCATAAGAGCTCCACTCACAACACAAGTGAGTGTCGGGCCAAGCAGTCACTGGTGGCTGAGCTGAAGGTTTCAGAATCAGATGCATGTTCCAACTCTGAGTCAGAACCCGATAAGGGGAATGACAAAGGGAAGCAGATCATTGATGCGGATCCCAACGCCACTGTTGCTACCGCCAAGATCCAGAAAAATGAACCCGAAGATCCAGAGGAGGAGGAGCGTCTCTTCCACTCCCAGATGTGGGTAAAGGGTTCCCTGATACAGTTCGTTGTTGATAGCGGGAGCCAAAAGAACCTCATTTCGGCAGAGGTCGTGAAGAGGTTGGGCTTACCGACCACAGAACATCCACAACCGTACACCATTGGGTGGCTTCACCAAGGACGAGATCTTCGCGTGAGCCAGCAGTGTCGCCTTCCATACAACATCAAGCCCTTCACGGATGAGGTATTGTGTGACATTTCTCCCCTTGAAGTTTGTGGTGTATTATTAGGACAGCCATACTTGTGGAAGCGACATGTTGTGTATGAATCAAGGCCCCGTGCTGTTATTATTACATTGGGAAATAAGTTGTACAGGATACCAGAGGTAGCACCACCTACCGCCATCTCTTTGATTACTGCAAAAAAATGCAATAAGCTCATTTCCAAAACCAGGAAATTTGTTTTCCTGATGATACGCCCTCAAGGAAAGAAGAAGACGATGGCCGCGGCCTCCAAACAGGGCCCTTCTGCACGAAAACTACAGATGGACAAGGTCGTGGAGAGTACGAGGACATCTTCACCTCCCACGCAGGGGTTCCTCTACACTGTCAAGTCAAGCACTTCGTCGATCTGACCCCAGGTGTGCCGCTACCCAATGGACCAATTTATCGGCGCTCCGTTCTGGAGAACAATGAAATCAAGAGGCAGATTCAGGAGCTCTTGCAGAGAGGTCACATCCGTTCGAGTTCATCGCCTTGTGGGAACCCGATTGTGTTGGTACAGAAGAAGGATGGGACGTGGAGACTCTGTATTGACTATCGGGCACTGAACAAGATCACTGTCCGTAATAGGTACCCGATCCCGCAGATTGATGACCTCCTGGACCAACTAAAGGGGGCGAAATATTTCAGCAAGATCGATCTGAAGTCAAGATATCACCAGGTACCAATCGAACCCTCTGATGTGTGGAAGACTGCCTTCAAATCCAAGGAGGGCCTTTTCGAATGGTTGGTTATGCCTTTCGGATTGACGAATGCTCCTGCAACCTTCATGAGGCTAATGGATGACATCTTGCGGCTATTCACCAACTCATTTGTAGTATTATACTTGGATGACATTCTGATCTTCAGCCAGAGTTGGGAAGAGCACCTCCACCACATCCGACAGGTTCTCCAAACACTGCGGCAACACAAGCTATGTGCCAATTTGGAGAAATGCACTTTTGGCATGACCTAGGTTCAATATCTAGGATACATCATTGATGAACAGGGGGTGCATGTGGATCCAGCCAAGATTAAAGTCATTCGAGATTGGCCATCTCCAACCACTCTAACAGAGCTCCGCAGCTTTCTAGGTCTTGCCAACTTCTACCACAGGTTCGTGTTGGGGTTTTCTCATATTACTTGGCCCTTGAGTCAAGTCACCAAGGGAGGGGCGAAAGCAAAATTCTTTTGGTCTGAATCTCAACAGAAGGCATTCATAGAGTTGAAGGATCGCCTCTGCATGGCACCAGTGCTCGCATTACCAGATTTACAACAACCATTTGAGGTCGAGACAGATGCCTCTGACTATGCTATTGGGGCAATCCTTACTCAACATGGACATCCAGTGGCATATCACAGTGAAACACTTTCAGACACAGTCCGGAAGTACCCCACTTATGATAAAGAGATGTATTCCATTGTGCAGGCCTGCCGACAATGGAAGCATTACATTTTGGGAAAGGAAACGATCATCCACACAGACCACCGACCCCTACTGTTCATACAGACCCAAGGGAAATTGCAGAATGATCGCCATCAGAAGTGGTCTACATGCCTACAACAGTTCCACTTGAATATCAAGTATAAGAAGGGCAGCACCAATAATGTTGCAGATTGCCTTAGTTGACCACCGATCATGGCGTTAACCACCGTGCTCAACTCTTGTGGGCACGAGACCTCTGATTGGCCACTTCTCTACAAAAGCGACCTAGAATTCGGCCACACATACCAGAAACTCTTGGAGGGTCGGCATGTTCCAGATTTTCACCTCCAGGATACCTTGTTATGCCACTTGGGTCACCTTTGTGTTCCTTCACGCGAGCGTGCCAAGATGATTTGGGAAGCACACTACAGTCGGCCTGCTGGGCATTTCAGGGTCGAGAAAACAGTGGCAGTACTGCAAAATTATTTCTATTGGCCGAATCTTCGACAGGATGTTGGGAAGTACATCAGATCATGTACTGCCTGTGCCATTGCCAAACCGACCATCAAGAAGCACGGCCTCTATACCCCGTTTCCTACCCCTAGTTGACCTTGGGAATCCATCTCCATGGATTACATGTCAGGCGTTCCTTCCACTAAGCATGGAAATGACTGTGTTTTCGTGGTCGTCGACAGGTTCTCAAAGATGGCCATTATGGCGGCCTGCAAGAAGAATATCACAGCAGAAGCAACTGCTAAACTCTTCTTTGAACGAGTGTGGGTGCACTTTGGGATCCCACAGTCTATCATCTCAGATCGGGATAGTCGGTTCCTCAACACATTTTGGTCCAGTCTCTGGTCAATGCTGGACACCAAACTCACGAAGTCCACAGCCTTCCATCCTCAAACTGATGGCCAGACAGAGGTTGTCAATAGTATGATTGTGCACATTCTGCGCATGTATAACTCAAAGCATCCACGCACATGGGACGAGAGCCTCCCCTATGTTCAGCACAGCTACAACCGAGCTCTTCACAGCTCCACTGGCCATAGCCCTTTTCAGGTGGGTTTTGGATTCCAACCACTATGCGTCATTGATGTGGCCATGCCACTTGCAGCTACTCACATAAATTCAGCTCATGTCCAATCCGAAATAGATAATGCCACCAGCTTCATTGAGCGCATCCAACATATTCGCCAATAGGTCCATGAAATTCTGGAGAAATCAAATGCCAAGTACAAGCAGCGACATGATCAACATCGGGTGCCACACAAGTTTCAGGTGGGCGACAAAGTCTGGTTGCATTTGCAAAAGGAACGCCTTACTGGAGCCTATCGGAAACTGAGACCACTCCGATATGGTCCTTACACCATTACTAAGGTTATGGGAGACAATGCATTTGAGCTCAGCATTCCCCCATTCCTTGGCCTGCACCCAGTGTTCAATGTGGACCGCCTTCGGCCATACTTTCCACCATTGTTAGACACGTCTGACATTGCAGAACAGCTCACACCCACAGAATTAAATCCGGATTGCATGGAACAAGCTGCAACTGATCGGATCATGGACACACAGATCAAGAACACTCGCCAACAGAATATCCAACTGTATCGAGTTGTCAAAGCAGGCCAACTCCTGCACCAGGGCAAGTGGCTCACCAGGGAACAAGTTCAGCAAAAGTTTCCTCATATCATGGAGGAACTCAACACAATGGGGACCATTGCTTCCTAAGGGGGAAGCAATGATCCATGTGTATATTGGTGGCCACCTACCAAGTCCACCTGGACCCCCACCATTGTTTCTCTCAGCATTTTCAGTTTCCTTAATTGTAGCACAACTTACTATTTTTAGCAATTTTTCGAGTCCTGAACTTTCGAAGCCGTTTTGAGGCCCTAAACGTTGTTTTTTGGGAAATCTAGGGCAACATGGGTCCATGGACCCATATTTCCTCCCAAAGTGGCAGTGCTTGGATAGATCTTTCTAACGAGCTATTGTACGCGTCAAACGGAGATCGTATGCCAAAGTTACGACCCCGGGAAGTTGGTGTACCAATTTACCCAAACGGGGCCCACAGTTTGGCGTTTCATCTTTTAGGGTTAGGTTTTGGAATGTTAAGGGTTTTCCATTGTTTCTCAACAATAAATAGGCCTTCAAGCCTCATTGTAACACGGTTGAGAGGCATGTAGCCACCACATCTCTTCTCAGAGATAAGCTACCATCGCCCTAGCTAGTTTATTTCCATTACTGTTTGTAAGCATATTTCAGTATTTTACATTAATGAAATGAAGTATTATTTCCGCTGCATATCTGTGTTTATGGTTACCTCTGTAATTTGTTGCATTCCTCTTTAAATCCGGATCAATGAAGTGTCTACAAGGCAATGTGCAAGGATCACTAAAGTAGTGTGTTGTATGACTGCTGAGGTATGTGACTTACATTTATATGATGTTTGGGGTGCTGTAAATATTTTCTTTAGATATTATGAAAGACAGGTACCTGAATGTCAGAGACTGTTAGCTCTAGATCAAGCAATGAGGCTACTCCTGCTAGATGGTGGGGTACTCATAAGAAGAATATAGGAGATTGACACAAATGTAGAAGGTTGATGTGGGTAAGATTTGGACAAGTAGAAACAGGGCTCGCAGACAAGTATAATGGCCAGAATGATCCTAGAGACCACATACGGCTCTGTATGGCAGCTTGGGGATAAATTCCGCGAGAAGAATGGGTGCATGGCTTCATCCATACCTTGGAGACAATTCCTCAGAATTAGTATCTGGAAACCAAGCTTTGACATGGTACTGCTAGCTGGGCAGAGATGGTTGATGGATTCATAATGACATTCAGATTTGACTATTACTATCCACATATAGACATGGCCCTGAATATAGTGAAGGAGAAGATTTTTGAAAACGAAATTCTAGTTATCTGGCAACCTGATTGGGCTGTGTAGATACGTAATGTAATGGAATGCTATAATCTCACTGCCAAATAGTATGACGATATTCGCAACATTGACATTAAAGAGTCTGAAGGTCATTGCAAAGTAAATGGACCTGAGATAGAGATGCCTGATATAACGAAGCCATTGAAGACGAGGAAGGTGAATATAGGGTCAGAGGCGGAACCAAAGTACAGAACAATAGGACATTACTGGGAGGACAACACAGTCAGCAAGATAAAAAATCTCTTGCATGAATATCACGAGTTGTTCGCTACTAATTTTTCAGATATGAAGGGCATATTAGGAGATTTGGGAGTCATGAGGATTCCTCTGAAGCCGAATGTGAAGCCTGTCAAGAAGAGACCTTATAGACTGAATCCAAAATATGAGGAGAAGGTGAGGGAAGAATTAGACAAAATGTTAATAGCTGGGATAATCGAACCTGTTGAAGAATCAGAATGGGTAAGTCCCATGGTGGTCCAAGAAAAGAAGGCAAAAGGGGAATATGAATTTGTGTTGACTTGGAAATTGAATGATGCCTACATGACCCCTTCCCTACACCATTTACAGATGAAGTATTGGATAATGTTGGAGGACAGAAGGCCTATTCTTTCACAAATGGATTTTCAAGATAGACATAAAATGACTTTTGCGACAGAATGAGGCTCTTATCAGTACACGGTGATGCTATTTGGATTAAATAATGCACTTGCTATATTTTCCATAGTTGTAATTGCGGACTTCAAAGAATATATACATAAGTTTCTAGAAGTATACTTCGACAATTGGACAGTCTTTGGTCTCTTAAAGAAGCATGTGGCAAGGTTAAGGTTGATGTTGGATACGTGTAGGCAACACCGAATCTCATTGAACTTGAAGAAGTGCATATTTTGTGCACCAATTGGTATATTGTTGGGACATGTAGTTTGTAAACATGGATTAATGGTGGATCCTGCGAAGATCGCAGTTATTGTGAACTTGCCAGCACCAAAAACAATGAGACAACTGCGCACAACATTGGGACACACTGGCTACTACAGGAAGTTTATAAAGGGGTACGTGTAGATAATTGCACTGATGGAGAAATTTTTGAAGAAAGACGTGACTTTCCAATGGAGTGAAGACTGTCAGAAGAGCTTGGATGTACTGAAAGAGAAGATGGTAATTGTGCCTATTCTAGTTTTCTCGGACTGGAAGACAGAGTTCCATGTACATGTTGATGCATCTTGCATAATATTGGGTGTAGTGCTAGCGCAACCAAGAGCAGGGGAAATCAATCATCCCATACCATTTGAAAGAAGGAAATTGTCCAACGCAGAAAATAACTATAGCACGACAGAAAGAGAGGGATTAGTTGTGGTGTGTGCATTAAAAGAGTTTAGGCACTACTTGTTGGGGGCACATTTCAAAATGTTCACTGATCACTCCGTGTTAAAATACTTGTTGAATAAGCCTGTTTTAGGAGGAAAAATTTGTCGATGTTTGTTATTATTCCATGAGTATGACTTTGAAGTTATAGTAAAGCCAAGGAGATTGAACTTTGGACCTGATTATCTATCAAGAATAGAGGCAAGAGAGGAACCCACAAATATCGAACAGTTGATTTCTCATTGATTATTGGACACTTGTACAAAATGGGACTGAATGAAGTACTGCACAGATACATCCCTAAACATGAACGACAGAGTATTCTAATAGAAGCTCATGAAGGAGTCGCAGGAGGGAACTATGTAGGAAAATCCACTCCACATAAGATCTTGAGAGCCGGATTATGGTGGCCCACTGTACATAAGGATGCAAAATAACTCTGTCAAGCATGCGATGTATATCAAATAATAGGAAAACCATCTAGGAGAAACGAAATGCCACCAGTGCCACAGGTAACTTTGCAAGATTTTGAAAAATCAGCAATTGACTTTGTTGGACCTAACAGTCCGCCAGGAAAGAAGACTAGTGCATGGTATATAATCACTGCAACTAATTATTTGATAAGATGGGTTGAGGCACAACCAGCGAAGGATTGTTGCGCAGAAGCTGCTGCAAAGTTAATCTTTGAAAATATACTATCTATATTTGGTCGTATGAAGATCTTGATGAGTGACCAAGGCACACATTTCTTGAACAAGACTATTGAGGCACTAATTTAGGAATTCCAGATTTATCACCAGAAGAGCACTCCTTATCATCCTCAAGCAAACAGAATAGTGGAATATTTCAATAATATTATGGAAAATGCATTGACCAAGGTATGCAATGTGAATAGAGATGATTGGGATTTGATAATTCCAACAATGTTGTGGGAATATAGAACAACATGAAAGAAATTGATAGGGCATACATTGTTTAGGTTGATATATGGACAAGAGGCAGTTATGCCCATGGAACACATTGTGCCAAGTTTGAGAATTGCAGTTGTCATAGATATGGCAGATCCAGACATTACGAAGGAAAGAATGTCATGGATACTAGCTTTAGAAGAAGACAAGTTCGTAGCAAGGTTCCATCAGCAAGTACAGAAAGAAAGGGAGAAATTTTGGCATGACAAGCATATAAAAAAGAAGACATTCAAAGGAGATCTTGTATTATTATATGACACAAATTTGTGAAATTCCTAGGAAAATTTAAAACACATTGGTTAGGACCATATATCATCAAGCACGTCACTGATGGTGGTGTAGTTCAGCTCGCGAAGTTGAATGGCGAGCTGATCTCGAGACGAGTGAATGGTAGTAGATTGAAGATATAAAAGGATGACATTATCCCTGGAGCTTCGCATTGGAAATTGAAAGGAAGGAAGTCATAGTGCCACCTGCAGTTGAAAGTGAGCACATGACTATAAACTACTCTGCAGAAAGGGACTTCGCCGAAGGAAGATTATTGTGTGATATTCAGGAATATGATGAATTCTGAAGGAACTGCAACAAAGAAAAGGTGGTTGTTCCAAGAGGAAGGGTTCGTTGAAGTTGACTGGAAATATGACCATTGGAAGGAAAAAGCTATCGTTAAAAGAAAATTGATGTTAAGGGATGCAGGAAAAGAGCATTTATGAAGCACAACTGGCTTTATCTAGCCCCATACCTGCATTAAATGAGAAAATCTTGAAGCAATCATGAGGTTGGAATTCAAATTTGTTGTAAGAACCATATCTCACACCACATTTGACATTTTGTTGTCTGGAAAATTTGAGAAATCACATAGAAGAGAGCTATCGTATGTCTAAGAGGAGTTTTGAAGAATATGTTGGAATATTTGCAAAGAAAGGATTAGCAAGAGAACAAGGAGTGAAGGTACACATGTCCCCAAGACACCAGAGGTTGCCAAGAAAGAAGGTGCCCACAGAACCACAACTACAAAAGAAGTAGGAGAAGGGACCAATTGAGGCCTTTGGGGCAGAACTCAGAACATCCCCGAGGAAGAGAACACAGACAGAAGTCCACATGAAGAACAAAGAAGATAAGGGGAAGAAGTCGATGCAGAAAGGAAAGAAGTCGATACAGCAAAAGGTGCCTCAGCAGATCAATGATAGCAAAGAGGAGGCCGAGTTTCAATGCATGTAGACAGAGGACGAAGAGATCCACATTGTGCTCCCATTGTAGATGCCACTAGGAAAAAAAAACGCCAAGCTGGTTAAGGAGCCCAAGGATGGAAAGTTGGACGTGTTCACTTTGTTGTTGCCGGAGGAAGTGTCGTTTGAGGGCGAAGAGTTGGGGGGGATCCCCTAGCTAAATATGGAAGAGTAGGACTTCAACTATCGAAGCAAATACCCTCAATTTGAACCAAGAAGGTATTTGAAGTAGGTTCGGTACCCAGACAGTGGAGTCACGAGGCTAGAGTCATTCCAGTGGGTCGCAAAATCACATAAAGTGGGCCTCCTGAACATGTTGAATGTGCCACACTTCGATCAAAGCGCAACCAATAAAATCTGTGTATGACAGCTCCTCGCACTGGTACCTGAAGTATGCATTTAACTAGGGATGAGGATCCCAATTGATGAGATGTTAATTAGAAAAATCATAGCATTGCCTCATCAGGTAAAAGACCTCACAAAAAATTTTCTTGGTAAGAATAAGGATAACGAGATGGCACAGATGATGAAGGAAAAGTTTGGCTTAGTTAAGAAGTCGCGGGGATATGACATCAACTCCATTGATGAAAAATGATTTTGTTTTTCCGTGCACATCTTGGCAGGAAAGATAATGAGGAAGTGCAGGGCCAATGAGGTGTCTACAACAATAGTATCTCTCGCTGCGAAGTGCAGTGCATGAGTCCAATTTAACTGGGTTGCCTACCTGTGTGAAGAATTTTTGGTAGACTACAGGGAAGCACAATAAGAGGGGAATCCATTCCACTAGGCTTAGTTTTTAATACTCATCGCGTTGATCGCATGGAAAGAACCAGAAGACTTGCAATTTCCATCTGTCGAGGTGGATGTTTGTGAGGCAGTGAGGTATGCCTCCCTCTGGTTTACTAAGGAGCTGACATGCACAACAAAAAATAGGATTTTCTTTGTGGTGATGGCAATGGATCTACACATGTTGACGAATCAGTACCTAAGTTTGTCACCTACTTTGTACAAGCAGTACTGTCACATTGCAGATTTCAAAGCAGACTTCCACAAAGCTTATGTGAAGGTGATGAAGGACCCAACTAAGACATGGAACCCATTTCCATATTTAGTGACTAAAGACGATTTTCTCATCGTAGTATAGCAGTGGTCGGAAGAATGGATGACTCCACTGGGTGGATCAGTTGGAATAGAGAAGGGTACCCCACAAGATGTAGGTACAAGTGGAAAGGATGCAGAGGTGGAAACTAAGGAAACAGAGCAAACAGCATGAGGAACCACTCAGTGATGCAGGAGTATCATAGGAGTCACCTTTCATTGTCAAAAGGAGAGACACAACAGCGATAGGAAAAAGGAAAAATAAGAAGGTGGTTAAGCCCAAGGGCATAGAAACGCTTGTCCTCACTGATGGGGACATCGACGAGATCAGAGAGAAGGTCCAGGAGATCACGGCGAAGACCTGGGATATAATTGATGATCGATATAGAATGATCTTGACTGAAGTATAGAAAGGCATCACGGAGCTAAAGGCATTGTCGCAAGTAGCGAAACAACCAGAACAAAGAGCTCAGTCACTACAGGGAGAGAAAAGGATAGGAACGCAATTTGGCATTAGAACAAGGCAGAGGAACCATTTCTATACCTTCTGTTACTCCTAGCACTGCTATATTTGGTTCTACTTCCATTCCATATTCGAGTGGAAGTTCTCAAGTTGTTGCCTCTGGCATTGGCTTTTTCCCTTTTGTAATGTCGAATAGCATGATTCCTTCAGTTCCTTTAATTATTCCATCAGCTGCCTCCA
This sequence comes from Pinus tabuliformis, assembly GCA_031772625.1. Classification (NCBI taxonomy): domain Eukaryota; kingdom Viridiplantae; phylum Streptophyta; class Pinopsida; order Pinales; family Pinaceae; genus Pinus; species Pinus tabuliformis. Next base: position 239,622,575 of record CM062814.1, on the reverse strand, counting down.
CATCCATGGCAAGTGGATCAACTTCATTTTAGGGTTTCCCATTCAGGGGTGTCCATATACCACATTCCAATCCAACTTTGGGATCAATGCATTTTTCCTCTACAGGTCAGAGTTATAATCTGTTTCAAAGTTGGAAAAACCCTACGGTTAGTGGGTTAGGAGCCGGGAATCAATCGTATTTTAGCCAACAAGGGAATATGTCATATTCTTCTATCAGTTCTTTCCAAAAATATTCTCCCTATGCTAATGCATGGAACCCTTACCAAGGGCTCTCTTCTCCTTTTAACACTTCTCTAGGGGGAAACTTTACTAGTTACGGAGGTTTTTCGGCAGGAGTTGGTCAAACTTTGGTTTTTTCTAGACCACAAGGAGCTCCTTATGGTTCAGTTGGGTCTACGAGTTACTTCAGGCAACCTAGTGCCTTCACAAATGCAGGCCATTCTTTTCAGAATGTTGGGAGTTCCACCAACACTGGGTGGAATCCTCAGGGTCCGCCACGACTCCCTTTTCTAGCAACATTAAACTTGCCAAATCTCTCTAAATTGAATGATCCAATTAGGTATAGCCTAGTTTTGCCTCCGGTCCCAACCAAACTTCCCTCATATATACCAAAATTTGAGGGGAAGACTGGTGAAGATTCGGGTGACCATGTAACCACTTTCCACTTATGTTGTTCGTCCAACTCCCTGATAGACGATTCAATCAGGTTGAGTTTATTTCAATGTACCCTAGTTGGAAATGTAGTTGAGTGGTATATAGAACTACCAGGGGGAAGCTTCACTTATTTCAGAGATTTGGCTACTATATTTTTGAACCATTTTCAATTGCATATCCGATATGATGCTGGAATTGAGCTTCTAGCTAATTTCCAACAGGATCAGGCAACTCACATTTTGGATCATATCCAGGAATGGAGGAGAAGGAAGAGGCTCATTAAAGCCAATATTCCACAAGAATTCCTTCTTGAATGGTTTCTTAAATCGTTACAGCCTGAGATCTCTAAGGACGTGTCTCTCTCCGGTGTTTTCACTGAAGAGCAGGCTATTTTCAGAGCCCAACAGTTGGAACTTATATATTCTTAGTCTGGGGTTCTTCAAAAAATTCTACCTGATGCTCCTAGATCCAAGGTGGATATAGCCAAACCAAAGTCAGGTCCCCATGCTGACGGGCTAGTCGAATCAATTGATGCCAACACGGCTAACCTGCTGAATCAATTGCAACAGTTTTCTTTACAAACTACTTCTTCTATGCAGGCATCGTCGTCTGTATCTACACCTTCCCAACTGACGTCTATAAATGTCGTCCAAACTTCTAACCCCAAAGGAAACCAACAATCCAATGGGAAGAAGAAAGGACAAGGTAGGAAAAAGAGCCAGGATGGGAAGGGAAATGCAAACAAACCCGACAATGATGTCGGAGGGGGTAGGAAAGAGTCCAAGAAAAAGTAAAATTTCCATGCAAGTTATGCAATGGGGATCATTTGACTCATCTCTGCCCTAAGATCCAAGATGCTCAGTGCTTGTTAGTGCAGCAGGGGTCCTCTAGCTCCTAGGCTATCCTCACTAACCCTTTTCCCCAAGGGCAACAATTACTTGTTGGTGCAAACTCTAATGTTGGTACCCCGTAGGGGCAACCAGGAAGGGGATAATTCATCAAATGTCTACATGATGAGTTCGCATATAGACGTTGCTACGCGATCATGTGATTATGGTGAATCAGAATCATCTAAGGCTAAGTCTTCTTCCAATGCCTCAGAGCCTGATCTGAATTTGAAACTACTTGAAAATTCTTAGCAAGGTATTCAATTCAATAAATATACTTGTGCAAATGATGTACATGTCTTGCAGTTGAAAACAAATGAATTTTGATGTTGTTTATAACCCTTTTATGTGTAGTAGGATTAATTCATTTATATGTTTAACATACTAAAACATATTTGTTCTCAAAGAAAACTCAACCACAGATGCAATAGCATATGATGAAGCAGTTCACCCCTCCTGGGCTACATCTGCTGGGTCCAAGGCTCCCAAATGGGCATGTCCTTGATTTGATTAAAAGATCAAAATGATTGTACAGCTGAATACAAGCCTTAACAGGTGAAATGGACTGTAAAAATGGATTCAGAACACTCAAATCAGTCAGGAATGACTACTGGTTCTCATCCAATGGGTACCTGCAACCCAATATAGCTCTCACAATGTTGGGCCCTAGTGGCTCCTAGAACTTCCACGGAGCAAAATCACCTGAAAACGACCTCTGATTGCTCTCTAACCTATGCCAATGGCTTCAGAATCATCTGATTAGTCAAAATCAAAAAAAAAAATCGTCTCAAAAGGCCTTTCCTAGCCAAAGTTATGGCTCATTTACTCCACTGCCTGTTTGGCCCTGAATTGACTCCAGTTAACTAAACTTAGCTGGCAGTTAAGTCCACCAAAATGGCCGGACCACCAATTTTGGCGCCACTGCCAAAAATCCCGACAGTTTAAGCTGTAACCGCCGGTTGAACTGTCAATTACAACTCCGCATGTGACCGGTTTGGAAGGCGTGGTTTATGGCATTGGATTTCATGCCTGCACCGTCGGATGACCGTTGTAGTGGGATGTTACTGTAACCGTCGGCGAGTTATGTGACCACATCTGCGCAGTTAAGCGCTGACCGTCAGAGGGTTATTGGTCCATGGTTCCCGGAACCTGGTCATGTGCTGAGAGGGGGATGGCCCACTTTGGGGCCCGCTCTAACGGTTCCAAAACTTTAAATACATTTCTACCTGAAGCCTTTACAAGTTCTCCCGTAGTGGTAAACCGTTGCATTCATGGTTAGTAGGTCGTGGGTTCGACCCACCAATCCACCATTTAAAATAATAATAATAATAATAGTAATAATAATAATAAAATAAAATAAAATAAAAATAAAAAAATAAAATAAAAAATTATATGCCAAACTTGCGTCCACCTTGGGATCGCGTGGCAGCCTTCTGGCTTTCCACGTGGCACCCCTGATTGGATGCCCAAAACAGAATATTTTGGGAATATTTTCTGGAATATTCTTTTTTATAAATTTTTTTCAAAAACTTCAAAATTAAGGGTCATTGGGCGATTTTCAAATTGACATAACTTCTGCATACAGAGACCATTTTTCGAACCGTTTGCAGTGCCGGAATTAGGAGGATGAGATCTATCTGGTTGTTTAGGTTTGAACCAGTTCTGAGCACTTTCATTTTTGAGCATTTTTTGACACTTGGGACATGAGCCCCTGATCATGCCTCCCCATTGGGAAGCTTTTGGACCCCAAAAGCCTTCAATTACCTGTTAAAAAGGTGAGGGTACAACTCCCTCACTCTGTCCACCTCCATCCACTTTGCCTTGTTCGGTTTGCTGCCTTTGAGACCAACCCGAACATAATCAACATTTCCCCTCCTTGAAGTGTGTGTCCTTCTGTCAAGGATAGCATCTTCTTTCAGCTCATCCAAAAATTCTAGCGAGAAATCATCTATAGATGGCAGCTGAATATCACTTTCATGATCAGCAATCAAAGGAGGTTCATACAAACGTAAATTCTCCACATTGACAACAGAATACATTTGCATATATGAAGGCAAATCTAGTTGAAAAGCATTATTTCCAACTTGTTTTAGGATTTTGAATGGACCATAATGAATAGGCTTCAGCTTTTTACCTTCTCCTTGCATTCTTTCCTTACTAATGTATAGCCATACCTCATCCCCTTCTTGAAACTTGTGATCGACTCTATGCTTGTCATGTCTCTCCTTGTACTTGCCTTGACTTTTTTCAAGTTGTTCTTGAATTTGCTGATGTATTAGCTGAATTCTTTCAATGAACAAACGAGCTTTGTCAATGTCACTATGTCCCTCAATGGCGACATCCTTCTCAAGAATGAAATCAAGAGGTGACTTTGGCAAGTAACCAAAACAAGCTTCAAACAGTGAGGTGTTTGTGGAAGAGTGCTTGGCACGGTTGTAAGCATGTTGTATGTAGTGCAAATGTTCATCCCAAAGCTTGGGATGCTTGCTACAATAACCTCTCAAGAGGTGCACAATGGTTCTGTTCACTACTTCTGTTTGGCCATCTGTTTGCGGATGGAAAGCAGTACTCTTCTTCAACTTGGTGTCCATCATCTTCCATAGATTGGACCAAAAATTCCCAACAAATCTGGAATCCCTGTCACTAACAATGGAAGTAGGCAAGCCATAATGAACCCATACATGTTGAAAAAATAATTCAGCAGTTTGTTCAGCAGTTATAGTTTTCTTACATGGCATAAGTATACACATTTTGCTGAAACGATCAACTACTACAAAAAGATAATCATGCTGCTTTCTAGACTTTGGTAAACCTCCTACAAAATCCATAGAAATACTCTCCCATGGTCTAGAAGGTACCGGCAATGGCGTATATAATCCAAGCTTCCTATTACTAGGCTTGCTTGTAGCACATAATGAACAACCTCTAATGAACCTTGAAACAGAATCTACCATGTGAGGCCAATAACAATACCTCTGTAGATGTGCAACTGTTTTGCTTACACCGAAATGTCCAGCAATAAGAGAAGAATGAGCTTCTCTTATGACACTTAGTCTCTCCCCCTGTGGTATACACAACTTGCCCAAATGAAACAGCAAATTGTTATGCAAGTGATAATCATTCTCCTCAACATGATTCCCTTTACTCAAGTTAGCATACACATCTTTAAAATCATCATCATATGCATACTGTTCTATGTAACTCTCATGTACAATGGAATCATTCTTAAGTAAAGTAACAACACCAATAATAGGCCTTGAAAGCATATCAACAACTCTATTGAAAACACCTTTCTTGTACCTTATTACCAAGTGAAACTGTTGCAAGAAGCCCATCCATCTGAAGTGTCGTGATTGTTGTAACTTGCTTTGTGATTGCAAGTACTGTAAGGGTTGATGGTCGGTATGTATCACGATTTTTTTTACCATCAAATAGTGTTTCCACTTTTTGACGCTTTGTACCAACACATACAACTCCTTATCATATGTAGGATAATTTACAACAGCACCATTAAAAGTCTCAGAATGAAATGCAATAGGCTTACCATGCTGTAGAAGAACTGCACCCATGGCATAATCACTAGCATCGGTTTGAATCTCAAATGGCTATCTCAAGTCCGGTAATGCAAGGACCGGAGCTGAACTAATCTTTTCTTTCAAAGATTCGAAAGCTTTCTGCTGCTTGCCTCCCCATTGGAAAGCACGCTTCACACTTGTCACTACATGCATAGGAGCTGCTATAGAGGAGAAGTTAGAGATGAACTTCCTCCAATATTGAGCTGCACCCAAAAAACTTCTTACCTCTGTAATGGATTTGGGAGTAGGCCAATTCATAATAGCCTCAATCTTAGTAGGATCAATTCTCAAAGCACCTCCTCCTACTATGTGTCCCAAATAAACCAAAGAAGTCTTTCCAAATTCACACTTCGACATTTTAAGAAATAATTAATTCTTCTTCAAAACATCAAGTACTTTCCTAACATGCATGACATGATCTTCTCTAGACTTGCTAAAAATTAAGATGTCATCTAAGCAGACAATAAAGAAATCATCAAGAAAAGGACGCAAGACATCATCCATTACCCGCATGAAAGTTGCAGGTGCATTGCATAAACCAAACGGCATCACAAGCCACTCAAAGGGTCCTTGTTTGGTTTTAAAGGTTGTCTTCCAAATGTCACTTTCTTCAATTCTTACTTGATGATATCCACTGCGCAAGTCTAACTTAGTGAAATATCGAGCATCTTTTAGCTGATCTAACAAATCATCTATCATTGGGAGTGGGTAACGGTTCTTTACTGTTATCTTGTTCAAGACCCTGAAATCAACACACATGCGCCAAGTTCCATCTTTCTTTGGAATCAATACAATCGGTGACCCACATGGCGAAGTACTTGGCCTTATGAAACCCTTGTCCAACAAGTCCTTGATTTGCTTCTTGATTTCAACATTCTCCATGATAGACATGCGATACATGCCTATGTTTGGAAGAGGACAATCTAGATGCAAATGGATTTCATGTTGAATCTCCCTCTTAGGAGGCAAACCTGTTGGTTCCTGAAACATCTCATGATGTGCATCAACTACATCATATAAATCTGATTTAAGTTTGGGATCACAATTGTCAAATGACTCATGATTCACATCAACCTTAGGCTTGATCATAAGAAGAACAAAATTCTTACTTGAATTGACTAGCCTTTTTACCTATCCCGCATTTACCATCGCTACATTTGTCTTCTTGCGATGTGCTCTGACAATGTACTCCTTGCCATCTTTGAAAAGATGATATTTATTTTCATGGTAATAGAAGATAGCTTTCCTGTCAAATAAGTAAGGACTTCCCAAAACAATTCCTGCTATATCAAACGGTACTACATCAAGTTCAACTGTGTCAATAAAATGTGCAGTAATTGCAAAGCGCAATATGCACTTTCTTGAGACTTGTAAATTTGCATCCTTGCATATCCATCCAAGTGGATAAGGCTTTGGATGTGGAATGGTCTCAAGTTTGAGCTGCTTGACCAAGTCTTCTGATATAAGATTTTCTTGTGACCCACTATCAAAAAGTGTGTCAATCTTAGTATGTTTTGAAACTACCCTCACATGAAACAGTTCAATTCTTTCTTCCTCATTAGGAGCTTGTACATGACAGTTTGAAGTAATAGTGTTGGCTTGTGTTTCAATTTCTTTTCCCTTCAAATTTTTCAAACCCATAGCTGCAATTTTGGTTTCATCCCCTGAATCATCCCCTAAATCTTGTGGTGTATATGTAGTAGCTGCAGTTTTATGTTTCCCTTTGGTTTTATTAAATTGGTTTCTTTTTTTAGGATGAAGTTTCCAACAGTTTTTCTCTTCATGGCCTGCTTTAGAATAGTGTTTACAGATCACTTTCTCACTCTCCTGTTTGACAGATGCATTCTTTTTGCCTTTTCCCTTAGAGGTTTTCTCTTTGTTTTTCTCCCTGGGGGGCTTGTTTCTACCCTCTTCAAATGTGTTTTCCCCCTAGCCTCTAAATGGGTAGCTTGAACACAAACTTCGTCCAGGCTAGTAGGATTAAACATCAAGATGGTATGTCTAAGGTAGCTATGCAAGCCACCTATGTATTTCAGTAGGGTTTCTTGGGTATGTAAATCTACCCCTAACAAGAGTTCTCTTCTCTTGAATTCCCGGGTGTATTCTTGGACATTTTGACCCTTAAGCTGTCTAAAATTTTTCCAGTTCATGATGGCTTTCTGCATGTGAGCAAGAGGATAAAATTGTTTTTTAATGGCTAAAAGAAATTCAGTCCATGTTAAGGTAACCTTACCAAATTTCTTGATTTCCTCTTTGGTCTTGGCCTCCCACCAAACCAATGTTGCTCCATCCATTCTCAAAGAAGCCAACTGAATCTTTGTGGCATCATCTTGCATATTCTAGATCCTCAAGTAAAATTCCAACTGTCTGATCCAGTTGTCAATTTTTTATGCATTCACTTCACCATTAAACATAGGTAATTCGAATTTTACATCAAGCTTCAAAAAGGGACTTTTTCCAGAGGATCTATGCTTATGAACTGAAGAAGAAGAAGATGAGGATGTAGAGGAAGAAGGTGATGATGGGGGTGGTGGATCACCATTTCCTCCATGCCCTTTCTTTGAATGATCATCATCCTTCTTACCTCCTGAAGAGCCCTCTCCTTCATTCGAATGTTTAGACCCTTCTTCCGCCAGTCTATCATTTCTTTCCTGGTACAATGTCCTCACCATTTCAGTCAAGTCCAAGAAAGCTTTTCTGAAGACTCTTTCTTCTTCTTTTGGATCCATGTCTACAGGAACTTCTCCTTCCTTTTCAGACATTCTTGAAGCTTTTGTTGAGGCTCTTGAGGGTGAATCTGAAGGTGGAGATAATGGCACCCTGGCCCTCCTTGACTGAGGATTCTCTCATTCTCTAGTCAAATGTCCTTCCCCTCTCTGAAGTTTCAGCCTGGTAAGCATCAAAACTTGCAAAACAGTCAAAATATCCTTGCACAAAAACAATCAAAAGATAAACTAAACCAGAGATTGACTGAAAGAGCGTTTATCTACTTTGCAATTGTATAACAAGAGCATTTCGAAGGCTTCCTAGCTCGTTTCAGGCTCTGTCTATAGTTTATTTGACTGCTTTTAATACAAAGAAACAACAACTCAGCTCTGATACCAACTTGATCTGAATTTGAAACTACTTGAAAATGCTTAGCAAGGTATTCAATTCAGTAAATATACTTGTACAAATGATGTACATGTCTTGTAGTTAAAACCAAATGAATTTTTATGTTGTTTATAACCCTTTTATGTGTAGTAGGATTAATTCATTTATCTGCTTAACATACTAAAACAGATTCGTTCTCAAAGCAAACTCAACCACATATGAAATAGCATATGATGAAGCAGTTCACCCCTCCTGGGCTACATCTGCTGGGTCTAAGTCTCCCAAATGGGCATGTCCTTGATTTGATTAAAAGCTCAAAATGATTGTATAGCTGAATACAAGCCTTAACAATCGAAATGGACTGTAAAAATGGATTCATAATGCTCAAATAAGTCAAGAATGACTACTGGTTCTCATCCAATGGGTACTTGCAACCCAATACAGCTCTCACAATGCTGGGCCCTGGTGGCTCCTAGAACTTCCATGGAGAAAAATCACCAGCAAACGACCTCTGATTTCTCTCTAACCTATGCCAATGTCTTCAGAATCATCTGATTAGTCAAAATAAAAAATAAAAAAAAATTCGTCTCAAAAGGCCTTTCCTAGCGAAAGTTATGGCTCATTTACTCCACTACCTGTTTGGCCCTGAATTGAGTCCAGTTAACTAAACTTAGTTGGCAGTTAAGTCCGCCAAAATGGTCAGACCGCCAATTTTGGCGCCACCGCCAAAAATCCCGCCAGTTTAAGCTGTAACCGCCGGTCGAACTGTCAGTTACAACTCCGCATGTGACTGGTTTGGAAGGCATGGTTTATGGCATTGAATTTCATGCCCGCACCGCTGGATGACCGTTGTAGTGGGTTGTTACCGTAACCGCCGGCGAGTTATGTGACCACCTTTGCGCAGTTAAACGTTGACCACCGGAGGGTTATTGGTCCACGGTTCTCGGAACCTGGTCATGTGCGGAGAGGGGGCTGGCCCCCTTTGGGGCCCGCTCTAATGGTTCCAAAACTTTAAATACATTTCTGCCCAAAACCTTTACAAGTTCTACCTGTTGGTGTAGTGGTAAACCGTTGCATTCGTGGTTGGTAGGTTGTAGGTTCGACCCACCGACCCAACGTAAAAAATATTATATGCCAAACTTGCCTCCACCTTGGGGATGCGTGGCAGCCTCTGGGCTTGCCACATGGCACCCCCGATTGGATGTCTAAAACAAAATATTCCAAGAATGTTCTCTGGAATATTCTTTTTTTAATTATTTTTTTTCAAAAAATTCAAAATTAAGAGTCATTGGGCAATTTTCAAATTGACATAACTTCTGCATAGAGGGACCATTTTTTGAACCATTCATGGCACCAGAATCAAGAGGACGAGATCTATCTGATCGTTTAGGTTTGAACCAGTTCTGAGCACTTTCATTTTTGAGCATTTTTCAACACTTGGGACATGAGCCCCTGATCAGAGCTGCTCCATATTGAGAGGCCCTCTGTTGAGTCCTCTGTTGAGTCTATACCTCAGATTCCGAAAGGCTCCACAAAGTGCTCGACCATTAACCCTAATGCTAGAGCAGCCCAGAACTACTCAATTGTAGAATATCTGGCTTAGAGTCCTTGTGTTATGTCAGCGTTAGAGGTACTCCAGTCGTGCCTTTCTCAGAGGAGTGCATTACTCTCGACAATCAGAGCAGTAGATCCAAAAAATTCTCTTGTGCTCGATTTTGATATTTCAAACATCAAAAGGAGACTCCCCCATCATATGGCTTTTCAGATAAAGTCTACATATCGAAAGACCAACATCTTTTGAACCATTATTTTTGAGGGAGCTTCCACATGTGTGATGTCCATGTCATGTTGGAAGGCCATTGGATTGCCTCAAGTTGTTCCTTCGCTGACTCTATTGACGAAATTTGATGGACATTCTCATAGGCCGCACGAGATTATTCTAGCCTTTCCCATCTGTGTTAGGGGAAAGGTGGTAAATATTCAGGTAGAAATAGTCGATGTGAATCTGGATTACAACCTCCTCTTAGGCAGGAATTGGATTTCCAAGATGGATGCCATAGTTTCATCATTATTTCGCATCCTTTGTTTTCCTCATGAGGGGAGGATTGTAAAAGTTGATCAAATGGGCTATTCTCTGGGGGACTCCCACACATCTTCTAATTCTATTGTTCCATTAGTGGACAATCCCAAACAACCTATAGAGAATTTAGGAGTTGGGATGAACTCTTCTTTAATGGGTATTTTTTATCTTCCTATTCAGCTAGAATCAACGCTATTTCATCCTCCAAGGGACCTTCTCGAAGAGATTTCTTTCGAACTCATTATTTTTTAGACCCTTGGCCTTTACCTTCATCTAACACCACATTAGAGGGAGGGCAGGTAGGTGGAATCATGGCATGTCCAATGTTTGCAGCAAAAATTTCTTATCAGTCTATTGTTAATTCTGCAGACTTCCATCCTATTCCTTTCTCACTAGAGGAGTTAGATGGAGATATGGCTCCGGCCTAGACCCTCAATTCAACTTCGGCTCAAGATTGCTTAGATACAGTCTTACCATCTGAGGAAGCAACTTGGAAGCAATGATGGGTGTTGATAGACCATGGGATGATCTACATCATCGTTCATATTTCCTCCCTCATTTGCAAGAAATTTAGTCAAGTTTGTCCAGTCCTTATACTAGTGATGTTCATACAGTTTTAAACCCTTTGGCCCCAGCACAGTTTTCTGCTGAAGGTAACATGTCTATTATCTCACAAATTGTACCAGTGAACATCTCTAGGAATCCTAACATAATCGAAAATGTCTTCATTGGAGTTGACTGTTCCCCTGAAGAAATTCAAACTTATACTGATCTCTTGAAAGAGTTTCGTGTCGTGTTCGCTTGGTCTATGAGGAAATGCCTGGAATAGATCCATCTATTTTCCACCATGAAATCAAGACATACGAAAATGCTAAACCTATTCGTCAAAAAAATTGACCGGTTAATCCTAGAAAAGCAACAACTATCAAAGTTGAAGTCGAAAAGCTGCTAAAGGTGAGTTTCATATACCCCATTCCTCTAACTAAGTGGGTCTCTAATCCATTCCTCATATAAAAAAAGCAAGGAACGATTCAAGTATGTATTGACTTTAGGGACCTAAATAAGGCTTGTCCGAAAGAAAATTACCCCACGCCCTTTATTAATCAAATTATTGATGAATGTGCGGGTAATGAAATTTTTTCGTTCATGGATGGATTCTTTAGTTACAATCAAATTACTATCCGTCCATAAGATCAACAAAAGACAACCTTTATTTTTCCTTGGGGTACGTTTGCGTACAAAAATATGCCTTTTGGCCTCAAAAATGTTGGAGCCACTTTTCAGCAGGCCATGTCTTATGCTTTTCATGACATCAAGCACATTATCGAATCATATCTGGATGATTTAGTTGCTCGTTCTCAAAAGAGAATTGATCATCCTAAGCACCTTCGGTTGATTTTTGAGAGGTGTCGTTTTTATAAAATCCATTTGAATCCGAATTAGTGCGTTTTCGCAGTCACATCCGGATGGTTGTTAGGATTTATCGTGTCATCAGAGGGGATTCGTGTTGATCCCTTCAAGGTTGAGGCAATACTTCAGTTGCCTCCCCCGTCTTCCATACATCAACTTCAAAGTCTCAAAGGAAAAGAAAATTTCTTGAGGAGATTTATAGCCAATTATGCTGAGATCACAAAAGGATTTATGCATTTGCTTAAGAAAGGGGTCCCTTTTTTATGGGATGATTTCGCGCAACAATCTTTTGATGCTTTGAAAAAAGCATTAACCTCTGCTCCATTTTTTATTCCACCTGATTATAGCAGAGATTTCCTCTTGTATCTTGCTGCAGCAGAATCAACCATTAGCATGGTTTTGGTTCAGGAAGATGATGCCTTATGTGAGCATGTAATCTACTATCTAAGTTGAGGCTTGGTAGGTCCTGAACCATGCTATTCTCCAATCGAGAAATTAGCTTTGGCAGTTGTCCATGCTATCTAGTGGCTTCGGCATTACATTCTTCTTCAAAACAAGTTCGCCTTAGCAGTCGTCAATCCATTTCAGTTTGTTCTCAGTAGGCAAGTTATTGAGGGAAAATATAATAGATGGACTATCGTTTTGCAAGAATTCAATCTTGAATTCATGTCGGCTAAATCTAAGAAATATTTATTATTTGCAGAGTTGATATCAGAGTTGCCTTGTGAGGAAGAAATTATTCATGAGGAAAGTTTTCCTGATGAACACTTATTTCTTATTTCTTCACAAGATCCTTGGTATGGGGATATCATTATATATCTCCAGACTTCGAAGTTCCTGCCCGCTTTTTCCAAAGATGAGCATAGAAAGTTGTGTCACCTCGCTAAGAATTATGTTATTATAGGGGACACATTATATTGTCATGGGATTGATTCAATCCTTAGGCATTGTTTAACCTTGGAAGAAGCTAAGTCAGTTCTTAATGATTTCCACAGTGGAGCTTGTGGCAGTCATATACCTGGGCTTACAACAACCCAAAAAAAATTGTGAGCAAGCTACTTTTGGCCTTCGATCTTCAAAGATTGTATTGAAGCAGGCAAAATATGCCATCCTTGTCAAGTCTATACTCGGAAAATGTGCGTGCATCCAGCTCCACTTTTTCTTGTTCTTACAGGTGGTCCTTTCACGAAGCGTGCTATTGATTTTACTACTTGTAATCCGCCTTCGGCAAGAAATCACAAGTACATCATAGTGGTCGTAGACTACTTTACGAAGTGGGCTGAGGCCATGCCTACTTTTAAGAATGACAGTAAAACAACGGCCTTGTTTTTCTTCAATCAAGTTATTTTCCGGTTTGGTGTCCCTAGAGAGATTGTCACTAATCATGGGAGCCATTTCCAAAATCCACTGACGTATGAATTGGCTCTCAAGTTGGGTTTCCGGTAGGAGCATTCATCTTTGTATTATCCTTAGGCCAATGGGCAGGTTGAAGCCATGAAAAAATCCCTTAAAATCATCCTGCAAAGGACTATTAACAAAGCTAGATCCAATTGGCACATCATGTTGTATCTGGCACTTTAGGCATACCGAATGTCAGTTAAGACTGCCACTGGCTTTACTCCTTTTCAACTGGTTTACGGGTTGGAATCTATCTTTCCTGTTGAATGTGAAATCCTCCCCTTAAACTAGTTGTTGAACATCTTCCAGAGACTTCTAGTCTCTAGAAGCGCCTCGTTCATTTGGAGCATCTTGATGAGAAGCATCTAGATGCCGCCACAATAAACAAAGCCCATAAAAAAGGGTAAAAACTCAATATGATAAAGCTCTCCGTCCTAGAAATTTTTCTGAAGGTGACCTTGTCCTGGTCTACGACCAAGACAAAGACGCCTTGGGGCAGGCAAGTTTGAGCCTATGTGGTATGGTCCCTTTATAGTCAAGCGAGTTTTGAAAAAGGGAGCTTATGAATTAATTGACTTTGAAGGAAATAAGTTGGCAGAGCCCAGAAATGGGCTCTATCTTAAGAAGTACTTTGCTTAGGCTTTGGTCGAGAACGCACTTCTTTGTATATATTGTATGTTTGTACATATCTATCTATCGGTTTTAGTGATGTCGATATTTTTTTATCTTCTTTAGTAGTGATTAATGGACGATTCAACATATTTAGGATTCACCGATGGTGTGAGTAGGCATACCCGGAACCTTGCTTCCGCGGCTTGGGTGATTTATTATCCATATAGCTAGTTGAAGATTTCGAGAGGAGTATGTATCAGTCCTATTTCAAATAATATTTCCAAATATACTACAATTATTAATTTTCTATCCAGAGCAATATCTCTTGATATTGATTCGTTAGTGGTTTATTTTGACTCACAACTGGTGGTATCTCAGCTGAATAACGTTTATCGAGTATGAGATCCCTATTTGTATCACCAATTTCTGACAGTACAATTGTTACAATGATCATTTATTTATATCACATATGTTCACATTCCACGATCAGAAAATTCCTTAGCTTATTCTATTGCTAATCAAGCATTGGATTTGCATATAAATCATTCATCAAATTAAAAAACATAAAAAATAATTGAAGTATCATCTATATATATGATCATCATAAAATCACATGTATATAGATAGAGTGTTTGTGTCCAAAATAATATACAAAAATCGAGACAAAATTCCCTACAAAATTTAGGCTTATGCCCATCATCATTTATAATCATAAAAGGATCTGATCATCTATCTAGCTAGCTTAGGATGAGCAGCTAGAAAATAAACAACGACATTGGCCACACATCAAAATAGTTGCACCCAATCCCGTGGTACTCCTAACACACGACGTTGCATCTCCTCGGGCAAGTCCTCTATGGCTGTCATGGGTACTTGGTGAGTCAGTCTCACCAATTTCCTCTGAACTGCATGGAGAACTCTCTCTGTCTCAACTACAGCCCCTTCGGCATCTCTTACACGACGCCTATGTCAGGGAAATTCGTCAGGTCTCACTGGCCCCACATCTGAAACATTATCATATATTTTGTAAGTGTCTTGTCTCATAAAAAGATTTTTAAGTTCATTTATATTAAAAATCCAAAAAAATCTTAACAAATTCAAAAAATTAAAAAATTGTTACCTTTGGCACCCCATGCTACATCTGGTTGTAATACTAAATCTGGATATCCTCGGAAATGCATTCCAACATAGGGTTAGTCGTCGATTGCGATGACTTGTTGATCCCACCATGTGAAAAACGCGTCATCAAAAGTCATCCTGGGGACATCACCACCCCCTAGGTGTTTCATCAAGTCAACCCATCTGCCCATCCGCAGATCCCTCAGGCTACTGATGGTCGATAATACCTTGGGTCGAAGCCCAGGTACTTTATCAAAGAAGAACGAGCATAAGATTGTGCCATATCCAAAATTCTTTGTCTGGCCCTTCCGAATGGAAGTGAGTTGGTTATTCATGTTGGTCAGTAGAGGTGTACACCAATCAAACACAGTAGTGAGGCATTCCACTGCTAGGCTCATGGATACATGTGAGGCCTGATGTAAAGCAGCAGAACTGTTTATCCTGGAAATGGTAACCAATAGGATCTTCAAAGATAAACTCTCTACTTGCTTGATTGGAATCTGACTTCCAATATTTTCAGGATGACCAGGACAGTATATGTGGACATAGTCTTCTACACTTAGACTACCTCTTGTCCTGCCAGTAGAATGCACTATCTCTCCCCTTTAAGAAAGACCGGTAATGAAGTAAATATCTTCTATCTCGATCCTTAGGGGCATCTGATCAATCATGAATGCATCATCCTCTGCACTCCAGTAATGAATCAACAACTCAAGCAATCGTGTATTTTCCTTCATGTTTGGCATTTTAAAGAATTTTAGCAAGCCACAACCTCTCAAAGCATCTAAGGCATTTTGATCCTCCATTGGTTATCAATGGAATTATGCTCCCTTTCTCACCAGGTGATTATCATCCTGCCCAAAAAAGATGTTTCAAATCATTGGATTTATGTTTTAAATTTTTTACTCACGCACACACGGGTTCCCTTTTTACACAGTCGTGTACGACCCTCGTATACGTGGGTTACCTATATTCAACCCGCGTGTACGCAGAGTTGAAATTTTTAACATATTTTCCTATGGTCAAATTATGAAGAAAAAAACATCTAACAAGTATCACAAATGATTAAAAGCATGATAAAAGGGTTACCTGGAAGTTTTGGAGCAATTTGAACGATTAGATTAGGCGAAGGAAGTTTGTTTGAGTTTGTCTCCACAGCTCCTTGCTCAAAACACAAATGACAAAAATGTGAATCCAAAAGTCCTTATATAGGTGGTAAAATGAAAATTATTTTTTCAAAGTTGATTTCTATCTTATGGACTTTTCGACCTTTTGGCTTGGAGTGTCGGGAATGGGTTGTCTTTACAGGAAATTTTGGAGACTTCTTCGAGAAAGCGTTTTGGTCCCATGACCGTAGACCTGTCATGGGAGGTATCATTTTCTTACTGGCATATAGGTTAGGGAATACCACTTTCCGCTGCATTTTTCATACTAGCCTCCATACTACGATGTGTTTGCCATAGGGTCGACCCCACCGTGTCTTGGTTCACAAACCATTTTCATTCACCAACTTTAAAATCATGACGCGATGGTAGAGCCAACCTTTACATGGGCATCTTAGTTAGATCCTCGCTGACATTTGTTTCCCATGCTACTATATTGAGTAGGCTCAGGAGTCCTCTTTAGTCCCGCCATGACTTGTGCGTTGAAGACTCATTCTCGTTCTTCTGCACTATTTTCTGGCCTTATACCCTAGAGGCTCCTTTGTGTTGAGTTGTACTATTGTATTTCATATTGACTATTTGCACCTTTGGCCTTGAGCCAGCTTCACTTGGACTCGTGTTTAAGCCACTTTTCGACCATGTCTTCTACAAAATCAACCTTGCAATCACTTAGCCTCTACAACTTGACGCACCCTTTTACCCATGGAAAGAACATTCCTTTGAGTTTCCTTGACCAGTTTCACCACCTTGCATTGAGCATAGGAAAGTTCCCCTCCCAGGAACTAGAGCATCTGTTTTTTCGACACTTGTTCTTTCCACTGTACTATAGCATTCTTTTATTCTTTTTCAAGCTTCATATAAAAGAAAAAGACAAAAAAATTATATATTCTAAAAAGAGCGGGAACGGGACATTATTTCCATATTTGATGGCAGCTAGAGTCAGTTGTGTTGCCCTTGAACAAAGCACTCAAAAGTAAGTCTTTTCCTCCATTGGGATGGGCTTTAGTTTGACTTAGGAGAGCCTTAACCATGTTGTTGAGTCAGTACTCCTCTGACTAGTTACCTCTTCCGATCATATGGAGATTTTTCTTATGCCTCCTACATGACGAACTTATACAAAGTTATCATATGCTGCCATGTAGTTGCAATTGAGTCGTGCTTTTGTTCAAGGGAAGTAAACCTCAGTCGACCTCTCTGCGATGTCTCTTGACCTATTTTTCAGTCGGCCATCCCTAGTTATCAGCATCATGTTCGTTATCACATCAGCTATATTGGTCCTTTTCTCGTGCCGGTTTGAGAAGGTCTCCATTGACTTCTTCCTGGCGGATCTTGCTCTTATCGACTAAGACAAATTGCTCTGAGGGTAGGTCTAGAGCCGCACCCTGGCCCTATTTTCATTATTAATAGGTGACCTTGTGCTCAGCATCGATCAGTATCATGGGTCTTTGACTGAGTGTTTTCCCTTGTGTTCGACATCAGCTTTCATTATCACACATTGATATTCGTGCAGTGCTTTGGTTTCCATTTGACCTTATTGGTGGATTCATCACCTCTGTGTCAGCTTTCATTATTGGTTGGTTCAGAGGGTTTCTATCATGCGCTAGCCACATCGTGTGTACGTTAGAAATGTTCTTCAGTTGGGTTACTACATCTTTGTTCGTCTGATTCCTTCCACATTATTGGCCTACGGGTTACACTCGCACTAGATTGATGAAGGATGCCTTAATGCCTTCCTTCTAGCGGATGTTTTCCCATCGACTTCAACTCATTTCTCTGGGAAAGAGACATAGAGTCCATTTAGAAGTACCTTAGGGTTTGTAGTCATTAGTAGTAGATTCCTTCACTATCGATAGTGGGAAAACATCATTGTCTCCTGATTGATATATTCTTCCAAGTGTTCGACTACAACTCATTTATTCACACTTGTTAGATTGTACTGGGTACCTTGACTATTATCATCATTATCGGTGAGTAGCCTCACATTTGTTAATGGTATACATCAATGACCGATAATCAAACGATTTCTCACATGGTCGACTTCAGATTATTTATTCCAATTGTGTAGAAATGTACCACAGCAATCAGTGAAGACCTCAGGTTTGCATCAACATGTCTTGGTTCACTTGTCAGTTGCTCTTGTTTCTGCTAGTTGACACCATCCACCTTATATATTGCAGTTCATTACAATGATATCTTATATGTTGGCACCCGAGTTGCAGTGTAGTACCATTTATTCCATCATGTTCACTTAGTACTATTTGGATCAGTGTCTTGACTTCAGTGATCAGCTTCATACTTCATCATCATTGATCATCTCTTTATGTGTGATATTCAGACATGTACTTTCTTGATTATGATCAGATGATCCATTATGTATTTCCAGTTCCTTTATACTTGTATGCATATTGGATTCAATCTTTTACTTGACATGCAGACATGCTTTACTATTTCTGAGCATGAGTATGCATGCCTCAGACATCAGTTTCTTTATGATCTCTTTCGCTGGCTTGGCAGGCTGAAATGTGGTGAACTCCTCCTTGGTCTTGACATGATTCCTTTTATACACTTAATACATTTCAGCCATCATGTACCCCTTTTCCCACATATATTAGGGGGCATCTGTTATAAAATCATTTACCACTCTTGGTAGATCTGATGCAATGATTATGGCCTAGGGAAACCCTTCTTTCTAGACTTGCTCCAAAATTTAAAAAACAATATTTTATTCCATATACGCTACTTCTCCCTGTGATAAAAGCGTGTACATGCGGGTCAGTATATACCCAACCTGCATACATATGATAAAACACTTAAAAAAAATATTCCATAATTTCAATTGGAGTTCACAGGTTTTACCTGTTACTCACCTCCTATTGCCCATGGCCCAACTGTTTCCAACTGAAAAAACTAATTTGGAGAAGTATAAGTAAACCTCCATGGGAAGGCCTTAAGAGAGAAGATATGAGATATTGATACTATAGTGAAATTATCCCTGATCGAGTCTGATGAAATCCCTGTGCCTCCTACACCTCCCCAAGCTTCAGGAAACCCTTGTTTCCTTGTTGGAGATATCCTTCATCTTTCTTGAGATATCCTTGTATTGGTGATGGAGGAAGATTGTTGAGGCCGCGAAAGGATGGTTCCGCTTGGAGCCAGAGAAGGACTCAGGTCATATTTCTCCACTTTACTTGTAGCGAACTTCAATAAAGGAATGTTGTTCTGTTTCTGATATTAAATGTGTTTCTGCATCTATTTATATTGTAATTTGTTTATGAATCTTACATTGATGCGTAATTGTTCATTCATTTATATGATTCTAAGTTAATATCATCAACATGATTTATGTTTCTAATGTTGTATATGTTTCATTTGAATAATTTTTAGGTTTCGAAGACATCAAGAGAAGCTAAGGGTTTGCACCCTGTGGGATCTACTCAAACGTGGGAATTCCGGGTAAGAACACTCTTACACAGTTCAATAGAATAAGCATTTAGGTTGATTACCTGAGCATTTCTTGTTGTGGTTTTCCCTCTGCTCTATTGGGGTTCTCAACCCAAGACCCTAGGGTGTTCTCACCTGCAACACTCATATTGTCTCCCAATGCCTGGATCTCACCATATATAGTTGCTTGAAGCTCTTTTAAGAAAGCACGTACAAAATACTACTTTTGATTCTCTCCTTGGAGTTGTTCTATTTGTTTCTTTGTAGCTTCTAGATTGTTTTCCATTTGTTTGTTTTCTGCCATAAGGAAATTTGTATTTTCTTTTGAAGCTCCTGCAAAGGCTAAGTTAGTAACAACAATTGTTTGAGGATTCCTTTTGGTGTTAGTGATGATCACCCTTTCTGTGTGAATGAAAGCAGGATGTGTCAGATCATTGGGGAAGCGTTTCTTCCTTTCCAAACAATGTAAACTTTGAAATGGGAATTGATGTGATTACCCGTTTCATAGAAGTAGCAAAAAAATGACCCGATTTTGAAAAGTGGCGATGTAGAAGACACATTTTTTTAGCATAGTTTTTGGCACTTTGAATTTTTTTATGTACATTACTTTTTAGAATGTTAGTGATTTACATGCTGATTTAAAAAAATGGTGATTATGCATCATACTATTTTTTTAAAAGACCTATTTTTTTTACTTTAAATTTTCTAATGTATGAAATGTAAATAATTATTTTCTAAATTTAACAATTTTTGAAGTGTTCTTCTTCTTCATTTTTTTTTATTTTTTATTTTTTTATTTTTTTGTAGTGAAGTTTTTATTGTTTTTGCATATTTAAAGAAAAAGGTCGATATTTTAAAGTTTCCATATTCTACATATTTATATATCATTAATTAATTTTTCAATGCACATCAAATAATTGTCTCTAAAAATCAATAATTTTTAACAATTGACATAAAAATAACCATTTTCAACATAAATATAACTAAAAAATTACACATTTTGATAATTTTTTGCTAGAAATGACATGTCAAAATCATAGGTAAAATTTAACAAAAAATGATTAAATAATAGTTTTTTCTATGAATTTCATGTCAAAAAAATAATAATAATCATTTTTTTCAAAAAATAATGATTAACTTAAAAGTTAATGCGAAAATCACATAATACAAATATTGAACACATAACAACATTAATTGAATGCTTATTCTTCTCATAAAATGTCAAAGTCAAAACATTACAAGTATAACTAATTAATAATTACAAAAAATGAGCTTGATTTCTAAGCATAACTTAAATTTAATCAACAATATCACATAATCCAAACTCTTCATCCTCTAGAGTTTCATCATTGTCTTCTTTCACAATATTTTATGCTTCATTTTCCTCTTCTAATGGATCTTTGATATCTGTGAATCTCCCAATGTATGCCTTTTCAATCATTCCATGTAATGGTGGTTGAGGTTCCTTTGCCTTTTTTGCCACATGTGATTCACTAAAATCCCTTTTCTTCAACCCAATTTCTTGCTTTGCATTTGGAAGAAATTGAAGAGCATTAATTCTTTGTTGAATAAAATTGCACTGTACTGGATATTTTTTAATGGCATTGCAATTTCTTCATTTTTGTATGCAACATGCTAGTGTTGTACCTAATTATCAAGCACAAACGAAATAATGAAGTAAATAAGTATAATGACATATAAATTAAGAAAGAAGATATTGAAATTCAATTCCATATAATAAAACTTACCTGAGCCAGAAAATAAATGCAGAACCCAATCTCCTTCATTTGAGCATATGTCTATAAGATAGCTAATCAATAACTGTGATTTTTTATAAATTTTAACTATATCTCCTTTTGCTTCTTTGTCTTCATATATTAGTTTTCTCACAACATCATCATAAGCCAGTACTTGGCTATGACTCTTTCCATCTACCCGATTAAAAAGCATAGACATATAGCTATCATATTTTGTCCAACTATCAATATGGATGAACTCACAATCATTTATAAATGGTTGATCTTCATGGTTAAGAAGATTTGACTTTTGCGTATAACATGAAATAATATAAGTTCAATTAACTTGTACATAAATGATTTTTTTAACAGTAATCAAACATACATTTTCAACATCTTAACATGTAAGCTGCATCCTTGAGTTTGTTTTCCCTTGAAGCTTGACAATAACATTGCCAATTGTGTGTCTGAATGAAATGTCACAAATCTCCATAATGGTGATGATGTGACTTTTACAAATCGCGTGACCACTTTAATAAGAGCTTGATAAGTATATGGGTTACTATCATAGTCAATGTTTGGGTTATTGAAACCATGGAGAATATCTGCAATAACTATGGCATAATCCCTTTTAGGTATGAGTTTAGAAATGTCTTCACAATCGCCTTGTATTACTTCATATTGAATAGTGTGAAGCCCATTCCAAATGAAATGAGTAAGATTTGGATCAAGTTCAACATTCTTAAGACGTTGTTTCTTCAGTATTTCGATCTTAATTTTTTCAATAAAGGTTATGAAACTATCTGGTGCTCCATTTGCATCATTCCTCATCTTTAATAAAATAAACAAATATATGTATAAGTTATAAAATAAATTTAGTATACAGATGAATACAAATGAATGTATAAATCAACATGCCTTTTTAAATACCAGATAAAAAAATTAGTGTTGACGTAGAATTTCAATCTGGATAGTTGCATACAACATCATCCCAACTATCTTCATTCAACAATTTAACTATTTTATATTGTATTTTCATGTAAACTTTGTGACTGAATAGATAAAGTAAAAAAAAATTAATATATTGATATGTATAACAAATACTACCAAGAACAATATGTTATATTTAAAAGAAAATTATAATCTAGAAATAAGTAAAAATAATTCAACAAACTTACTTTTGAAATTCCTCAGACATTTCCTCCAATGATAATTCCCCCGACCTCACATGAGATAATATTGGTTTGATAATTTTTTCATCCTTCACTCCTTGCAATGCTCTCAAAGGTGTGATAGTCATATCTTCTAGAAGTCGTCTCATTTCAGGACCTGATTTATTGTTGCTACATATCAATGGTTTAGACCTTTTGGCTTTCTGGTTTTTAATGCCAATGTTATCCCACATGCTAAAAATATCATTAATCAAATCCCATACCTCTCTAGTTCTAAATGCCAACTGAAAAATGTTATCAATACCTCTGAACATATCAGTGTTTACTCTGTTGCCTTTTAAATTTGTTTTCTCCTTAATTTAATAGTGTATTTCCATACAACATTCCTTTCGGAAATCTATAGTAACATTTATTTTATCCCCACCACATTTTTCTTCAAATTCACTGTAAATAGATATAACTCTTTGGATGAAAGTCATAGACATCATATACTAATTATCTAAATTATGATCCCATGCCACTAACTTTGCTTTTGTATCTGATAAACCAACATAAATGATATATTTCATTGTTTCAAAATGTGGGTTGGGATATTCCTCCATCAATTGTCTTTAAGCTTCTATAGAATGGTTCCCCCCAAGCACATAATAATTATATTCAAAACATTTCGACTTATCAAATGCTTCTTTGTTGGGAACTTGAACTGGATCAACAAGAAGCACATAATTAACCACATGAACATATGGATTGTACCTCATCAATTTCTTCAAGTTGTGAACATGCAGGTGGTGTGACTTTCTGATTTGATATTTACATTGTCCTTCACTTGCCTTATAGATTTGTCTCACATTAAGTTGAAATATACGACCACCCTCAATTAAGTTTCTCTTTGTTAAGTTCTGTCGAATGACATTTTGTTTTTTTTTAATAATGCCATCCTCTAAATCAACTCCTGGTGTAATGATTTCCCTGCTTTCTTTTGAAGTTTCACTATGATCTTCACTGTTGGTAATGACTACTTGAGAATATTCAGCTTTACTTTTCTTCCTCCTAAAATTCTCATCATTAACTAGAACAAAGACATTCTTAGGCATTGTTACTTTTTCTCTTTTATGGCTCTTATGCTTTCTAACATTAGTTCCAATGTCATCCTTAATAACGACAACATATTCTTCAACGTCAGTTTCAAATTCCTCATCTTCAAAAATAACATGACTACCTTTGCTAGATTTATCCACTAGAGGCATTTTTTTCTGATCCTTTGGATGTAGTTTTGTAGCATCATGAATTACTACTTTTTGCTTGTTTGCCATATCTTCTTCTAACCCTGGGTAGAAACTGCTGACAACATTCATAACATCTTGCTCTATGAAATGAATACCTCCCAACATAATTGAAAGACTTTCAACAAAATTATGTCAAACAAAATATCATATGTTAATAAAAACTAAGCTATAAAAATATAATGAGACAGCTACAATAACACAAAACACAAAATTAAATAACAATACTTATGATATCATGTGAATCTCATTTACAATTTATTTACACAACTTTGTAGATACCTCTCTCATGTCATACAATGAATATAATAACTGATATTTAATCATGTCATGTGATTTGGGTAATTTTGTAAGTATATAAACAACTTTTGTGTTCGGTACCAAACAGATGTCTATGACTTTTCCCAGAATCTCATAAATTCCACTATCATTAGGGATATCAACATATAGATATATCTACACATCTTTGCCTTCTCTTTCTTTCATATACCATATATTTTCTATAAGTCTCACTTCTTTTGATTTCTTCCAGTATGAAATCATCTTCTTATTGTTTGAGTCACTTAAAAGATTTGTAGCTATTAGCTCAGGTTTGGTTCATTCAACAGTGTTTTTTGAAAATCCACCTTTAATTTTAGTAGTCATTGGTCCAAAAAGACTCACAGAAATTTTCTTTGATGCCATTTTCCTGCAAAAAAAATACACATATAGGGGGACTGGCGGAATCGGCCTGCCACCTCAACGGGTCATTATGCTGCAGGGGTGGGTCGGGGGGGCTGGCCGAATTGGCCCACCACCCCAGCAGGCCGTTGGGCCACTGGGGTAGGGCAGGGGGTTGGCGGAGTGGGGCGAGGGGGCTAACGGAATCGGCCCGCCACACCAACGAAGGTGGGGCAAGGGGTTTGCCGCCAGCGCCCTCACCCCAACCCAGTCGAGCGTTGGGCTGCTAGGGTGGGGTAGGGGGGCTGGCGCCCAGCCCTCCGCCCCTCCCCCACGGGCCCATTGGGCTGGCAAGGAGCATGGCCAAGCCCACCACGCACAATGAATCATTTAAATTTTTAATTTCTAAAAACAAATTAAAATTTCATTAAACATTTTCTATTTTAAAACTTGCACATGACAAAAGAAAACTAACCTTTCAAATGTGATTATCTTCCGTTAAATATGTCGTTGATAGCAATGTAGCTACTCCACAAATTCGTTCCAAGTTTTTTAACAGACCTTGAAAACCTGTGATAATGAAATTTATGTTATAGCGAAAAATACGGAATTTTTTTACCACACAGTTAATGTGGGACTAATTTGTTTTTATAAAAACTTTAACATGTAAATTTTGTTATGGCAATATAGGGAACTATGATAAAATGAACCTTACGGAAGACTTTAACATATAATTATTATTATGGTGATATAGTAAACTATGATATAACAAACATTATGGAATTGTTTTACATCACAGTGAATGTGAGATTAATTTGTTTTATAAGATATAATAAAAATAAAAAATAAAAAGTTTAATTGTCTAGTAAATATTATATAGTTTAAGTAAAAAACTAATTTAAGTAAAAGATTTAGTTTACAATTTTAATTTAAAAGATTTATTTCATAAGAAAAGTTTAGTTAAATTTTTTTAATAGATTGTAGAAGAAAATTTTGGAGGGAAATACATGAAACGAAATTTTTGGAGGGAAAAATTTTGGTGAAAATGTTTGGAGGAAAATTTTCATTCTTTAAGCTATATATTATCATTAGGAGAGAGTGCACTTGTATCATTCAACCTCTTCTGTTTGAAAGGCATTGATTCTTCTAATAGTGAAGTTTCTCTTTGTGAAGCATCAACATCTTCGTCGCGTAACAACTCTATTCATATTGATGAATATAACAGAAATTCTTCTACTATGAATAGAGAGTCAAATCTCCATTTAGTCCTAATTTTAAGGACTATGACAGCAGCACTGATGCAAGACGGGATGAAGAATTTCAAATAAATAAAGAGTCACAGTTTCAACTTAGTCCTAATCCTATGGATTATGAGAGCAACAATGATGAAGAGCATGATGAAGATTTTCAAATAAATAAAGAGTCACGGTTTCCACTTAGTCCTAATCCTATGGACTATGAGAGCAACAATGATGAAGAGCATGATGAATAATTTCAAATGAATAGAGTGTCACGATGTCCACTTAATCCTAATCCTATGGACTACGAGAGCAACAGTAATGAAGAGCATGATGAAGAATTTCAAAAGAATGGAGTGTCACGGTGTCCACTTAGTCCTAATCCTATGGACTATGAGAGCAGCAATGATGAAGAGCATGATTAAGAATTTCAAATGAATAGAGTGTCATGGTGTCCATTTAGTCCTAATCCTATGGACTGTTAGAGCAGCAGTGATGAAGAGCATGATGGAGAATTTCGAAAGAATGGAGTGTCACAATATCCACTTAGTCCTAATCCTATGGACTATGAGAGTAGCAGTGATGAAGAGCATGATAAAGAATTTCAAAATAATGGAGTGTTATGGTGTCCACTTAGTCCTAATCCTATGGACTATGAGAGTAGCAATGATGAAGAGCATGATGAAGAATTTCAAAAGAATGGAGTGTTACGGTGTCTACTTAGTCCTAATCCTATGGACTATGAGAGCAGTAGTGATTAAGAGAATGATGAATAATTTCAAAAGAATGGAGTGGCACAGTGTCCGCTTAGTCCTAATCCTATGGACTATGAGAGCAACAATGATGAAGGTTTTCAAATAAATAAAGAGTTGTGGTTTCCACTTAGTCCTAATCTTGAGGATAATGAGAGCAGTAGTGACGAAGGACAGGATGAAGAACTTAGTCCTAATCCTAAGGATTGTGAGAGCAGCAGTGACGAAGGGCAGGATGAAGAATTTTCAGTAAGTGAAGAGTCACATTTTCGACGTAGTCCCAATCCTATGGACAATGAGAGCAGCACTGACAATGCACATGATGAATAATATCTAATAAAAATCGAGTCAAATTTTCCATGTAGTCCTAATTCTAAGGACTATAAGAGTAGCACTGAAGAAGGGAAAGATGAAGAATATCCTCCAAGTCAGTATTTCAAAAGAACAGATAATCATAGTGAGGATAACATTCCTCAGAATGATGATGAAAATGCTTATACAAATGATGATCCAATGATGGAGATGTTTCCAAAAAATATTGTATCGAGGAGTAGGAGCAGTCTTTTTCGTATCAATCCAAGATGTTCTATTTATACAAGGGGTAGAGCAGAATATCTAATGAGAAGAAGTTCTATCAGCGCTCTCATTTCAAGTGAATGTTGTTAAAAATATTGCTTGAAACATATGGATTTCAAGTTTGCATTAGAGAAAAGGAAGAGATACTTGTCAATGAATAAAAGCATGCAAAATTCATATTTAGTGGGGTGCATGCAATCTACATTGTCAGGTTATGATTATCATATTGGGTCTTTATTTATATGTATAAAGGCTTTCAAATGTTTCATTCAATGAGTAATTTTCGTTTGTCAAGAATCCAAGAAAATTTGGAAAAGGATCCCACGTTTTATTTAGAAGTACATCATAAATGACAGTTTGGGCCATTATCAAATACTGCAATCTCATGGATGAAAGATTTATTTTCAAAGCATGGAAAGTGTATGCCAAATAGAAAGACAATGCATATTCCAGATAATTTCTCAAGACAAGAAATCTACAACCTATATAAAGAATATGCAGAAGGCGTTGAGGGACATGGTTGATTTATTACATATCAATATTTTGTGAAGGTATGGAAGAAAGAATTCAACAATGTCCATATTCCTAAGAAGACAAGGATGGGGATTTGTAGTACATGTGCTTCTCTTAAAGAAAAAAGGGATAAATGTTAAGGGTCAGAAAGAAGTAAACATTCATAACTTTAACTTTTAAAATTGTATAGTCATCAACTATGAAAACGTATTTCTTAATGGATTTCTTTTATATTGTGTAGATTTTGTTGTCAAAGAACTTTAGGAGCATCGCGAACAACAAACAAGTGAAAGGAAAAGGTTGTACAATCATCGAAAGAAGTGTGATGATAATTCAAATAAATATTTGGGTTTGATAATTGATGGTATGGACCAAAAGAAAACACTTTTACCACATTTTGTTCGCACACCCAAAAATTTACAGGAGAAAAATTTTATTAAGTATCACTTGGTCGGTCGTATGGTCTTCAATGGGAAAATGTTGCCAAGGGTGTACTTCACAACTCCAAATATTCATAATGTTGCAAATCTGATAATAACCATAATTCATGATGTGCTTTCTCACTGGTCTAGTAATCTTCCTGGAGTTTTGTATCTATGATTGGACAACACTTGCCATGAAAACAAAAATCAGATTGTTTTTGGATATCTAAACATGTTTGTTGAATTGAGAACTTTTCAGAAGGTAATGGTTGGTTTCCTTCTCGTTGGGCACACTCATGACCATATTGATCAGATGTTCAGTCGTTTTTCAGTCACATTGAGGAGGAAGGAAGTTGGAAGCTTGCCATCATTAATTGAATGTATTAAGAAATCATACATGCTAGAGCCTACTTTTGATGTGTTGGAAGAAACTGTTGACATGCGAAGGTTTTTTTTGGGATCGTATGGTGAGGAGAAATGCATTGAAAAACTTAATGACATTAGCTTCCAACATCAATTTCGTATCAAAAAAATTGATGGGAAAACACTAATATGGGGAAAAAAGTATTCAACCACTGCAGAATGGGCATTGTCATCAGGTTTGGAATTTTTGAAGTTCATTCTAGATCATCCAATATTTGCATCAAATATATTGTTATTACAATAAGTTGTTGAAGTTCATAATGCATGCAGACAGAATAGAGATATAAATTATTTTGATTGCCTAAAAGAAATTAAAAAATGTATTAGATATACATATGAGTACTTTGATATTGTTGATTCAGTTTGGTGGGAGTCTTTTTTCAATAATCAAAGTGATATCATTTCAAGAACAAAAAATGAAGATATACCTTTAAAAATTCCATTTATTTGGCCACAAAATGTGTCAAATGAACATGGGGAAATAAACATTGTTGAACAACAACAATCTCAAGGTATTACTAATTCTTCACAGGCAAAGGAAATAGAGATGTATATTGGTTCTAAAAGATATCGTGCACAACGTGAATCCATGGAAGACCTTTACAGGGGTTCAGTACAAGATATTAAGGAGGGTTGCATGATCACAGTGCTAACAGA
This sequence comes from Pinus tabuliformis, assembly GCA_031772625.1. NCBI lineage: Eukaryota > Viridiplantae > Streptophyta > Pinopsida > Pinales > Pinaceae > Pinus > Pinus tabuliformis. The sequence goes on along the minus strand of CM062814.1, from coordinate 239,593,711 downwards.
TGGAGATCCCAATGGCTATCCATTCTGGGTTTCTAAGGTTATAAAGGTAATTACAGAAAATGAAGATGTTACAGGTGTTGAAATACATTGGTATGCCACAAATACACACTCATTCAATGGTGTGTATAAACCAAAGATGGTAGTTGATAAAAAAATCGGCAGAAAGAGAAAAAGAAAGGGTACAAATATAAATCGTCGCTGCATAGACCTCTTAAAATTGGAGGATGTTGACATACTTGTTTATGACTTCAATTTAACAAAGAGAGGAACTCTTCACTTCAAGATGATAGAGATTCTTAAAAGGTTGTTACCAAAAGGAACAATGTTGAGATGGGAGTTTGTTGAAACCAGTTGTAGATCCAGAAGAATTTTGAAACCTAAAATGATGGACATGCATTAGGGGAATTTTGAGGTCTAAAATGGGCCTCCTAAGGAAAATGTACAACTAAAGTAAACTTTACAAGAACTAATAAGATTCAATATGATGATGTCAACCATGGGGGATGATTCACCATTTTTTGAATAAAACAATAAAAAGATTAAAAAATAATAAAATAATAAAACTATTTTTTCAACTCGTATTTTAAACTTATCTCCCTAAGGTTTTACTCAAATTTTGAGCGAGAGTACTCGTTGGATGTGAAATTTAATTCCTCATCCAAGGAGTACCCATGTTGCATACTTTTGATGGACCTTGCTACACGAAAAATGAGAAATACATGAAAAAACATGATTGCAATCACAATTTTCATGCATTTCTCATTTTTCGTGTAGCATTGTCTATTGAAAGTATGCAACATGGATACTCCTTGGATGAGGAATCAAATTATGCATTCAATAAGTATTTCTGCTTGAAATTTGAGTAAACCCATAAGGAGATAAGTTGAAAAAATAGTTTTTTCTTTTTTCCCTCTAAAATTTGATGATGTAATCTAATATTATTTTATTATTTCCACTATTGTTTTATAAATTCCTTAGGAGGTCCATTTTAGACCTCAAAATTCCCCTAATGCATGTGGACTCATAGAAGAATATGGAACATCTTCATCTGCATCCAGTCATTCATCTGAAGATGTGAATTTTGATGGTATGCAAGAAAATATGAGTGATTTTGAATAATTGTCTAAGATAGTTTATATAATTGATGTTTGCATCGTATCTTGAAATAAAATTTTGATTTCCATATGGTGTTAAATCAGAAGTTATGAGTCATTTTTATGTTTGTTGGATTATATGTTTTAATTATGATGATTTTTATTGTTTAGAATATCTACAATGTAACAATAACTTAGAGATATAATGTATGTTTCATTCAATCTACAAATAATGACATTTTGATTAATATAGTCATATAATTTGTTCATAATGTCATGGGTTTTTTATTTTGTGGTTGAAAATTTTCCTTTTTTTTTAATGCTATGGTTGAAAACAATTAGAATTTAGTGATCTTTAGTGTCATGTTATTATATGTTTAACAACATGGATGAAAAATAATAGAATTTTAATGTGTTTCAGATCCCATTATTTTATCTTTATGGCCATTACTAAAACATGTTGAAATTATACTTAAGAAAGAAAAATGTTATTCTACCAAAAACATTAGTGTGTTTTTTCCTCAAAAACTATTGTTTTTTGCACATAAAAATTCGGTTTTATTGCCATTTTTTTAAATATTGAAAATTGACTCTAAAACAACCCATCGTTCCAGTATCAGCACTTTTCATTTTCAGGGTGTTTTTTGGATAATTTTTGTACAAACAAAATCGTTTTCACTGTCATTTTTAAAACATGTTCAAAATTGACCCTCAAAAAAAATATCGTTCTAGTCTACACTTTTTGTTTTTAGCACTGTTTTTCATGTTTTTTTTGGGTTTTTTGGCCAGAGTTCCCATTTGAGTTTACAGTTCCCGTTTCAAAGTTTACATTGTTTCCAGTACAATTTTGTTCTAGAGTTCACTAAAGGTCAAACTAGAAATATCCATGATCGGTCATCATCTAGAGGAGAGATTTATTCTTCACCACCTGGGGCTTGCCCATCTATAGGGGGAGACAGAGGCTGATTAATGATCTATTTTGTACTAGGTATGAGGTCAACGTCTTGGTTATGCTCCCCTTGTTTTATCTCCATGTCCAGGGCTAATATCTACCCCTCAATCTCTTGAAAAAGCTCATGATCCTGCTTCTATCTCCTCTCTTCTTCTTCAAGTTGTTTATGTTTTTCTTCTTTGGCCTGCTTCATTTTGGCTTCTTATTCTTCCTTTCTTTTCAATTCTTCTTACACCTACATTTCCTTCTCTTCCTTCCTTTCTTATTGTTCCTTCTATTTCCATTCTTCCTCTCATTTCCTTTTTATTTATCCTTGATTCCTCTTCCTTTCTATTGTCATAGTCGCTTTTAGAATAGCTGATCTTCCTTGAATTTTTCGCTTTGTTCCTCTATTGGGTTATGGGCAACCTTTCTCTTATACTTAATACTCACTAGGGTGCGTTCTTCCGGCTATTCTACACTATTACAATTTTACTAAAGTTTAAGATCTGTAGATTTAAGTATAATTAGTGCAAACATGCAAATGGAAATTATGCAAAAAAATAGAGAACGACAAAATAAGTGCACACACACATAAGACAAAAAAAATGCTCTAGGAAACCCTTTCGGGAGAAACCCAGCTAGAAGGTGAGGTCGCTTCGCTCTCTTTCTCTGTTTGGAAATTTGGTTGCGGTACAAAGGAGTAAGGCCTGTGGCTCGTGGGCTGCTACAGTGAAAAAATCCTCCATGTGTGCTCTACCTCCTATCCCTCTTGGCTATCTTTGCTCAGCTATGGAACAAAATTCTCTTGAAAGAATGGAATGCCAATTCCTCCTAGTGGTTAAGTTTGACTACATCAACTCTTAACTAGAGTTACAATATAGACTCTTCTAGAGTTTTTTACATCATAAACACGTGACTAGTCCATTTTCCATGAATAATGAGGGTTGACATAGCATCCTCCTTAATTATAGGTGTGAAAACAAGAAAGTAAACTTCTGAGTGGCATAACTTTTGCATACGGACTCTAATTGACCTGCTTCTTGTGTCGTTGGGAAAATCTTTGCATGTAGAACAACTTAAAAAGGTGGCATGCTAAAGTGAAAAACATTTAACTCCAAAAAATTTCGTTTGATGACTCAAAACACCCCTGAAAGGTTTCAGACCTCATTTCACCAAACTGGTCCCACCGGTAGAAACGGTCCCATGAGCTGATTCCTCCACTTTTTCCACTCTGAATGCATCGATATGGATGAAAAACAATATAATGATCCAATCTGAATCACCTTAAATGCCTTTAAGGATATTCTTACTTTTCTTCCACCATTCCATTGTTGATTATATTCCATAATTTTTCAAAATGCCATGAAGAAATTTGTTGGAAGTCCATCTAAACCAAGGGTTTTTCAGGGGCGTGATTTTACTAATTGACTAATTTTTGGCTATTTTAGGGAAAAAAATATTCACCCATTTGATAATAAAAAAATTGTCTGTTTTTTACATATATATAATTAAATTGATAATATTCACCAAAAAATTGCTAGTTTTAATAGTAAATTACATGTTTTTTATTGAATATTCACCTACATTATATATGTATGAGTTTTCAAACCAAAATGGTCACCTAAAATACTACACATAGGTATAATATTTAAATCCTTAAAAAATACTCTAGTTTATACAAGCTTCAAATTCATCTATGAGAGACTTTGACATGATATCATTTTCATACCTAAAATGTTCATCCTCGTTTTCCAATTTTTGTGTCCAAAATGTCACTTAATGGTTTTGCATGTGATGAATTATTGTTGTTATAGTTTCTCACTGTGGTTTAGTGGAAGAAATCAATAATCTCCCTAACTTTCTTGACCATTTGAGTCTTGCTTTTTTGTTTTTGGAAGATTTCTTCATTTTACTCTTAGTCCTTTATGGAGGAATTCCTATCAATAGAGATCTTCCACTAAACCTTTCTACAAAATCTCTTGTTGAATTTTGTCATCTCCTCATCTATAGCTTGTCTCTTTTTGAAGGGATCTCCAAAGGTTCATTTATTCCACTCCTTGCTTCCATCTTTAGTTTTTTTGAGTTCTATTAATACATATACATCCTTGTTCCTAGATGGAATGGTAAGAAAACCATCATTTCTATATGTTAGTTTTTTAATTATGGTGAGATGTCCACATTATTTCAAAAGTGAGTTTAATGTGAATTCCATTTGTGTGAATGTGGAAAATAATTGTTTAATGAGTATACCCTACACTAGTGAAGGAGAAGGACTTTATTATTGTGTAGTCTTTAAACAATGATTTGTAACCTTCATATTATTAAGTGATTTCTTCCATTTAAAGAATCTATTGTTAGGTATAGGGTTTAGTAATTTTAAATTATCATCTTTGTTTGTTAAACTAAATTTAATTGTCTTTCCAATGTTTTTTCTCACATATTGAGTGTTGTCTTGAAATCACTTCATATTATCCATGTGCTTGAGTCAATACAATTTTGACAATACCTTTTAAAGTCTACCTTTTAATTTACCTCTAATGAAAATAAGAGAATTTATTTTTTCTATCTTTAATGAAAAATAAGAGAATATATTTTTTCTACCTTTATCACTTCACTACTATTTCATCACAACTTTCCTTTAGATTTTATTCTCTATTTAAAATTGCATGGTTATGTTATCATTAAATCATTATTATTTTGTCATTACTTTTTAATATGATATAAAAAGTTATTATTATTTATTTATTTATAATTATTTTAACATTAATTTATCTTTTTCATTCACACTACTTTTAACACCACTTTTATATTAATTATATTAATGATAAAGTTTCTTTTTAAATTTCAACCACTTTCTTTATAATGTTTAATTTTGTAAACTAAACTCACTTCTTTTTTTTCCTTGGGCATTTACAACTTTGTTTTTAATAATAACACTTTTCTAAATCCTATTGTTTGTATTTTCCTTTTAAATGAACTTGGTTACAACCATATCTTATTTAAGCATTTTAACTTCTAAAATGACTTTTTAACTTGAAAGGAGTAGTCCAAAATGCAATCTGCAATTTCATGTCAAAATCAAATATATGTATAATATAATAATTATTTGTAATTAAAAGTTATATATTGTAGTAATACAATAGTTTATAAATTTTAGTTCAGGTTCTCATTTAGGGAGTAGTTTTATAAAGTAAAAATGTTATGCAATCTGCAATTTCACGTCAAAATCAAATATATATGTATAATATAATAATTATTTGTAGTTAAAAGTTATATATTTTAGTAATACAATAGTTTATAAATTTTAGTTTAGGTTCTCATTTAGGGAGTAGTTTTATAACTTAAAAATGTTATAAGTATCTATTTTGATATAAAATTTTAGTAAGTGAAAATGTAATCTGCAATTTCATGTCAAAATTAAATATATATGTATAATATAATAATTATTTGTAATTAAAAATGATATAGTTTAGTAATACAATAGTTTATAAATATTAGTATCAAAGTATAATATGATAATTAATTGTAATTAAAAGGTATATATTTTAATAATTTATAAATTTTACATTATATTTTCATTTAAGAAACCGTTTTATAAGATAGAAATGCTAATTCTATTTAAATATAAAATTTAGTGAATTTAATAATTAAAAATATTTATTTAATTTTTTAATCATTGATTCAACATTTAAACAAACATGAAAATCAACTAATTTAATTAAAAGAATGTAATAAAAATCTCCAAGCAAAATTATTGTTTCTTTTAATATAAAGATAATTAGAATAGATTTAAGTACAATTAAAAAATAATAATTAAAACCATAAAAATTAAATAATTTAATTTTGTACTCTTCTATTTTTCAAAACTCTCTTAAACGAAATCTTAGAAAATCAAATGCTGAAAAAGGTTCATGTACTTTCATTTATAACATCAATCCTATCCTATAGTGCAATTTTTATATTAACTTCTTTTATAAGTAAATATATTTTATATTTAATAATTTAAATCTATATTAAGAAAATATATATATATTATGTGTATATATATATATATATATTCTTATTCTCTCACATCATTTAAACGAGTTTTCCATCCCGTTCGGCATGGATCCAACGCATTTCAACTAGTTTTCCATCGCATTCTGGGTAGATTAACTTCATGGTAAACGAGTTTTCCATCCCATTCTGCATGGATTCCACGCATTTCAACTAGTTTTCCATCGCATTCTGGGTAGATTAACTTCATGGTAGAAAGTACTCCACCTATTAGAGTAGTATATTATCTTCGACTATTAATATTATGCCCAGATGTACAGATCCTTTCTAAGTAGAGGAGGCTTCTCAGGGGTTTTGCTTTGGGTGAAAGGAAGCCATATAAGCCCTTGCGAATGGAAAAATAATGAATCATCTGTAACTGTGCATTAAATTGTCCAATAATAGACGAGGCGATCTCAACCAAGACTCTCCAAGGCTTTGGTCCAATGCAATAGTTGTTATATGTTAAATTATCTATGATACAGGTGTTGTTTGTATAGCCTGCGTTCTGTATCCCAGGCAGCAACAGTACAGAATAAAATAATAGGTAACTCAAGCATCTAGAACCCAGCTGGAATTCCATCTTTCCTGGGGTCACTTACAGCTGTCAGTTTCCCATAAAAGACTTGATTATCTGACTCCACCTTTATAGGGTTATTCAAGTTCTGCACAACAAGCTGAGATATGGCACCTGATGAGTGTGCTTCTAACCAGTGGCCTCTTTGGCTCAAGCCCAACTTTGACTCTCTTGAAAGTTCAATGTGCTCTCCATCCAAAACCGTCCAATTTTCATACGTTACAATGTTTGGGATCAACTGCCATGATAACACCGCCCAACCATGATGTTTAGTTAGACCACGCAAGATCATTTACAGGATTACTCCAAAATGTACTTGTAAAGGCAACTGAAAAAAAAAATTTAAGGTTAAGAGAAAAATACCCTATGGTATACTCTTGGAGCTGTTACAGCAACTAGCGGATCCATCTCATTTATGAAATGGTTCAGGAAAACTTGAACAACTGCAGGGATTATTTTTAGTCCGCCACTGCCACCAAGCACCCCTGCTAATTGCCCACCCTGTTTGCAAACCATAAGGGCTCATTAATGTTAATTGAATAATATGTAAAACATCAAGTTCTTGCTAAAGTGTCTATGAATAACACCTATTTACAAATACGTTGAAAATGAGTTTTCTCCATTTCCAGAAGATGACAATCCAAGTTTTCGAATTGTTGGCGCTTTTATAAATAATGTGTTGGCACAGATTTGTGTGTATTTTTGTGTATACTCAAATCTCATCAGAAAATGAAAATGAAAATTTGCGTGCTATAATGTCGCAACTCTACCTATACCTAATCGGGAAGGTCTGGTAAGCTTAATGCATTAAAATTACCGGTTGAGTAACCAATCCTTTGGATTTTTGCAGATTTAGGTCCTCCTGCCCAGAAGCTGCAACCCAAAGAAATTACGTACAACTCAAGAATCAAAAGTGTGTATGGATTAGTCCCTTTAGAATTTTGAAGGACAACCCGAAAGTAGTATTTAAGCACTCGGGGAATTTTTTAGCATATACTGAGCAGAGAGAACTAATTATCATTATCAACGCTGGATACTGGAAAACCTAGAATGTTCGAGTAATTAAGTTATGCTCAAAACCACGTAGATTTGCCTTGATAGTGTATGCCTGTACTTATTTTCCGGTAGTGTTCAGCTGGGAAATTTAATAATATTAATAAATTTAGTGTCGTTTTCCATCCCCTGCTTCCTTTCTGATATTTCAACATTACAAAATTCGTGTCATTCATCTTTAGCATTGCACCACCAGGCATGCATTGGATTTAAGATTGCTGAAATTCATAAAATTGTTGCCCTAGTGAAATTGAAATGATCTGATAGCATAGCCGACCAGCGGAAATGAAAGGGACTTCAAGAAACATTGACTATGGAACAGGAATGGATGTTCTTCAGCTCTGAGTAAGGCAAATAAAAAATTTCCTCTAATATGGGAACTGACTGACATAAGGAAGTTTTAAAAAAAATCAAAGTTGGAAACACATTGTGACTTAATATTTGCTCCTTATGTGCCCATTTTGCATACAATTTTGCAATCAGATTCAAATAAGTCTATGTCATCCATAATTCTATCAAATTCATGTGAATTGTATGCTCAAGCAAGCTAACATGTCTTTGAAACAATGAAACTATAGAGTATGATAACAAAGTGTACCTTCAGAACTATAGTAGGAGACATTGAAGATAATGGTCGCTTATTAGGTCTGATGAAATTTGCTGGAGCGGGAGGAAGCATGTCTGGAGAGGTCTCTGTAGGTGTGGAGAAGTCATCCATTTCATTATTCAGTACAATGCCCGTAGAAGGGGAGAGCATAAGGGCTCCAAAAGCGTAATTCACTGTGGTCGTCATGGACACTGCATTGCGCTCACTATCAACAATGCAAAAATGACTGGTACCATGGTCTCTAAGTTGGTTCCATCTGCAAAGAAAACACAGATCTTTAGCAAAACTGAAATGATTTCGTTGAATTGAACCGATAGAACTACTAAAGTTTCTCCACTGTAATGTTTAAACAATCTACAGCAATCACTAATACTTCGAGATCGAGTTCTTACTTGTATCCATAGTACTCTGATGGAAAAGTCACATTGTCATATATTTTATTTTTAAGTTTGACAGCAAACTCTGGAGAAAGCATATCAGACAACGAATCTGTGATGTTAACAAATTTTGGGTCACCAAGATTCATTCTCGCAGCGAACATATGTTTGAAGGCCTCGACTGTACGGTGTAAGCCCAATGTGCCCTTTGCTGCATTAGGTGTTCCATAGCTTCCAAGAATGTTGAGAACCTGTCATAAACAGAAATGGATTTTTTATATGTTCTTTAAATAAACCAACTAGTGTGACAAGGAAATCTAGTTAGACTGGTGCAGCTTGGCATGGACACACTAGACGTGCAGAAGTAACACACTATGAGTTCATTGGTGTTGATTGATTCCTTAAATGCAGGTGTTGTAGGCACTAAACAAAAGAACTGTGCAACTGTGTAAGTAGGTACTACTGATATATTAGGGGCATGTGGAAGTCGGTGCTTACTAAAATTAGCCCTGCAGCTCCAGAAGAGGGAGGTGGCATTCCAAGAATTGTATATCCCATGACCTCTGCTGAAATAGGATCTGTGACTTCCACTCTATAGTTCTGCAAATCCTCAAAAGAAAGGATTCCCCCGACTGCTTGTACATCTTCTACTAGTTTCTTTCCAATTGTACCATTGTAAAAGACACTTGGTCCAAAATCAGAAATGGCTTGCAATGTCTCTGCCAACTTCTTGTTGTAGCAAGTATCACCAACATTTAGGAGTTTCCCATTGACTGTAAAAACTCCCCTCAGACCTTTGTCAGCCATAATAGCATTTTTATTGCTTTTAATGTTTGAGGCAAGATAAGGAGAAATGACAAAACCCTCGGCTGCCAATTTAATCACCGGCTGGACAAGTTTCTTCCAAGGCAGTTTTCCATGTTGTTGCCATGCTAGATGGAGCCCTGCAAGCTCACCTGGTACTCCTATGGATAGAGGGCCAATCTTTTTGGCTGCAGGATTTTTGGCATACATGTCCTAAGTAAAAGGGAAAATAAAATAGTTAAGTATGGTAAAACTATGACGATAAAAATGTGTTTTATAAAGAAAGAAGCGCTGACCAAATTATTGAAACGGCAAAGAAGTATTGGACACTCAAAAGTACCGGTAAATAATATAAAAACGCATAAACAAATTTTGCGCGATTAGATAATTCGCTGAATGTATGATTTTCCAACGATGTGGAAATAGCAGAATACAATAGATATTTTAACAAAAGTAGAAAGTGGCAGGAAGACAGTTTAAGGATTCATCTTGAAATCTATTATCCCTTTTTCCTTTAGGATTTTTAGTTCGTGAAAATTTTCAACTGTAGGCTCAGCACTTATTAGGTGCCTCACATTCTACCGAGCTACTTCAAAGAATACAATCAATGTTTAAATCAGAGGAGAACTTTTCAAGTGTATTATTCTTTGTTGGCAAGGCTATTAGATGCTATGTATTTCCCTTGGGCAGACCATTCTCTTTCTCTGATATACACATTGATTTCACCTTATGTCTTCAAACAGTTACCAACTCCTACAAGATATTGAACCAGACTATTCTTTCTCCATTTCAAAAGTAACTGTAACTAGCTGTCAAGAGGAAAATTGATGATAGAGGAGAAAGAAAGAACAAACAATATATTACACGTAGAAACTTGGAAGTAAATGGGATAAATGTCAGAACAAACACTGTAACATACAAGCATAAAGATCCGTGAGAAATGTTATTCCCGGGGTTGAAGGATCTGGCTACCCTTAACACCAGTTTATCTTCTGACTGGAATTTTAGTTCAGAACATTAAAAATCATTTATACTTGAGATTCTAGATTATCATAAAGTGAGCTTCTGAGGAAGTAATTTTATCCATCCATTGTGAAGATATTAGAAGTCGAAGATTTCCTTGTGATAAGCAACTGGATGTTGACCAGATTTCCTGCTGTGTAAGTTACATGGAGTAAGTTACACTTCCCCAACAAATGTACTTGGAAAAATATATTATGATTGATAAAGAGAATGAAATAAGTGACAGAGAATTCAATCATGCAAGAACTCCTTGACGAACTTAATCAGCACGTCTAGAGGTCAATAGGATTCTAAAATGGTTGAAGCGAACTTCTGAAGAAACTAGCCTAACATCAGTCTTGCATAATGGGTTGGAGCTCTGAAATGGCACACACTTTCTCCATTCTTTCCCTCATCATCCTATTTCATCTTCCATATTCATAGACCTTTTAGGAGCCGGATACATTAATAATGAACAGATGATTTCTGATATCTCTTCTACTCAGCAACTCTTTGTATAATTTGATGACTGAAATCTGCTTTTTATCAAATTCTGGACTTAAGTCAAAACACTGATGTAAGTCAGAATGTTGTATTTGGAACATAGCTTTGTTTTAATGTTTAATGCATATTTGCAAAATGGGCATTGAAACTAATGCAGATATATTAGCACGAATAAAGGAATTGCAGAGTAAAAGGTTTAGTATCTAGTTGTCATGTATCCTTTATTAAACCCCCTATTTATTTCCAGAGTTGCAGTCTCCTTCACTTGGATATAGATACTATGCTTCTTATATGGATTGTTTCCATGTCTCATTTATTCTTCCAAAGCATTCATCAAAAATGTTTCTGGTACTAATTTATCTGAGTCATTATTATCTGCAAATGGTATTGACACAATTGAGAACTTCAATATCAGGCCTTAATTCTTCTGTTACTGTTGATTATCACATTGCCAGTGTCAGAAAATATCAAAGATTCAAGACGAATATCTATAACCTTGTACAGGATACTTTAGTCTGGAAATATGAAACCTGACTGTTTTACACATGATTTGGCGCCGGTAGGCAAGTCTTGTAAGAAATTGAGGTATATAAATATTAAATATATATGCTTCCATACTGGCACTAATAAACTCCAAAAAACAAATTGCCATTGAAGTCAGACACCTGGCTGTTTTCTCATACACGGAGCTAATGCAATCATATATTGAAAATAGAATATTGAAAGAAAACTGACACGTAAAAGCTCCTAACTATGGAAATTGTGATGATTTGGAGTAGTATCGGATGTGCTCTAGCCACGAAAATTGGTGGAGAGGCTAAAGTACATGAGATCTCCAAGACCCAGAAATGGTTTGGGCAGAATCTAACCAGTTTGGAAGATATTAAAATAATTAATATTTTTAATGGAGTCCCTAAATTTAGACTTAGGGAAAATAAAATATTAATGTGAATTAATATAAAACTGAGTTAGAATGGTCCAAAAGTCATGCATCAAGCCAGATCTAATCTTAGTCGTTGATTAGGGACTTAATCTTGCCCGTTGATGCACCAATGAGAAAAGTATAAGAAGAGGCTTGAAGGTCAGGTGGAGAACAAACTGAGGGAGACCAGTCAGTTTGATTTCTGGAAAGGGTTAGCTGAGAAATTTGAACTAGTGGTCTGGAAAGCAGCAGGAGGTAGCAAGTACGGAGCAAAGAGTCAGAATCAGCAACAGAAGACTAGCACAGAGGTAGGAGAGGCAGACGCTGAGGCAGCGAGAGACTGCGCAGTCACTAGAGGGCCTGCGTGGGTGACGCAAAGAGGCCTAGGGATGACACAGTCAAACAGGGGTTGACGCAGAGTGTCTGGAAGCTACGCAGAGGTTAGCCAGGCTGATGCTGGCACTGGGAGAACCACTGGAGAATTTTTTTTTTCTCTGTTGGGTAAGCTAGTTTGGCACCCAATTGTACTGAAGAATTGCTGAATAATAAAATCCTCCCTTGCTACACCGGTTTTCCCACATTGGGTTTTTCCAAGGACTGTTGTCCAAAATATCTGTGTCGATGTGTTGATTCTTGTGCATGTGTTTGTTTCTGTATTATGGTGTGATATCTACAGCATAATTTATTTTAATGTTTATTGAAGGAATTTCATAAATAACTTATTGAAAAAAGTAGGCAAAGTAAATCAGATGTTGCAGTGACAGAATTTTCACAAATTAAAATCCACAAAATACGTTTAGACTACAAAAATATAAGCTAACACCGAATTGCTTGGGGCATCTAAGGACTAGGAAAGCAAACTGACTCCTGCATATATTGTTCTAATTTTCAATACCTATTAGAACTATATCTATGTTTCTTTATGAAACAGTTTTTTCCTTTTCGAGGTCTATATCACTTTGAAATTTGTAAATTTAATAACTGCACTTCATAAAAGTGATTTCAATTTCCAAGCACTTTTTGAGGATATAAGAATTTGAAATTTCAGATACTAGTGTAAGTATGCTCTCAAGAAGACCTCAGAAGCAGCTTGAGGTGCAGTCTCCCTCATGTTGAAGGCTTGAGCTTGCCCATTTGAAGATCTTAATAGCATGAAGGCACCTCCACCAAGGCCACTTGATGATGGATTCACTAAACCAAGGCACAAGGAGGTTGCTACAGCAACATCCACTGCATGCCCCCCTTCTCTGAGCATGTCTATCCCAATATCAGAGCAGCGTTCATCATCTGCAGCAACAACTCCATGTTCTGCTTCTATAATGTCACCATTGTCTTTTTGAAACCGACCACCTGTCTCAAGTGATGCTCTGCTATTATCGAATTTGGAAAGTGCAAAAATACAAGCAAGAGCAATCACTGTGGCTAGAAGCACTGCAAAAAAATTAAGAAAGTGTTAGCACCTTAAAATCAATGAGTCTTACTAAAGCATCAGAAAGATTAATCTTAAGGAATGGAACATTGAAGACCACCCATATGACATACACTTAAACAACATGCACAGATTATAATGATTAAGTTAATAAAAATCTTTGTAATCCTTAGCATCCTTGAGGTCAAGAAATCAATTTTCAAAAAAAAAAAAGGTTTCCTTTCTGTATGTAATATAATTGTTTCCTTGTAACCCTGAGACACTAATTGGAACAAGAACATGATATTAGTGGGGCATTTTCATGCCCGTCAATGAAACAAAGAAAAAAGTTTGATAGACCACATTAAGTTGTGAAGGGATTGCTTCATAGTGTATTTAAAACTATTACATCTGTGAACTGTAGGTGGAATGGCTGACCATGCCAGGAGAAGTTATGTTAACTGTTAGGATAAAATAACCCTATCAGAAAGCACATGGTAATAGACTACCCAGATAGGGAAAATAATAAAGATACTGTTTAGTGAAGGACACTGCATCATCAAAGACATCAGGGACAGCTATCATAATCAGAAAATTAGCAGACCATCAATGGGGCTACAAAGCATATACAGATAAAGAGAAATAACCTTTGACAAACGAAGCACAAGCAGATGAGAAGGTAAGGGATTGTCAAAAGAGAAATCCAGAAGTTCAAAAAATCCCTCTAAATGTCATGAAAGGGCAGAAATATATTGTGGCTGAGAAATAAAAAGACAAAGAAACACTCCTATGTGTAAAATTTGACTATTAATATGAGCTAAAGGTATGAGAATATCAACAATTATGCATCCATTGGAGAAATGCAAAGTAATCAGCAACAAGCTAAAACAATCTTGCATGAGTTAACGATCTCAAACAGACTCAAAAATATGGAAAAGGGATGCAAATAAAACATTTGCAATTAATGTCAACCCGGTGAAGTAAAAATAGAACAAAAACACTTTCAAGTTTCAACCGTCGTGGACCAATGTTCTTCATTTCATTGGGAGCTAAGCATATCTATCATAGGGGATTGTATACAAAAGAAGCCCCGTGATTTGAGAAGATCTATCTTACAAGATATTCAAGGGATACCCAAACAAAAAATAGTGAAAAATCAATTCCTTTTCTCCAAGAAGAAATATATTCCAAGTTGTGCAGAAATGGATATTACTAATGGCCTGCATAATGATCTCCCAATCGAGGTTGCAGGAAATCTTTGGAAGAAAAAGTTGGATTATAAGCATGTAGCCTTCAAATGCAGAGCATGCTTCAAGTATGGTCACTTGGTGGCTGGATGCCTTTTGCCTCAAAATCTAGTAGGCCTTGTGAGAGGCCTCACAAGGCAAGATCCATACCAAGATGCAACAATGAGGTGGATTGCCATCGTCACCTAAGCAGTCCACATCCTACTCTTTATTGGAATTTCACCACACAAGAGGCTTCCTAGTTTCTCACCTAAAGGATATTATAAATCAATAAGATCAATGTGATAGATGTGATAGATGTGAAAGACTAAGCAAGGTACTTACTACTTATTCAGTGGATTAGGGCAAAATTCTTTATGTAAAATGAACAACCTACCACAACCAAGCCTTTAAAAGATGCTAGATAACCTAAGGTTTCAAGGTGTAGCTTGCAAAAGAGTATCTAGGCATACAAGCAATAAGAAAAGGTTTGCTTAATGATAGAATCAACAAAAGGAGATGGAAAAACCTTCAAATAAGCCCTAAGTTGAAGCCTTGTATAAGATTAGGGTTTGACTAGGGCATAAATTGCCTAGGGTTGATGATGTCAGCCCTACTATGGCAAATTTCACCACAAAAAAGGCTAGATTTTGAGTCTAGGAGGTCAATCAAAGTGAGATCAAGCCAAAGAAGCTCCAAAGTTTTCCTTCCACAAGCCCTAGTTGAATTCGGCCCTTGCCCTAGCCCTAGTGGCTTGCCTTAAAGGGCATAGGAAAATAGAAAAGGAAGAAAACAATAAAAAAATGTATGAGTTTTGACCACCACAAGGATCCTAGTGCCTTTCCCTACTTTGGTGATGGAGTCTTACAGGCTAAATTTAAGAGATATCAAATTTATGCATGGAGTAAAGGGGAAAAGTTAAAACCCTACTTTTCACTTACAAACCCTAACTATCTTTTTATGAGGGGAGAAATTAACTAGAAGAAAGCTCACTATGAGGTCTCCTTGTTGAGAAATCAATGCTTATAGGAATTAGGGTTTGATTCCTCTTTCTTGATAATTACTTGTGAATTATGTTGTCTTCTCTTTCTTCTTAATTAGTTTATATTTCATCGAGATTAGTTTATATTTCATCAAGCAATTACCAATTATATGTATGTGAAGATCACGAGAACAAGAGACACAAGGCGTAGGCGCTTAGTCAGGGCAAAACCCCTATAAGGGGAAAACCCAGTCAAGAAATCTTCCTTCAGCACATTCAAATCAAGATGAGACACTTCCAAACTTCTTAGATATACACAAAGACCTCCTCCAACCACCAAGTCAACCCTTCCTCCTAGTAGATATCCTTTGCTCAGCCTTCCAAGTGTCAGCTCTTCAAAGTGTAGCTTCAAATCAGAATTTTGGCCCCCAGCTTCAGATTTTCGGCCCCCGACTTTAGAACTTCGGCCCTGCAACAGAGACAAAATTTTGACCCCAACTTCAGTCCAAAACCTTCACACGTGTGAGAGAAAGGTAGCCCAAAAACTCATTTTTCCTTCTTCCAACTTCTCTCCTCCTTCTTCTGCAACTTCGCACTCTTTTTCTGCTACTGCTTCTTAGAGATCGAACTTGAGATGATGTCCCCCAAATGAAGTCGAGTTGCTCAATATATAGGCTTCTTGTGAGGTCAAATTGTCCTAACCTAGACAAACTTGATGAGGGAAGGGCCAACTTGGTGTGGAGGTGACAAATGACCATTTTGACTCAAAAATAAATCTTTTTACATGGAACAAAAGCCCAAGAAGGGTCTAATAAATATGACAATGACTTTAATGACTCAATACAAAACCTAGAAGCCTTCAATGGAGGCTTTGACCTATAAAATGATGACCCAAGCATGAAACCCATGCTTTAATAAGTCATTTTCTTTAATAATAAAATTTCTTTTGAGAAGTACAATTATGAAGACCAATACTAGTTACATTCTTCGACACTCCCTCTTTACTAGGGAGGTATTCATAATTTCATACATATATAAGTACATGGAAGATTTCAAAATGATATGAACTACGAAAAGTTCTAACACACTCAGTGTCGCATACTAGATACCTAACTAGGGTAATCTATCTGAGTAGGACTAAGATGGACTCAAGCTTTCAGCCACTCTAGGTACCATCAGGCTTACTTGCTAACCACCAACCCAGGGATCTAGGTGTGTATCCAAGGTCGGAGCTCCATGACCAACGCCACCCTCCCTCTTCGAGACCTAGACATCAACACATAGGCTGGTCAGATGTCCTCCCAAGCATCTTGCCATTAGATGCTTCATCTCTTCCAATAAACTAAATCAGATATATCCATTTGTCCAAGCATGCTTCCAAAGTGTTCAATCTTTTTATGGAGAAATTTTAACTGTAAAACACAACCCCAATCAATAATAAACTTTCAAATATATATACAAGTAAACAAAAACCTTCGAGGTCCTCAATCATCCTATTGCCACTTATATCAAGTTATTCACATTCAACTATTCAGAAGCTTTTCTTCTTTCATTTCTTTAGCACTAAGACATCCTCAATACATTGCAAATCTATTTTTAGTACTTTCATTCTTTCTTCAAAGTGTTTATCATGACTATCATAGTATGCTCTCCCTCTCAAATGGGGAGATGTACTCTTTCTTCTAACCACGCTCCCGCTTAACTTTGGCAGATGAACAAATGGCTTCATTCCTCCTTACGACATCAAGGTCATCTTGATCATCATAACTTCATTCATCATGCTTACCAATATTAGCAAGTCATCTTTCCTTATGAACATCTTCAACAACTTTGAAGATTATGTACCTACAAAACTTTAATAGCAAGTACAACCAAAAACAAATATATAGAAGCATGAAGTTAACTATACTGAAATCATATCAATACAATGGAAGCATCAAAACATTCAAACGTTAGACATCAAATACCGAAACCTAATTAGGTTCATAATCAACAAAGGTTACATGCTAGGGTTTTTCATAAATCCTAGACTCCATTTTTTGAGTCACAAAGCCTTAAATATCAAGCCAAATAATAATCCAATCACAGTACTATATATCTAAGGATTTAACAATATACTTTATGACAGTCTCTACTAGGGTTTGTTCCAAACCCTATATTTTCATCATCAAAACTAAAACATATCAATAATATCATCAAGTACTAGAATATTAACCTTTACTAGGGTTTTGTTACAAACCCTAGAATTCACAAACTAAAACATAAGCATACTCGCATATACATATCTTAGGGTTTCATGATCATGTACTAGCATATCACAACAATATCTACTAGGTAAACCCAAGACAATTATCAATACATCAAAGTTAGATATACGACAAATTTGACCAAACTAGGGTTTCGAACAGACAGACGAATATACACCTAGGGTTTCATTCCTAGGAACTTACTATAAGTATTACAAGGCTTTTGCTTATAAACCCTAATTTACCAAACCCTAAAGATCTAGGGTTTCATTATATAACCTAGACATTAACAAAAAACCCTAAAGAACTAGGGTTTTTACCATGACATTATCAAAACCCTAAACTTCAAGAGAATAGGATTTTAGACATTATCAATAACCCCTAAGTAAACTAGGGTTTCATAATCAATATTGACATACCCTTAGCAACAAGAGGCTAGGGTTTTACAGTGAACCTTAAGGGTTAGGGTTTCACGAGAATAGTATAACGAGGGTAGATTCAATCTAATGATTAATCACCCTTATAATCTTTAAGATTCAAAATTCTAGACATAACGATGTCAATGATGTAAAGAAAATTAAAAGAGAATGAACATACCTTTTCTATAAAGAGAACCTTGTAACAGTTGTTGTAATTCGTGACATACATTGAGTTGTTCTTTAACAAACCTTGTTGTACATCAATTCTTGAAGGGATTCCTTTGCAACAAAACTTCTTTCATGATTCAAGTCTTTCCTTTGAAGTCCCCTTCACAACCTTTGTGTATGTTGCAACCTTTCCTACTAAGGAAAATATAAAGAAAAGGTCATTAGTATATAATACAAACAAATCTCAATATGAGGAGGAAACCAAACATAAAAAGACAAAACAAGGAACAAGATACTTATCTCTTGATCAAGTATCATATTCTCTAATGGTTCTATTCTTACTTTCTGTAACTCCATTCTGCTTGAGGTTGTAGGGAACAATGAGCTCCCTCTTAATACATGTTTCATTATAATATGCAAGCAACTCCTTTGAAGTGTATTCCTCTCCATTGTCGGATCTCAAAGTCTTTCATCTTTCTTTGGGTTAAGGTATCAACTTCGGATCTAAATTCCTTAAACTTTTCAAATACTTCGTACTTTGTCTTGAGAAGAAGAGCCATGTCTTTCTAGAGTAGTCATTAATCAAGGTCACATAATAGAGATGGCCTCCAAGAGCTTTGTTAGAGAATGGCCCACACACATTGGAATGAATGAGATATAAGATTTTCTTAGACCATGTATCACTGCTTGTAAAAAGTTTCCTTGTATTCTTTCTTAAAGCATATCCCTTGCATACTCCTTCATGATCTCCCTTAATGTTGGGGATGCCCTTTACCATTTTACTAAGAGAGGGTATTATCTTATAATGAATATGCCCATATATTCTATGCCATAGTTCGATAGGATTGATCTTCACCAACTAGGGCTTGAGGAGATGGTGTCTGATCCAGGTGGATATTGGTGACCACCTACCTATTCCACTTGGACCCCCACCATTGTTTCTTTTCAGTGTCCTTAATTGTAGCCCAACTTACTATTTTTGGCAATTTTTCGGGTCGTAAACTTCCAGAGTCGTTGAGGGACCAAAAGACGTTTTTAGGGAAAACAGAGAGACCGAAAAATCCCAACTCAGTTTACTCCTCCTCGAGATCTTCGAGATGAGGTATTATGATAGCCAAATGGAGATCATATGCCAAAGTTACGACCTCGGGAAGTTGATGTACCAATTTACCCAAACGACGCCCATAGTTTTTCCGCTTCATCTCCTAGGGTTAGGTTTTTGGATGTTTAGAGATTTCCATTGTTTCTCAATAATAAATAGGCCTTTGAGCCTCATTGTAACAGTTTGGAGGCATGTAGCCACCACATCTCTTCTCAGAAATAAGCTACCATCGCTCGAGCTAGTTTATTTTTATTTCTGTATTTCAGTTCTTTGATATTAATGAAATGAAGTTTTATTTCTGCTACATCTCTATGTATATGGTATTTCTATATTTTGTTGCGTTCCTACATAAGTCTGCATCAATGGTATCAGAGCGGTATGTTCTTTCTCTATTTTTCTTTGCATGTCCCCAACAAGGTCAAGGTATAAGGAGTTAGGGCTTGATCTGGTTGAACATTTGCAAGACCAGCCTCACAAAACCCGATGACCTCCCATGGCGGAAGAAAAGAAAGACGAGGGGGCAGGAGATCCTTTCAAAATACTGCTCGAGGAAGCCCTCGAGCGACAGAGGAACGCGATGATGGATAACTTTTCCCAGATCCTTCGACGACTACCAACAGGCAACACATCTTCATCCAGAAACCACTTTGGAGGCGCCACTCCTTTTAAGGTACAAGTTAACTTTGACATTCCCATATTTGAGGGCTAGATAGATGCAAACGCCTTACATAAATTACTAAATCTGTTGGAAGGATATTTTTCAATTCATGACTTTTCCAATCAAGAAAAGGTTACTTTTGCACTTCTCAACGCTGCCCCACACGTCAAGAACTGGTGGAAAACCTACTATGAACAAAAGAACGAGAGGGAATCCTCACTGTTTTCAGTTGCACCCACTTGGAATTCTTTCCGAGACGCCATCAAGGAACAATATTACCCTGTCGGGAGCTATGAAGATAAATACTTAAAGTGGACCACGCTACGATAGGGAAGGGACCAAGATGTGCCGGAGTTTACAAATGTTTTCCATATCCTTCGCACGAAGCTGGGTATCAAGGATTCTAAGCGGCATTTGGTACAAGTACCGCAACTGTCTACACAAGTACATCTAAGAAGAGATGGAGTTCCCAGACATCTCCTCGCTTGGCACAGCATACCAATACACCGTCAAGATTGAGCAGAAGTTTAAACAGAAGAAGCGAGACTTTGGATCTGCAAATCCAAAGCAAAGAAAAGGCGCCCCCAAACCACAGAGCAAAGGACAAAGCCAAGGCGAGGCGACCCAGGACAACCTGCCGAAGCTGCAGGAAAATAACAACACCACAAAGACAAAGAAGGAAATGGGAAAATGGTGCAAGTTCCATAAGAGCTCCATTCACAACACAAGTGAGCGTCGAGCCAAGCAGTCACTGGTGGCCGAGTTGAAGACTTCCGAATGAGACGCATGTTCCAACTCTAAGTCGGAAACCGACAAGGGGAATGACAAAGGGAAGAAAATCATTGATGCAGAGGCCAGTGCCACCATGGCCACCACTAAGATCCAAAATAATGAGCCTGAAGATCCAGAGGAGGGGGAACGCCTCTTCCACTCACAAATGTGGGTGAAGGGTTCTCCGTTGTAGTTCACTGTCAAGAGCGGGAGCCAAAAGAACCTCATTTCAGCAGAGGTCGTGAAGCGGCTGAGCCTATCGGCTATAGCACATCCGTAGTTGTACACCATTAGGTGGCTTCACCAAGGACGAGATCTCTGCGTCAGCCAGCAGTGTCGCCTTCCCCACAACATCAAGCCCTTCACGGATGAGGTACTATGTGATGTTGCTACTCTTGAAGTTCGTGATGTATTATTAGGACAGCCATACTTTTGGAAGCAACATGTTGTATATGAGTCTAGACCTCGCTCTGTGATTATTACTTTGGATGATAAGTTGTACAAGATACCGGAGATAGCCTCACCTACCGCCATCTCTTTGATCACTGCAAAGCAATGCAGTAAGATCATTTCCCAAACCAGGAAATTTGTTTTCCTTATGATTCGCCCTCAGGGAAAGAAGAAGGTTGTGGCCACGACTTCCAGACAGGGCTCCTCTGCACAACAACAGCAGATGGACAAGGTTGTGGAGGAGTACAGGGACATTTTCGCCTCACCTACAAGGGTACCTCTGCATTGTCAGGTCAAGCACTCCATCGATCTGACCCCGGGCGCGTCGCTACCCAATGGACCGATCTATCGACGCTCTGTTCTAGAGAACGATGAGATCAAGAGGCAGATTCAAGAGCTGTTGCAGAAAGGGCACATCAGGCCAAGATCATCACCCTGTGGGAGCCCGATTGTATTGGTACAGAAGAAGGACAGGACCTGGAGACTCTGTATTGACTATCGGGTGCTGAACAAGATCACTGTCCGGAATAGGTACCCAATCCCACAGATTGATGACCTTCTGGACCAGCTCAAGGGGGCCAAATATTTCAGCAATATTGACTTGAAGTCCGGTTATCACTAGGTGCCTATCGAACCCTTCGATGTGTGGAAGACTGCCTTCAAATCCAAGGAGGGCCTTTTCAAATGATTGGTCATGCCTTTCAGGTTGACGAATGCCCCCGCAACCTTCATGATATTGATGGACGACATCTTGCAACCCTTCACCAATGCATTCGTGGTGGTGTATTTAGATGACATCTTGATCTTCAGCCAGAGTTGGGAAGAGCACCTCCACCATATTCGACAAGTCCTTCAAACCCTGCGACAACACAAGTTGTGTGCCAATTTGGAGAAATACACTTTTGGCATGACCCAGGTTCAATATCTGGGGTACACCATTGATGAGTAGGGTGTGCATGTGGACCCAGCCAAGATACAAGTCATTCAAGATTGGCCAACCCCAACCACTCTAACAGAGGTCCGCAGCATTTTGGGTCTTACCAATCTCTATCGCAGGTTCGTGTTGGGGTTCTCTCATATCACTTGGCCTTTAAGTCAAGTCACCAAGGGCGGAGTGAAAGCAAAGTTCTTTTGGTCCGAATCCCAACAGAAGGCATTTGCTGAGTTGAAGCATCGTCTCTGCTCTGCACTAGTGCTCACATTACCAGACCTGCAACAACCATTTGAGATCGAGATAGATGCCTCCGACTATGTTATTGGTGCAGTTCTTACTCAGCAGGGGCATCCAGTGGCATATCACAGTGAGAAACTTTCAGACACAGTTCGAAAGTATCCCACCTATGACAAAGAGATGTATTCCATTGTGTAGGCCTACCGACAATGGAAGCATTACATTCTGGGGAAGGAAACGGTCATCCACACAGACCACCGAACCCTACAGTTCATACAAACACAAGGGAAGTTGCAGAACGATCGCCATCATAAATAGTCCACATACCTACAACAGTTCCATTTGAACATTAAGTACAAGAAGGGCAACGCCAACAATGTTGCAGACTGCCTCAGCTGATCACCAGTCATGACGCTGACCACTGTCCTCTACTCTTGTGGGCATGAGACTGTGGGGTGGCCGCATCTTTACAAGAGCGATCCAAAATTCTGCAGCTCGTACCATACACTCCTAGAAGGTAAGCAAGTTCCAAATTTTCACCTCCTGATGCACTGCTATGCGACTTGGGACACATTTGCGTTCCTTCAGGAGAGCATGCCAAGATGATTTGGGAGGCACACTACAGTCGAGTTGCTAGACATTTCGGGGTAGAGAAAATAGTGGCAGTGCTGCAGAAGTATTTTTATTGGCCGAACCTTCGATGGGATGTTGGGAAGTACATCAAATCCTGCACTTCCTGCACCATTGCCAAACCGACCATCAAGAAGCAAGGCCTATATACTCCTCTGCCTACTCCTAGTCGACCTTGGGAATCCATCTCCATGGATTACATGTTGGGCCTTCCTTCTACTAAGCATGGCAACAACTGCATTTTTGTGGTCGTCGACAGATTCTCTAATATGGCCATTATGGCAGCCTGTAAGAAGAGTATCACAGTAGAAGCCATTGCTAAGCTCTTCCTTGAACGAATGTAGGTATATTTTGGGATCCCACATTCCATTATCTCAGATCGGGACAACAGATTGTTAAGTACATTTTCGTCAAGTCTCTGGTTGATATTGGATACGAATCTCACTAAGTCCACGACTTTCCACCCCCAAACTGATGGCCAAACAAAGGTCGTCAACAGGATGATCGTACACATTTTGCGTATGTACAACTCGAAGCATCCACGCACATGGGATGAAAGCCTCCCCTATGTCCAACACAGCTACAATAGAGCTCTCCATAGCTCAACTAGCCACAACCCCTTTCAGGTGGGGTTGGGATTCCAACCACTATGTCCCATTGATGTGGCCATACCATTTGCAGCTACTCAGGTAGATTCGGCTCATGTCCAATCCGAAGCTGACAGGGCTAACAGGTTCATTGAGCGCATTCAGCACATCCGCCAGTAGGTCCATGACATATTGGACAGAGCCAATGCTAAGTACAAGTAGCGTCATGATCAGCATCGAGTGCCACACAAGTTCCAGGTGGGCGACAAAGTTTGGTTACATTTGCATAAGGAGCGCCTTGTTGGGCCCCACCGCAAGATTCGCCCACTCCGATATGGGCCTTACACCATCACTAAGGTTGTATGGGACAATGCTTTCGAGCTCAGCATTCCACCATTCCTTGGCTTGCACCCAGTGTTCAATGTGGACCGCCTTCGACCATACTTTCCACCATTACTGGACACATCAAACATTGCAGAACAACTCACACCAACAGAGTTAAACCCAGACTACATGGAACAGGCCACAACTGATCGGATCATGGACACGCAGATCAAGAACACTCGCCAACAGAATATCCAACTATATCGGGTTGTCAAAGTTGGCCAACTCCTGCACCAAGGCAAGTGGCTCACCAGGGACCAAGTTCAGCAGAATTTTCCCCATCTCATGGAGGCACTCAACGCAATGTGGACCATTTCTTCCTTAGGGGGGAGGACTGATCCAGGTGGATATTGGTGGCCATCCACCTATTCCACTTGGACCCCCACCGTTGTTTCTTTTCAGTTTCCTGAATTGTAGCTCAACATAATATTTTTGGCAGTTTTTCAGTCCTAAACTTCCAGAGTCATTTTGAGGGACCCAAAGACGTTTTTAGGGAAAAAAGAGAGACTAGAAAAGTCCTAAACTAGTTTACTTGTTTTTTTTCGGCCTCCTCTTCAAGATCTTCGAAACAAGGTATTATGGTAGCCAAACAGAGATCGTATGCCAAAGTTACGATCCTGGGAAGTTGATGTATCAATTTACCCAAACGGGGCCCACAATTTTGGCGCTTCATCTCCTAGGGTTAGGTTTTTGGATGTTTAGGGTTTTCCATTGTTTCTCAATAATAAATAGGCCTTTGAGCCTCATTGTAACACAGTTCAGAGACATGTAGCTGCCACATCTCTTCTCAGAGATAAGCTACCATCGCCCGAGCTAGTTTATTTTTATTTCTATATGTAAGCATATTTCAGTTCTTTGATATTAATGAAATGAAGTTTTATTTTTGCTGCATCTTTGTGTATATGGGTATTTTTGTATTTTGTTGCGTTCCAGAATAAGTTCGGATCATTGTAACTCTATATAGTCTTCCTTTACGAACTCCAATAATATTTGTTTTTTCAGTACTTGAATCTTTTCCCAAGCCAAAACTTTACCATCTACAAAAGCAACCCTATCTCCTTTATCTTCTAAACAACAAATTGAAAGTAAATTCTTTTTGAAACCTGGGACATAGAGTATGTTGTTGAGATGTAGCTTTGCTCCATTTTTCAACTTCAATGATGTAGATCCAAGGCCCTTAACTGCATAATTGTTGTTGCCTCCTAGCTCCACTGCATGTGATGATGGTTCCCTTGATACAGTATGAAGTTGTCTACTTTCTCCTATCATATGTCTTGCAGCTCCACTATCAATGACCAATGTGTTGACATCACCAAGTGTTCTTGTATGTGCAACCAAGAATCCTTCCTTCTTGACTCTCCTAGATAGATTGTAGAAGATCCTTTCAATTCAGCTTCCTGCAATTCTTATGATGTTGAGTCCTATCTTCAAGTAACTTTCCATAGAGGGAGTAACCTTCTTTTCCAAGATTGCTTTTCCTTTCTTCAAGTAATAGCCAACAAAGTGATTGTTGATTTCTGGTAGCATCAGATGTACTCTAAGTCTCAAATTTTGCAGGGAGGCTTGGGCACATGTATTCCAAAGAACCCAAAAAGTGTGAAATTTTCTAACACGAAATTCTACTGCAGTAACTGATTTATTTCTCCTACTTATCTTCCACAATAAGTTATTTACAAAACCCTTTAATAAACACTAAAATAAATTCTACTGCGTTTATCACATAATAGCATACAGAAAATAATAGTGATATACAAGCACAAGAATCAATCACATCAACACAGTTATTTTTGGATAATTGCCCCCTGAAAAACCCAATGTGGGAAAATCGGTGCAGCAGATGAGGGTTTGTTTATTAATCTTCAGCAACAATCTCTTTACAAGGAACGGTTCTACAGAATATTGAGACAATTCTGAGAGAAACACCTGAGACAATTTTCTTTCTCTACCTGGAGAAGTTCTGACACCCCAGAGACCCTCTGTCCTGCTCTACGTCACTATGCGTGGCGACAGCGTCTCCAGCTGCGTTGTCTCTCTGATCTTCCCTCTGCATAGTCTATAGGATGCTCTAGGTCACCTCTTCCTCAGTCTCTCACTGATGCTGATACCCCCCTCTTCGTTCACCCTGCAACTCTCCCTCTGAAATCGAACTTCTTCTCCTTGAGAATCGATTTCCCTTGGGTTACTGAGTATTTTCCTGGTGTGTCTCCAAATGACTCTCAAGTCTTCTCTTATGCTTTTCCTGTTGATGAATCAATGACCGAGATTAAGTCCCTAATCAATGGCTAAAAAATTAAAACAGACTTGATCCTCGTCTCTTAGAAGCTTCTCACCCATATCTTTATTAATACCCATTAATATTTTTATTTTCCTAAGTTTAGACTTAGGAACCTCATTAAAAATATTAATTATTTTAATAACACATCATCCGGGCGGAATTTCTCCAAATGATTTTTGGGTCTTTGAGATCTCATGTATTCTAGCCCCTCCACAAAATTTTGGAGCTAGATCACTTCCAATGCTACCCAAAATCAACACTCCCTCTTAGTGAGGAATGTGCTCTAGTAATGCTTCCCAATATAAACATCACATTGATCCACGGCATCGGTCCTCTGCGTTGTTGATGCTGGGCCTGTTGCCCCTCATCTACTGCGCTACTGCAACCTGTACTGCTACCCATGACACTGCAACTATCACTGCCACATCTGTACTGTAGCTCCCTCTGAATATGCTGCATCATGTTTCCCATAGCACTGCCACTGCTAACTGTTGCACTACAACTCCCTATACTATCTGCTTCTGCTACTGAAACGTATTCTTAACCATCCCCATCTTCTCCCTGAAATTAAAAAACTTTGTTCTTCCTAGAGCCTTAGTGAGAACGTTTGCTACCTATTCTCATGTCGAGGTGTACCTCAAATGTAACGCCCCTCATTGGACATAGCCTCTGATAAAATGACACCTGATGTCAATGTGCTTCGACCAATCAAGGAAAATTGGATTCTCAAAGAGCTTGATGCAACTCTGATTATCACACAAAATATTGGTCACTTCCATCCTTCTCCTGAATAGATTCACAAGCAATTTCCTAAGCCATATGGCTTCACATGAAGCTGTGCTAGCTGCCATATATTCAGCTTCAGCTGAGCTCAGAGCTACGGATTTCTGTTTCCTACTACACCAGTAGGTCATTCCCAATCCAATGTTGAAACAATACCCAGTGGTACTTTTCTGATCTACTGAACTTCCAGCCCAATCTGCATCAGTGAACCCACTCAACCTGATGTCATTGCCTTGGGTGTACATTATTCCATGCTCGACTGTTCCTCGTATATATCTGAGAACATGCTTGGCTGCTGCCCAATGCGCCCTCTTTGGTTTCACCATGAACTGACTAAGGGTGTTGACAGCGTAACAAATGTCTGGCTTGGTATTGACCAGATACATCAGGGACCCTATGAGCTGCATGTACAAGGTGGGATCGATTTCTTTATCTTCGGATGCATCAATCTTCTTCCAGTTGGTAATCATTGGAGTAGTCATAGGTCTACAGTCTTGCATTCTGAACCTTTCCAAAATCTTTGTAGTGTATCTCCCTTGTCCAAGGAAAATCCCACCTTTCTGCTACCAAACTTCCAACCCCAGGAAATAATGCATCCATCCCAAATCCTTCATGTAGAATTTTGTAGCTAGATTTTCCTTGCAATCTTTGATGAGCCTGTCAGGAAAAGATAATCCACATATAACACCAGGATTAGAGGCTCATTCTCTACAACCAGATAGTAGAGGTTAGGATCTGCGTCACTCTTGACGAATCCCATCTTCTGCAAGTAACCATCAATTCGACCGTACCATGCTCTAGGCGCCTATTTAAGCCCATACAAGGCTTTCTTCAACCTGCATACATGAGATTTCTTCTCATGTGTCTCAAAACCCTCTGGTTGTTCAATGTATACTTCTTCTTCTATCACCCCGTTCAAGAACGCAGTCTTGACATCCATCTGGTGAATCTCCCACCCCATCTGTGCTACAAGGGATATCACGGATCTAATAGAAGTATACCTGGCTACTGGGGCAAAGGTTTCTTCGTAGTCTATCCCTTCCTTCTGAGCATACCCCTTAGCCACAAACCTGGCTTTGTATTTTTCCACACTGCCATCTGCAGCGTATTTGACTTTGTAGATCCATCTCGAACCTACAATTGACTTGTCCTAAGGCCTAGGTACCACTTCCTAGACATCATTGATCATTATGGAACTGTATTCCTCCACCATAGCATCTACCCATACTTGATGCTGAACGACCTCCTGAAAACTAGAGGGTTCTCCAACCTGAGCCACCAAGGCTTGGTATCTGTCAGGTTGTCTACACTCCCTTTTCTCGTTCCTGGGCGCACCAACGAAATCCTCTGCATCTCGTAGTATCTGTCGAAGTTCCTGGCTCGTTCTTCTACTGGTAGTGGGTATATCTATCTGCTCCTCCTCTTCCTGAGACTTCATCTGTTGTGATACCTTTGGATTTTTGTGTTTAGGAGAAATATTAGTGCTGGTTTCTGTTGGTCGAAGTAGCTGGACCAATGGATCATCCCTTGACTGCTCCTCGAAAGGCATTTCTCAGATTTCCTGAAAGCTCTGTCCTCCATGAACTTTACATCCCGTCAAATTATGATCTTCCTATTCCCCGGAAGATAGACTCTATATGCCTTAGTATTCTTGCTATATCCCACAAGATATCCTTTTTTTGCAGTTTGATCCAATTTCATCCTCTTTTCTTCGGTATATGGCAGTATGCCAAACTCCCGAATATCCTGAAATGACTCACCTCGGGCTTCTTATCGGTGAAGACACTCTCCGGAGTGATCTTACCTAATACCCTGTGAGGAGTCCTGTTTTGGACATAAACTGTCATGTTGCATGCTTCTGCCCAAAGGAATTTGGGCATATCCTGATCATACAATGTCACCCTGACAACTTCAACAATAATCCTGTTCTTCCTTTCGGCTACTCCATTCTGCTCCGGATTATAGGGAGTTGTCCATTCTCTTTTGATGCCTTCCCTTGCGCAAAAATCAGTGAAGTCCTTGTCAATGTATTCCCCACCATTGTCTAAGTGCAACACTTTTATCTGCTTTCCTGTCAGATTCTCAACTAGAGCCTTGAACTCTTTGAATCGACCAAAAACCTCATTCTTGGATTTTAGAAAGTAGATCCAAGTCTTTCTGGAATGGTCATCAATGAAGGTGACAAAGTATTTGGCACCACTAGGAGATTTTGTGGAGGTCCATAGATATCTAAGTGTATCAATCCCAGAGCACTCTTAGCTCTATTGTTACTCCTAGAATAAGCCGCTTTGGCATACTTGCCTAGTGTGCACCCTCTGCATACATCATCTCGTTTGGTACTTAACTCTGGAACTCCTATGACGGTTCTTCCAAGAATTCTTAGAGCCCCATGGTGTAAGTGTCCCATACTCTTGTCCCATAGTTCATTCAAATTGTTTTCTCCATTGCTCCCTATCAGTGCCATTGGAGATTATAGCTATAACTTATATTGCCTGTTACTTCTGACTCCAATTTGAGCCTTATTTTTCCAACTCGGGTGTTTGACATATACCTTCTTGCCAATGAAGAAAACATCATAGCCCTTGTTTTGTAGCTAAGATACAGAGAGTAAGTTCATCCCCAACCCTGGCACATGCAGCACATTGGTTGCTCGAATCTGATCCCCTGCTTCTGTTCGAAAGACCACAGTACCTCTTCCTACGGGGGTACATTTTGACTTGTTTCCCATGGTGATTTGGAAGTTCATTTGTTCTTCCAGATAATTCGAAAAACATTGTCATATTCCTGTCATGTGTGCAGAAGCTTCACTATCAATATACCAAAACTCAGAGGAGGCAGAACTTGCTAAGCAAGCAACTTCTTCTTCCAGTCTGGAAGCTAACATAGAATAATCGTGATCCATGTTCTTCGTGCTTTCTTCTTTCCTAGAGAACTGCATAGTCCTTCTAAGTTGCTACCCCGGCATTATGCTCCTGACTCATAGAAAATTCTCTAATCTTGTTGCCCGATCTTAGCTTTGATACCATGTGAAAATTTCTAACACGAAATTCTACTGCAGTAACTGATTTATTTCTCCTACTTATCTTCCACAATAAGTTATTTACAAAACCCTTTAATAAACACTAAAATAAATTATACTGCAGTTATCACATAATAGCATAGTTATCATAATATCGAGAAATATAATAGTGATATACAAGCACAAGATATCAATCACATCATACCGATATTATATCGGACAATGAAAATAATAGTGATATACAAGCACAAGAATCAATCACATCAACACAGTTATTTTTGGACAATTGCCCCTTGAAAAACCCAATGTGGGAAAATCGGTGCAGCAGATGAGGGTTTGTTTATTAATCTTCAGCAACAATCTCTTTACAAGGAACGATTCTACAGAATATTGAGACACTTCTGAGAGAAACACCTAAGACAACTTTCCTTCTCTACCTAGAGAAGTTCTGACACCCCAGAGACCCTCTATCCTGCTCTGTGTCACTTCTGCATCGCTCTATGTGAGGATTGCGTCTCTAGCTGCGTTGTCTCTCTGATCTTCCCTCTACGTTGTCTCTAGGATGCTCTG
Source organism: Pinus tabuliformis (assembly GCA_031772625.1). NCBI lineage: Eukaryota > Viridiplantae > Streptophyta > Pinopsida > Pinales > Pinaceae > Pinus > Pinus tabuliformis. Next base: position 239,562,953 of record CM062814.1, on the reverse strand, counting down.
CATCACCTCTTCCTCAGTATCTGACTGATGTTGATGCCCCCCTCTTCCTTCACCCTGCAACTCTCCCTCTGAAATCGAACTTCTTCTCCTTGAGAATCAATTTCCCTCGGGTTATTGAGTATTTGCCTAGTGTATCTCCAAATGACTATCGAGAATTATAGTCCCTAATGACAAGACTATGAATCGACAGACGAGATTAAGTCCCTAATCAATGGCTAAGATTAAAACAAACTTTATCCTCGTCTCTTAGAAACTTCTCACCCATATCTTTATTAATACCCATTAATATTTTTATTTTCCTAAGTTTAGACTTAGGAACCGCATTAAAAACATTAATTATTTTGATAACTCATCATCCGGGTGAAATTTCTCCAAACGATTTCTGGCTCTTGGAGATATCATTTATTCTAGCCCCTCCACAAATTTTTGGACCTAGATCACATCCGATGCTACCCAAAATCAACAGAAATGGTTTTGGAAAATTCCACCTGGACACAGTTTTATTAAAATAATTGATTTTTTTAATGGGTCCCTAAGTCTAAACTTAAGAAATTAAAATAATTATTGGGTATTGATCTAACTGTGGATTTAACTTCTAGAAGAAGACGAGGGTCAAGAAGAAATAATCTTAGCCATTGATTAGCTTCTAATCTGGGTCGTTGAATGTCAACGAGAAGATTATTTAAGGAGTCTTGTGGGTCATTTGGAAGACACACAGAGAGTTGATCAATCGGAACGAATTGCTGAGCTAGAGAGCAGTGCAGTGATTTTGTGGTGATCACATAGAGAGGAGCAGAGATAGTTTTGGCTAGAGGATCTTCTCCGAAGCTAAGAATTCGCAGCAAAGAGACAGAGAAAGACGCAGAGGAGGCAGTGCAGGGTTACGCAAAGCTAGGAAGGGCTCACGCAGAGCAGCGCAGTGCCCAGTGAGGGTGACGCAAAGCTAGGAAGGGCTCACGCATGGCAGCGCAGTGCCTTCCAAGAAGAAGTCCAGGATTTTGTTGCGGGTTTGACGTTCTGAGTTGGGAGGGCTAAAGTCGAAGCTCATGAGAGAAAATCAATCCAACAGAGAGGTGACGTAGTGCCTCAAAGGCAGTGACGCAGGCCCACGTAGTGACTGCATAGGGGCAGCGCAGAGGTAGCCAGGGACTCGTTGGTTCAGCTATCAGATCAGCTGGGACTTGCAGTGTAGAGTGAGGTAATCTCACTAATTTCTTCTGCCGAGTGATATTCTCTGTACTGGATTGCCAGCAAGGCATCCAGAGTTTGTATTCAGAAATAACTTATGGTTAATAATAAAAACCCTGAGATCTGTTGCACTAGTTTGTTAGGATATTCCGACACATAGGAAATAGTTAAGTACAACTTGGTCTAGTATAGAGTTAGGTAAAGTGTGTTTCTTTACTATGTACATTTTGTAACTTACAATCCAATGGTCACGATATGTAGTGATCCGACGGTTCATTCTCTCCTCGATATTACCGACACTTGATCCGTGGCTTAACACCCGATTGGTCCATGATCTCTATTTAAAGAGCATGGAGGGTCATTTGTAGGGTAATCCGTCTATGAGAGAAGCATATGAAAATTTTCATTCTTTTATTAATAAATTGCCTGAAGTGGCCGCGTTGGCTCAGGTCGTGGATTGTTTCCCTCTTTGAGGGTTTTAACCACGTCAAAAGTACTGGTGTATTGATCTGCGATCTATTTGTGAGCGGTGTCCTTTGGTGTTCTGTCTGAGGAACTTACCCTATAAATTCCTACATGGTATCAGAGCTATTTGAGGGCCGCGTCCGTTGGTGATCCGAATCTGAAGCTGGTAGAACTGCATCCGACTACCGTTTCCTAGATCTACTGTTTCTGACTGCTTTCGGGCCGAGAGGATTGCTCTGTTGTGTTGGGAGCATCTGTTCCAGTGAGGAACCCCTTTCGTTTCACGCGAAAAGGTTTCCGGTAGCCCTAGCTGCGTCATTTTTAAGATTTGGAGGTATACAGTGTTTATTTGCAGTTTACAGTTATTTTCTCTCTGTTTATTTCGGTTTTCGGTTTATTTAGCTTTTTTTATTACCGGATCTATACCTTTCATTTCTGCGTATGCTCTTTGCCCTGCGACTCTGTGCGATCTGGGCAAATCAGAAACAGAAAGGAAGGATTTTTCTCATGCGTATGCTCTTTTCCGCTGCGCCTTAGTGTGATCTCGGAAAATCAAAAACATTGAGGAAAATATTTAGTTTCCGGCTAAAGCTAACTTTGAGCCGCAAGGTTCGTTTTTGAAAATATTTAGTTTCCGGCTAAAGCTAACTTCGAGCTGCAAGGTTCCTTTTTTTTGCATGTCCGTGTTGGGTTTTGTGTTTTTTGTTTTGTAGGGAAAAAGAGCTTTCTCAAAGCAAGCACGCAACCCAAAGCATCAACCCCCCCTCTCTCTCTCTCTCTCAAACTTTTTGTATAGCTCACTTGGTGCAAAGCTAATTTATGAGAGTAGAGGTCTTGGGTTCAAGTCTCCATTTTGTGGGGGCGAATTTTTTCATTTCTGCACATTCCCGCACTTCGTCGGCGACTTCATCAAATTTTCTTCAAAAAGCCATAACTTCATCCGGAAGCCGTTTTCAGAACCGTTTTTTTTTAAACAACCTAATTTTTTGAGATCTTTCCATTGCAACACTTAGTTTCAGCATCTATAGCTTCAGTTTTTTTTTTAAATGGAAAGTCCATGCCAAGTTATTCTTGACAGCACCAACTACTTCCAATGGTGGTCCTACATTGTGGATTTACTTAGAAGTAAAGGTCTTTACAGAATAGCCACAGGCCAAGAGACCAAACCGAAAGATGAAGACAAGGCAGCTAAATGGGAAAATAGACAAGACCAAGCACGTGGGTTGATAGGGATGTCTATTTCTCCAGATCTTAGATTCCATATTGCAGAACTTGATACTCCTGATGAAGCAATGAAACAGATTACTAAAGTCTTTGGAATTAAAAATGAACTTAAAGCCCATCAACTTGAAAATGAATTGCTTACATTGGACCCCAATAATTTTTCTTGCATTGAAGATTTTTTGTCCAAGTTCAAGACCCTTAGACTTCTCTTGGAAGGTGTTAAGGTTAAGAAAGAAGATAGTAGCCTTATCTACTCCATTCTTACTAAGTTGGGACCAGCCTATTCTGTGTTTGTTTCCACCTTCCATTCTACAAGAGAAGCCTTCATTTCTCAAGGACAAACCTACAAGTCCCCTTCCTTTGATTCCTTTTGTGATTCTTTAATAAGAGAACAAGAAAAACTCTTACACCTTGGTCTTCTTCATCTTGGAAACTCTTCTAAGAAAGCGTTAGCCGCCCAGCAGCAACCAAATCCAAAGAATCCTAAGAAGTTGTATCCTAAAAAGAATGGTCCTAAACCAAACAAGGGTCCTAAGCAATTTCAGCCTCAAAATGAAAAATCATTTCAAAATGATAAGACAAATAAAAACAAAGGGAAGAAGACTGATAGACATTGCAACTTTTGTAATCGAGATGGCCACTTAGAATCCAAATGCTTTAAGAAGATGGAAGCCTTGGAAGCAGCAATGAAGAAGCATAACATCCATTTGGAGCAATCTTCAACTTCAACTTCATCTTCAGGAATGGCACTTTCTGCATGTGGTTGTCAAGCATCTCGGTCTGGCTATGCACTAAATGTATCTTCTTCTTCTCATTCTCATGAGTGGCTCATTGATTCTGGAGCTTCTTATCACATGGCCAAAAACAAAGCCATGTTTTCTTCTTTAAATGATTGTAACACCAAAAATATATATGTTGGTGATGATAGATCTCTTAGTGTTGTAGGGACTGGAACTGTTCATCTAGACAATGGTCAGTTTAATGATGTATTATGTGTTCCAACCTTATCCTGCAACCTTCTATCTGTATATCAGATAACCCATTCAGGTGAAGGTAAAATCGTTGAATTTTCAGCTCACGATGTTGTAATTAAGGACCTAAGAGATCCTAGACAGATTTTAGCTACTGGCATCGCTGATGATTCTACAAGGTTGTATAAGTTTCACAACTTTGGGTCATCAAATCTTCCCTCAGTATTTGTTGCTCATAATGATGAAGTGAGCAAACTTTGGCATGAGCGATTTGGTCACTTAAACTATCGCTCTCTTCAGAATCTATGTAAAGAAAATATGGTGACAGGTCTTCCAATGGTATCTTGCAGAGATGGTGTTTGTTCCGGATGTGTACTCGGAAAACATCATCAGGACAGTTTTGAAAAACGTGCCTCTTGGCACGCCTCAGCCCCTTTACAGCTCGTGCATAGTGATTTATGTGGTCCACTTCCAGTTGCTTCATTCTCTGGCTACAAGTATTTCTTAACTTTCATTGATGATTTCTCCAAACGCACTTGGGTATACTTCTTAAAACTCAAGAGTGAAGTATTTAACATGTTCTTGGCCTTTAAGGCCTTTGTTGAAAAACAATCTGGACATCAAATTCTTAAGCTAAGATCTGATAATGGCGGAGAATATGTTAAAAACACATTCATCAACTTTTGCACTGAGAATGGAATTCAAATGCAACATACTGTTCCATATACTCCACAACAAAATGGTGTAGCTGAAAGGAAGAATCGCACCTTAAAGGAAATGGCTAATTGTATGCTTCAATCTAAAGGACTTAGTCTTAATTATTGGGCAGAAGCAATTAACTGTGCAAATTACATAATAAATCGCACTCCTACTAAGGTTTTAAAAAATATCACTCCAGAAGAAGCATGGAGCTCAATCAAACCAGATGTAAGTCACTTTCGTGTTTTTGGAAGTGAAGCATGGGCCCATATTCCAGATGAGAAACATAAAGCTTTAGAACCTAAGAGTGAAAAATGTATTTTTGTTGGATATTCTGAAGATGTCAAAGGATATAGACTTATTCCACTTAAGTCCAAAATGTTATCATTAGAAGAGATGTAAAGTTTGCTGAAAATATATCGGCCTTTGAGCCTAGTTCGGCGGATGTGCCACCTCTCCCTATCTCTTCTACTTTTGAAAATATTTCTTCTTCAGATGATGAAAGCGAGGATGAAAATCCTCCCCCGCCTTCTCAGGATCCTCCTTCAGCTCCTCAGCTTCCAAAATGGGTCCGTGCTACTGGGGATGCAGCAGGTGATCTTGCCGGTGATCCTATAGATCAGCGACGTACACGTTCTCAGTTCGAGAGAGCCTCTTCTTTACTGGCTCAAGCTTCAGTGAATTATGATCCTGACACCTTTGCAGAAGCTTCAGGCCATCTAGATTGGGAAGCAGCTATGAATGAAGAATATCATTCATTATTGGCAAATGATACATGGGATCTTGTTCCTCTACCAAAGGGACGAAAACTTGTTAGATGCAAATGGGTTTACAGAACCAAGTATGGACCAGATGGGAAAGTTGATAAACATAAAGCTCGTCTTGTTGCTAAGGGTTTTTCACAAGTTGAAGGCATTGACTATACTGAAACCTTCTCCCCTGTTGCCAAAATGAACTCTATCCGCCTTGTTCTTTCCCTTGCTGCCTCTTTCAAATGGGAAGTCCATCAGATGGATGTTAAATCCGCCTTCTTGCATGGGGACTTGCATGAAGAAATCTATATGGAACAACCTATTGGCTTTATACAAACAGACTCCAGCCTTGTATGTCGGCTTAAGAAATCCCTTTATGGTCTCAAGCAAGCTCCTCGAGCTTGGTATGCCAAAATGGATAACTTTCTTTTAGAAAATGGCTTTTCTAGGTGTCATTCTGACAATACTGTCTACACCAAGAAAGTGGGCAAGTCTCTTATCATTCTTGTTCTTTATGTTGATGATCTTATCCTGACTGGTAGTGATCCCAACCTTATAAACCATGTGAAGTCTAGCCTTAAAAGGAAGTTTGAAATGACAGACTTAGGACACTTACATTATTTTCTTGGTCTTCAAGTCTTGCAATCCAAGGAAGGTATTTCCCTTTCCCAGTCCAAGTATGCCTGTGATATTCTACGCCATTTTCACATGGAAGACTGTAAGCTAGCCCCTTCTCCCTTTCAGTCTGGAGTCAAACTTTTAGTCACTTGTACATCTCCTGAAGTTGATGCTACCTTATACCGTCAACTTGTAGGAAAACTTTTGTATCTAACCCATACTCGTCCTGACCTTTCCTTTGTTGTTGGCCTTGTTGCTCGGTTTATGCAAAACCCACGTGAAAGTCATTGGAAAGCAGCTAAAAGAATACTTCGTTATGTTCGAGGTACAGTTCAGTTTGGGATTCATTACAGTGCCGAAGCAACTCCTCTATTGGTTGGTTTCACTGATTTCGATTGGGCTGGTGACCCTGATGATCGGAAGTCTACTGCAGGTTATTTGTTCACTCTTGGTTCAGGACCTATTACATGGGCTTGCAAGAAACAATGTGCCATTTCTCTTTCTTCAGCAGAAGCAGAGTATCATGGTGCCGTAGAAGCTAGTAAGGAAGCCTTGTGGCTTCGTCAGATCCTGTCAGAGTTTGGCTTTCAGCAGCAGCATCCGACTACACTTTGGTGTGATAATCAAAGTGCCATTCAGCTATGCAAAGATCCAGTCCAACATCAGCGCAGCAAACACATTGAACTGCACATGCACTTCATCAGAAAGCTCATTCACGACCATGTTCTTGAAGTGCAATATTGTTCAACAGATGATCAAGTTGCAGACATCTTTACAAAGGCTCTCACAGAGGCGAAGTTCACTAAACTTCGATTTATGGTTGGAGTTCAGGAAGTTGTCACTAAGGGGGGATAGGCTCTAGTGCCTCCTTCCTTCTCCTATTGTGTCATATTTGTAAATCCTTCAATCCTATCCCAAGTTGTTCTTAAGGGGGGATGTTAGGATATTCCGACAGATAGGAAATAGTTAAGTACAACTTGGTCTAGTATAGAGTTAGGTAAAGTGTGTTTCTTTACTATGTACATTTTGTAACTTACAATCCGACGGTCACGATATGTAGTGATCCGACGGTTCATTCTCTCGGTATTACCGACACTTGATCCGTGGCTTAACACCCGATTGGTCCATGATCTCTATTTAAAGAGCATGGAGGGTCATTTGTAGGGTAATCCGTCTATGAGAGAAGCATATAAAAATTTTCATTCTTTTATTAATAAATTGCCTAAAGTGGCCGCGTTGGCTCAGGCCGTGGACTGTTTCCCTCTTTGAGGGTTTTAACCACGTCAAAAGTATTGGTGTATTGATCTGCGATCTGTTTGTGAGCGGTGTCCTTTGGTGTTTTGTCTGAGGAACTTACCCTGTAAATTCCTACATGGTTTTCCCGCATTGGGTTTTTCCGAGGATATTTGTTCAAAAATAATTGTGTCACTTGTGTTGTACCTTTTCCTGTTCAATTTCTTGTTTCGACATATTATTTTTAGTTAAGTGAAGGCTGCAATAGTATTTACTTCGATATTACCGTAGAACACAATAAATAACTTGTATGGATTAACAAGTAGGAGAAGTAACATCAGTTTGTTGTAGTAGGGGTTCTGGGTTTAGTAATTTTCACAGTGATCTCCAACCTTCTTTGACCTTAACTTTGATACCATGTTGAGAAATCAATGCTTATAGGAGTTAGGGTTTGATTCCTCTTTCTTGATAATTACTTGTGAATTATGTTGGCTTATTTTACTTCTTAATTAGTTTATCTTTCATCAAGCAACTACCAAATTATATGTATGTGAAGATCACGAGAACAAGAGACACACTATGTACACACTTAGCCAGGGAAAATCCCCTATAAAGGGAAAACCCAGTTAAGAACTCTTCCTTCAATAGATCCAAATCAAGATGAGACACTTCCAGACTTCTTAGATCTAGACAAAGGCCTCCTCCAACCATTAAGTCAGCCCCTTCCTCCTAGTAGATATCCTTTTATCATCCTTCCAAGTGTCAGCTCTTCAAAGTGCAGCTTCAAATCAGAATTTTGGCCCCCAGCTTAAAACTTTTGACCCCCAGCTTCAGAAGTTCGGCCCTGCAACAGAGACAGAATTTCAGCCCCAACTTCAGTCCAGAATCTTCGCACGTGGGAGAGAAAGATAGCCCAAAAGCTCATTTTCCTTCTTCCAGCTTCTCTCCTCCTTCTGCAACTTCGCACTCTTTTTTTGTTTCTACTTCTTAGAGATCGAACTTGAGATGATGTCCCCCAAATGAAGTCGAGTTACTAAATATATCGGCTTCTTGTGAGGTTGAATTGCCCTAACCCAGGCCGACTTGATGAGGGCAAGGCCGACTTGGTGTGGAGGTGACAAATGACCATTTTGTCTCAAAAATAAATCCCTTTAGATGGAACAAAAGCCCAAGAAGGGTCTAATAAATATGGAAATGACTTTAATGACTCAATACAAAACCTAGAAGCCTTCAATGGAGGCTTTGACCTATAAAATGATGACCCAAGCATGAAACCCATGCATTAATAAGTCATTTTCTTTAATAGTAAAATTTCTTTTGACAAGTACAATTATGAATATTGCTATTAGTTACATTCTTCAACACTCCTTGGGAATTCAAGGAAAATAAATTTAATATGCAATAATATACCAAGAATTTCTAAGAGAAATATGCATGTAGACAAGGAATAATAGAAAACCCTAGAAAACATTTAACACATGAAAAAAGTTAAAGATATGCAATTATTATTGGTGAGCCCCAGTATTGCAGCAATAATGTTGCAACTCCTGGAACTCCCTTCTTCAATTTTATCAACCCGGTAGTTTGTAACAAACTTGGAAGCGACAGTGCTGTATGCACAAGTACTAGCTCTTGCCGCAGCTGTCACTTGATCAGCTAGCACAAGTCCGCTAGGAGCTTAAGCCAACTTCTATGAACTCTTAGAAGAAGCTTTTTAACTGATGGATGAAAGCTAACTCAAAGAAGGCTAATATACTTGCAGAAACAAACTGGAAAGCTTAAAGGAAACGTAAACCCTAGCAAACCCTAATTTTACCAGCTAGCCCTACTGATGCAAGAAAGAGGATGCAAGCTACTGGAAGAGATGCCATTGTCTTCTAAGAAGGTAAAATGCATGTGTCTAAACTACTTCTATGGTAAAATCTGAAAAAAAAAAAAAAAAAAAATAAAAAATAATAAAATAAAATAAATAAATAAAAAAAAAATAAAAAATAAAAAAAAAAAATAAAAATAAATAAATAAAAAAAAACTTTTTGTATTTTTGAATAAGTTGTCAGAATTATCATGCATGCGATTTAACTATTTTTGACTGTACAGAGGTGGATTGGCGAGAGGAAATGCTTGGAGGAGGTCGGGAAGGTTCAAAGAGGGCCTAAGGGGTCCCTAACACCCTTCCAGAGAGTTTCACAGAGTTTGGTTATCAAGAAACCTCATTCGTGAGCTTCTACAAGAAGTCTGCAGGGGTTCTACAGGATGTTTTGGAATTTCTACAAGATGTCTGTAATTTTTCTACAGGATATTCAGAAATGGGATTTTGGAGGATGGATGGAGGGAGAAAGATGAAGGAGTGGGTATGGAGGTTAGACAAGGGTGTGAGGAGGTCTAAGACTTGGGGAATGGAGCTAAGAAGTGGCGAGGATGGTTGGATTTGTTCAAGGAGAGGTAGAGCAATGTTGCACAACAATATGGGAATTTAGGGCAGAGTGAGCAAATGGCAAACGAAAGGCAAGGATTCTAAGTAGAGGATGAAGCAGGTGGGATTGATGGAGAATGGGCAGATAAAGAAGGATAACAGGTGCTCTGCAAGTTGTTTTTCAAACTGAACAAACAAACACTTGGAAAACCAATGACCTAGTTACTTCACTCTAATCTGACCTAAGTAACAGCAAAAGGAAATGGACAGAAGTTTATTCACAATGAAATACATGAAATAACTATGCAACTAAGCAATCATAAACTGGAGCATTTAAACACAACTAATATCAACGTCTGCAAATGAGAATTCCAACACTAATGATTGCATGGCAAAGCAAAAAACAATGTTTTTGTTGGCAGCAATGTCACCTTTGTCCCAGCTCACGATCCCACTGAGGGAGAGGTGAGATCAGAGGTGCTTGAGGCCTTTTTCAGAGGATCCTTTCTGTTATTAACCTATCAAATCAATCTGAACATGAAAAGCTACTTTAATCATCAAAAGCAACCTAAATACCAAAACAAGATTTATATCTAAATAGCAGATTTTATTCTAAGAATGCAGCAAAACACATAAAAGTAAACAAAGGAGGTACTGGGCACTTGAGATGGGCCCAACCCCAAGAGCTATAGCCTCCTAAGAGAGATTTAGAGCTGGTGCAAAGCTGGATTCATCTTTATTGAGCAAGAAAAGAAGAGTTACATCAAAAACTGTCCACAAGGGAAAGCTTGAAAATGTGCTAAAATGCAAAGCTAATCTACTGACTAAAATCGAACTACAAACTAGCTAACTTCTGCCTACAAAGTGACTAACTGAAATGAGGCCCTAAGCCCTCTTATTTATACAAATTGAGGACCCCAACAGCCCTCCTAAACTTTAGGAACTCGGCTGCCAAGACTTGTAGGTAACAGCACTTTTACTAGCACTTGCTCAGTTGCCCTTGTGATAATTGATTTGGTGGCCCTTGAACTCCGAGCTGATGGTGGAGAATTCGAGGTAAGGGCCCATAAATGAAGGGAACACCTTCCTAAAAATCCTCTCCACGAATTTGGCTGCCAAGTGCTCATTTAAACCTTTGATTTTGTCTCCAAATTGACCAAAAAGACTGCATAAAGCACACATTAGACTTGTTGGCATAATGCCTAACCCAATTCACTCTATTAGCATAAATATAATAAAAAACATGCAATAAACTAATGAGAATGGTGGATTAAGTCGAATTAGGAAGCTGAATTAGCCCATATAATTATCTATCTTTGAGGCTCATCATCACCCCCCTACTGAAAGTGTTGCTCATCCTCTGAGCAACTAATCTATCTCCTCATCTTTGATGGCCTTGGTGGCCTCCCTGTCATGCCAAGCTTCTGAAGTGATGTCCTCTTCTCGGTCATGAAACCATGCTTTTCTCTCTGCTTCTTCCCATTGCCTGTGCTCCTTTTCCTAGAGAATTCTCAACTTCCTGTAGAACTGTCTCAGCATCCTGTAGAGAGGCCTTTGTGTCCAACATTTTCATTCTTTCTCTCCAGGTGGATGTCTTCGGGCTTCCCCGTTCATAGGTGATGGATGCCTTTGAGGGGGACCTCTCCTTTTGTGTAGCTGAGGTGTCTACAATTGTAATTGGCTCTTTTGACTGTGGTTGTGGTCTGCCAGTTTTTAACGCTCACACTCCTTCTTGCCTTAAAATACAGGGGAGGCTCCCTCTTTCGCTTTTCCTTCTGCTTGGGAGATGTGCTTAGGTTGGCCAGCACAGCTGCTGCCGCCCTAGCTAAAATTTTCAGTGATTTTTCCCTCTGTTGCTCCATCTTCAGACTTCCTGTAGAAAGTCCTGTGCTGACTATTTTCTGTCTTCCTGTAGAAGTAGTTTTCAGGCTTCCTGTAGAAACAGTTTTCACTGTTTTGGCCTGCTTGGCTAGGGGTGTCTTCTTCTTCAATTTTGCTGTGGTTTCCTTGGATGTGCCCTCACTTGCTTGGACCTTTTCAGTCCTTTCTGCCCTGATTTGCAATATGGAGGGCATCTTCTACTAGAAGCTTGATAAGCCCATGATGGGCCAGCTGGTCTGGTGTCCCTTCAATTTTGTGCCACACTCAATCAATGACTGTAGGAGGAAGTAGGGGATGCTTAGCTTTTGTTCTGTGGGTAAATCCATCTTATGCCTGAGTTCAATGAGCAATCGGAAGTGATAACCATATACAATACTGAATCGCCCCCCACAGGTAATGTATTTCATAATCTGAAGGCTGACCTCGCTCCAAAATGGATGTAGGCTAGCTCTCCGGACCCCATTTTTATCCTCTGAAAACTGTTCTTCTGGTAGGAAGAATTCCTTTTTGGCCTTCGGGCCCAATTTCCTTTCCTCTTTATCCCAGGGTACCCCCAATGGCAAGTCAGTGACCCGACTAATGAGTTGTGGGGTGAGTTTTAAGGTCAATCCTCGGAAATTTACAGTGGCCAATGTCTTTGATTTAGGCTGCAGGGACTTTAAGAACTCCTCTGTTATCTCATCATCGTGACCTTGAATTCTGTCATAGAAGGTCATCCAATTTGTACAGGTAAATAGGTCTACCACCTCAGGAGTTTCTTGCAACTTCTTGGAATCCGAGGGTTCCTTTTTGATAAACCCTCCTGGGATGGTGAAAAATACTCTGTTTTGGCTTGTGTATTGATCAGAAGGGGAGTTCTGTGTATGGTTTCCTCCTTTGATTCTCAGGACAGGGTTTCTCAGATGTTTGTATCTCTCTTTTCACCAATTCCCTGGTTATAATGTTGTTGCTGCCCCAAAACTTGACTGTCAAAATGAAATTAGGCTCTCACAGACAAAGTGCAGAGCTTATTCTTCACACCCACCATATACAAGTCACATTTTTTTATGCATAGATCAGTCCTTACAGAGGTTTATCGTTTCTACAGGAGGGATTCATTAACAGGTACCGTGGAGGAGAATGTAACACTGAACCAACTGAAAAAAAACTCTGTGTATCACCCAAGCAAACGAAAATTCTTGACCCACAGGCAGACTTGTTTTAACTTTCCCTACTCCAAACAGTTTAATTTACCACCTTTTGAAATTTCATTCACAGGTATGGCGTTTTTCAAGCCTACCTCTCTCTGGACTCCCAATTTGTCGAAGAAAAATCCAGGCTTTTCTTCTTTGGAAGGCTTTGCTGTACTTTCCTGTAGAACGCTGACCGGTTTCTGTAGGATGTCTCTGCGCCTCTGAACAATCTTGGTATGCGGGAGAATTTTGAACAGGCCGAAAAACTTGGCAAAGGACGTCGGTTTAATAGAATTCAGAGGCAGAGGACACGTACTTCGGCCGAAGAGGTTTGCAAGTGTAAATGAACAACAATTAACGTGAGTCTTCAGCCGAGCATTTTGAATTATGGCGCAATTCGTGGCGAGGGGATGAGGTGGCAAAATGTGTGTTGTCTTTATTCGAACTACAGTGATGTTATGAACTGTATGTTCTCTTCTATCTGTTAATCATTTGATGTCCTGTGCGCTGGAGTTCAACACGTCTACCACTACCTGTGTTTTTCAAATTTCACGTGAATGACTATACACGTATGCTGCGTGATTTTTGCCTAAGCGCTAGAGAACGATTTTTTAATCACAACCATCTCATTACTCATGCAATTTTCCAATTACATTCATGCAATTAGAGGAACGAGTTTAGTCACGTACCTGGAAGTTGAATGGTTGCTGTGAGGTGTTGTTTGCTGCTGCATGCATTTGTTTCGGTGGTTGCATGATGGCTTGGCTGCTGATTCATGGTTGTTTTCTTGTGCAGGTATCCTCTGGTCGGATCCACACTGCAGGAGCTGGCTTCACGTTCAAATCTGCACCCTTAAGCTGCTGATGTTGAATTTTCACAGGACAGAAACTTGTTTTCGCCATTGCTCCCGAACAATAGATCGAAACGATCTGAAACTTGTTGAGCATGTTCCTATCATCATGATGCACCTCCCATAGCAAAATCGCGGTCAATGGATGCACAGATTTCGAGAAAAATAGAAAATGGCTGAAGATTACAGAGATCAATTTCTCGGAAACCGTGCATCGGAATCGGCTGAAACTTCTTGGATAGGCTACTATCACCCATGTGCATCTCCCCATGAAACAAGTTTTGAAACGGATGCACGGATATGGAGAAAATGCAAAAATGGTTGAAGGTGATTGTGGTTGGTTTCTTGGAAACCGTGCACCGGAATTAGATGAAATTGCTCGGGCATGTTGCCATCGTCCCTATACAACTCCCCCTATAACAATTTTGCAAATGGATGCACGGTTTTCAAGCTAGGGAAAAAACAAATTCTGTTCTAGGTATTTTTGCTTCAAGGCATTCTGCAGTTTTGTTGCATGGTAAGAAAAATGAGCTCGGGCTATAATGCAGACTTGGAATTCATTGATGCAGAGTCTAGATGGAGCTTGGATAGGTAGAGCGTGCGAGACTTCGTTGCTTGACTTGTCACTTAAGAATTCTTGCTGTCAATCTGAAGCAAACAGGGTTTCTTGTATGACTGTGCAGGAACACATAACCAGGTGGGTGCAATGGAGGTGGAAAGAGATGGAACAGGAAGCCACATGGTGTTGGATTGCATAAAGGTGTGGCTGTAGGCCTAACAAACTGATCCCAACCATCAGATTCCCTTTCAAAATTGAATTTGGCTCGTCTGAAGGTTCTACAAGATGTTTCCTGTAGAAATTCAAAACTTCCTGTAGAAACGCCTGGAACTTCCTGTAGAAAGCCCAGAACTTCCTGTAGAAAGCCTAATCTTGACCTGAATGTGACCAAATCCTAGGAGAGGTGAGTGGCCATGGAGGGAGTGTCCGAAGGGATGTCCTGGAGCCTGGTACGGACTTCTTTCCTCGTTTTGCACACCCCTCTTTTCCTGCAAAGTATTCACTGCAACCTGCAATTTTTCACAGAGATTAGTCCTGCTTTCTTTTTTCTTTTTTTCTTTTTTTTTTTGAAAACAACTAGGGCGCCTCATGGAGGTTTTCACCCTAATTGCCTGCCTTGGGCGCCTCCAAGGGAGGTTTTCACCCAGGGATCTTATTCTCTTTTTCTTTTCTCTTTTTTCTTCTTTTTTTTCAACCCATTGACCGCCTCATGGAGGTTTTCAATCAATGAGCCAATCTAAGGCGCCTCCGATGAGGTTTTCACCTTAGATTTTTCCTCTTATTTCCATTTTTTCTTTTTTTTTCTTTTTTCTTTTTTTTCTACCCTACCCTACTTGAAAAACAATTTTTTTTTCAAGTATAAGAATACTTCCAATGGAGCCATGTGCACATCGAGATTAGAGACAAAATGATGTGGAGGCTTGAAATGCATGCTTTGACAGCTATCTGGATTTCAGAGACCAAATGATCTGACTTTGAAGGGATCAAACATAGCTGAGGAAGAGAGTACAGCTACAACTTAGTGACGATCTGAAACCATATCTCAATATAGATCTGATATCCTTGGTCCTTTTGCTGATCTAGATCATGTTTCATGTCACCTTCTACCATGACTTTCTCATCTCCCTCTTTTTGCTGATCTTTCTCTTGAATACATGGAAGATTTGATGGTAACCATGAGGGAGCTTTCTTGATCTCTGATTCTGATCTCTTCTTTTCATCAAGAGCAACCCATGGTTCTTTGATCCTTTCTTTTGAATCTTCTTTTGCCTTTGGTCCTTCAAATGTTGTCAATATAATCTTTGTTTTGCAATACTCTTCCTGAGCTATGGTGAGAATCATCGAGCTCAAGAGGAGTCATTTGGACATGTTGAGCCTCAGCTTTGCAATTGGGTTGAGTTATTCCAATGTGCGGGTTTGGAAATGGTGGTATGGGTAGTTGAGTGGGGGTGTGTATTTGAGATGGATGTGGATGGGGTTGTGGTTGGGCAGGTGGTGGAGGCAAAGGAGCGGGATGAGAGTTGTACTGGGGCCTCCACCCCTGATGAGGTGCATTCCACTGAGGCTGTGGTTGAGCATAAGAGTGAAATGAATGAGCAACTGGAGAAGCATGGTATTGAGGAGGATACGACCAAGGAGGGGGTGTGGACCAGGAAGGATGAGCAGGGGGACCCCAAGAAGGCATGGAAGTGGCTTGATAGGGGTCGTAATAGGTCTGGGATGTCCCTTGCATTCCCTGCTGGTAGGGTATGGGTCCATGTGGCCTCCTTTGGTTCATATAATAGAGTGATTCAGTGGCTCCTTTGGCTCTCTGATATGCAGCTTTAAGTCCAGGCAAGGAAGGGCACTGATTCGTAGGATGGTATTCTTCACAGACGAAACACACTTCTAGGGAGTGCATTGGACATTCATTCCTAGGATGCTTTCTAGTGCACCTGGGACAAAAGATGGCCAAAGCCCTCTTGGCTTCTTCTTGCTTCCTTTGGATCCGCAGGGTATCCAATTGCATGGCAAGAAACTGCCTCATATCACTCTTGAAATCTTCCATCTGATTTTCAAATTCGTTTTTGGACAAGGTACTGCTCCCAACATTTCTGCTTGTAGCCATTTGCTCCAAAGGAATGTTTTCTTCTTCTTCTTCCCTTGAGGTTCTTCAAATATGTCTTGCTGTCCACCTAAGGGTTCTTTAATCACAGCCATCGAAGAAGAGAGAAGGTTGGCTGTGTGAAGCAGTGGGGTGTTGTGCAATCATTTTTCTGAATTATCTCTACTCCTACAAGGCATGAAATGAAATCTTTTTGGTTGATTTTTGTTTCTTTTTTCTGCTTGTACCTGCAAAAACTAAAATAGATTGAACTGCAACTAACTATCTTGCTGAAATGAAAATGCAGATTTGAAATGAAAGTAGGAAAGGACTAATCTATTTTTCTCAAATGAAATTGCAGGAATGAAATGCTAGGCTATGCTTGCGGAATTGAAATGCTAATCTATGAAAGCGGGAAATGCTAATCTACTTTTGCAGAAACGAAATTGCATAATGGAAATGAAATAAACTACTTAGCAGAAGGTTGTAGTGGAAAATAGAAGAAAAGCAGCAATCACCAATACTCTGACGCTTCCCCGGCAACGGCGCCAAAAAGAGTGGTGAGCCCCAGTATTGCAGCAATAATGTTGCAACTCCTGGAACTCCCTTCTTTAATTTTATCAACCCGGTAGTTCGTAACAAACTTGGAAGCGACGGTGCTGTATGCACAAGTACTAGCTCTTGCCGCAGCTGTCACTTGATCAGCTGGCACAAGTTCGCTAGGAGCTTAAGCCAACTTCTATGAGCTCTTAGAAGAAGTTTTTTAACTGATGGACGAAAGCTAACTCAAAAAAGGCTAATCTACTTGCAAAAAGAAACTGGAAAGCTAAAAGGAAACGTAAACCCTAGCAAACCCTAATTTTACCAGCTAGCCCTACTGATGCAAGAAAGAGGATGTAAGCTACTGGAAGAGATGCCATTGTCTTCTAAGAAGGTAAAATGCACGTGTCTAAGCTACTTCTATGGTAAAATCTGAAGAAAAAAAAAAAAACATCTTTTTGTATTTTTGAATAAGTTGTCAGAATTATCATGCATGCGATTTAACTATTTTTGACTGTACAGAGGTGGATTGGCGAGAGGAAATGCTTGGAGGAGGTCGGGAAGGTTCAGAGAGGGCCTAAGGGGTCCCTAACACCCTTCCAGAGAGTTTCACATAGTTTGGTTATCAAGAAACCTCATTCGTGAGCTTCTACAGGAAGTCTGCAGGGGTTCTACAGGATGTTCTGGAATTTCTACAGGATGTCTGTAATTTTTCTACAGGATATTCAGAAATAGGATTTTGGAGGATGGATGGAGGGAGAAAGATGAAGGAGTGGGTATGGAGGTTAGACAAGGGTGTGAGGAGGTCTAAGACTTGGGGAATGGAGCTGAGAAGTGGCGAGGATGGTTGGATTTGTTCAAGGAGAGGTAGAGCAATGTTGCACAACAATATGGGAATTTAGGGCAGAGTGAGCAAATGGCAAACGTAAGGCAAGGATTCTAAGTAGAGGATGAAGCAGGTGGGATTGATGGAGAATGGGCAGATAAAGAAGGATAATAGGTGCTCTGCAAGTTTTTTTTCAAACTGAACAAACAAACACTTGGAAAACCAATGACCTAGTTACTTCACTCTAATCTGACCTAAGTAACAGCAAAAGGAAATGGACAGAAGTTTATTCGCAATGAAATACGTGAAATAACTATGCAACTAAGCAATCATAAACTGGAGCATTTAAACACAACTAATATCAACGTCTGCAAATGAGAATTCCAACACTAATGATTGCATGGCAAAGCAAAAAATAGTGTTTTCGTTGGCAGCAATGTCACCTTTGTCCCAACTCACGATCCCACTGAGGGAGAGGTGAGATCAGAAGTGCTTGAGGCCTTTTTCCGAGGATCCTTTCTGTTATTAACCTATCAAATCAATCTAAACATGAAAAGCTACTTTAATCATCAAAAGCAACCTAAATACCAAAACAAGATTTAAATCTAAATAGCATATTTTATTCTAAGAATGCAGCAAAACACATAAAAGTAAACAAATGAGGTACTGAGCACTTGAGATGGGCCCAACCCCAAGAGCTACAGCCTCCTAAGAGAGATTTAGAGCTGGTGCAAAGCTGGATTCATCTTTATTGAGCAAGAAAAGAAGAGTTACATCAAAAACTGTCCACAAGGGAAAGCTTGAAAATGTGCTAAAATGCAAAGCTAATCTACTGACTAAAATCGAACTACAAACTCGCTACCTTCTGTCTACAAAGTGACTAACTGAAATGAGGCCCTAAGCCCTCTTATTTATACAAATTGAGGACCCCAACAACCCTCCTAAACTTTAAGAACTCGGCTGCCAAAACTTGTAGTTAACAGCACTTTTACTAGCACTTGCTCGGCTGCCCTTGTGATAATTGATTTGGTGGCCCTTGAACTCCGAGCTGATGGTGGAGCATTCGAGGTAAGGGCCCATAAATGAAGGGGACACCTTCCTAAAAATCCTCTCCACGAATTTGGCTGCCAAGTGCTCATTTAAACCTTTGATTTTGTCTCCAAATTGACCAAAAAGACTACATAAAGCACACATTAGACTTGTTGGCATAATGACTAACCCAATTCACTCTATTAGCATAAATATAATCAAAAACATGCAATAAACTAATGAGAATGGTGGATTAAGTCGAATTGGGAGGCTGAATGAGCCCATATAATTATCCATCTTTGGGGCTCATCAATACTCACAAATTTTCCAATAAATTGTCTTCTTTCAATCCCAAAAAGATATCTCCAATAATAAACTAGTCACCAATACCCATAGCTCCACAAAAGATCACATCTCCACAAGTAGCGAGTAGCGAAGGCTAAGTTGAGCTCTCTCTAAGGAGGCCGAAATCCACAAAGTGATGATGAACAAATAAATGAAGCAATCCTCCTTTTATAGGAGGTCTATCACTTCCATTAATCTAACTAAAAGCCCCTAAACAAGTTTGATTTTGAGTAGACATAAATTCAATGGGTTACAAGCCAACCCAATAGCTCAACAAATTAAAATATGCCATCATTTTCCCACACATGTGAGTCATAAGGCCTCTCTAAGCATGATGTCATCCTCTTTTAAGGCTAAAAGTGATCCAAAAGTGCATCCAAGGGCTAGATATGTCTCCAAGCATCATGATCAATCACAATTTGAGGAATAGGTCTCAAATCAAGCCTCAAAACATCCCCATGTGTCCAAAAGCCAACTTTGGGTGCCCCACGTCATCTCCATAGGTGCCATATAGATCAAGGTCATCATGCTCTCCATAAGTGTAGTATAGCCTAGGCATCATTGGAGTATGAGTGGAGTAGTGTGTCCTCAAGGCCTCAGCTACTATGTGAAATACCACCAGGAAAAACCATCTCAAACTCAAGTGAAAGCAATCACTCATTAGAGAAAATAACCAGAGATGCATCAAAATGGACCATACTTAACTGCTAAGGGCTTAATAATACTTCAAACCAAGATCACCTTCAAATATCTAACTAGACCAAGCCCTGTAAAAGTGTTCCCTACCTTTTTAGAGGTGGCAAGGTAATCAACCCTATTAGGTGCTTCCATCCCTTGAGGAGAGGTGGCATTTCCAAGGTAACCCTTCAATTTATAGGTGTTAGTGACAATAGGTGGCAATGGAGGGGAATAACTTCATAGCTAAGTGCAACAACCAAGGGACCAACTGGAGGAGGTCCACATCCTGAGTGTATAGATATAATGGAGGGAGTAATCATAGAGTTATGAGGTACCCCTTTTCTCGGCCTACTTTTTCCACCCCTCTGGTGCGCCTTTTGCTTATTTTCATAATAAATTTATATGGTGCATAGCTCAAAGATCCAAGCTTTCTTTTTATGATATAATATTTATTTTACCCCTTAAGATAAGTCAGTTTCTCGCTCATCAGGGTTGGGACATGCAAGGGTTCCTTTTGATGAGTTGGAGCATCAAGTGATCAAGAACCAAGTGATGGCTAATGAGAGGGGTAGAGTTCATGCTAGGATTTTTCCCATGTGCTAATTATGTCCTAGAAATATTTTTCATTTTAAGTTTTCTTTTTCTTTTGTTGTGGCCATCTTATGCTTTTATCATTCTTGTAGCTGCATCAACCTCTAGGGAAAAGTTTTTTGGACCTATTTAAAGATGTGGATGTATGAATGCCAAATCCCAATGAACCAATGACAGCTAACCCGAAGGATGAAGGTAGTATCAAGGGAATGATGAAAGATGTAGGGTATGCAATGGTTATGGACACACAACTTCAATCCAAGTTCCCTTAGTTCCCCTCCTATAACCCCAAGTCCTTAGAGGAGGTCCCACTAGACTAGGGCTAAATACTAACCCACCTAGTAAGGTGAGAGAACAAGTTTATAGTCAAGATTATTCAATCACCCAGATCACCCCTTTATCCATGTTAAAATGCCCAAAACATTAAGTAAAAGCACTTGATTTGCAAAATGGTTAAATTTCCTGTCGAGTGGTAGGCCACCCTCATTCAAGAAGAATGATAGATGGTGAGAGGTGAATGACCCATGCTAATGGCGAAGAAATGTGGCATATCATCATCGTTGAGCAATGTGTACGGCTGTTGGCTATTCAAGGTAGGAGAAAAAAAATTCTCCTATAAGGTAACCCATTTTGTGGGGCAACATTGCCCAAAGCAAAAAAAGGATTCAAGAAAGAAATCAAATCCTTTGTGAAGAATGTTCCCAAATGGAGTGATAAAATCACAACCACTTGCATCTATCATACCAAGACAAGTGACAATAGTCGCACCAACTTGCTTCTAGTACCTTCCTAGGAGAGTCGAGACAAAAGCCAAACTCAACATTGTCGTTTCAACAGGGGATTTCAGTTTGACTACCCATGCTCATTATGGAATCAAACCTCTAGGAAACCAATGAAAATCAACCCCATGATACCCAAACAGGTGGTAGCAATCACACCAACTCGCTTTAGGTGCCTTTGTGGGAGATGGAAGCTGATCTCAGCATTAATGTTTCACAAGGGGATTCGAATTCGACCATCCCTGCTAATTATGGTAGCACATATCATAACAAGAAAGGTGATGGTAGTCACACTAACTTGCTTTAGGTACCTTCGTGGGAGATGGAAACCAATCTAATCATTATTATTTCACAAGGGGATTCAAGTTTGACCATCTCTGCTCATTATGAAATGAAACCTCTGAAAAATCAGGCAGAACCAACCCTATAAATGGAAGCAAGTTCCTACCTTGCATATGCCTAGTGCAAGTTGGAAGTGATGGTATAGTTTGAATGCGAAAAGAAGAGGGAGGAAGTTGGGTTGTGTTGTATTCTCGTAAGAGGCTAGGGACCTGGGAAGGATTATACTCCACCCTAGTTGGTTTCTGAAGCTCTGAAGAGAATATGGGAGAGGAAGGACACGAGATGGGATAGGTCAGTAAAAGAAAAATAGCAAACCCCCCAAATCCAAGACTATCAAAGTTGAGACTGTGGCCATTCATAGAGGGTAGCTACTATCAACTCCTCCATTCAGAAAATACCAAGAAACAAGTTGAGCTTATTGAATCCAGCATTGGGCAGAAATAAGATCAAATCTCTAACCATGTGGTGGAAGAAGAGTTCTGCAGGATCATCCCTAACTTGAGCCATTCTAGAGGTAGAGATTCTAAATATGCCAAGATAGTTGACCTCTATTGGTATGTCAAGGAAATGGTTGCCTATAATGTTGGAAGGCAAGAAGCCAATCTAGTGCTAGAAAATCTCAAACAAATGGAAAGCAAATACAATCCTTCATTAATGCAGTTCTTAACTTAGATGAAGAGGACAATGGAATTGAAGATGTTCCAGAGCAGAAGGACCCGCTCAATGTAGCTCATGGAATGGAGGCCAGATCCCTACAAATTCCATCTACCTAGACAATGAAGCCCGAGAATGATCATTGGGCCTACTCTACATCCCTCTACTTACATGAACAATGCAGTTTTAATTCTATGTTTATGGGCTTCCAAGCTCACTAGTTTGTGGGCTTCTTTTACTTCTAGCTTTTGGGATGTAAGTTAGTTTTTTAGACTACAGTGGCCTCTATGTGCAATTTTGGTTCAAAACTATGTTTTATTTTCATCAGATCTCAGTATGGGTTAAATTTGACAATGCCCTAACTTTTTGGCTTGTTTATACTATATAGAATGGTAGGCTTGGCTCTAAGACGCCTCACCCTCTTGAAAACTTGTACTACTTTCCTGTATATTAATAGAATAGCCTCTAGAGTCTAGCTTACCCAAAATAAATGCTTTAGAAAGAAATATAATGAGAATGGAACCATAAGATTATTTGGTTGAAGGTGTAGAAGAGCACCAGCACTTGATAGAAGAGGCAGATTCCTCTAAGATAGATGAAACTGAAGAAGCAGCAGGAGCACCTAGCAGCAATCCTATGGAGGAAGTTGCTAGCACAGAGCAAGTCAGGGTAGGTCCCCCTCTTATTGTTCACTCTAGGGAAGATCAACCATTAAAGTCAAGAGAAAATAAAAACAGGGCACCACAGCCAATGAACTACATCAGGTTCAGAGGGCTTGGAAGATTTAGCGGTAAGTAATATCACAGTTAGGAAAAGAAATCAGCCGAAAAGAGCCAAAAAGGGGCCCTCTCAGCACACAAATGATTCCAAGCGTTCAAGAAAATTAAGATCCGCCAAGATTTACTAAAATAGTGATTTTCATAGTTTGTCTTGCCATGCACTGCACAGTACAATTGAAGCATGAAAAATGTAATCCTTTTTTCTATTTGAGAAGAAAAGACAGAAATGTTACTGTTTAAAAAAGAACCGTTTAATCCTAATCATAGATATCATAAGGGGAAAAAAACTTAACAACAAAGTACCTATTACTCACATGCAAATGTTGTTTGGACAATTCTCCGAATGGCACGTTCGGAGGGATTATTGATGCCATTGTCCACAAGTGGTGCTTCCAAGCTTGCTCGTACCATTTTGATTTTAATTTAATCTTTCCTGTTAAAGAGCCCAAGATGGAGAATAGCTAAATACTTGTCGAAATCAACGATCTGCAAGTGAATAAACAGAGAAGATAAACCCACCAAGACTCCACTCTTATGAAAATTAAAATGAGCTATATAACAACAAATAACCAAACATACAGTTTTTAAACTTAGAAAGAAATTTGTTTGTTCACTGATTGTATTCTTTCACTTATAATTGTTTTCTATTTGATGTTTCAAGTTATCTTATTACAATGACATATTCTAAAATCCATACTCCTGCAACATATTATAAAAATTAAAATGGACAACATAACAAAAATTGTTCCATCTTGTTTAGTTTCAAATAAAGTTATATTCATATTGAAATGCAAGTAGAAGACCACACTACCTTTTACAACGCAAATTGTAAAAGGTACAGAAATATATCATTAAAGCTCAATAAAATCCACAACAATGTGAACATTGTTAAAACTATCAAGCTTAAGTAAGTTGAACCTCCTCTAAGATCAGGGTCTCGAGAAGAATAATTGATATAAGCATCACAAATCTAAATAAAGTTCTGAAGCTAGGTATACTGAAAAAGACACCATCAATCGAACATTGCCTGTCGAAATTTGCGCATTTTGTGTCTCTTTGATCCTTCTAACGTACTTTAACACATATGTTAGTACATAGAACCTATTTTCCTAGAATTAAACATCAAACTTAACCAAAATTTAATAAAAATAATGTGGTTTTAAAAGTTTCTTTCTGTGATAGAAAGGCTCAGAAAATGAATGCACAGAAATTCAACGACTGTCTTGACAAGGTGAGAAACACAGAGTAAAAAGGCCCTTGGATGTTGGAATGGACAGAAAAAATTGAATGACCTAAAGGAAAAGAAAGTGGAATTGCAAAATTGAAGGAAGACATGCACCTGGCCAAACCAAGCTTTGGACAAAGCGCACATGACTGACAAGCGCTGTTGTGCGCCCTAGTGTAAATCCACAAATGTGAACGCAAGCACTCACAGGACTTGAACCCTGGTGGGCGTACAATAACTACCTGTTTTCACCAACCTTTGACTACATGGCAAGCGTCACTCGGGAACAGTTTAAAAATAAGTTTTTTTTTTCACTGCAGTTTAAAAATAAGTTGATACAGACCTTTACAGTTTTTACCCAGACATGAAGGTGAATGAATTCCATAACGTCCGACAGGGGTCAAAGATTGGTGGCATAAACCAGAGCAAATGCACGGACTGCAAAGCAAATACATGGACTATGGACTGTAAAATTGCCCTCGGGAATGTCACAGAGTAGAGTTTTAATGCTAACGATGGTAAATTAGATTTAAATGGATTGGCAATTAAGTAGAATTTGTGTGAATTGGGGCTACTTTGAAAGTGTTGGGTGGAACGAGGTCCCCACCATATTCTTCAAATCGCTACTAGTAATATGTTGGGTTAGCTTAATATGTTAAAAGCATTTTTAAGTGAGTATAATTATGGTTTGGTATTAGCAATTTTACTTGCAGAATATCAGCAATCTCATTTAGTGCCATCAAATTGCAGAATATCAGCCATCTCATTTAGTGTCATCTGGGCGGATGGATGGAGAGGGAGGCCCATTTCATTCTTTGAAAAAAAAAATTGTATTTCACTTCCCTTCGACTTTAGTATATGGTGAATTAGAAACTTATGATGTTTTAATTAGTTGAAACTTGAAAGGACGAGAGATGACGAGAGATTTATGTGCATTTGGCATCAAGTAGAATTGTATTTAACTTCCCTTGGACTTTATGATATGGTGAATTAGAAACTTATGATGTTTTAATTAGTTGCAAGGACGAGAGGTTTATGTG
Organism: Pinus tabuliformis; assembly: GCA_031772625.1. Lineage (NCBI taxonomy): Eukaryota > Viridiplantae > Streptophyta > Pinopsida > Pinales > Pinaceae > Pinus > Pinus tabuliformis. Next base: position 239,538,017 of record CM062814.1, on the reverse strand, counting down.
CATCTGGCATGATGGGAAAAATGACAAAGATATAGGAATCGGTCTGACCAGTATCATTTTACAAAGTTCTGCCGTGCAGCTGGGGATGCCTCAGAAAGGGATGTCATCTCTATGCGATGATGAATCACAAAAGGAAAATAAAAGCATGTTAGAGTTGGGGTTAGTTTCTAAGATTGCACTATAATGATTTGTTTCATTGGTGGTTTTGGATTTTTGGTCAAAGATTGATCCGATTAAAATCCAGATAAGGATAATTGAAAGCAATATCAGAGCAGGGTTCCTCGCATCTGAAACTCTAGTTAGTAACTCAACAAAACATAAAGCATAAACTGTGGAGGATGATAAAGACTAAAATAGATGATGCTTTTGGAGCAAGCGCTTTGCAAGGATGAAATCCTGTAAGATTTTCCAGGTCGATCTGCCACAGGCCATCTCAAGATGACAAAAAGGCTAATAGCTATTTTTCCTATTTTTGTTTAAAAACAAGTATTCTTCTAATTCACTCTTGAATTTTTGAATTTTCTTTTTCCTAGAATATATAAAATCCATAGAATTTGAAAGAAAAATACAAAACATTTAGCCCATCATTTGAGAATTATATAGATAACCAGTCTTTCCCTACTTCCAATATTCCCGTTTAGGATGAAAGACTTCGAAAATCTGCAATATCAATATTTCGAAATGGAACAACGATTTAAAGGATTTCGTATCTTTGTTGCAATCAGATCTCATATTCCGAGAATACAATAGCAATCTCGTAGTGGAAAAGGCAGCGATGAAAAAAAGAAAGAGAAGAAAACTTAAGAGATTCTATATGCTGCCTTTCTTTCGTGTGGTCTGATTGTAGAATTTTTCCTACTCCTGTAACGAGAAAAAACTATAAAAAGGGAAAAATACCAGAATAATACGAGAACTTCTTCATACGAGAAAAGAATGTAGAGAATGGAAATGTCTGACAATGATAAAAGGTCGACAGTCCTTCGAACTTAAGCAAAATTATTTCTGTCTCTGCTCTGCCTTTATTTCGTGTGGTCTGATTGTAGAATTTTCCTTACTCCCATAAGGAGATAAAATTATAAAAAAGAGAAAATTACCAAAATAATACGAGAACTTCTTCATACGAGAAAGGAATGTAGAGAATAGAAATGTCTGACAATGATAAAAGGCCGAAAGTCCTTCGAACTTGAGCAAAATTATTTCTGTCTCTGCTCCTCAATTTCCAGCCAATGACATATCTTCTAGCTGATTCTGGTAATCTTATTGGATGATCTCTTCATACAACAAATCGCAACGAGAGTACAAAAGGACGTGCATACTTGCCTGATTCCGGAAGACAATCGTGTCCGCAAGATTCGACCACTGGCGTCTTCTGTAACGAATTTGGTTCATTGAAGAAATCATTTATCGACTGGGCGAGGATGAAATGAATGAATATTCTATTTCGGCTGACGGATCGGTGCCGAACCTACAAAAGGCAGGACCCTACAAACCAACTCGTCATATTATTGTGGCAGCCAGGGCACGAGACTACCTACTAACTCTGGTATTTGATTTGATTCGATTGGTTGATGGTATTGTAATGTTTATATCTATTATTAAATTTAAACAAATATATTATCCAGCTATGAACATATACAACCCCACCGGGTTATCCAAAAAAATTTTATAAATAAAACTTTCCGAATCAGATTTATTAAAATTATCTATAATATATTTTAGATGTCCACTGATATATCTGTTAAAAAAAAATTAAACATGCAAAATTGTTATTTTTTAATGGAATTATTTTTAGTGCGATTTTTTAGACATTCCAATGATGCACGGAATACAAATTTCAGATGACTACTGATGGATAAAGATTGCTACTGATGCGCTTCGGTAAGGGTTTTGTTGCTTGGCCTAATCTTGGTATGGTTCGACTACGCCTAAGATTCTAGGTCCATTGCAGGCGTAAAGAGAAGGACCAGTGGGTGAAGCAAGATCTAAATGTCCAATGGTGGGTGCATCCATGTATCCCATTCGAACTACCTTCGCCCCTCTCTTTGATGGTGACAGGGGCAGGGATCTAATGGTATGGGAACTGGAACTACTGTGGTAGTTTTTACTTTGGTTGCTACTTTTGTTATTGTGGATGCTTGGTTAGATGTGTGCATGAATTTAGTGGAAAAATTTAAGGTAAAATCTTGATTTGTGTTATTTAAACTAGTTTTTCACTGTATATAGATTCAACACCTTCTAAAATTCTTAGGACACTTCGTAATTGCACAAAATTACCTATCAAACTTGTGATTTGAATAAATTCCTACCAAATTGTAGAAAAATTTGACCAAAATAACAAATACTTTATCCCTACACAAATCCCATAATGTGGGAACCACAGGCTAATTGGACAAAGCAAAAAAACACACATGAAATACAACGCATCAACCCTAAACGTCACGCTCTCTAGCTCTGACATTTCACGGTTCTGGAGTTTATTATTAAGTCCTTAAACTAAAAGATAAAAAATATATATAAAGAAATAACCCAGTAAACAATATTGTTTCTTTCGTAAAACGCAGTAGACAATCCTGTTTCCTTCATGAAAATTGTAGTAATCGATTTCTTTAACCAATAATTATATGCATAGGCAAGTCGTAAGACGGAGGAAGATTTTAAATTTCTTTTTAATAAATATTAGGTGTATATTTAGGATTTAATGAAATATATATATAAAGAGAAAGAAAAATAAAGATATTATTTTTTTGGAAAAGTTATGATTAAATTTCATGCATTTTGTATATATAAAATTTATCATAATTTAAATTATTAAAAAAAATAAATAATATAGTTAATTTCTAATCTTAACTTTTTTTTTTCCAGATAAAAAAAGCTATATTGCATTTTAATCATAAATAACACATAAATATTTTTTTATTTACTTTATTGTCTCATTAATTAAAGTTATATGATTGGACTATTAATTAAATTTATATGATTAGAGTAATAATATAGATATATCACATCACATTTTTGAACACACTATTTAACAATTTATTCTTAAAAAACAATGTTAATTATATTTTAAGAATAATTTATTAATTAACCTAAATATTTTTTATTTATTTTAGTGTCTCAACCATTAAAGTTATATGATTAGACTAATAATATAAATATATCACATCAAAATTTTCTACGCATTGTTTAATAATTTATTCTAAAAAAATCTTAATTATATCTTAAAAATATTTTATTTGTAAAAAATATTAATTAAACTAATAATTTAAATATATCACATCAAAGTTTTCTACACATTATTTAATAATTTATTCTAAAACAATCTTAATTATATTTTTAAAATATTTTATTAAATAAAGTAATAATGTTATATGAATGACAAATTTTCTATAATAATAATTAAAAAGTTTCACATAATTAAATATCACATTAATTTATCAAACACGTAACATTTCAAATATCTTAACTAATTTTTACAATTTTATGGCTACCACACGCTGAAGTTAATTGTATTTAATTATATTGTATTTAAGGTTGTCTTTGATGACATATTGTGTAATAGAAAAAAGATTTGGATGCAGCAAAATAACAAATGGTTTAGTAAATGGGGTATTTGCTTGAAGTATCCCATAAACATTAAAGAGATAAAAGCTATTGTTATGGATAAAGAGCTAAGCATAAAGAAAAAGTACCATATTGAAGTGTTTAATCTCACTCATAGTCATCAACCAAAAGCATACATAGAGGCCAATATCTCTTGGACAGCCAAAATTCTTATTGCTCAGTGAAGGACTAATTCTCCTTAACTCCCTTGTGTGGGAGGAAAGAGTATGCATTTTTTGTTCTTCTGGAAAAGTGGAAACAAAAAGCATTTCATTTTAGAATGTGAGGCTTTCTGGAAAAGTGGAAACAAAAAGCATTTCATTTTAGAATGTGAGGCTTTCAAAGTCAACAGAGAAAGGGAAAGTTCTGCGGAGATGTTGGCAGCTAGCTCTTGGGAGGGATTTGTCGAGAAGAGACGCTGGGAGTGAGAGCATTTATTGTGAGGCTTCACAGAAGAAAAAAAATAAAAAATAAAATAAAAAAGAAAAAAAAAAAAAAAAAAAAAAAGCAATTTGTCCCCTAGACTATCTTTAGCCTAGTAAATTAAAATAATTTTCTTTTTTCCTTTATATTATAGATTTCGAGAATTTTAAAATCTATTAAAAAAATCAATTATGTTTTGTTTTTAAATTTATACACCAACACATTATTGATATAAACCTTATAGGCTTAAATAAAAATAGACGTCGATTTTGTCCATCGAATCTCATAAAATTTCCAAAATAATGGCATAACGGATAGAAACATCATAGGCCTAAATAAATTCCAAAATCTGCAATCCAAATCAAGATAATGGCATAACTGATAGAAACATCATAGGCATAAATAAAGCTTCGAAATGACTTTACTAAAGATGCTTCCAATTCAATTGATAAGGTTAAATGTCGTTTGTGAGAGTTTAATGGATCGTCCAGAATTGCAGGGAATCGTGAGCGGTAGCTTCGAATCATGACCAAATATAACGTACCGTGTAACAGTGCCTAATAGAGAGTGGACAGGGTATAATGGCGGTTAACTAAAACATTCTATCTTTGTTAGCATCCGATGATTAAAGAAATTTGAAATCTGAACAATAGGTTAATGGATCGTCCAGAATTGCAGGGAATCGTGAGCGGTAGCTTCGAATCATGACCAAATATAACGTACCGTGGCTAACAGTGCCTAATAGAGAGTGGACAGGGTATAATGGCGGTTAACTAAAACATTCTATCTTTGTTAGCATGCGGTGATTAAAGAAATTTGAAATCTGAACAATAGGTTGTTCAGACGAACCTCAACCCCCGGATAGGTTGCCAATGATTGACCGCCAAAAACTGCACAGAAGTTGGAAACCGACAAATTCGAACTGCGAAGAATGTTTTTTCCTAATTCCTACCTGCACTACAAGCATTTGTTTCTTTAGACCAGTGATGAAGACTGTTCAATGTAGGGTGCCTTTGGCATCTTCCATTCCATCTAATACTCACAACTTGAAAGCTAAAGCTTAAAATAGATTATGCGGCCAGAGTCCGTGAGCTGCTGAAATCCTGTTTCGCTTTTCAGAACATCTGCCCTCAGCTTTTGATCTTTCGAGCCATGAAAAAATTTGGCGGTCAAATTCACCGTTTAGCTAATTTTCTCTTGAAAAAATGGCCAGTATTCTTCTAATTTAATATATGATCGATTCACTGACTTTCGATATAGCCAGCTAACAATTTAAGAACCGATATTTACCGTTTAGCTAATTTTTTCCAATTTTTCCCCAATGTTTGTTTAATATGTTTTTAATTTACTATCAAATTCTTAATTTATTATGGAATCGTATGTTTTTAATTTACTATCAAATTCTTAATTTATTATGGAATCGTATTAGATATATTCCCCATTTAGATCATTTTCTTCCATTTTTCCATAAAGATTAGCTCATATTCTTTTAAATTTACAATCAAAGCCTAGCAAAATTTAAATGCTGTTCACTTTTTTGCTAATTTTTGCCCTTTTGGAAGAAAGATCGACTTTTATTCTTCAAATTTACAAACAAAAGTTATTTTTTTTTGTTCTTTTCCAAAAAAAAATTGGTTACTATCCTTAAAATGTACAAACAAGTTAATTAGCCTAAAAAAATGTTCTATTCATTGCAATTTTTTTTTTAAATTCTCACTTATTGAAAATCATACAGAGTTACCAAAGATTTTGCAGTTACGATTTTCTGTGTTAGAACAGTGCAGATTTATTTTTTAAATTCTCACTTATTGAAAATCATACGGAGTTACCAGAGATTTTGCAGTTGTGATTTTCTGTGTTAGAACAAGACTTCAAGACTTTAAACTATCTGTACAATGTCTGCAATATCAATCTTCAAAATGAAACAAAATTAAAAATTTCAATTATATTCTTAGCAACATTTTAGTGAAAAAAAAAGGGAATATAGAAAGAATCGAAAACAAAACAAAGTTGGAGCAAAACTTAAAAGGGCCTATATGTTGCCTTTAATTTTCAGTACTCTGATTTTGGAACTTTTGAAACAATAATACAGAAAACTCTTTAAAGGCATACTGAAAATGTGTCCAAATTTCTCTGTCTTCTCTTTTTCTGCCTCAGTTTCCAGTCAATCACAGATCTTCAAAATAATTCTTCCAAACTCTTTAAAGGCATACTGGAAATGTGTCCCAGTAATATAAAGGCGAAGGTGCATTGAATTTAGGCAACCTTAAATCACTTCAACTCTCTCTGTGTCTCCTCTTTCAGCCTCAGTTTCGAGTCAATCACATATCTTTAGAATAATTCTGTCAAACCTTGTTCAAGATTCTGTCAGACGAGAGGACGAAACTACAGTATTCTTGCTGATGTCAGTGCCGTAGAACAATTATTATTACGAATATTCTGTTTCGGCGGACGAATCCCTGCCGTGGCAGGCCCCCCAAACCAACCAGTCAAGGTAATTGTCGCAAACGCCCTGAAATGGGCCACCAATTAATCTGATAACGCTACGCTACCGACTTCTTATTCAAAGATTGACGTCCATACAGCTTGCTTACTTTCATTTTTGTCGCATTTCTTGTTCACGTTATCCGAATACTTCATTCAAGAAGACACGGTAGTAATAATATTTAAACAAAGTGTATGCTATGGAATAAGCGGCAGCGAAATTGTTTTCAATTTTGCAAAACTTTGTTTTAATCTATTTTAATATATAATAATAATAAAAAGATAAAATAAAATATTGTTCGTATACTCAAGTGGATCAAATTATATTTTCATGCTTTTTTTTTCATGCTTTTTTTAAGTCAAGTGGATCAAATTATATTTTCATGTTTTTTTTAAGTCAATTGGATTTATGAGGATGCTTAGGAGGAATGATGGGCAACCTCCCTACCTAGATTCTAGCCAGTGAAATGATAAACTTAGATTTTAGCGAGTGAAATAATAAACTTTGATTTATAATAGAATATAAGATTTTAGCAAGTGAAATAATAAACTTTGACTTATAATAATATATAATGGATTGATAGTGTATAATTCAAAAAAATTATAAAATAAAATATTGTTGGCAATTTCCTTACCTAGATTCTAGCTAGTGAAATAATAAACTTTGATCTGTAATACAATATAATGGACTAGTTATCTATATTCCTTATAGAGAACATAAAGGTATTTTTCGTGGGAGATGTCTACGAAGGCCACAATTTAGCCTGAATGGTGAAAAAAAAATTGGAATGATTTTTTTAAAATATATAATTTTAGGATTGTTTGAAACTTTTTTTTTAATGGTGGAAATGGATTCAACGCCATCAAAAACCCTTGAGTCACCCAAAATCCTCAAGCTTAACAAGTGTAACATGGATTTCTAAAAAAATTTGTCGAAGTTTTGAGGGCTCATTCTACAACGAATAGGAAGGTGATGTGTATGTATGTTCATCCTCTTAAAATAAAAATAAAATATTCTCGAATTGAAAAGCAATGTCTATATAATAAAAAAGAAAAAAAATATGCTCTGCATATTTAATTAGTTGTTCGTATGACCTAATATAATTTCATATAAAGTAATTAGAAGTAAGATTTAAACCTTATACTTTTCAAAAATATTTTAACAGGTGATATCCATTTCATATATATCTACATATAGAGAGAAAAAAAATGTTAAAAGTAAATATTTTAATGTTGTATAGAATAAAACATCCAACCCGAGATATGAATGAAATATTTTAATATGAATTAATATTTACGTATACTTAAAAATATATATGAATGAAATATTTTAATATGAATTAATATTTACCTATACTTAAAAATATATTAATAACAAAATGCTTCAATGCACATGTTGTGTAATCTCTATAACATTTAAAAATACAATTTAAAAAATAAAAAGTTACACTTTATTTTTTTGTACTCTAAAATAAGTTTGTACCTGAAGAAATTTGATCCTCTCAACTCATGTGTTAGATCCGTGGTTAAGATACATCTATGCTAGTTTCAATATCATGGTGGAATTTCCATTGTGTCTCCATAAACTATGATTTTTCCATGTGATATATATGTGTGTGTGTGTGTGTTGGTGAATTTTTTATCTCATCAATAAATAAGACTTACATAATTATGTTATGGATTATAAGGTAACTAAGAGAACAAAAACTTATATATAATGTTTAATATTACAAAATTTATAATAATTTATATATGTTTAGTTTATTATTAAATTGATGTATATTTGAGTCCAGAGGACACCAAAAAAACATATAAAAACTTAATAAATTTAGTTAATTAATATATAATTCAAAATAAGAATATTTTTATATATAATATAGATAATAACTATAAATTAAAATCAATTTTAAGATATGTTTTGTTTAGAACTTTAGGTTTTAGTTTAGGTTTCTTGCAAGCCTCACTATCCTTCACTGTCACTATGGCGCACTCAGCAAGAGGGGGAGGGGGAGGTGCAAGTTGGTTTTGCAATCCCCTCTTACATAAATGTGGCTTCAATAGATAGCAATCCCTTGGTCTCCAATGCCCAAGAATGTCGCAACTCATTGCTTGCAATCAAATCGAAATGGACAAGCTAAAAATGCCTTAGACTTGGGGGATAAACCACCACTAGGTGCACTTTGGAAAAATTGAAATCAAGGGAGATGCTTCTCTGAGGCAGTGTAGGACCCAAAATTTGAAGTCAAATATGGGAAGCTAGATACATGCATCTAGTATATGAAATACCACGCGATGATTTGCAAGTTCATAGGTAAGTGGCCTATGAAAAGGGTCCTAATTGAGTGGATCTGGAATAAGTGTTCATATATTACATAGGTTTAATAATTAGAATTTGGATGACCCTTCAATATATATGACTTTAAGGAAAGTTAGAAACTTATTAGTTGATCCAAACTTATGCACGAACGAAACAAAATACAGATATAAACATAAACACAATGAAAAAAATATTTATACCACTGAATTTCTCCAATCGTCTTTCATTATAACAGAAAGTTATAAAACTTACAAAGAGTCAATAATTTGGGTGTCCCACTGAGCTAACCTTCTGTTGCATTCAGCTATCCTCACAACCTTCATGCTCTACGTCTCCTTTACGCCATAGACTTTAAATACATGGAGTTAAGAAACAACTCAACCGGGGCTCTAATACCATTGTACAAGCCCAAATAAACTCCATAATGAAAGAACACAATGAAAGAGCATTGTATTAATGATAAAATTACTTATTTATACATGTGAAATCTAGGTACGAGATGGTTGTGTCTCGGTAACTTATTAACCGTAAAAACGGAATGTAAAACTAATTACATATTATACAATAACAATCCCAAAGGATTAGTTAACAACAAGAGGATGGAACTACAATATTCTTGCTTATGCTGGTGCCAAATAACAATTATGATGATGTATATTATGTTTCTGCAGACGAATTCTTGCCGATGCAGGTCCCACAAACCAACCCGTCAGGGTAATTGTCACAAATGGCATGAGATGGGCCACCAATTAATCTAAGAACGTTAACTATGATTTATTCAAAGATTGACGTCCATAGAACTTGTTTCTTTTCATCTTTGTCTAATTTCTTGTTCACGTTATGTACATGCTTCATTCACAAAACACATAATAATAATAATATTTAAACAAAGTGTATGCTAAGCGGTAGGGAAATTGTTTTCAATTAAAAAAAAAAATCTATAAAATAAAATACGATATTATTTTGTATACGTGAGTGGATCAAATCTTATTATCATGCTTTTCTTAAAAGTCAATTGGATTTATGGAGATGATTAGGAGGAATAATCAGCAATCTCTCTACCTAGATTCTAACCTGTGAAATGATAAACTCTAATGTAATGATTTTCACCTATAATAAAATATAATGGACTCATCATGTATCTTCCTTATATAGAAAATAAAGACATTTTTCATGGGAGTTGAGGCCATAATTTCACAAGGATGGTGAAATTGTCTTCGGAATCGAGGATTTGTTTTTCCAAAAATCTAATCCTAAGAGGGTTTGAACCTTTTTTTAATGGTGGGAAAGGATTCAACACCATCAAAAACCCTAGTTTTAGTGTCAGTATTTGCATACTGCCATCAGTGATTAAAAAAATCCTCTTTTCATATCATATTAGGGTCCCATTCTGAAATTTTTGTCATTCCACTAGGTCGTCACGTAAAAATTTGGTCACTGAAGGTTGAATTAGGGTTTCCTTTACTCCTTTTAGAAATTCAGTCCTTCAAGGTCTCATTAGGTCTTTTAGGATTTTTCAAGGTTTCATTAGGTTATTAGGGTTTCCAAGGTTCCAATAAAACTCCATTCCATTGCATAAGACCGGCAAGTAAAGGGTGATCAGATAATATCTCTTCACCATGTGAAGATGATTTGTAAAGAGAAATTCTTATTTCATCATGTAATTTTATTTTCACCATATGTAATAAGTAATGCTCCTAAGCTGCCAACTCAATCTCTATATGTCAACTTCATTAAAGAAAAGTCAAATTCAAAGAGTTCTCAAAGACAATCAAAAGATCAATTTGTCAAATTCAAGTGAAAGGGTAATGTTTCAAAAAGTTAAGTGAATTCCAAAGGGAGTTGTCTTTTCCCAAGGGTGTCCAAATAATCATTTTCCACAAGCACTAAACCCTAATTTCCTCTCCCACTGAGCTAGGGTTGGCTATGGAATCAGAGACATCTGAGTAGAGGAGGCCTAAGGGAGGTAATCTCAGCAAGTATGAGGCACTCTAACTCATAAAAATCATGCCTCCATCATTTTTCAGGAAGTCATTCCAAGGGACAAATCATTTGCCACACATAGGGCCAGTTTTGCTTCCAAGTATGTTTCCAACCAAATGGAGATGAATTTTACAAAATTGAGAGAGGGTTTTGTCCATAATAGTCCAATAATGAAATATCTCCTTCAGTTTTTACACAGGTGTTATGGTTTTGGAGAAATGTCAAAAATACAGTTGCTACAAGAGAGTTGTTTCACTTATGGAGTGACCTTGGGAAAATCAATTTTTCTCCTATATGGAGTGTCCAAATGACTTTCTTGATGAGTCAAATGATAACTAGGAAGAAATATATTTCCAATGAGCTATCATGAGCTCAATTTGGAGTTGAGGAAGACCTCCAAACGTTTCTTTCAAAATCACACTTCATTTTTGCACCCTCATTTTGCACTTTTTGACCAGTCTTGGGAGAATGAACTTTTAGAGGGTCAAATCAAGTCCATTTTGAAAAATAAAGGAATATTTGGAAACTAGACAGGATACGCTTTCCAATGAGCTATCCTGGGCTCAATTTTAACAAGTTTTGAGCAAATTGTGCAAGTTGTGAAGTTCTATGTTTTTTAAGGCATTTTTAACACAGTGAAAAGGTCAAACGCGACACACCTAGGGTGTTGTGCTCTTTTTTGGGGCATATAATGAGAAAAAGGTCAACATAATTGGATTCATAGTGATGAGGACATGCACCTTGTGCATTTTCTAGGCATTTGGAGACAAACAGGTCAATCAAAAATGTCAAAAACCACCAAAAAACCACCTTTCTGCCTCATTTCTGGCTTGGGCACTGCGCGTTTACCAGTCTTGGGAGATTGAGTTTTTGATAGGGCAAATGAGATCCAATTTGAAAACTGAAGACATGTCTAGAAATTATACTTGAAGGGCTTTCAAAAAATCCATCTTGGAGCAAATTTGGACACCGGGAAGGCACCCAAAAGTAGTCCTGAACTTGGAGGGCGTGTTTGACAAAGAGAGGGTGTGTTTGACAATCTTCTCCAATTTTCTAAGTTTCTCTCCTGTTTTGATTTTCACCTTGGAAAATGATGATTTTACCTATGTAAATGATTAAATTGGATGTAATTATCATGTTTTTACTATTACCTAGGGTAAATGCATTAGGTAAATCAAGCATATAAGGTATAATGAATCAGTTCACTTAAGATAGGAATGAGTCACTTGGACCATCCTACAATTTAGCTATCAGTTCAGATTTTTGTGTAATATCTTCCTCACCTCATGGATTCGACCCCTGAGGATGAGGGGAAGTGGTTTTCATGTCTATTTAGTCCCTTTCTTCACCATAGAGAAGGGTTGGACTCAGTTGGATGTTGTACTATTGATCAGAGACACTAGTGTAATCAGTATTTGGCAGAATTTAATGAATGAGTTGTAGCTATTTTGGTGGAATACCTATGGTATGGAATTTTGACATAGTTTCTTCTTATGTTGAATATGTTTGAATGTTTTGTACTCCCATATTTCAGTTCACTTCTATGATATGTTGATTTTCAAGTTGATAAGCAAAATACATCTTACATGCTTTGTTTTGGGGAAATCTTCATAGTTTGTCCATTTTCTTCAGTTTAGAAAGAATACATGTTTGTCTTGCTCTTTCTAGAACCTCACCAGTCTTATCCATCTCACTTCATAACCTTAAAGTGTTTGAGTGCCTACCTACCTTGCTCCATCAGATGTCTGCAATCATACCCTTATTTGCCCTGACCTAGTCTCTTTGACTTAATCCTCTTCCAAGAGCCCCACCAAATCGAATTAAACGACCTCTGCACTTTATACCTAGCCTAAGACCCTAATCCATCCAGCCCTCCTGGTTGTGATTCTTTGGAGAGAGCCCTCTCTGGCTTGGTAGGGCTAGCTACCAAGTCAAAAGGTTGGTTTGTGGTTACCTCAGTTGGACTCTTCCTCAGCCTTGGAGATCCAGAGGAGTGATAACACCTAGGGCACCCAAAATCATGAAACTTAACAACTGTAACATGGATTTCCAAAAAAAATTGTTGGATTTTTTAAAATCCTCTCAGAATTTCCATTGTTTTCCAGGAAAAATTGTGGCCTTGTTAGACATGTGCTTTCCATGTGATATATATGTGTGTGTGTGTGTGTGTGAATTGTTTATCTCATCAATAAATAAGACTTATATAATTATGTTATGCACCAACCTAAATCCATCTTAACCCTGAATCTATCAAGCGTTGGGAGGGATAAATATCTGAAGGTGCAATCCTCTTTTTTGTTTGCAAAACTTGTGGAAAGGTTTGCACCTCCAGAGATTTCATCCCCCTCAGTGGTTGATATATCTAGGGTTAAGATGGATCTAATTTGGTTATATAATACCATATAATATCTATAGGTGTATCTATGTGTCTCTTTCTTATTCCCTCTCTCTATCTCACCCACCAAAAATACACACACTCTCTCCATATATATCGATCTCTCTCTTCCTCCCTCTTCCTCTCCTTATCTCTCTCTTCCCCTTATCTCCCTCTCTCTCTCCCCCCTTCTCTCTCTCTTTCCCTTCTCTCCCTATCTCTCCCCCTTTTATCCCTCTCTCTCTTCCCTCCCTCTCTCCTCTCTCCCTCACTCTCTCTCTATCTCTCCCTTGTCACTCCCTCTCTCTCCCCACCTTTCTCTCTCTTTGTCTTTCTTCTTCCCTCCCTTTCTCTCCCCCTCCAACTCCATCTCTCTATCTCACTCTCTTGAGTCCTCTCTCTCTTCCTTCCACTCTCTCCCTTTCTCTCCCACCTCCCTCTGTCTCTCCCCCCCATCACTCTCTCTCTCTCCCCCTCCATCTCTTGTTCTCTCTCACCCCTCCATCTTTGTGTCTCCCCCCCCCTCTCTCTTCCCCTTTTGTCCATATCTCTCTCCTCTCCTCTTCTCTCTCTTCCCTCCTCTCCTCTTCTCTCTCTTCCCTCCTCTCCTCTCTCCATCTCTCCCTTGTCACTCCCTCTCTCTCCACCTTTATCTCTCTATCTCTTTGTTCTTTCCTCCCTCTCCCCCCTTGTAATATTATGTTTTCTAGATATTGTCAAAGTAGACGAAATCTACCCATGGTATTTACCGTGGTATTTACCCATGGTATCTGCACACGGTATTTACCCATGGTTTCTGCCCACAGTATTCCCCTTCATTTTTTGATGGAAAATAATAAAATAAAGCTTCTAAGGAGTCCATCAAGCCTATAAAAAGGGACAGGAGCTAGGCATTGGGATCATCCTGAGTTGTCTATCTATTTTGTCTTTGTTGAGAACTTGGCAAGGCCAGTTCCAGTTTGATCCCAAGGATGAAAATCCTGTGAGTGTAATTGTCTAATGGATCTATCCAAGGTCCATGATTGTGCTTCAGAGTTTAATTGGCCTAGTTTTTGTTTAGAATTCATCTTGGCATACATTGTCCTATAATTATTTATTAAATAAAGTGGTTATTATTTCTGGGTTAACCTGTGTTCCATGTTTTGAAGGAATTGATTCCCCAAATGTTTTAATTGTAAATGCATGCATTATAACGAGATCTAATAATTGTTGTTAATTGGAACGTTTTGGTGATCCAAATCCCTTGAGAATTTTCTTGTTGGGAATCTTGCAGTGGTATCAGAGCTGGGTTTCCTGCCAGCCTAAGGGTCTAAGAGAAACTAGTATTCAGTGACCCTCCATAGTCACCCTATCTAGAATCTCAACAGTTTTGGTGGCTCTTTGTAGCTACCCTAATTGGCTTATCATTGTTAAATTTTATTTTGGTGTTTGAGACACCATTGTGATTACTATTTTTGCAGTTATTATAGCGAAATTTTTAATTGGAACACGAGTCGACCAGGGCTATACGAATGATGGAGAAGTCGATTTGAGACTTACACAGCGAAATTTGTTGAGAGGGTTGGACCCAAGCCAACAACCACACTCACCAACATCGCAGTAGAAATGGGTGGAGATTTTCCTTAGGGATCGAACTACTTTATTGGTTCCACATCAGGATTCGAGACAAGGCGTGATAGCCGAAGGGGTGAATACAAATCGGTTTTCATAGAATCAACTGCCATATCGCCGCTAGGGGATGTAGAATCACTGTCATGAAGAAGTTACTGTAGAATCACTAGTCCACTTTATAGTCAACCAACGAGTTAATTTGGGACACTTACATTACTCATGTAAGTTGAGATAATATTGCAAAGTCCCAGCGCTTGGAGATAGCCAAATCATAAATCGAATGTCGTGAGAACAACAATCGCAGGTTCCAGGGCTAAGGGTAGTTTGGTAGGGTCATTGTCACCGCAAGGAGAGACCACACAGGGGTTATCTCATTACACAACCAAAAAGGATTTCCAAGCAGTGGTTCCCTACAACCAACGCACCAATACGGGTGGGCCGAGAGACCATTGTGCTAGCCGTGATCGTCCACCCAATGCAGAGTTAGTAGCGCAAGGATGTGGAGTCGGAGGTTGTTTCTTGAAGATCTGGAGATTTGGGGCCATGAACATATTTGAAGGAGGCCAAAGTTTAATTATTTGAAAAGTAAATCTCAAAGACCAAATTTATGAAGGCGGAATCATAGGAGCTATAGTGACAACATTGTGAGAGTCAAGAATAATTGAAAGGGTTTATTGCACTAGATCGATTGCCATATCATAATTATGTTGAAGTGGGACCAAACAGCTGGAATATTTTATCTAAGAGTTATATGAGACGCACCCACAGTTACAGATCAGGGTTGGAGAGGGGCGAACCCCATGCAGCACAGTGAGGGAGAATGAGTTGACCAAGGCACCTGAAAGGAACCCTGTGTAGCACAAAGAGGGAGTTTGTTGATGTGAATGTGGGCATGAATGTGGGCGTGTAGATCACAGGGGTTAATTGTCGAATTTGATGGATCGATCCATCATCGAGACGAGCTCTGGCACAAACACAAAGAGCGTGGGCTGAGCAATTGGGATGAAATTAAGTCGTGATTCCACCAAGCGAAGGAGTCGAGACTCCTTGGTGAGGGACACAGAGAGCATGGCTGAGCAATCAACATTTCTTTCTCCTCCAAGTTTGCAACGTAACTCCCCACCGCCTATCCACTGAGTGGTTGAGGGTGATAGCTACAAGCTCAAATGTGTTGAATACGTTGGTAAACTACTATGAAAACACCCTCTTTAATAATTGGGCCTAATACTTTAATAAACTATATGGAAGAAATTATTTGGAGTATGAAAAAAAAATGGAAATTGAGTTTAGATTTATTGTAAAGGGTTTGTTTAAAAAAAAGAGGAGAGAAAAAAAGGAGCGTGGAGAAATATTTTGGGCATTAAAAATAATTATTGCGTTTTTGGGGGATTGATTTCTTCTACACCAGTAGTTGTTGTATTGTGTTATTATTTTCTCCACTATTATTATTATTTGCAGGTGTCCAATTTCTTTATGGAGGCTGAATATTCAATCCCTATGTAGACTGACTTCTCAAAGGGTGTAAATTGATCTGAGGAGTGAAGATGTCATCATTTTACTTTTGGAAGAACCTAAGGAACTAACATGGTAATACATCAATTGGTCCTCTAGGCTACACTACCTCTGCAGATAAAAAATGGCAACAACTTACAAAAAAGAAACAAGAGCAGAAAAACAAGCCTTTCTCTTAGAAGGTCCATGCTATCCTTCAGCAGTGAAAGGATATCCATAAGGAAGATCTGAAAAGAAAGCGTCTCTTTGAACTTGGATCCAAATTGCAGTATACAAAGTCTGAATATGTACTCCTATGGTTGGACACATTAGATATGGATTTGTCCGTGATAGAGAAATCAGATTGGAAAAGGTCAAGTTGGGCCATGAAGCCATCAATGCTTTCCTTGATATAGCCTAGGTTCTTGGAGCATTCTTGTGAAAATGTTAGACTCATAGTTGCCTCTTGTCTCAGCAAGATCATAGCTTTAACATCACCACTACCACCTTTCAACAATGATATCATGAGGGGGATATTGCAGCTAATAGTAGAAACCCTTCAAGGGTTGAACAACATCATGCCTCCTACCTTTCAAAAGCAACACAAAATTCTAGAACTAATGGAAAAATTCAGCTTTAGCACATTCATGTTGAATCTGGAATGTGACGAGTTGATCTTTCAGTTGCTCCAAAACTTTTACACCAGTATTACATCAGCTCATTTAGACCATGTTAAAGCATGCATGCAAAATATTGTGTCCCTATTCTTAAAAGGAGATGTCGACATATGCAAGATACTAAGATCCAAATTGTTGACCATTTGGAGGAAGGAACCAAAGGTATCACTAGTTGCCTATGATCTAGTCGAGAAGTTAGTCAGGAAAACATAAAATTTCTCAAAAGGATGTTGACTAGGAAGGAGTTGAGAAGGATTGATGGAGGAAGCAAGAACAAAATCTGCAGCAAGAATGAACTAAGGAGGAGAGGACTATGCTTTATCTGCAAGGGACCTTGGGCCCTTAACCATTCATGTCTAGGTGATAAGGAGGCAACAAAGGCAGAACAGTTAGAGAATTCTTCAAATCATGGGGATTCATCCATAGTTGGGTTCACCAATTTTCAGAAGATAATATATGAAGGAATCGAGAAGTCGAGTACATATGGTGAGCAACAACACCATGCTTTTTAGAGAAACTTTCAGGACAAGTCGATGATAATCATTCAGCTTGAAAAAGTACACGGGGAAAGGAAGGAGGTGGTAGTTGAATTTATAAATATCCAGGAAAACATCCATAAAGAGGATGGGCCATCAGGTGTAGATAACAATCCACCAATACATCCATTTTTGACAACCAGAGAAGATGGACAACTTATCCTGACATGTGGAGAAGGCTAGGAAGAAGACATTCAAGGAAAATCAAATGAGGATCCTGTTATACCTGTTTCTCGTAGGTAGTCCTTGGCTGCAAAAACTACGCCAGGAAACCAACTCAACCAGCCTTTAGGTTCAAGCTGGCCCTTGAACCAGAGGGGCTCCCTTAGTGGTTACGAGGCTTTGTTTAACATTGTTCACTTGTCACTAAACAACAACCTTTGAAGCACAATGGTTAGATTTATGGTTTTAATTGGCGGTGGTTGGGGATCAATGGCAATCTCTATCCATGATTAAAGGCCTCTCTCACGGGGTCCCTTAAGAACGTGTCAGCTTCCAGCTTGACAAAAGGACTTAGCTTTTCAAGGATTATGATAGAAGAATGTAAGGAGATTCCTGATAATTAAGCAGTCAAACAAACTTCTTAACGACTAGGGAAATTTGGATGCGAATAGAAGATTTCTACAGCTCAATAAAACACATTGCAGAGTATTCAAGAAGGTCAAACTAAAACCAATTCTAAGAGGAGCTATTTTGAATAGATAGTCCAATAAGCTAATCTCTTTTAATGGCTATCAGAAGGCATAAAACAAAAACCAATCAAAGAGGAGTTATCTTGGACAAACAGTCCAATAAGCTAATCTCTTTCTAAAGGTTATGATTTTGCATGGGATTTAAGAATAGATTGATACTCAATCCACACTTATCCAGACCTTCCTATAAATGTTTTGAACATGTGTAGAAATAAGATATGAAACACTAGAAAGACATACTAGAAATCACAAAATTTTGTCAAACTGGAGCTAGAAGGCTTTCATTAGAAATCCTATAATGGAATCTATTACAAAGTGAAGAGCCTTGGCATCAAAAGCCCACCCATATTACTTCAATTGATGAAGTATTTATACAATTTCCTCACAAAATATCTTGATAAAAATATCAAGAGCTATTACAAATATCTGAAAATTGTATTGCAAAAATAGAACACAAATAAAGGTAACTAAAACTATTTCAAGAGTTCTGGTACTATCCTTGAGGATTTATGTTGATAAAGAAGAACAATTCGAATTTGATTGAAACTCATATTTGATGAGGTGGCCTCCAAGTCACTAACTATCTTTGAGCTTTTTCCTCCCGAAATTCTAAAAAATAGGGTCCTGTAATACCTTCGTTTCTCCCAAACCATAATAGCTATTAGAAAACTGAGAGAGTTTTTTGTAAATGACGATGTTGACAACAAAAACCTCTTTCAGTTTTTCAAAATTCGTTCTCAGAGGTTTGTAAACCATGTTTGAATTTACTTTATTACATCATTTAATCATGTTTAAATGCATGATTAACTAAATCAACCAGCTAATGAAACTTAAATTTACATTTTGAGGGTGCATTTACTCTTGCAAACCCATTTATTATTTCTAAACTACTAAAACCTATTATATCAGCAAATTTAGATTATCAAAACTGATCATGTTACAACAAATTCAGGAGTAATAAACCAACATGAGCATGATCATGCGGGGAAGCATGACAAATATAGTATGCAGAATGAGCCATTTCTGGAGGATCAATCAAAGGTTCAAGACAAAGTTGTGGTTGTGAGGAATCTGGTGCAAACAAATACAGAGACATTCAGCAGTGCACAAGAATTTCTAGTAGGGGAATTTCGAGAGAGGATCATGCATTTCAAGACAAATATTATGATGTTGAAGCAGAGAGTCTGGACAGTTCGAGATATTGTCTTATAGGAAAATATAAAAATTGAGGCGCTCATAGGGGTATGTCTGGAATCAATGACCAAGTTGTCTAGTGTTGAGGAATGACTCAAGTCCCTCACAAGGAAACAAGAGGAGTATAGTTGGGAGTTCCAGAGCAACCCTCTACAAGAGTACATAGATAAGGCTTGCAACACTACCAACCCACCTTTATACATTGGGAAGAGCGGGGAAGATTTCTCCAAATGCATCATGTTGGGTGACCGAGTGGAGCAACATGAGTTGAGCATTGAGCAACATCAACATAGTAGATTTGCAGGTATTCATCCTTCCCAAGGCATGGATTGGCGAGAGATTATGATTTGGTACTCTATTGATGGGTTGATTCCTAGGAGGATACTCACAACCAAGGGCATATTGCAGCTTGGGCCCTTTGGCACGGGCAATGGTGGAGGACTAAGATGGTATCATAACCCATAAGTCCCAGGACTTAGGTGGCATTGGGATCCAAGAGAATCCATTAGGGGCAGGATTCACTAGAGGATTGTTTGGGATCCAGGTGAATCTATCAAGGGAAGGATTGACCAAAGTATTGTTTGGGATCCAAGTATTGGAGGATCCATTCAGGATCATTTAGCATGGAGGCATAGAATAACACACTGGGTTGTAGGGGATCCTGGTATTAATGTCCAAATGCTTTTGTTGTGGATAGCAATGGATTGCTTGAGGGCAATCAATCTTTGGGTGGGAGGATTTGTAATATTCCGTTTTCTCGATATGGTCAAAATAGACGAAATCTACCCACGGTATTTACCCATGGTATCTGCCCATGGTATTCCCCTTCATTTTTCGAGGGAAAATAATAAAATAAAGCTTCTAGAGAGTCCATCAAGCCTATAAAAGGGGATAGGAGCTAGGCATTGGGATCATCCTGAGTTGTCTATCTATTTTGTCTTTGTTGAGAACTTGGCAAGGCTAGTTCTAGTTTGATCGCAGGGACGAAAAAACTGTGGGTGTAATTTTCTGGTGGATCCATCCAAGGTCCACGATTGTGCTTCAGAGTTCAATTGGTCGATTATTTGTTTAGTGATCGTCTTGGCATACATTGTACTATAGTTATTTATTAAGTAAAGTGGCTGATATTTCTGGGTTAACCTATGTTCCATTTTTTGGCGAATTGATTCCTCATATATTTTAATTGTAAATGCATGCATTAAATAATTGTTGTTAATTGGAATGTTTTGGCAATACAGATCCCTTCAAAATTTTCCTGTTAGGAATCTTACGCCCCTCCAGCTCCATATATCCTCTCTCTCCCCTCCTCTCTCTCCCTCTCTCCCACCTCCCTCTCTCTCTCCCCCCCATCACTCTCTCTCTCTCTTCAATCCATGTTGGGATGGGGTCCCTAGGGGCAGAATGGAATTAATTAGTCAATTTTTTTGTAATAATTTTTGAAAAAAATGTAAAGTCTCTACGATATATGAAAGCAGAGTGCGTAGATGAAAAAGAGTCAAAGGGGCTTAGCCCCTTGTTTTAAGTAAACTTTTAAGTTGGTTTTGAGATTCAACCATGGTTACAGAATTTGCAGTTGATACCTCAGTCAGCTATAGTGAAGCAGAGAAAATATTATTCAAAGGACCGCGAGATAAGTATTTAAGATCATTGAATACTTGGATTAAAATTCTATTATGTGAAAAATGGGTAATTCCATTACCTTGATGTTCGGAGCTATGCGAAGTGGAAGATTCTTTAGAAATCGCTCAGGATCAGGACCAGAGTAGAGCCCATTGGTTGGACCTCCCTCAAGTGACAACGAGGGGGCAGTGCAGATTACACTACAAAGTGTTGTTCAGGTAATAACTTAGGGTATTCCTAGGACAAATCATCCTTCCACTCCACCTCCACCTCCACCACATACACCTTCACCCACACCTCCACCTCCACCGCCACCATTCAACATGGTGAACTCAATGAAGATGTCGATATTCAAGGGCATAAGAAGTGAAGATCCAGAGAAGTTATGGTTGGTTGTGAACATTGTATGGACATCATAGCAAATCACCCATGATAATATAAAGAAGGCTCAGCTGGTTACTGCCTTGCAGGATCGCGCACTAACCTAGTACATTAAGTATTGTACTGATAATCCTCTTGCATCGCCAGCAGAAACTCAAACGACTTTGAACAAATAGTTTAGTAAACCCAATTCTAACGCATAGTTGGTGATCGAATCTAAAGAGATCATGATGAAGGTTGAGGAGACGCCTTGGGACTTTGATCAGAGGTTGAAGTGCCAGATCAGATAGGCTAACATGCATATCTCATATAGCTAGCATCGCGACTGGTTTATAACGTCTCTTTTGCCCCATTTGAGAATTGCTCTGTCACAATAGAAGATAGATACACAGGCAGAAGCCTTAGAGATTGCGATGAGACTAAGCCTGACATGCACGCAGAAGTTTGGTGTTTGAAGTGCAAGGGCCATGGGCATGATAAGGATCATTGTCCCGTGTTTGCGAATTATATTATAGGGGGGCATGGCAAATCCCCTGAAGCCAGAAGCCCCAACAGGTCCAAGCACGGGGCCGCACTATGGTGTGTCATTTGTCAAGTCACTAGGCAACAAGTGATGGATAACTACCACTTGCTTCAGAAGTTTGTCCAAACACCTCAAAAGTTATTCTGTAATTTCTGCAAATCTGCGGGCCACGATGAGCGCCATTTTCGTAGCTATGAGCTAATGATGGAAAGAACTCCTACTTACCGTATGCAAGCAGAGACTTGGCCTCCAGATCAAGGTGACAGAGGAGCGCGTAGAGGTTTTTAGGGCTGAGGATGGGGCCGAGGATGAGGACCTAGTAGAGGTCGCAGTCAGATTATCTGCTACAAATGTGGACAATGGGGCACTATGCACGAGAATGCGAGAATCCTACACACCCGTCATGTCAATACTGCAGACAGTTCAACCATACCATGGAAGAATTCCCAGTGTTAATAGCTAATATGCAAGAGAAGAAGATGCAGCCTCAGCAGCCAATGCAAAATGTAAAAATGATGTGGGCTGAGCCCCGCAAGGAAGATCAAAGCGTTAATATTATGCTAAGAAGTGGAATGACAACTGGCGCTGATAAGGGTTAACAACCTGAAAAAGATGGATGGGTCAGCAAACCTCCAGAGAAAGAAGTTGGCTTTGATCTGAATCACGCTAAGGAAACATTTATGGAAGCCATGACAAGATGCAAGAAATCAGTGCGCCAGCAGAGGTTGAGCCTTCCATACTCACCACGTTTCTAGAGACTTGCATGAAGTTATTGCGTGATAGCAAGGTTGTGGAAGGACTGCAAGAATTAATAAATAAATGCACCAGTAAAGAAAAATCCCCTAATGAACATCGTGTGGTCAGAAAGATTGGTAAGCATAAGGCATGAATAGGGTGGGAGATACGGCTAACAGCACAGATAAGCGATTATGAAATGGACTAGGTAATCTTGGATCTGGGGTCTGATGCGAATGTTCTACGAAAACAAACATGGGAATGGATGGGAAGACATGCGCCACAGTGGTCTCCAATGCAAATTAGGATGTCGAATCAACAGAAAATCATCCCATGGGATGGTTATATGGAGTAATTGTTGATATTGAAGGTGCGAGTGCAGTAGCAGACTTTGAAGTTATAGAAATTGTCGATGACAGTAATCCTTACCCCACACTCCTAGGAATCGATTGGGATATTGATATTAATGGGGTCATTAATTTGAAGAAAAGGACAATTTTGTTTGAAAGAAAATTTCTTCGGGTTCTAATACCGCTGGATCCTGCAGAAGGAGTGCGCTATACTGAATCGGTCTGTCACTATGAAGAAAGTGACGACGCGCTAGATCACATCTACAAGATAAAAATGCGAGATCAAGACTGGATCAATTCGACGACAGATGGATGGATTACATGAGACCGGGAGAGTTCCTACACCTCTGATTCAGAGGAGGAACTAGAGCATTGGAAGAATCACTTACATGAAGTTTCTACATTGCGATGCAATATGATGATAAAATCGTTGCACTGTGTTTCATCAGAGGTAAGAAAGTTGCCTTATTATGCTGGTTTAACTAACGTAGATTTGTTTTTATATGAATTTGAGTGTGAAGCCCCTGAGGACCACTGCTTTCAAGCATTAGAGTTGGCGCTATGCCTACATGATGGTGGGGTACGATAAGGATAGTTTTGTTGGATGAAGAGATTATAGAAGAACGATGAAGCTACAGTTTGGCCGTACTAATACCATAATGACTGAGAAGTATAATGGAAAGGATGATCTACATGATCACCTAGAAAAATGGACTAAATATTGGGGAACAGAACCGCAGCCAGAATGGGTACACATATTTTGTCATACCTTGGATACAATCCCCATGAATTGGTATCTTGAAACAAAGCTCCACCATGGCACTACGGAATGGGATGTATTGAAGGAAGGTTTCTTATTGACTTTCAGCTTTGAAGATGGATTTGCAAGCATCAATGAAGCACTACAAGAGATTAAAGCAGTCATCTTCAGAACACCGAAGGAACCTATGGAATGGACCCAACCAGACTGGAGCACCCAACTGCGCCATGCATTGGAATGTTATAATGTGACCGTTGAAGAGGAGGAAGAAGACCCAAGGAATATCAATATTCCGAAGGCAGAAGGGCATCATGAAGTCGAAGGCCCACAAATAGAGAACCCAGACATCTCCGCACCTTTGAAAATAAAGCAAGTAAACATTGGCACTGAGGAAGAACTGAAGTTCACGAAAATTGGAGATTATTAGGACGACTGTTACACAGTAATTTGTCACTGCCTTCCTGTCAGTCACCTTGCTGTGCCCAGAATTCACAATCACCAAGTTCCTGCTTCCTGAACTGGTCCAAAAACCCATTTATCCAAAGTTTTGTTCATCAGCGCGTCTGTTCCCAAAATATCCGCGATGACTGGCGCCCTGTAGTGTATTCCGTGCGCTACCAGCTCGGAAGGACATCCCTTTTCCGTGCTGGTCGACAGCG
This sequence comes from Pinus tabuliformis, assembly GCA_031772625.1. Lineage (NCBI taxonomy): Eukaryota > Viridiplantae > Streptophyta > Pinopsida > Pinales > Pinaceae > Pinus > Pinus tabuliformis. The sequence continues at coordinate 239,513,607 of CM062814.1, read as the reverse complement.
CGCCTTTTCCGTGTGCTTCCGCGCTGACATGACTACCCCAGTTATTGAGACGCGGCGACAGCGCGACAGTTTCCTAATAATCCGCGCTGATCCAGTTTGGGCGAATTTGTTCAAACAACCAGCCTTCCAGATAACTCCAAGCTTGGTTGTTAGCTTTGTGAATGTCGACTCCCTTCTATGGCATGTCTGTTCGACCCTTTCCAACAACTTCCCTTGAAGATAAGCTCATCCTTCCAACCTTATAGGAGACTCCTTCTCCTATATAAACTCTCACCATTACCATGGGCAGCTAGTTAGACATAGCTTGGATTGTATAGAGCTTATAGTGCTCAGATTGCTGCTACTATAGGTATTTGGTGTGCTAGGTGTGGAAGTGATTGATTGCTTAGGGAAGGTTGTTTTGTGTTGCTTGTATGTGAGAGAGAGTTGTTTGTCTTGGGATAATCATCCTCAAAGGTGAATGCTTGAGATACATGCTGACTGGCCCCTCCTGAGAAGGTTACTGACGTCAGAACATTTGGTTGTACTCTTCTCTATTCTGATTAATAATAGATGACTGCTATTATTGTTCCATTCTCATTTGTACTTGCAATGGTTAAATGTGAATTACATCTTTTCTGACTGATGTATGGTTGCTTTTACTAGATTTCACGCTTGCGTTTGTTTCCTCTTCGTGTGTGCAGGTATCTATTCGCGGAGATCGCGGAGGATTGTGACCAGCCAAAGCGAAGGAGCGAAGGCAACATCTCTTCGTCAAACGACAGCGCTGGAATCCAAGTAGGTGCTCTTTACCTCTTGTTTAATTGTAATTAGGAACATGCATAGCAGCATTGTTTGATTGTTGCTAGACCCTTGCTGGGCTAGTAGGGATCGCCTCTATCCGTAGAGGGGATTTACCTCGTCAACAATTTGGTGACTCCGCTGGGGACAGCCTTTGTCCTTTTTCATTCATCCTTGTTTTGAGTTTGTTTGATTGCTCTCTTTTTGAAATTGGGGATTAATTATCAGTCTTTTGCGTTTCCTGGGTTGATCTGGGAGATGCCCCTGTTTGATTGAAAGATTGGTTGTTTTGATTTGGGAGTTTTGATTTGCCTGTCACTATTTTTGAGCTCCATCGCGGATTTAATTTTAACAGTCGCGCTGACATCGCGCTCACCCTTTTGCAACATCCTGTTCATCGCGTAAATACGCCTAACAGTCGCGACGATCCTGGAAAATCGGATCAGCGCGGAAAAGACGTGTATAGTCGCGACGTCAGCGCCACTTGCTAGCTTTCTACCCGCGTTGACCTTGGGTTTCTAGCTTAATTCCGCGACGACTGTGTTTTTCTGAGATCAGCTCGGTTTTTTGGGCAAAAGTCGCGCTAACAGCGCGGGTGGTCTGTGTAAAACTTGCGCTGACATGGGTTTTTAGTGTAAAACTTGCGCTGACTCCTGAAAAGTTGTTTTTATAACTTTATCTCCTGAATTCATCAATCTTTCTTATCCCCTGTGGTTTCTTGTCCCTCATTAGCTTGTTTTGATTGCTTTTGGTTAAGGGATGCTCTCTCTTTGATTTCATTCGAGTGACTCTTGTGTTTTTAGGCCATGTGACCTAGCCCTTTAGAAGTTTCATCGAGAAACTGTTTGCTTGGGTTACTTGTCTATTCAACATTCATCCACAACCCTCTTATTGATTTGCTTGAGGCTTTTTCACTGCGTGTTGCTGGTTGATTTTTAGTGTCGATTATTGAACCACTGTTTTACATTGATTCGATTTCTTCACTACCAATCATAGATTACGATTGTTTGGATCGATCAGTTCACACTTGCTTCCTTCTTGCTTGAATTCCTTTTTGCCTTGTTGGGCTTAGATCACATAGCTCGTACAAGCCTTTGTTTTTCCTTTGATTTGGAGAAACTGTTTTGGTGTCTTGGGAACTTTGTGTGCTTTCATTAAGTGATTTTATCTTTATTTGCTTGGTGTTCCTGTTCCTCCAAATTCATTTTAGGTGCTTTGTGCCATTGATAAAAAATCCAACTAGTATCTTTGTATTCAATAATTGAAAAGGAAAAGAACATTTCGTTGATTTGCATTTTCAAAAGAAAAAGTTTCCTTTCCTTGCTTTTAGCTGCATTAGGTTGTTTGATTGCTCGTATTCGTTTTGTTTGATCAAAAATTCTTTACCTTCTCATAGCTAGAATTCATCGAACAAAATGGTATTCTTTGGCATGTAGTTTGCATCTAGGTAATTGTGAGAGAACATACGATAGGGCCTGAAATCGAAACTTAATTTCAAGATCAACCATAAAATGAACTGAATTAACCTAAAAACGCATTGGAACTAAACGCAAACATCTAGAGGTCTAGGTTAGAGACGTGTTCCGGCGTCTTTAAACATAGTCACTGTTGTTTCACATTAGGTTGGGTGATTCCTCCTTCTGTGACTCGATAGTGGTCTAACACGGACTGCGCTCCCACGTACCGTCGCGTGTATAGGGAGACCCCACTAGGCTTTTATCCTTTATCCATAGGAAGCCGAGTCTGCCGCCTTGTGAACCATAACGCACCGAACACAGCATTCGGGAAGATTGACTGCAGTACAGAAAGTCCTTGGCTCTCATACGATTGCTAAGGTGTATAAGCAGTTTTACGGATTGCTTGGTAAACCCTATACCTAGAGTCTCCAGAGCAGTCACTTTTGATCCTTTTCGGACTCCCTAAATGAAAAGGTGCCTGTGAGCTTCTTGTCACTTCGTGCTCATTAAACATTCGAAGGAGACTAGAGTCATCTTTTCGTCCTTTTCTCGACTCTTGAAACATGAAAAGGTCAAGTTCAGTTCCTGTGTCTTAAAAATTTATTCGGCCACGATAACATCACCTGATTAGATCTCGTGTGCGTTAGCTTGAGTAGGTTTCGTTTTCGTTTGCTATGGCAACTTTTCCGGGATTCACTAACCCAGGTTCCCCATCTGATGGGAATCCAGGACAATTCCCTCCTCTTGGGAATGTTGGTGCTCCGTATATGGCGACGTTGTCCCTACCAGGGTTAACTGTCGGGTTGCCTGTGTGGTTGTTTTCAACCTCTTTGGTCCCTACCGTATCGGCTGTTAGTCCATCAGTCCCTCCACCTGAACGACATCATGTTGATCCTAAGGTGGATCTCTCCCCCTCGACGCCTACTTCTACGTCGTCCTCTTGTACTTCGCCTGGTGAAATTCTCGATGTGAGTAACCAGGTGGCTAAGAAGAAGAAGAGGAAGACCAAGAAGAAGAAGTCCCCTCAGGGAGAGCCTACACACACAGTCCCCCTCTCAAGTCCAGCTATCCACTCCAGTACACCTGAAGTCGGGTCACCTTCTGCTCCTCCGCGGAAGGTTAAGTTTCCTTGTCGATTATGCAGGGAGGACCATCTGCTTCGTGATTGTCCTGGCATTCCCAGGGTATTAGAAGTTTGGTCTCACGATTCGGCCCGCCCTTCATCGTCCACTGATGATCATGGTGATGCTACCTCATCAGTTGGGAATGGTAAGGAGAAAGGGAAGCTTCGAATCCCCTGTCGACTTTGTGAAGGAAAACATCCCCTTCACCTTTGTCCACTCATGGATAAAGCCTCTGCTGTGTTGGAAAGTCTTGCTGCTCCTCCGAATCCATTTCCCGCTGGTTATCAATGTCTTTCTGCAGCTGCAGATCATTCGCCTCCCGACAATGAGATTGGTTCACATTTTTCTCTTGTCCAGGCCCCTCTTCCCGAACCTGGCTGTGTCCAGCCTGTTCCAGACCAACCATTGGTCGGAAATAGTGTTGACTGGAGTCCACCTCCTGTCGACCACTCTGTTTCGGAAGAGCAAAATTCTCATATTCTTCTCGTCTCCTCAGATTCTCCTGAGCTTGATAAAGGTTCTCCTATTGCAACCTCTCCGGAGAATTCAGAGTCGGTTCCTTCCGAGCAGGGGGGCACCCATATGGTTCCCCCACCAAGTAGTTCGGTCATTTCCTTCGATTGGAGTTGTTTGACTACCCCTCCCCTTCCATCCCATGTGCCTTTCTGGGTCACCGCCTATGCCTCCCATATGGCGCTGCCTGGCACTGTGTTGGATGAAGGCGCATCGGTTAGTCTTATGCCCGTTACTACTTGGCAGGCTTTGGGTTCCCCATCGCTTGTACCTGTCGCACCGAATCTCACTGCCTTTGACGGAGGAACGAGTCAACCATTAGGGATCCTTCCACAGTTTCCTATTACTTTGGGAGGCAAGACCGTCTATATAGACGTCTCGGTTACCCAAGGTTCTTTAGACTTCAGTCTTCTCCTTGGTCGTGACTATGTGTATGCCATGGGAGCCCTTGTTTCTTCACTTTTCCGTGTGGTTTGCTTTCCACACGATGGAAGAATAGTGACGATCGATCAATTATCGTTCGTTCGTCCACAAGCCCCTCCGACACAATTGTCCTTCCCTCCTGGTTTTCATCCACCTGTTGCATCTGTCTCACCCCAGATCAACTACGTGGCCACCTCCCCCGTGCCTATATCCAGCAATGTCGCCGTCGTGCATAGTGTCCTGGGGGCATTGGGTCCTGACTTCCGAGATATTGACCTCCCACCGGGAGCGCCACTCTTGGAAGCCCCGACTTCCTATTCATTATGATGAAGTTCGGTCGGAGCATAGTTCACTTTCCTATGTCAAGCTCCCTAAAAAATGAAATTAGGTCTGGTTGGAGCATAGTTCCTTTCCGGTGTCAAGCTCCTTAAAACATGAAACTAGGCTTAGTCCGAGGATAGTTCTGATCTTGTGTCGACCTCGTTAAAAAACGGAACAAGGAGACGAGCATAGTTCCTGATCTTGTGTCAAGCTCGTTAAAACATGAAACAAGGGTTATGAGGATAGTTCTTTTACTGTGTCAACCTCATTTAAAAAATGAAACAAATCCCTTTTCAGATCGAGTCTTTGATTAAGATCTCGTAAAATCCCAGTCGAGTCTTTCCAAGATCTCGAAAGTGAACCTTCATTCCATCCACTTTGTTGAATGCAATGAAGCTTGGGGGGCATGTACCTTGATTTGCGTCATTATGCTGGGGGCATGCGAACTTATAACAAGCATAGTTTTTCATTTCAAGCTTGTGTAAACATGAAACCGAATCCAAGCAGAGTTCTCCATGGTTCAAGCTTGTGTAAAAATGAACCCATACCCGATTCACATCTCGTGATTGCCATTTTTATCCGCTGATTTCTGTTAGATGAACCTTGGTTGTTTCATTCCATTGCTACCATCTCTTTCGCCGATCATATGCTCTCACTTGGTTGTTTATCCTTTCCTAAGGAACCGCAGCGATGAGTGGTTTTATTAGCCAGCCTCTTGACCATTACATGTTTTGAGCAGTTCCACCATTGCCGGAACCAGTTGCTATCCTTTATACCACTCGTTCCTCTAGGACGAGTCACCTTTAAGCTCTTTTCTGACTCGTAAAATGTGAAAAGATTGCCGAGTATTTTTCCCTTTTTGACTCGTTAAAGAGAATAAAAATGGAGGTCTGCTTTCAGCTCTTTTCTGACCGTTTAAAGATGAAAAGATTGCCGAGTCCCCCTCTCGACTCGTTAAAGAAATGAGAGGCGGTCGCCTTTAAAGATCTTTTTTCGACCGTTTAAACTAAAAAGATTGCCAGGTGTTTGTCGTTTTGCACTCGTTATTGGCTCCAAAACGACATACTTATGACCGCTTTTTTACTTTTTCGGGTCGAAGTTACTATTTACGAAAAGTACTCCTCGATCGTAATGGTCGGGCGGTTCTTTCGAGCATTGTTTTATACTTTTTCGGGCTCGAGAGACACAACTTTACGAAAAAGGACCCCCCTGGAGTTTTCTTTTCTGCTGTCTTTTCAGACTCTCTAAACAGGAAAAGGCGCCGAGTTCTTCTTTTGTCGGACTCGTTAAAACTTAAATGACATCGGGTATCGTCGAAATGACACTTTTTCAAGCATATGCTACCCCCGTCAAGCTTGTCATCCAAAAATAATCGGGGTACCTGCCAGAAATGGTGGGGAAAATGGAACTGTAATCATAGTCGTGTCGGCAGTATGTCGCTCTTGAACATGGCACTCCTCTGCTTCGTGTCTGGGTGGGACCATCTCATCTTGTTTTTCACTGGCCTCCGTGGGTTTGGGTTATCCTATTTGACCTCTCATCTGCTCATTGCCTTGTCACCATGACCCCTGCTCATTTGATGTCAAATACTGCCAAGCCCGCTATCGTGCCGCCCATGTGTTCAAGAGAAGTTGACCTCTGCAATAATACAACCTCATCTGCTATCTCACACAAATCATTCTTCCTCTGTCTCACGTCGATGATGTGGGAAACATTATGGCCCACCTTCGATCAAGGTTACCTCCTGTCGACTTCAGCTCATTATCCGGGAAGGTGACTTAGAGACTCCCTTTAGGTGCCTTAGAGCCTGCATGCCCTAATGGCAGGTTCTTCGTGTTCGACGCGAGGTTTACATCATTGGCCTCCGATCGAATGATTCCGTGGGTGTTCGACACCAGCTCATTGATTCACATGCCGCGGATTGTACCTATAGTACCTTGAGGGCCATTGTCATTATTGGTGGTACCTCTCGCGTCTGTTAACAGTTTTCATCATTGACTGGTAATCAGACGATGTTCATGCATGTTCGACTTCAACCCATGTATTCACATGCTTGAACTTGTACTTTGTTCGGGTCGAGATGGAGCGCAAGACCCTGGACCCCTGTCTGTTACGGTCCAGGATGCGATTTTGTGGATGATCATTACATGACTCATTGATGGATGGCTGCGCCCATACCTGAGTCTTCATGGATGGCTGCGCCCATACCTTATCATTATTATGGTCTCTTTAGCTGGGTGGCTGCGTCCATTCCACAGACCTTTTCGCATGTCTTTTGGATGGCTGCGCCCATGCCTAGACTGCATGTATTTGATTGATAGAGATTTTCGGTCCTTCCTGGTGGTGTTCCAGTTCGGCGTGTGTTGTAAAGCATTTCACCCCTCCCACTCTCTCGGTCTTCATGCTTTAGGGGGCATCTGTTACACAGTAATTTGTCACTACCTTCCTATCAGTCACCCTGCTGTGCCCAGAATTCACAATCACCAAGTTCCTGCTTCCTGAACTGGTCCAAAAACCCATTTATCCAAAGTTTTGTTCATCAGCGCGTCTGTTCCCAAAATATCCGCGATGACTGGCGCCCTGTAGTGTATTCCGTGCGCTGCCAGCTCGGAAGGACATCCCTTTTCCGCGCTGGTCGACAGCGCGCCTTTTCCGTGTGCTTCCGCGCTGACATGACTACCCCAGTTATTGAGACGCGGCGACAGCGCGACAGTTTCCTAATAATCCGCGCTGATCCAGTTTGGGCGAATTTGTTCAAACAACCAGCCTTCCAGATAACTCCAGGCTTGGTTGTTAGCTTTGTGAATGTCGACTCCCTTCTATGGCATGTCTGTTCGACCCTTTCCAACAACTTCCCTTGAAGATAAGCTCATCCTTCCACCCTTATAGGAGACTCCTTCTCCTATATAAACTCTCACCATTACCATGGGCAGCTAGTTAGACATAGCTTGGATTGTATAGAGCTTATAGTGCTCAGATTGCTGCTACTATAGGTATTTGGTGTGCTAGGTGTGGAAGTGATTGATTGCTTAGGGAAGGTTGTTTTGTGTTGCTTGTATGTGAGAGAGAGTTGTTTGTCTTGGGAGAATCATCCTCAAAGGTGAATGCTTGAGATACATGCTGACTGGCCCCTCCTGAGAAGGTTACCGACGTCAGAACATTTGGTTGTACTCTTCTCTATTCTGATTAATAATAGATGACTGCTATTATTGTTCCATTCTCATTTGTACTTGCAATGGTTAAATGTGAATTGCATCTTTTCTGACTAATGTATGGTTGCTTTTACTAGATTTCACGCTTGCGTTTGTTTCCTCTTCGTGTGTCCAGGTATCTATTCGCGGAGATCGCGGAGGATTGTGACCAGCCAAAGCGAAGGAGCGAAGGCAACATCTCTTCGTCAAACGACAGCACTGGAATCCAAGTAGGTGCTCTTTACCTCTTGTTTAATTGTAATTAGGAACATGCATAACAGCATTGTTTGATTGTTGCTAGACCCTTGCTGGGCTAGTAGGGATCGCCTCTATCCGTAGAGGGGATTTACCTCATCAACAACGACGCTATAGTAGATAAAGTTGTTGAATTACTTTGCGAATACTAGGATCTCTTCCCTACTAAGTTTTCGAATTTAAAGGGCATAATCAACGATTTGGTTGTTATGAAGATCACCTTGAAGCCAGACACGAAGCCTGTTAGACAGAGGCCTTATCATCTTAACCCTAAGTATAAGGAAAATGTTCACCAAGAGCTGGATAAAATGTTGGAAGCAGGCATCATAAAACCTGTTGAAGAATTCGATTGGGTGAGCCCGATGGTGGTCCAAGAGAAGAAGCAAAAGGGCAAAATAAGGATTTGCGTAGATCTGTGGAAGATTAATGATGCATGTGTTCATGATATTTTTCCAATGCAATTTACAAACAAAGTGTTAGACAATGTTGGAGGGCAGGAGGCATATTCCTTTACTAACAGGTTTTCCACGTATCATCAGATCAGGATTGCCCCAAAAGATAGAAGCAAGATCACCTTCACAACAGAGTAGGGTTGCTTTCAATACATGATTATGCCATTTGGTTTAAAGAACGCCCCTGCGATAGTTTCCAGCATAGTCATAGTGGCGTTCAAGGAATTCATTCATAAGTTCCTGGAAGTGTACTTTCATGACTGGATGGTGTTTGGCTTGGTGAAGTGCCATGTATCAAGTATGTGCCTTATGTTGGACACATGTCACAGATACCAGATAGCACTGAATTTAAAAAAAATGCATATTTTGTGTTCCTTTTGGGATCTTGCTGGGTCATGTTGTGTGCAAGAAAGAATTGATGGTGGACCATGCAAAGATTGCAGTAATTGTGAACTTGGAGGCCCCTAGGAACGTCAAGCAACTGCGCACGACGCTGGGACATACGGGATACTATAGAAAATTTATCAAAGCTTATGATCAAATTACTACGCCCATGGAAAAAATGCTAAAAAAGGATTAGACATTTTGTTGGGATGAAGAATGTTAGGGCAATTTAGATGTATTAAAAGAAAAGACGGTAACTGCACCAATCTTGCTATTTCCCTATTGGAAAAAGGAGTTTCATGTACATGTGGATGCTTCTTGCATTGTGTTGGGTGCAATGTTAACACAGGCCGATGAAGGAGAAATGGATCATCCTATAACCTTCGCAAGTAGAAAGTTATCTAAGGGCGAGAAAAATTATTCAATGACTGAACGCGAAGGGTTGGCCATGGTCTACGCGTTGCAAAAATTCAGGCATTATCTGTTAGGAGGGGATTTCAAGGTGTATACATATCATTCTGCCTTAAAATACCTGGTCAACAAGCCTGTGTTGGGGGGATATATTTGCAGATGGTTGTTATTATTTCAAGAGTATGACTTTTAAGTCATTGTAAAGCCGAGGAGGTTAAATGCTAGACTTGACCATCTGTCGTGAATTGAAACAGGCGAAGAACCTAGTAATTTGGAGGAAGGGTTGGCAGATGTGCAACTCTTTGCGGTGCATGTAGTAGATGACCATTTTGCAGAAATTATTCACTTCTTAACTACGGGGATGGCGCCAGAAGGATATATAACTCAGCAAAAGAAGGAATTAGTAGTGCGCGCAGCCGACTTTTCAGTCATTGCGGGACATTTGTATAAAATGGGTGCAGATGAAATATTGTGAAGATATGTGACAAATTTTGAGCATGATAACATTCTCACCAAAGCTCATGGGGGAGATACGGGAGGCCATTATGCAAGAAAATCAACTGCGCAAAATATTTTGCGCGCAGATCTATGGTGGCCAACATTGCACAAGCATTCCAAGGCATACTGTAAGGCGTGCGATGCATGCCAACGAACTGGCAGACCATTGTGAAGGGATGAGCTGCCACTACATCCTCAAGTGTCTTTGGAGGCATTTGAGAAGTGGGCGATTGATTTTATTGGGCCGATTCAGCCCCCTAGAAAGAAAATGGGTGCACGCTACATTATTACTATGGCGGAAGAACAACCAGTAAAGGATTGTACAGGGGCTATGACTGCAAAATTATTGTTTGAATATGTCTTAAAAAGGTTTGGTTGCTCGAAAGTTTTGATGAGTGACAAGGGTACACACTTTTTGAATGAAACAATTAGCACGTTGACTGAGGAATTCTAGGTCTACCATCAGAAGAGTGCACCATATCACCCGCAGGAAAACAGAACTGTTGAAGCATTTAACAAGATTTTGAAGAACGCGCTGACGGAGATCTATATCGCGTAGAGGAATTACTGGGATGTACGTGTACCTGCAGTGCTATGGGCTTATAGGACTACTTGTAAGAAGTTAACATGACAAATGTCGTTCAGATTAGTATATGGGGTCAAAGTCATAATACCGATGGAATACATTGTGCCTAGCCTGCGCAAAGCAGCTTTAACAGATATGGCGGATCGTAAGGCTCTAGAAGGATGGCTCGCGCAACTCATGGATCTCGAAGAAGACTGATTTTGGGAAGGATTCCATCAACAAGTATAGAAGGAACGCAAAAAAGCATGGCATGATCACCATATCAAGCTTCGCACATTCAAGGTAAACGATATTGTACTATTATATGATAGTAAGTTCACTAAATTTCTGGGTAAATTCCAGATGCATTGGTTAGGGCCATATATTGTCAAGGAAATTACAGATGGTGGTGCAATTCAGCTCACGAAGCTGAATGGGGAACCCTTCCCAGGAAGAGTGAATGGGAGCAGGTTGAAGTTGTATACAGGGGATCCTGCGCAATGACTATATGGCAGCAGGATAGTCTTAGTGCTCTAGGCAGTTGCAAGGGAGCGCGAGACTATAAACTACATTGCCCGGGTTGGAGAACAAGCCAGCGAGCAGGTTGCGTGGAGAGTGACTAAGATGCAACAATGAAGTTGCGCTTAGGAAGCTGTGCCATGGGGAAGGTACCACGCAGCCCAGAAGGAAAATGACTGTTGGAGTTACTATTCATGATTTAACGACTAGAAAATGGTTAAGAGGAGCGAGGTGGCGGAAATTAAGGCGAAAATATTTGAAGATCTTCTGCCAAAACAACATTTATCATCAGGGTTTGGGGCGAACAGTAATATTTGAATTCAAAACCTCCTATAAATTACGCATGCCGGTCCAACAGAGAACACTTTGCGCTCCAAGACTTCTTGTTGAATTTTGATATCTGTCGCATATGAGTCGAGCATTCTGGGAGGAATTTTTGTCACGCCCACCATTTGTGGACTATTCTGCAGAAGATCGGGAGTTATTCATTGAGAAAATGACTTCCACTAACCCTGCTGAAGCCCTGAGTTTGGAAGCAGATTTGTACGATGCACCAAGATTGGAAGTGTCCAGTATGGAGGCTACCCCTACTGTGACCACGACGCCGAGGTTGCCTAGTCCGAAACAGACTGTGGTGAAAGAAAAGCATTCTGATATGAAAGAAAAGCAGCCAGCTGCGAAGGAAAAGTCGAAGAAGTCGGTATCGTGCACGCGTCACAAAGGAAGCATACCAAGGCACACGTAAAGCAGACAAAGGATAAGCAACCAGAAAAGGTAGTGGACCTAGAAGAGGAAGAATTCCAGGGTATCGAGGATATTGATGCCAAAGGGGTGGAGCCTATGACGAGGTTGGCCGAGTATATCCCTCTGTGGAAGGGAAAAACTAAAGTCACGAAAGATCTCAATACAGGTAAATTTTCAGTTTCAACACCTTTGCTGCCTGAGCAGGTTGTGTTCGAGGGTCCTAGGCTAGCGCGCATTCTGTTGCTTAAATGGAAGACTGGGACCTTGCAGACCATACAAAGTTTCCACACTTGGAAACCCACAAGTATATGCAGAAAACCTACTATGATGACACGGGGGTCACAATTTTGGAGCCCATGAAGTGAGTTTGCAGTGTTGAGCAGTCAGGATTGCTCAATTTGTTGTTAGTGTCGCATTATTCCATTAATATAGTTTGTGTGCTCTAGCACCTCACGCTAGTGCATGATGGGTGCCTATGGCTAGGCAAGCCTATCCCCATCACCGACATGTTGATCCACAGGATCACAAAGCTACCTTACAAAGGGGTGAACCCTGCCAAAGAATTTGGAGGAAAAACCGTAGAGAAAGAGTTGGCAGATAAGATGAAGAAGGAGTTTGGTCTAATAAAAAATTTGCGAGGGTACTCTGTCAGGTACATATGAGACCTGACAGTATAGTTGGTTGCCCAGATTCTAGCAGGCAAAGTAATGAGAAAATGCCGCACGGATAAAGTTCTGGTGTCGGTTATACCGCTTGCATCTCAGTGCGCAAAGGGGTTTAGTACAACTAGGCCAAGTATCTATGTCAGGAGTTCCTCACGAACTTCCGAGAGGCCCAAGAGGAGAGCAGGCCATTTCATTATGCCTGGCTGTTATTGTTGATTGTTTTGGTTGCTTGGAGGTTATCGGAGGATAGCCAGTTTCCTCCGCACAAAGAAGAATTACCTGAGGTAGCGCGGTTTGCCTTGTTATAGACCTCAAAAGATCCAAAGTGTGTTAAGGAGACAAATATTTTTTGCGTTTTGATGGAGATGGACATGCACATGGCGGTTAACCAGCGGCCAAGGTTGTCTCCCACCTTGTACACATAGTTATCAACCTAAGCAGAATTCAAAGCCGATTTTCATAGGGTCTTGATCAAAGCACGCAAAGACCTTGAGCAGAAATGGCGTCCGTTGCCTTATATGGTGATAGATACAGATATCCAGGAAGTTGTGGGGATTTGATTGCAAGAATGGTGCACGCCTTCAAAGTTAGATGTAGGAACAAGCAAAGGCGCAGAAAGCTCTGCTGCACAGAAGCGGAAGGATGCCACCCAGAAAGCTGTGCATACATTGGGTGCACAAAAGATGAAGGAGGCTACTAGGACAGCTACAGAGAAGGCCTGTATCGAAGAGGAGCGTGCTGCCAAATCACAAGCAGAACGCGAACAGAAGGATGTAGAGGAAAGCAAGAATTCTTCTTCTACCCACACTGATGAGCAAGAGCTGTCAGAGCAAGGAGGAGGTGGCGGTGAGGAGTAAACCACTCCTTTCATCCTGAAGAAGTGCACGCAGGAGCAACAAGGTGGGCAGCGAAAGAAACATAAGTTTGATAAGCAGACACATGTGGATCCCATGGTTTTGACTGAGGGAAATCTCGATGAGATCGACGACAAAATTTGGGACATAATGAAAAAGGTGCTGCAACAATTCGAGTACCAATACATGCAGACACTCAGGAGCGTCTAGAAGGATCTAAGCGAGTTGTAGATCTAGGCGAACATAATTCAGGCAGACGTCGAGAAGGAAAGTGGCGCGCAAGCCAGCCCAACATAGGGAAGGAGTGAAGTATTAGAGATTGACTGGCCTCAGGATGTCAGGGTCTTTCTTTTTTCTTGAAGGGTCAATCTGCATGGAGTCGGATGAGCATCACGCGGTGCTTCACATATTGAAATACATGGGGTTGAACGTTGCTGCGCTACCACTCGAGTCCCTTCATGTGCTACATCAGGGGGTCGCTGATGAGCTACAAATCAGAGAACAACGTGAACTCACTGTCGTCAGTGAGTTGAAAGTCAATAACCAACAACTCTTTGTAGAAAAGACTCAGGCAGTTAAGGAGCAGGAGCAGTTGCGAAAACAACGTCAAAACTTGGTCACAACGACTGAGTAGGCCTGCAAATACGTACTTGAGTTGGGTATACCTGATGATGCATAGGCCTTGGCCAAGGTAAGGAAATTGGCTGCTACAGTGCGCGCTTCAAAGGAGAAGGTCGATAAGGTGACTTTCGACCTACGAATGCAGATAGCTGAGCTGCAGTTGAAGTTGTAGTTGACCACACTGCTAGAGGTTCAAGAATAAAGGAACGCGACGATTAAAGAATCCATGGCTAAGCTAGATGTCGTCGTTCAAGGGTGCGATAAGCTCTTCACTCAGGCACTGAGCCTCTAGGATACACTGTAGGAGGATCCTACGCTGCAATAGTTGAGCACAGAACTCAGGGAAGTGCAGCAAAAGTATGATGACCTCAACACGAAGCGCAAACATTGGCACCAGTCCAGTGTTTCGCACGCTTACAGGAAGGTAAAGCAAAATTGTTGCAGATACAGGAATTGCAGAAGAAGAAGTCTGTGCTTAGTGCATGGCTTGAGCCTTGGACAGAGGAAGCTAGCCAGTTCTCACAGACCATTCTTAAGAAGTTGAAGGCTATGTAACAGACACAAAGGACTACACAGCTGGCAGTAGAGGGGCCAACCACAAAGAAACTAGTCGAGGAGGTGCAACAAGAAGTAGAACAAAGTAACGCAGAGCTATAAGCATTGACCAAGGAATTCAACGAACTCCGCCAGAAAGTAGAACAACTAGCTGAGTGACTCGAGGGCGAGTCATGATTTTTGTGTTGGGGTCTTGTTGGGATGGGGTCCCCAGGGGCAGAATGGAATTAATTAGTCATCTTTTGTAACAATTTTTGAAAAAAATGTAAAGTTTCCGTGATCTATGGAAGCGGAGCGCGTAGATGAAAAAGAGTCAAAGGGGCTTAGCCCCTTGTTTTAAGTAAAGTTTTGACTCGGTTTTTAGATTCACCCATGTTCTGTGAACCATGGCATTGTATGGAAAAGTCTATAAATAGCCAATTCTTAGAAATTCTTAGGACAAATTTTGATAGATAATTGGGCTTATTGAAGAATTTGGTGAAAGAGCTAAGGCAAGAAGGCTATTTTTCCTGCACTTAGGTAGAAAAGGGAAGGCTCTGCAGTTGAGTGCACGAAGGCTTGGGTAGAGTCTGCAACTGAGTGCACAAACTCCTGCAGCTATGTGCCTAGGGTAGTTTGAGTCTCTAATCAGTCATTGAAGATTAATAAAGACAATTTTCCAAAGAATTATTGAGTATTTCCATTGTATCTATTTATGTTATATGCTGCCGATGAATGACTTGTTTTATGAAATAATGATTAAATGCTACGTGAATCTATTGAATTTGTCTTAATAATGTATGAAATGAATGCTTAGCGACTTCTATGAAGATTCATATCGTTTCTCTTATGTTTTATGATGAATAAAGTAGATCTACGCGAACTCCAATCTAGGGATACTTTTTGATGCATGTAAGTAGGTAAATCAACTGTTAAGGTTCCGCAAGGACTGATCGTGGACCTTCGCGGACGTCTGAAGGCCGCTTTTGCAGTGACATGCCCTAGAAGTTTTTCGATCTGCACGGAGGCAGATCCAAGACGTTGGAAGACATCACACCAGCCTTTAGATGCAAAAACTTGGCTCTTTCATCCCCCCATATTACTTCGGGTGAGACTGCAACCCGCGCTATGCGGGTTGCTGCCGAAAGGGCTGATAGTATAGGTTTTTGTTGGTTGGCACAACTAACTCAGAACCTAGGTTAGGACCCCCTAAGCCAACACTCAAACTCTGTCATTATCTTCCTCCCTCTCCCTCTCCCACTCCCACTCACACTCCCACTCCCTCCCTCTCTCTCTTCCACTCTCCCCCTCTCTTAAATTTGATCCCATTGTATTGTGTTTAATAAATTATCTAAATTAAAAAAACTCAATTGGTTGTAAATTATTAAACCTATATTTTGGACCAATCATGCCAAAGAAAATACAGTAATGAAAAACTTAAAAGAATCGTGCACTATCTTTCCTCTATTATTGTTAGTCACTTGGCTTGCTCTCATTACTTGGATCTGTAGTTAAGATGGATCTATGCTAGTTCTTAATAATATTATTTACATTATATATTTTCACATCTTTATATCTAAAAATATTCTCATTTTTAATTTTATTAAAACTTTGATTTAATTTCTATGGGAATATTTTTAGTAGTCGTGAAGATAGAGGGTTTAGATATATCTCAAAAGTAATTACAACCTTTTATCTCTTCGATTTAATTAAAAAATATTAAAATTAAAATTAAAATAATTTTTTTTATTATGAAATAAGTTATGGTTTTTGGGCATGTGGTATGGATAATCCATGGTATTATCCCATGGTATTATAACAAATACTATTTACAAGTCAATAATATCCATGGCAAAGTGGGGGTGAATATCCATGGAAAAGAATCTTGTCATATTGTTATAAAATATTTTGATTGTGAAATAAATTATGATTGGGCATGTGGTATAGATAAGCCATGGTATTAGACCATGGTGTTATGCAAAAACAATTGCAGATAAAGGTGATTACTTAGTGGACTAGTCTAGAACAACGTAAGATAAATAATATAAAATTTTCCTTAAAGAAGTTAGAGAATGGAAAGAGGCTTTCCTCGAATTTAATTGTAGCTCCAAATGCTATAATTAGAGCTTATACATGATTGAAACAAGCAAAGGATTTACAACAACCAAGTAGTATAATCTAACATCCATATTCAATGAATCATCAAGACATTGAAATACATGAGTGCAAACATAACACAACACATATAGGAAAACAAGATACTCTTTGTATTAATAGAAATAGGAGAGAGATTACAACCATAAATAATAGTTGATCTTGTAGAAGTCTCCCCAAGTTGTCGTGTCCTTCCTTGCCACAAAGCACACTGTTGGCTTGAGGGGGCCTGACCCAGGTTCAACGTTAGTTAGCCAAACAAATCCTTACACTACTGGCCCTTTCGGCATCTGTCCGCAAAGTACGGACTGAAGTCTCACCCGGGGGGATGCTGGAATAGAGTTTCCGCACCCTTGAGATGGTTGTGATGTCGTTTGATCTCTTCTATCCCTGTCTTCACGCAAGTGATCTCGCTCTAGGGCTTGTAAGAGAAACTCTCTGTTTCTGCTTTCAATACCTTCGTGAAGGTGCACGATCGACCTTCGCGCAACCCTGGCCTGCGGCTCAGGGACTTTCGTGTTGCTAAGGCAGCGAACTGTGATATCTCCCAACTAGGCTAAGTGTCTTATCTTATTAACCGATCTTAGTTAGCTTCGCGCAAACAAATGTTCTTACTTGCGTTTACTTAACCAACACATTTACATACATTCACGCATCATATAAGCATTATAAGTGAAATTCATACCAAACATAACAAGATGCATAAACAGGAAATAAAGACGCAGAAATTGTAGAATACTTCTTTTTATTGATAATTCCGGACGATTACAGACTCGACCCGCCCTGCACACTTAGCTGCAGGGGTCTGCGCACTCAGCTGTGAACTTCTACCCTAGGCCTCTGCGCACTCAGCTGCAAAGCCTCTACCTATGCTACGACCCAAACTTAGACTTCTACCTCAGAGCTATGTGTCTATCTTCTATTATTCCCTCACTATCAAACTACTTAGAGCTTAGCTCTATTTATACAATTCTATGGTCCGCACAATCGACATTACATTTCCAAAATAAGAGCGGACAACCCTATGACTCTTTAACACCTACGCGCTCCGCGACCACAAAATGCGGAGTTTTTACACTTGGATTACAAAATTTGTCCAAAATATGGGCTTTTAGCCCCAAAACTACCCTTGGGGGATCCCACGCCCAACACACTTCAATATCAACCCTCATACATGAAGATGATGACTTATATACGTTCAAGGCAACAACATAAGGGCACAATCAATCTCCAAAAACTAACCCTGATGCTATGGATGACAGTGAATTTATAGGAGAATAGTGGTAGTTTAGGATTTATCATTATGGGCTTAAGATCCACATATGATGGGAGGATGAGCTCAAGGGATAAGAGGTGAAGTCTCCACATAAGGGCACAATCAATCTCCAAAAACCAACCCTGATGCTATGGATGGCAATAAATTTATAGGAGAAGAGTGGTAGTTTAGGATTTATCATTATGAGCTTGAGATCCACATATGATGGGAGAATGAGCTCAAGGGATAAGAGGTGAAGTCTCCACATAAGGGGCCACGGCATAATCAATCTCCAAAAACCAACCTTGATGTTATGAATGAGAGTAAATATATAGGAGAAGAATGGTAGTTAGGATTTATCATTATGGGTTTGAGATCCACATATGATGGAAGGATGATCTCAAGGGATAAGAGGTGAAGTCTCCACATAAGAGCACAATCAATCTTCAAAAACCAACCTTGATGCTATGGATAACAGTAAATTTATAGGAGAAGAGTGGTAGTTTAGAATTTATCTTTATGGGTTGAGATCCACATATAATGGGAAGATGAGCTCAAGGGATAAGAGGTGAAGTCTCCAAGGTAGGATCAGATAGGGTTCGAGCTCTTATCCATGGTAAATAGATAAAACAACCCTTGGAAGCTTCTGGAAGAGGAAGCTTTAGAATATTTTTTAATTTTCCCGAATTTTTAGAATCAACCCACCTGCAAAAGGGAGCTACAAGTGCTAATCAATGCTGCAGAAGGGAGAAACCAACGTTGAATGCAGGCGATTAAAGAGATAGGGTGCGCGGGCGCCAAAAACATTGATTTTGAGCAATTAATCCCAAAAACTCAGACTTTTTTGGAAAGGTCATGCTTATGGCATTGTGAAGGGATGATGACAATATGTTCATAGATGTTAATTGATCCGATTTGTAGGCCTATTGACCATATGTGACAAAATGACCTATAACTGATTGCCCCCTAAAATACAAAGTCTGAAACAACAATGAATGACTAAAGTGCTTTAACTTGTGAAAAGTCCGGATCAAGAACCACTAGTTGAGATCATCATTTGTTACAATACATTTTCATCATGATATCTCTGCTGAAGAAGGCATACACATGCTTAGCATATCTCTGCTGAGAGAGACATACCCACTAGCCAGTTGACAATATTATTTCCTTCATGAAAATTGTAGTGATCAAATTCTTTAACCAATAATTATATACATAGGCAGGTCATAAAAGGGAGGAAGATTTTAAAATTCTTTTTAATAAATATTATGTGTATACTTACAATCTGAAAGAAAAAATAAAAAATAAAAATAAAAATAATTAAATTAAATTTTTCATTTTTGTTTAAGAAATTTATGATTATTAAATTTATTAAATTCGATACATTTTATAAATAAAAATTTATTATACTTTAATTATTTTTTTAAATTTTATCTATATAGTAAATTTCTAGTCCTGACATAAATCAATGTACGGTGCCTTTGCCATCTTCCATTCTATCTAATTTTATTTTATTTTATTTTATTTTTTTATTTTATTTTTTTCAGAGAAAAAACCGACATAGATTTATATTAAGAAAATATAAAAGTCTTCAAAATACATATGGCAGATTTAGAGCTTGAAGAAAAGCCCCACAAGTTACAGAAAATGCATACAGATAGTCCTAATCATCCATATTTGAAACGGAATAGACCTAAACATTACATCAACAAACCCTGCTTGTCCAAAAAAGCCACAGATTATACAAAAACTAGAAGGGACTGCCCTTCCCATATTACCTAACAGATATAAACATAGGAAAAAAAGGAGCAGATCGCTCTGCCATGAAACATAGATCCAAAGGACAGGTACCAGCATGCCGGAGCAGGACCAAATACCCAAAATCATGTAGCAAGGACGTTAGGCGAAGAGGTGATTTGATGAAAAGATTCATGACAAGCCAGGATTCGCTGAATAATGGCATGAAGGGGTTCCTTTGAACCCTGGAAAATTTGAGCATTTCGCCAGGTCCACAAGAACCAACAGGAGATGATAAACAGCGACCTCCAAGATGAGGATTGCCTACTCCACCATATAAATGCATCCTGTACAGAAGAAAAGTTGATGTAAGGAAAACCAAAATGTAAAGACAGATCATACCAGATATTAAGGGACGAGGCACATTGAAAGAACATGTGCAGATTTGATTCCGCTTCATTGAGGCACATGGCGCATCTGCTCGGCCCCTGCCATTTCTTCCTTTGAAGGACCTCCCATGTAAGGTTTTTGTTCCAGAATAACAGCCAGGAGAAAATAATCATTTTGAGAGGACATGCAGCCTTCCAGAGACGGGGAGGGAACAACGGTTGTGGACTCCTTCCCATATCAGAGATCATATCAGCGTAAATAAGCTTAACGCTCACAGAGAGATTTGATCTTTTGAGAGCCCAAACCAGAAGATCTTTTGAACCCGATCGAACGATTCCCATGCAACCAAGGCTCGCTTTTACCGAATTCCAGAGAGAGAACATCGAATGGGGCAGGTGCAAATCCTCTCCTTCTTTCCAGACCGGGGAGGAACCAGACCAATCTTTTATCAGCTTATCCCAAGTGAAGCATCCCTGCCTGTGTAAAAATAGGGGCACAAGAAATATGATCATAACCAATGAGCATGCAGAAGCCCGAGCAGAGATTCCAGCAAAAATACTGCATGAAGACATGATGAACTTTCCTGAGACTCTGCCAAATCAACGATCCACTCTTGATACCAATGGACCGCCTCCTGTACCAATATTCAATACTCTTGCCTCTTAGATATTTTGCCTTTATAATCTTACTCCATGGACCATTACCAAAAATACCTCGATGGAGAGATTTACAGAGGAGGGCATTTCCAAAAGTGCACAGATCTAAAAGGCCCCATCCACCAGCACTTTTTGGTTTTGAAATAGAAGCCAACTTGACAAGATGAATTTTGTTCTGGAATGCAAATCCTCCCCAAAGGAAATTTGCAATCAATCTGTTCATATAGGATATAGTGCTAGCCGGGAGATAAAAAATATGTGCCCAATAGACTGAAAGTTGAGAGAGGACAGGATGAATCTGCCAACCAGAAAAAGGAATTTAAACTCCCATCTTGAAATCTTCTTATAAAACCGTTCCAGAAGCCATTGCCAGTCCCATTTTGAGTTTCCTTTTGCCTTTGAGGTAAAACCCAGGTATTTGAAACCTTGCTTAATTAAAAAAAGAGCAATACTCAGCAGATCAGATATCCAGAGAAAAGTTAAAGCTTAAAATAGATCATGCGTCCAGAGTCAGTGCACTGCTGAAATCCTGTTTTGCTTTTCAGAACATCTGCCCTCCGCTTTTGATCTTTAGAGCCATGAAAATTTTTGGCGGTCATATTCACCGTTTAGCTAATTTTCTCTGGGTAAAATGGCTAATATTCTTCTAATTTAATATTTAATCATTTTAGTGGCTATTTTTAAACAATTTAAGAGCTAATATTTACCATTTAGCTATTTATTTTCCAATTTTCTCCAAAAGTAGGGTTAATATGTTTCTGGTTTACCATCGGATCCTTAATTTACTATCGTATCGTTAATGCAAGAAAAAATAAGGCTACTATTCAACATTTTGGTAATTTTCTTCTTTTAAATTATCATCAAATCGTTTTATTTGCAGATACTCGTCAAGCCTGGAAAAATTTAAATGCTGTTCACCTTTCTGCTATTTTTTCCCTTCTGGAAAAATATGGACTTCTATTCCTCAAATTTACAAACAAAAGCTATTTTTTCTTCTTTTCCAAACAAAATTTGGTTACTATCCTTAAAATTTACTAACAAATTAATTTGCCTAGAAAAATGTTCTATTCATTGCAGATTTTTCTTTTTAAATTCTCACTTATTGAAAATCATACAGAATTACCAAAGATTTTGCAGTTATGATTTTGTGTTAGAACAGGACTTCAAGACTCTAAGCTATCTGTACAATGTCTGCAATATCAATCTTCAAAATGAAACATAATCAAAAATTTCAATTATGTGCTTAGCAACATTTTAGGAAAAAAAAAAAAGGAATATAGAAAGAATCGAAAACAAAACAAACTTGTAGCAAAACTTAAAAGGGCCTCTATGCTGCCTTTAATTTTCAGTAATCTGATTTCGGAACTTTTGAAACAATAATACAGAAAACTCTTTCTAGGCATGCTGGAAATGTGTCCAAATTTCTGTGTCTTCTCTTTTTCTGCTCAGTTCCAGTCAATCAGATATGTTCAAAATAAATTTTCCAAACTCTTTAAAGGCATACTGGAAATGTGTCCAAATTTCTCTGTCTTTTCTTTTGCCGGCTCAGTTTCCAGTCAATCACATATCTTCAAAATAATTCTTCCAAACTCTTTTAAAGGCATACTGTAAATGTGTACAAATTTAAATTTCTCTGTCTTCTCTTTTTCTGCCTCAGTTTCCAGTCAATCACATATCTTCAAAATAATTCTTCCAACTCTTTAAAGACATACTGGAAATGTGTCCCAGTAAAATAAAGGCGAAGGTCCATCGAATTTAGGCAACCTTAAATCACTTCAACTTTCTCTGTGTCTCTTCTCTTTCAGCCTCAGTTTCGAGTCAATCACAAATCTTTAGAATAATTCTTTCAAACCTTGTTCAAGATTCTGTCAGACGAGAGGACGAAACTACAGTATTCTTGCTGATGCCGGTGCCGTAGAACAATTATGATGATGAATATTCTGTTTCGGCGGACGAATCCCTGCCGGGGCAGGCCCAAGAAACCAACCCGTCAAGGTATTTGTCGCGAACGCCGTGAAATGGGCCACCACTTAATCTGATAACGCTACGCTACCTGCAATTTATTCAAAGATTGACGTCCATACAACTTGCTTCCTTTCATTTTTGTCGCATTTCTTGTTCACGTTAGCCGAATGCTTCATTCAATGAGACACGATAATAATAATATTTAAACAAAGTGTATGCTATGGAATAAGCGGTAGCGAAATTGTTTTCAATTTTGCAAAACTTTGTTTTAAATCTATTTTAATATATAATAATAAAAAAATTTATAAAATAAAATATTGTTGTATACTCAAGAGAAGAGGATCAAATTATATTTTCATGTCTTTTTTAAAAAGTTAATTGGATTTATGAAAATTATATTTTCATGTTTTTTTTAAATAATTGGATTTATGAAAATTATATTTTCATGTTTTTTTTAAATAATTGGATTTATGAGGATGGTTACAAGGAATGATGGGCAACCTCCCTACCTAGATTCTAGCAAGTGAAATGATAAACTTCAACTTATAATAGAACATAATTGACCGATTATGTATAATAATAATAATAAATTATAAAATAAAATATTGCTTGTATACATAAGTATATCAAATTTAATTTTCATGTTGTTTTTTAAAAGTCAATTAGATTTATGAGGATAGATTTATGAGGATGGTTAGAAAGAATGATCGGTAACCTCTTTATCTAGATTCTAGTAAGTAAAATAATAAACTTTGACCTATAATAGAATATAATAGATGGATCATGTATATTCTTTATATAGAAAATAAAGATATTTTCTATGGAAGAGGTCTATTGAGGCTATAATCTAGATAAAATGGTGAAAATTTCTTTGAAATGATTTTTTTTTTTTCAAAAATATATAAGTATAGAGTTGTTGAAATATTTATTTTAATGATGGAAATGGATTCAACACCATCAAAAACCCCTTAGTCACCTAAAATCTCAAAGCTTAACAACTGTAACATGGATTTCCAAAAATTTCCGCATAATTTTTTATGGCTCATTCTACAGCGAATGTGAAGGTGATGTGTAAGTATGTCTGCCCCTCTTAAAATTAAAATAAAAATTTTCTCTAAATTGAAACACAATGTCTCCTATAATAAAAAGAAAAAAATATGCTATGCATATTTAATTAGTTGTCCATATGACCTAATATAATTTAATGTAAAGTAATTAGACCTAAAAAAAATAAGTGAGTAAGGTTTAAAACTTATAGTTTTCAAAAATATTTTATATATATCTACATATAGAAAAAAAATGCTAGACTAAAATATTTTGATGTTTATAGAATAAAATATTTAATGTGGGATATGAATGAAATATTTTAATATGAATTAATAACAAAAAATGAGTTTAATGTGCCCTGATAAAATGATTCAATGTACATGTTATGTAATTTCTATAACATTTAAATGCAATTTAAAAAATAAAAATTACACATTATTTTTTGCACTCCAAAAGAAGTTTGTACCTGAAGAAATTTGATCTCTCCTCGTTCATGTGTTACATCTGTGATTAAGATAGATCTTTGCTCATGGAATTTCCATTGTGCCTCCTTAAACTATGCTTTTTCCATGTGATATATATATATATATATATATATATATATATATATTATCTTATCAATAAATAACACTTACATAATTATGTTATGGATTATAAGGTAATTGAGAGAACAAAAACATATATATAATGTTTATTCTTACAAAATTTATAATAACTTATATATGTTTAATTTATTATGAAATTGATGTATGTTTGAGTGGAGAGGACCGCAACAAAAAAACATATAAAAAGTTAATAAATATATAACTCTAAATAAGAATATTTTTATATATAATATAGATAATAGCTATAAAGTAAAATTAATTTTAATATATGTTTTGTTTAGAATTTTTGGGCTTAGTTTAGGTTTTTTTTAAGCCTGACTATCCTTCAATGTCACCATGGTGCACTCAGCAAGAGGGGGAGGGGAAAGGCAGGTTGGTTCTGCAATCCCCTCTTACATAAATGTGGCTTCAGGAGATAACAATCCCTTGGGCTTTGATGCCCAAGAATTCCGCACCTTATTGCTTGCAATCAAATCGAAATGGACAAGCTTAAAATACCTTAGACTTCGGGGATAAACCACAACTAGGTGCATTTTGGAAAAATTAAAATCAAGGGAGATGTTTGCCTGAGGTGGTCTAGGACCCAAAATATAGGAAGCTAGAGAACTGCATCTAGTATATGAAAAGACCACGCGATGATTTTCAAGTTCATATGCATGTGGCCTATAAAAATGACCCTAATTGAGTGGATCTGGAATAAGTGGTCCTACATTACATAGGTTTATTAATTTGAATTTGGATGACCCTTCAATATATGACTTTAAGGCAAGTTAGAAACTTATTAGTTGATTCGGACTTATGCACAAACTAAAAATAATACATATATAAACATAAACACAAAGATGCAACATAAATAAATCTTCATTTCATTAATATCAAAGAACTAAAATATGCTTACATACATAATGGAAATAAACTAGCCTGGGTGATGATTGCTTATCCCTTAGAAGAGATGTGGCGACTACATGCCTCTGAACTATGTTACAATGAAGCTCAAGGGCCTTTTTATTATTGAATAACAAAGGGAAACCTTAAACAACCAAAACCTTAACCCTTGGAGATGGAACGTTGAGAGCTTGTGGGCCCCATTATGGTTAATTGGGCAGCCAACTTCCCAAGTCGTAACTTGGTCATGTGATCTTCGTTTGGCGCTTACGATACCTCATTAGAAAGATCTCTTCGAGTATTACAAGATTTGTGGTAGGAACTTAATCACTGTGAACCTAAAAAAAGTTGTTTAGGGGCTTAAAACAACTCCGAAAGTTTAAGACCTGAAAAACTACTAAAAATAGTAAATTGTGCTATAATCATGGAAAATGATGAAACCGGTTGGAGGTCCAGGTGGAATAGGTGAGTGGATACCAATATCCACTTGGATCAATCCTCCCCACTTAGTAAGCAATGTCCCCATTGCGTGCAAAGCCTCCATGAGGTGAGGAAAATTTTGTTGAACTTGATCCCTAGTGAGCCACTTAACCTGGTGAAGGAGTTGGTTTGCTTTGACAACTCGATATAGTTAGATACTATGTTGGTGATTGTTCTTGATCTGTGTGTCCATGATCCTATCGGTTGTGGCATGTTAAATAGAGTTGGGTTGAGCTCTGTTGGTGTCAGCTACTTAACAACGTCGAATGTGTCCAACAATGGGGGGAAGTATAGACACAACTGATCCAAATTGATAACTAGGTGCAGGTCAAGGAATCGTGGAATGTTGAGCTCGAAATCATTGTCCCCTACACTCTTAGTGATAGTGTAAGGACCATATCAGAATGGGTGAAACTTGCGGTGGGCCCTAATGAGGCGCTCCTTTTGCTAATGTGACCAAACTTTGTTGCCCACCTGGAACTTGTATGACACCTGATTTTTATCATGACGTTATTTATACTTAGCATTTTCTCTGTCTAATATGTCATGAACCTACTAGAGGATGTGTTGAATGCACTCAATGAATTTAGCTTTATCAGCGTTGGATTGGACATGAGCCGAATCTGCTTGAGTAGCTGCAAGTTGTATGGAAACATCAATGGGACATAGTGGCTGGAATCCCAATCCCACCTGAAAGGGGTTGTGGCCAGTTGATCCGTGGAGAGCTTTGTTGTAGTTGTGTTGGACATAGGGCAGGCTTTCATCCCATCTGCATGGATGCTTCGAGTTGTACATGTGTAGGATGTGCACGATCATCCTGTTGATGACCTCTGTTTGGCCATCAGTTTGGGGGTGGAAGTTCATGGACTTAGTGAGTCTAGTATCCAACAACAACTAGAGGCTTGACCAAAATGTACTTAGGAACCTGATGTCCCAATCTGAGATAATGGACTGTTGGATCTCAAAGTATACCCATACTCATTCAAAGAAGAGTTTGGTAGTGGCTTTTGTTGTGATTTTTTTCTTATTGGGCACCAAAATGGTTATCTTAGAGACCCTGTCGACAACCAAGAAAGCATAGTCATTTCCATGCTTGGTAGAAGGAAGGCTCGACATGTAATCCATGGAGATGGATTCCTAGGGCCAGCTAGGAGTAGGTAGAGGAGTATATATGCCTTTCTCCTTGATTGTAGGTTTTGAAATGATGCAGATAGTGTAGGATCTATTATACTTCCCAACATCCTATAGAAGGTTCAACCAATAAAAATACTTCTGCAACACTACCATTGTCTTTTCTACCCCAAAATTTCTAGCGACCCGACTGTAGTGTGCCTTCCAAATCATCTTGGCATGTTCACTTGAAGGAACACAGAGGTGTTTGAGTTGGCATAGCAATTTGTTCTGGATGTGAAAGTCTGGAACTTGCTTAACTTCTAGGAGCATATGGTATATAGTGCCAAATTCTGGATCACCTTTGTAAATATGCGGCCATCCCAAATTCTCGTGTTCATAAGAGTCGAGCACAGTGGTCAGTGCCATAACCTGCGGTTGGCTAAGACAATCTACAACATTATTGGTGCTACCCTTCTTGTACTTAATGTTCAAATCGAATTTTTGCAGATATGTGGACCATTTCTGATGGCTCAAGGGATTTTTTATTATTAAACAACAAAAGGAAACCCTAAACAACCAAACCCTAACCCTTGGAGATGGAATGCCGAGAGTTTGTGGGCCCCATTATGGTTACTTGGGCAGCCAACTTCCTAGGGTTGTAACTTAGTCATGTGATCTTTGTTTGGTGCATATGATACCTCGTTAGAAATATCTCTCTGAGTACTATAAGATTTTTGGTTGGTCCATAATCATTGCAGACCTAAAAAAAATGATGTTTAGGAGCTCAAAACAACTCCTGAAGTTTAGGAACCAAAAAATTGCTAAAAATAGTAAATTGTGCTATAATCAAGGAAACTGATGAAATTGGTTGGAGGTCCAGGTGAATAGGTGGGTGGCTACCGATATCCATCTAGATCAGTCCTCCCCCCAAAGTAAGCAATGGTCCCCATTGCATGTAGAGCCTCCATTAGGTGAGAATTTTTTTGTTCAAATTGATCCCTGGTGAGCCACTTGGACTTGGTGAAGGAGCTGGTGTGCTTTAACAACTCAATATAGTTAGATACTCCATTGGTGAGTGTTCTTGATCTATGTGTCCATGATCCTATCTGTTGTGGCCTATTCGATACAACTTGTGTTGAGCTCTATTGGTGTCAGTTGCTCAGCAAAGTCAGATGTGTCTATCAATGGGGGAAAGTATAGTCACAGTCGATACAAATTGAACATTGGGTGCAGGTCAAGGAATTGTGGGATGTTGGTCTTGAAATCATTGTCCCCTACAACCTTAGTGATGTTGTAAGACCCATATCTGATCCAGGTCTGGGTGTGACGCAGGACCCTTCCAAGACCATTTACTTTCATGATGTGTTAAATTGCATTTTTAAAAGAACATTAATGAATACATCTGCATGTTGTAAAGAAGAGGAACATTACAATCATCAACACATGAAAACATAAGCTGTTGATAACGGAGTTCGTCCAGGAGGGACTACGTCTCCGAGCCCCGGTGTCAAGATGGTGTAGGCCGCTGCATTAAGTTCTGTCAATAGTGATGATGTATATAAGAGGTGATGTCACTATCATACAAGGAAAATGCCCTCACGCAGGAGTGGCTCCAAGAGATGTTCCACTACAGGAACTCTCAGTCAAAAAGGACTCCTATTAGTATGACATAAAACTCATGCATGATGAGCATCTCGCCAACATGGCATAAAGGGGATCTCAATGCAAACATACATGACGACAACCTGAGTATCCCATCAACATACAACAAAGGGATCTCAAAGCATAACATGACAAATCATGACAACAAGTGCATCACATAGATGATTTCGCGTCCCATCAAATAGGGATCTGTACAACATAATGCATGGCAAAAGAAGTACATGTACACACTGCATATACCTCAAAACCAAGGGCCATCTAAAGAAGTGGATGTCAAACTGTTGAAGCTATTCGTGCCATCGATCTCACGACATCAATGGCATGGAAATGGTTGCTCACACATGAATGCTAACACCTGCATTCCACTTAGAAAAGTGGTTGAAGAAGACCTGGGAATTGGTGAAAAGTTAAGAACTTCACTTGAGCTTAGTAAAGGCATGGGTGCTAAATAGAATGAGCAAATGAGAAATATGAATGCACCATCAAATTTGTGGCGTCAAATAATGCAAAAACGACTGTCAAATTTATGAATTCTGAGAAATTAAGAATCTGGGGCTTAAGGAATATTTTAAATTCCCCCTAGATTCCTCAAAGATTTTGCACCATGGATGGACTAGAATTTTGCAATTCAAAAGGCGAATCTGACTTCGCCATTGTAATCCCTGCGTAAAACCATGAAGAACGACTGTAAACTTGACTATGTTTCGACAAATAATTTTTACCTTCCAGGAGAATCTTTGGGCATCAAAGAATATTCTGCCTCCTATGCCTCGAAATCCATGCCTGCTCCTGGTTCCTCCATCCTTCTTCTATGCAATGATGACATGAGGATTTATATAAAAAAATTTGGGTAGAGTTGTCAACCAAACTTTGTTTGTTGTAATGGTAAATAAAGCAATTTGTTGAGGAGGGGTCGAGGGATCAAATCCCGCCCCTCCCAAATTGCCATGCAAAATCCTTTTGTTATAACCGTAGCCATAACCGTCATTAAAAAAGGCACAGAGTTGGCGCATTAAATTTTTTTTGTGGGCGCGGATGTGGTATGTTGGTTATGGTACTGCATTAATGGCGCCGACCACTTGGGTCGGGCAGGTTCAACCCCCGCTGGCACCCTTAACTAACTCCCCATCGCATTTTTCAGTGCCATTTATTTTGAGTTTTTGGGGATGTGGGTCGGGTCCACAGGAGGTGGCCCGCCCACCCCATAACGTTATGTATATAGTGGAGGGCTTGGCGGGGTGATGGTCTCCAAGCCAAACTTTAACTTAATTTTTGTAAAGGTTTCGGTTGGGGCAGCGGGGTCATGGCTGCCCGCCCCTTTTTTAATATATTCTTTTTTTCATATTGGTATGAGGGGTGGCGGGGGTGGTGGCCCACCAGCACACACACACACACACACACACACACACACACATATATATATATATATATATATAGATATATATAATATTCAAAATAGGGCATTTTTAAAATTATTCAAATTTTGAATGAAGGAGGCAAATTAACCGGGCCACAAATTTGCCTGAAATCTGGCCCAGATTGGCCGGAATCCGATGGTCGGGTTATGTCCCAATTGTGGCCTCCTTAAGCCTACCCAGTCAACAAAATTCAACCGAACTTTGACTACTTCTAACTTTTGCATACGGACTCGGTTTGACGAATCGTTCGCACCGCTGTGATTAGGACGACGAGATCTATGCTCTGGTCCTGGCTCAAGCATAATCCAAACACTTTTATTTTTGAGATTTCCTGAGTCCTCTTTGTCCTGTGTGTTAGAGCCACCTGGATCAATCCTCCCCACTGAGGAGCTTTTGGTCCTCCAAAAGCATGAAAAATAATCTGCAACTTCTCTGTACCTTGTCTACATCACAAGCGTCCTGAAAAGGTCTCACTTCCATCTCCTTCACCTTTGTTCTTAGGAGCCTTAAGTGATGAGCCGACACCTGTAAGCTCTACAAACATGTAGTACCATTCTGTAAATTACATGCTTGATTGACATGACCTACTAATGACCCAAGCATCCCATACTTGCCACGATTTGATAACACATATTCGGTGGTCAAGTTTACATCAAGATGGATGCATTACCCCAGCTACGAAAAGAAGGCCAAAATATCATTGTTGCTCCAACAAGTGATGGAAAACACATCATCACTGCAACACATGATTTACAAAGATAAGGCCAAACACTATTTTCTTTGACAAGTGATGGAAACACAAAATCACTTTCAGAGTGTAAAATGCGACCCAAAATAAGACTAGACATCATTGTTACTGAACAAGTGATGAAAAACACATCATCACTTTTACATTTTAAAATGCAACAAATGATTCACAAAAGTATGACCATGAAATGATAACATATCTAGAAACCATTTTTCACTTATTAATGTGAATGGGTCGCCTCCCTGTGGCGCATTCGCTTGTCGAACAAATGTTTCATCTGGTTCATGCACCAACACTTTGTTGTTGGTGGTTCGCTAACTGTTGTGGCGCATTCCCCAACTTCCTTTCTGACATACCCAAGTTCCATTCGACACGGTAATTCCTCCACTTTGATGGGGTTGATAATGCCTTGGCCATTGACGCCCAAGCCTTTTCCTTCATACCCCACTTTTTTCAGTAGTCTGGAGCCAATTCCTATGGTGTGATTTTCAAAAAGAGCGAAATCATCATTATGAAATATACATGAATTTGGAGAACTACTTTTTACCTCACATGGGTCACGCTGCAGCTTTTCCAAGGCCTCGTCCTTTGCTTGCAGCTGTCGCAGCAGGCTATGTTTCTCCTCTTTCTATTCATGTAGATGCATCTTCAATTCAACGTTCTCTATTTGAAGACTTTGCTTATTGTGCGTCAGTTCTTCCAGGGCCTCTTCCGTGGCTCGTAACTGAAGCTGCAATCGCTCCTTTTCCTCTGTCTCTTTATGTAGAGTTTCATACATTATTTCTACTCTTTTGGAAATTTTGAGCATGGTCTCGTACATCGCTTTTTCATCCTTTGTCGTTGCACATTCCATGGTTCATGCTTGCAATTCACATCCACGCAAATACTGCTCTGATACCACTTGATCCAGGTCCGGGTGTGACGAAGGACCCTTCCAAGACCTTTTACTTTCGTGATGTGTTAAATTGCATTTTTAAAAGAACATTAATGAATATATCTGCATGTTGTAAAGAAGAGGAACATGACAATCATCAACACATGAAAACATAAGCCGTTGAGCCCCGGGGACTACATCTCCAGGCCCTGGTGTCAAGATGGTGTAGGCCATTGCATTAAGTGTTGTCAATAGTGATGATATACATAAGAGGCGATGTCACTATCATACAAGGAAAATGCCCTCACATAGGAGTGGCTCCAAGAGATGTTCCGCTATAGGAACTCTTAGTAAAAATGGACTCCTATTAGTATGACATAAAACTCATGCATGATGAGCATTCCGCTAATATGTCATAGAGGGGATCTCAATGCAAACATACATGATGATAACCTGAGTATCCCATCAACATACAATAAAGGGATATCAAAACATAACATGACAAATCATGACAACAAGTGCATCACATAGACGATTCCGCGTCACATCAAGCAGGAACCATGAAAACAAGTAAGAAACAAGATCCCACGTCAAGCATCAAACAGGGATCTGTATAACACAATGCATGGCAAAAGAAGTACATGTACACACTGCATATACCTCACAACCAAGGGCCATCTGAAGAAGCGAATGTCAAACTGCTGAAGATGTTTGTGCCATCAATCTCACGGCATTAACCGCATAGAAATGGTTGCTCGCACATGAATGCTAACACTTGCATTCCACTTAGAAAAGTGGCTGAAGAATAGAATGAGAAAATGAGAAATCTGAACGCACCATCATAGTTGTGGCGTCGAATAGTGCAAAATCGATTGTCAAATTTCTAAATTCTGAGAAATTGAGAATCTGGGGCTCAAGGAATCTTTTAGATTCCTCAAAGATTATTCTCCATGGGTGGACTAGAATTATGCAATTCAAAAGGCAAATATGACTTCACCATTGTGATCCCTGTGGAAAACCATGAAAATCGACTATAAACTTGACTATGTTCTGACAAATAATTTTTACGTCCTAGAGAATCTTTGGGCATCAAAGAATATTCTGCCTCCTTTGCCTCAAAATCCATGCCCACTCCTGGTTCCTCCATCCTTCCTCTGCGCACTGACAACATGAAGGTTTATATAAAAGTTTTTGGGCGGAGTTGTCAACCAAACTTCATTTGGTGTAATGGTAATTAAAGCAATTTGTTGAGGAGGGGTTGGGGGATCAAATCTCACCCCTCCCAAATTGCCATGCAAAATCCTTTTGTTATAACCATAGACATAACCGTCATTAAAAATGGCACGGAGTTGGCGCATTAAATTTTTTTGTGGGCGCAGAGGTGGTATGTTGGTTATGGTATTGCATTAATGGGGCCTTCCGCTTAGGGGTCGAACACGTGGGCCGGGTGGGTTCGACCCCCGCTGGCACCTTAACTAACTCCCCATCGCATTTTTAGCACCGTTTGTTTTGAGTTTTCGGGGGTGTGGGCTGGGTCCACCGGAGGTGGCCCGCCATCCCATAACATTATGTATATGGTGGAGGGCTCGGCGGGGTGATGGCCGCCGAGCGAAACTTTAACTTAATTTTTGTTAAAGTTTCGGTTGGGGTGGCGGGGTCATGGCTACCCGCCCCTTCTTTAATATATTCTTTTTTTTATATGGGTATGAGGGGTGGTGGGGGTGGTGGCCCACCACCACATCTATATATAATATATATATATATATATATATATATATATTAATTTTTAATATTAAAAATAGGGCATTTTTAAAATTATTCGAATTTTGACCGAAGGAGGCAAATTAACCGAGCCACAAATTCGCACGAAATCTGGCCTAGGTTGGCTGGAATCTAGTGGCCGGGTTCTGTCCAAATTGTGGTCTCCTTAACCCTACCCAGTCAGCAAAAGTCAATCGAACTTTGACTGCTTCTAACTTTCGCATACGGACTCGATTTGACGAACCATTCACACCGCCACGATCAGGACGACGAGATCTACACTATGGTCCCGGTTCGAGCATAACCCAAACACTTTTATTTTTGAGATTTCCTGAGTCATGTTTGTCCTGTGTGTGTCTCTGGAGCCACCTGGATCAATATTGGAGTGGTGAATCTTGCGGTGGGCCCCAATGAGGCACTCCTTTTTCAAATGTAACCAAACTTTGTCGTTGACTTGGAACTTGTATGGCACCTAATGTTTATCATGATGTTATTTTCCTAGCATTTTCTCTATCCAATATGTCATGGACTTGCTAGAAGATGTGCTAAATGCACTCAATGCAGTTGTTAGCTTTATCAATTTTAGATTGGACATGAGCTGAATCTTCCTAAGTAGCTGCAAGTGGTATGGAAACATCAATGGGACATAGTGGTTAGAATTTCAATCCCACCTGAAAGGGGTTGTGGCTAGTTGAGTCGTGGAGAGCTTTTTTGTAGTTGTATTGGAAATAGGGGATGTTTTTATCCCATGTGCATGGATGCTTCATGTTGTACATGCACCAAATGTGGATGATCATCTTGTTGACGACCTTTGTTTGGCCATCAATTTGGGGGTGGAAGGTCGTGGACTAGTGAGCTTAGTATCCAACAACGACCATAGGCTTGACCATAATGGACTTAGGAACCTATTGTCCTGATCTAATATAATGGACTTTGGGATCACAAAGTGTACCCATAATCATTTAAAGAAGACTTTGGTAGTGGCTTCAGCTATGATGTTTTTCTTGTAAGGTACTAGAATGGTCATATTAGAGAACATGTCAATGATCATGAAAAAACAGTCATTTCCATGCTTTGTAGAAGGAAGGCTTGACATGTAATCCATGGAGATGGACTCCCAGGGTCGTCTAGGAGTAGGCAGAGGAGTAACAAGCCTTTCTTCTTGATTGTAGGTTTGGAAATGGTGTAGGCAGTGCAGGATCTGATGTACCTCCCAACATCCTGTAGAAGATTCAGCCAATAAAAATACTTCCACAACATTGCCACTGTCTTTTCTACCCGAAAATTTCCAACGACCTGATTGTAGTGTGCCTCCCAAATCATCTTGGCATGTTCACTTGAAGGAACACAAAGTTCTCCCATCTAGCATAACAATGTGTCGTGGAGGTGAAAGTCTGGAACTTGCTTAGCTTCCAGGAGCATATGGTATCTAGTGCCAAATTCTGGATCACTCTTGTAAATATGTGACCATCCCAAAGTCTTTTGTCCACAAGAGTCGATAAAAATGGTCAGCGCCATAACCAACGATCGGTTCAGATAGTCTGCAACATTATTGGTGCTACCCTTCTTGTACTTAATGTTCAAATGGAATTGTTGCAGTTACGAAGACCATTTCTGATGGCGATTATTCTACAACTTTCTTTGTGTCTGTATGAACTACAGGGGTCGGTGGTCTGTGTGGATGACTGTTTCCTTTCCCATAGTGTAATTCTTCCATTGTCGGCAAGTATGCACAATGGAATACATCTCTTTGTCATAGTGGGATACTTTCGGACTGTATCTAAAAATGTCTCACTATGATATGCCACCTAATGTCCATGCTAGGTAAGAATTGCACTAACATGATAGTTAGAGGAATTCATCTCAATTTCAAAGGGCTCTTGTAGGTTTAGTAATGCGAGCACTAGTGCAGAGCAGAGGCAATGCTTCAACTCAGAAAATGCCTTCTGTTGGGATTCAGACCAAAAGAAATTTGCTTTCACTCCACCCTTGGTTACTTGGCTCAAAGGCCAAGTGATATGAGAGAATCCCAACATGAACCTGCAATAGAAATTGGCAAGACCCAAAAAGTTGTGGAGCTCTGTTAGAGTGGTTGGGGCTACCCAATCTCGAATAACTTGTATCTTGGTTGATTCCATATGCACACCCTGCTCATCAATGATGTACCCCAGATATTGAACCTGGATCACACCAAAAGTGCATTTCTCCAAATTGACACACAAATTGTGTTGTTGTATGGTTTGGAGGACTTGTCGAATATGGTGCATGTGCTCTTCCAACCATTCGAAAAGGCCCTCCTTGGATTTGAAGGAAGTCTTACACATATTGGAGGGTTCGATTGGTACCTGGTGATAATGGGACTTCAAGTCAATCTTGTTGAAATATTTCCCCACCTTGAGTAGGTCCAAAAGGTCATGAATGTGTGGGATTCGATACCTATTCCAGACAGTGATCTTATTCAGCACCTGATAGTCAATACATAGCCTCCAGGTTTCGTCCTTCTTCTATACCAATAATATCGGGCTCCCATAGGGTGATGAACTTGGCTTGATGTTCCCTTTCTACAACAACTCCTAAATCTATCTCTTGATTTCATCGTTCTCTAGAGCAAAGCGTCAGTAGATTGTTCCATTGGGTAGCGACGCAACTGTAGTCTGATCGATGGAGTGCTTGGCCCAATAGTGTAGGGGTGCCCTTGTGGGTGAGGTGAAGATGTCCCTGTACTCCTCCATGACCTTGTCCATCTGCTGCTACACGAAGTAGCCCTATTTGGAGGTTGTGGATGTGGAAATAATCTTCCTCTTGTTGTGAGGGTGAATCATAAGGAAGAAATATTTCTCGGCCTGAGAAATGATCTTACTGCATTGTTTAGCAAAGATTAAATAAAACACGATAGGCGACACTACCTCTATTATCCTATACAATTTCTGACCCAAAGTAATAATAACAGAACGAGGTCTAGATTCATATAAAACATAACGCTTCCATAGGTATGGTTGACCGAATAGAACATCATAGAATTCCAGAGGGGAAACATCGCACAATACCTCATTTGCAAAGGGCTTGATGCTATAAGGTAGGCAACACTACTAGCTGACATAGAGATCTCACCCTTGGTAGAGCCACCCGATGGTGTATGACTATGGGTGCGACATCGTTGGCGGCTTCAATCTCTTAATGACCTTGTTTGAGATCAAGTTCTTTTCGATCCCACTGTCAATAATGAACTGCACCGAAGAAAGATTTACCCACATCTGTGAGTGGAAGAGGTGCCTCCCCTGCTCTGGATCCTTAGGTTCCACCTTTTGGAGCTTGGTGGTGGCTATCATCGTAGTGGGTTCAATGTCAATTATCTTCTTTCCCTTGTTGGTTCCCTTGTGAGGTTCTAGCTCAGAATCAAAGCATGGATTTGTCTCTAAGTCTTTTAGCTCAGCCACCAACGCTTGCGTTGCGTGACATTCATGTGTTTTGTGAGTGGGAGTTTTATGGAACTCAAACCACTTGCTCGTGTCTTTATTTGCCTTCCCATTATTCTTGGCTTGTGGCTTCGAGGAGTTTTCCATAGTCGCGTTCCTTTATCGCTCGAGGGCTTCTTTGAGCAATATTTTGAAAAGATTTCCTACTCCCTCGTATTTATTTTCTTCTACCAAGGGAGGTCATCAGGGTTTGTGAGGCCGGTCTTGTAAAGGTTGAACCGCTTCAAACCCTAACTCCTTATACCATGACCTCATTGGGGACAAGAAAATAAAAACAAAGAAAGAGAAAACCAAACCCTAACTCCTTATACCATGACCTCATTGGGGACAAGAAAATAAAAACAAAGAAAGAGAAAACCGCTTGGATACCACTAATCCATACATATGAAGGAATGAAACATAATATAGATATAAACATAAACACAAAGATGCAGCAGAAATAAATCTTCATTTCATTAATATCAAAGAAATGAAAGATGCTTACGTATAAAATGGAAATAAACTAGCTCGGGCAATGGTAGCTTATCTCTGAGAAGAGATGTAGAAACTACACTCCTCTAAACTATGTTACAATGAGACTCAAGGGTCTTTTTATTATTGAAAAACAAAGGGAAACCCTAAAAACCAAAACCCTAACCCTAGGAGATGGAAGGCCAAGAGTTTGTGGGCCCCGTTAAGGTTAGTTTGGCAGCCAACTTCCCAGGATCGCAACTTGGTCATATGATCTCTGTTTCGCACGTATGATACCTCATTAGAAAGATCTCTTTGCGTACTACAAGATTTGCAATAGGCCCTTTCCTATTGTTATGGGCCTACTATGGACCTAAAAAAACATTGTTTAGGGGGTCAAAACAACGCTGAAAGTTCAGGACACGAAAAACTACTAAAAATAGTAAATTGTGTTATAATCAAGGAAACTGATGAAACCGATTGGAGGTCCAGGTGGAATAGGTGGGTGACCACCAACATCCACCTTTATCGTAGCATACATCCCAAGGGAGCACAAATATATTTTTTATTATGTTGGAAAAGTTTATGCTTCTTTTACAAAGCCAACCATGGTATAGAGGGCCCAATTCATGTGTTAAATGATGAAGATGAAAGTGTCACAAAAAAATACGCTAGGTGGGTAGAAAAAAGTGAAATTTTGGTGGTGGCTATCATCGTAGTGGGTTCAATGTCAATTATCTTCTTTCCCTTGTTGGTTCCCTTGTGAGGTTCTAGCTCAGAATCAAAGCATGGATTTGTCTCTAAGTCTTTTAGCTCAGCCACCAACGCTTGCGTTGCGTGACATTCATGTGTTTTGTGAGTGGGAGTTTTATGGAACTCAAACCACTTGCTCGTGTCTTTATTTGCCTTCCCATTATTCTTGGCTTGTGGCTTCGAGGAGTTTTCCATAGTCGCGTTCCTTTATCGCTCGAGGGCTTCTTTGAGCAATATTTTGAAAGGATTTCCTACTCCCTCGTATTTATTTTCTTCTACCAAGGGAGGTCATCAGGGTTTGTGAGGCCGGTCTTGTAAAGGTTGAACCGCTTCAAACCCTAACTCCTTATACCATGACCTCATTGGGGACAAGAAAATAAAAACAAAGAAAGAGAAAACCGCTTGGATACCACTAATCCATACATATGAAGGAATGAAACATAATATAGATATAAACATAAACACAAAGATGCAGCAGAAATAAATCTTCATTTCATTAATATCAAAGAAATGAAAGATGCTTACGTATAAAATGGAAATAAACTAGCTCGGGCAATGGTAGCTTATCTCTGAGAAGAGATGTAGCAACTACACTCCTCTAAACTATGTTACAATGAGACTCAAGGGTCTTTTTATTATTGAAAAACAAAGGGAAACCCTAAAAACCAAAACCCTAACCCTAGGAGATGGAAGGCCAAGAGTTTGTGGGCCCCGTTAAGGTTAGTTTGGCAGCCAACTTCCCAGGATCGCAACTTGGTCATATGATCTCTGTTTCGCACGTATGATACCTCATTAGAAAGATCTCTTTGCGTACTACAAGATTTGCAATAGGCCCTTTCCTATTGTTATGGGCCTACTATGGGCCTAAAAAAACATTGTTTAGGGGGTCAAAACAACGCTGAAAGTTCAGGACACGAAAAACTACTAAAAATAGTAAATTGTGTTATAATCAAGGAAACTGATGAAACCGATTGGAGGTCCAGGTGGAATAGGTGGGTGACCACCAACATCCACCTTTATCGTAGCATACATCCCAAGGGAGCACAAATATATTTTTTATTATGTTGGAAAAGTTTATGCTTCTTTTACAAAGCCAACCATGGTATAGAGGGCCCAATTCATGTGTTAAATGATGAAGATGAAAGTGTCACAAAAAAATACGCTAGGTGGGTAGAAAAAAGTGAAATTTTGGCAGGGCTTTGTGGTAAGAAATAATAACATAGATGTCAATCATATTTTGTGGTGATAGTTGGTGAGGGTGTTGTAAGTTGCTTATTACATACACTTCTAAGAATTGCGTGACTAGCCATTATGCAAATGCTATTGTTGCAAAACTTTTACATGAAAAGCTTCTTTGTTTGGTTGTTGTTGTTCATCCAACATGTATTGTGTTCAATGCAAATTTTTTTCATTAACAATGTGAAAAACTAGAAGAATTGTAAAAGAAACATGTTGAAATTTTTTTGGGATCTATTCGTGTTCATTTCTTGAATGGAGATACTAAAAGAAGACAACTTATGTTGAAGGATCATTCTTTAACAATATGAATTAGATATCAAATTTGTGGGGAAGGATGGAGACTAACTAGATTGTATTATGGTTTCAAAGTAACTAGACTTCATGACTCAAATTACAACCACAATGGAAAATTGGTAGTGAATCCTTTGTTTTGTGGTGGAAATGATTTTTTTTGGAGAATATTTAATTTATTTTGACCATGTTTGAATGGTTTATAAAATTTTTAATGTAGATGATCACAAGCATAAAATTGAATATATAGAGAGGATTGGTCAACAAAGTTGGGGTTCACATAGTGCATTGCTTGAAGGCATGCTTATAGGTGTTTGAAAGAGATGAG
This sequence comes from Pinus tabuliformis, assembly GCA_031772625.1. Lineage (NCBI taxonomy): Eukaryota > Viridiplantae > Streptophyta > Pinopsida > Pinales > Pinaceae > Pinus > Pinus tabuliformis. The sequence goes on along the minus strand of CM062814.1, from coordinate 239,474,009 downwards.
AAATACAACATGTGATAGGATAGGGATGACATGAAGTACAAAGACATATTTAATTGTTGTTGTTGACTATATTGATACTTTCATGTCTCATAGTTTGACCAAAATTCCTCAACGATGCGTGATTTCTTTATGTTATGGTCATGTTGTGTATGAAAACAATCTCATACTAATGTCCAAATAAATTTCATCAATACAAATGCACATAAAGATGTGAAAACTTCTTTCCAACTTTGTAATTTTGTTCATGTGTTTGTTTAGGGACTAGGTCAGATATGAAAACTTCTTTATCAAAGTCAATTTGGATAGTTGGGGTAGAAAGGACCTTTGATTTCACTGAATTACTTCATTGTGTTGGTAACCTTAAAAGATTTTTTGAAGAAGAATCAAATCCCCAAGGACTTCATTGTAATAAATTCCATAAGAAACAAATGAGTCTCTGAAATATATTGCACCAACCAAAGAGACACACATAATATTTTTTGTGATCTACACCATGGATCGGGGATCAAAATTTTCCAACATTCTAAGTTGTGGATGAAGTAGTTGATGATTCTCCACCAAGTCATTCCAATTCTGTATTCCAATATTTTTCCTTAATGGTGCTCAATGATAATGGATTTCAAGCAATGGAAAGTGAGTGGATGAATGAGTTAGATAAATTTTAAATTCCATTGATGAGAATGTAAATATGACTAACAAACCATAAGTGGAGCTTGATGGGAATATAACATTATCAAAAGATACGGCTGATTACTTTAGGTCATATGAAGGGCCCTAAAAAAGGGTGTTTCAATTGATCTTGGAATTGGCTAAGATTGTGTAGTATTATTTGGGAGTGATACTATACTTTTTGTTGAACTTGCTACTGGAAAATGTGATTCTTGAAGTACAAAAAATGGTGTTTTTCATGGAATTTGGTATATTGGAAGAGTCGAAAGAATATTTAAGAAGGATGGTGTGTTTGATTACCATAATGACATTAATATAATAGATAGGCTAGAAGGAGTTCAACTTCAACTTGATTGGTAGTAACAATCAAATAAAAAGGCAACACATGTACAAGTATGATTCAATAAATCATCATTTCATACAACTTGAAGTTGTTATAGTAATAGCCAACTTATCAATAATATCAAGAATTTCACATGCAAACTAGAAGAAGTGTTTGCAAAATTTTTGAAGATTTTGTCCAAGATCTAAGTAAGGTAAATTTTTCACATAATTTTGAGAACATTCTACTTTCTTTTTTCTTTTTAATTAGTATCTTATATATTATCTATAAAGTATTATTGGTTTACTTAGTGTTGATTTGTTTGTAATGGTTTGAAACTCAATTTATACTTTTTGGCCTCAAGTGCATTGAATTAGTCAGATGGTGAATGGTTGTGATAACTCAACATGCAGTTATTAGACTTCAAATATTTCTTATTGCTTTCTTGAAAGGTAGCTCTTAAAGATATTTCATAGCTTCAAAATGGGCATTTTTATCTTTAGAATATAAAACTATAAGGATTTTAATCATGATATACTCAATCATATTTAAGTGTCTAATTTCTTTAGGTTTTGTAATTTTTTTTTTGGGATAATAGTCATGTTGTGTGATGGAGTGGAATTAAGGCATCAAATTTATTAAAATTTTTTAAAAGGGTGAAACCAATTTTTGCATATCCATTATGATGGCCATGCCTATATTTGAGTTTTAAGACTTTAGCATTTGCTAGCTAAATATTTACATTGGATATTACTTGATCTGTGTTCTCAAAATGTGTTTTCTACATGTATTCTATGTAGTTTTCCTCATAAAATAATGTATTCAATTTTACCTTTTCTTGCATTAGAAATTTTGAAATTGAATTCTCCATAGATACATAGTCTATTTTGAAATGGAAGAATCGTGAATCCATCTTGTAGTAGATAGCTTAGTGTTTGTGAACAATGTTTGCACACTAATTAGTTTGAGTGAAAAACTTGGAGCACACAGAACTGAACATGTTTTATTTGATTATGATTTTGAGTTAATGGAGAAAAGTGAGTCAAATAGAAAGTTCTAGATGTCTTTGTCGGCGTTCCTTGCAAATGTAGATGTAGTTGGAAGCAGAATTCTTATAACAATTTTAAGATGTTGGTTTGGTTAATTCTTTGAAGGTAAATGAAATCATTCTAACAACCTATCTTCTCAATAATGTTGTATAATCATTATTGAAGTTTTTCATGGATGACATTTTTGTGGAAATATTAAGTAGGGAATAACTTGTAATCAAACAGTTCATGCCTCGAGACTTAGGGTCTAAAACACTAAAATCACACATATAGGTTATATTTTTCCACTATTCGATAGAATCCTACTTAGTGATATGTGGAAACTTATGGTATAATCTTGCATGTTTTTCTTGGCAAGTGTTATTTTAATTATTATGTGAGATTTTTTTGAAATATTATAATAGGAAAGCCAATAACTGAAATGTAGGTGAATAAAGAAAGCCTAAAATTATTGAAGATTGTCATTACTAACAAGGTTAACATCTTTTTAAATTTTAATATTTCTATTTTGACCTTTTATTAGATACAATGTTGATATTAGTTACCTATAAATCATCAAAACTCATAAAATGATATATAAATTACTAGTTTGTTATTGGTAGATATGTCATATACTTTTATAGAGGGTATTCATAATCTGCATAAAGGCTTTGACATGTTTGTGATTATTTATACAACATGATAAGTTGTGTGGTTTGTAGGCTAACATTATAGCCTATAGACTTACAAGATTGTAGATTGTAATGTATGTCTACACGTCTATAAGATGACATTATTAATCCTTCAAAGTAACACACTCTTTAAATTGAATGTGGGGTTTAACTTTAAGAAACCCCAATGGCTTGGCCAAGAATCCAATGTCTATTTTCTATGGTCGAGGCATAATTCTTGTTGATTCACTCGCTTCATTTTCAATATATAATTCCAAGAGAAATTTTTTTCTAACCTCTTTCGTAACATGTAATGTTCCTATTTTTTTCTTTATATCGAACCTATTTTATTTTCATTCTATTTCTCATCTTTAATTTCTAACTCTAGCTCAATGGCATGAAATTACATTAACTTCTATAATGAATCAACCTTTGCACTTTACCAATCACATATTTTTGAGTAAAGATTTGTAACTTTGAGTAGTTATTATGCAAATTCCATTACCATGTGAAATTTGCATGTTTAGATTAGTATTTATGCACAATTTCTGGTATGTGGTTAAGAATTTGATTACTCTATTTCATATTCATTATTGTGAATTTATTTTTCAATTAAATATCTACTTTTTATCCAATGTTTTATCGATTTAATTCACCTTTCTCCCCATAAAAACCTTATATATTCTATGATATTGTTTTCATACTTATACAAAATTTTGATTTTGAAAAGTAATTTTATCTTGGGACAACTCATTTTATGGAGATGACGATTGCATTGGATTCCTCTTTTCGAGAGGTCCAAGATTGATATAAAGATCATCTCATTCGAACAAGCAAAAGTGTGATTTTGAATTTATGCCCACACATGTGCAAATTGTTCAGGTCGGCCTCATCATCATGTAGGCTCAAGAAGCCCAATGGATGTGTCTCTTCACCCACAACGAATTGTATAAATACAAGAGACCTCACACCTCATTTGGCACATTCATCACTCACACATTCTTCTCTCTCTTCATCTAATTGGTTTGTACAACATTGGGTAGCTTCTCTCTCTCACACGTGTGGCAAGGAAGACGATTTTCTTGGCAAAATTGCAGACCAAAATTTCAGAGTTCTGGGACAGGTTTGACCAGCGTTGACCGAGAACTTACTGACTGAGTTTGAATACATTTTTTGGGTCAAAGATTCGATTTTTCCAGGCCGCATATATAGGCACAAAAATCGAGATATCCTGGGTTGTTTGACTTGTATTGACTTCAAATTGACTATTGTTTGACCACAGAAAATTACAACAATTTTCTCTCTCCTTTGATTAAGTTGTTTTGGGCTGAATTTGTCCTCCTGATCAGGCCGAGTTTGACTGGGGAAGACCGAGTTTCTTTGAGGATGATTTGTTGTTGTTTTGACCAGTGTTGACTTTCTGGATAGCGTCGAAGTTTGACTGCAAAAATTTACATGGCTATTTTCACTGTGTATTGGGCAAGTCGATTTGACTTTTGTACTCTCTCTCTTTGTTGAACTTTTGATTTAATAATAAGAAGAATTGATCAAAGGGTTTTCCCCACATTATGGTTTTCCTTGGCATCCGCAAAATCTGGTGTCCTCTTGTCTTGGCTTAGCTTTTGCATTTTGTTTCATGTTCTATCTACTTTTACTATCAATGTGATTATTGTGATTGCTATTGGAAATTGGAAATTATTATTCAGCTACTAAGGAACATTGAAGTAAAGTGTGTTAAGCATAAAACATACCATTGTTAGCTTAAATTAACACTTCCTTTATTCCACAATGGTTTAGACAAGGATAGACATCCTTATGCCATTACTGCTTGAATCAAAGATGGTTTTGGTTGGAGTATGAAGCAATTTTAGGAAGCCTCTTGTCTTCGATGTTATTTACCTTATTCTCATAGATTATGTAACTAGCCCTAGCCATATTATCAAAGGGGGAAAGACTTGCTTTTGTGAGGAGGGTAAGATAGGGTGTATTTCCTTTAATATTGAGATTATAGGCTATAAAATTCTTTTGGATCTTCTCTATATTTCTCCATAACTTTCTAGAGATATTGCATTCCCAAGCTTCACTTCCATATAAAATAACAAGAGTAGTGGAGTCTCAAGGAGGAGTTTTTTATTATCTCATATCCAAAGATTAGTTGATTGATAATTGTTTTCAAGCCCATAATAAGCTTTCCACTCCCCTTTTATCGTTTGCTCAATGGTATAATTCTAGCTGAGCTTGTGATGGATATCAATTCCAAGATATGCGTATGAAGACACTCCCTCCAAGTTGTTGTTGTCATATATGAAAGTATCATATGTGATATTTTTGGATTTAATTATCACAGCTTTCATTTTGTTAGTATTAATAGTCAAACTTATAATGGAGTAGAAATCCTTCATGAGTATTAGTTTCTTACCAAGATCACATAGACTCCTCGCCATTAGAACAATATCATCGATGTAAAAAAGAAGAATGATGACTATACTAGCAAGAGTTGGCCCAACACAACCTACTTGTTCCAAGAAATCTTCCAACCTATCAATGTATATGCTAAAAATGCAGGGGACAAGGAATATCCTTGCTTGATTCCAATATTGCAATTAATTTCTACCTACCAGCCCTTGATGTTCTAAACATGGCAATACATTTTCATGCAACCTTGCTACAATAACCCTCAACTCAAGAATAAATCTTATCTCTTCCAATCCATTCCAAAAGTTTTTCTTGGGTATTGTCTCAAAATCTTTTTCCAAAGTTAATGACACAACATAGAAGATTGGTTTTATTATTGCGACACTCCTTTGCAATGTGTAACAACCCTTTTGCTACCCCAATTGTAAATGTCACTATGAATTATAACTCATGTAAATAATGTGGAAGATATAATTAATTACTAGACAGGAGGACTGGATATAGATTCAAAGGTTTGAGGAGGAGGAGTTGCTTGGGAAGTGATTAAACCAAAGCTATTTCATTTTTTATGCTACTAGTTCCCTGACTAAGTTTAATGGGTCTACACAACAGGTAGGGAGGTTGAGTATGGGTTGCCTGAGAGAAGGACAAACCCATACCACCTTTGTCCTGGAAGGGTGTGTTGGTGTTTTCCACACAGGAGGTCGACGAGGGTTGGCAACAATAAGGAGATGAATGAAAGGGAGTATGTAGAATGTATGCACAAACATACAGACAGATGATGCACACAGATGCACAAACAGAAAAACATGAGATAACTCACATAAGAGAATGCAAGAGAGTGCAATTTATGTGCAACAGCAAGAACGAAGAGAAGAAAAAAGAGAGTAGGTGGAGATATTGAGTGCTCTAGATATCCTGTGGTGTTTAACAAGTGGAGACACTACGTGTTATGGATTTCCCATGGTGCCTATAATGTGGTGACACAATATGCTCTAGATTCCCATGGTGTTTAACAGGTAGAGACATTTGGGGCTCTGGATACCTACAATTTTTAGATGGCAGAAACACTGTGTGCTTTAGAATCTTGGTTAGCATGTGGAAACATTGTGTGCTTTGAATTCCTGTGTGATATGGTTGACTTGTATTAGTGTGAATTCCCTTGAGCACTTAACTCCTCAGACTTTGAATCTGGATCATGGGTGGTCAACTACAAGAAAGATTGTAGTGTAGCTGGCCTATGGTTGGGTGGAGAGTGGAAATTCCTCCCTCAATTAGCATCCATTCAAGTTATATAAATAAGTGTTGATTCGAATGAAAAATGGCATCAACCCATGGTATTGTAAGTGGCATCTACCCATGGTATTCATTCACCCATGTAATTTACCCATGGTATTGTAACTGAAGAAGACTATAAGTAACAACTCGCATTTTTTAAAAGGATAGATTGCCACCACCATGTAGCTTTATAGTTATTCTCCGTTTTAATAAAAATTTTCTTTGTGGTTTTGTTTATTGGGCATTGTCCTCTTTTTCTTATGGAAATTCAATATTTCAGATCTTGGGGGCCTCCCCCACCAAGATCCATTTCAATCTTTTAGATCTTGGGCCCACACCCCCCCCCCCCCCCAAGATCCGGATCAGTGGTTTCAAAGCCAGGTTACGACTCCATCAGAATGAGGGTTTGATGCATATTTCAGTTTCAAAATATTGCATAAATATTCAACAATCTTCATGCACGTGCTACGACCTCCACAAAGATCTTTCTTGGGCAAAGCGAGAAGAATTTTTCTTTTTTCATTTTTTTGTAGCATTTTTTTGGGCGGAGAGTTTGCAGATCTGATTTGAAACTTTTGGTGTAAAATTGACTAAAACAAATAACATATCTGGATTCTTTGCGAAAAAATACCCAAAAAAAAAATCGGTCGAATCGGAGTCCGGATGAGGGAGATATCGCTGATTTAAAATCAGCTATGTTGCAGAATTTGTTTTTGACGACAATTTGTGGACTACGACTCTCCTAACATTTTTTGAAGTTTTTGTGCCTAATTTCAGAAAAATAATTCATATATGAGCTCCTCTTGAAAAATCACCCAATTTCTAAAAAAAAGGGTTGAATTGGAGTTCGGATGTGGGAGATATCGTTGATCTAACGATAGAACAGTTGCAGCGCGAATCTGAGATTCCAGATAAGGATTTCCAATACATGCGAAGATACAAAATGGTTCTTCTATTTCCAAAAACAAGTTATAATAAATATTATGAGTTATATTGACCGAGTTATGTCCATTTTAATTCTAGAGCAGCATTCAGAGCGGATTCCCTTTGGAGACGTGCCCTCCCACCCCGCTTTAATAGGCACCTGCTTCACATTCATCAGTTTCAGTGTAACAACATTCGGCTTGGGTTCTTTGGAGACGTGCCCTCCCACCCGAGGCTATGTAGGCACCTGTTACTTCATCAACAACCAACATCATGATTATGGGTCAACTGCACAAAATCCTTATCATCAAAGTCCATTTGCTAGGTCGCACACTGCTAGTATCACAGTTGGTCACACACATTACAGGGTATCTCTATGCTCGGATCTTCGTTTGTCATGGTTATGGGTCATCGACAAACCCACACTTCATCGAAGTCCATTTGCTAGGCCGCACACTGTCAGTAGCACAGTTGGTCACAAGCGTTACAGGGTATCTCTATCATTGGATCTTCGTTCACCATGGTTATGGGTTAACCACATAAAACCCTTCTCTTTAGTGGCTCTTCATATCCAACAAAGAGTTCACAGGATGAAACTTCACGCAATGGGGACCATTACTTCTTAAGGAGGGAGGAATGATCTAAATGGAAAATGACATCAACCCATGGTATTCATTCACCCATGTTATTTATCCACCCATGGAATTTACCCATGGTATTTATCGACCCATGGTATTTATCGACCCATGGTATTGTAAGTGACATCCACCCATGGTATTTCCCCATGGTATTGTGACATCCACCCATGGTATTCATTCACCCATGAAATTTACTCTTGGTATTGTAACCGAAAAAGACTATAAGTAACAAGTCACATTTTGTAAAAGGACAGATTGTCCACCACAATGTAGCTTTTATAATTATTCTCTGTTTTAATAGAAAGTTTCTTTGTGGTTTTGTTTATTAGAAATTCTCCTCTTTTTCTTCCGGCAATTCAAATTTTCAGATCTTGGGGGTCTCTCCCCCCAAGATCCATTTCAATCTTTTAGATCTTGGGGGCCTCCCCCCAAGATCAGATCAAGTGTATATGCTTACATATGCGTTGCACTATGCATGAAATTATTGTGTTCTGACAATGTAAGTATCAACATTGTTAATGGATGAATGAGTTATTTATGTTTTTCTACAATGAGATGTTTATGTGAATGTTCGCATGGTTGTGAGGGACTTGCAGATCCCTGTGGTTGTTGATACTTTCTTGAGTAGGAAAGTTATTTAAATGGTCATGCATGAGTTCTTGATGTGCTCAACTAAACTATTATGGTGTGTGAATTCCATTGTTTGGTATGCTATGGATATCATGGATTTTTAAGTGTTTAAGACTATTGCTTGTTTTTTCTAGTAAAGGACTAACAATGATGCAATGTATGATATATCAATGGACTTGCTAGTGTTGTGCGAGATCCATTATGTGGTATTATATGATGCTACTATATTTGAATTTATCAAGTAGTGTTAGCTATTGCTTAGCTTGTTTCAATGCTCGATAGTAGGCATGTTGATAGGTTCATTGATTGTATTATGGATGTGTATAACATCTAGAATGTTAGTGTTTGAATAAGGGTTTCATTCCTGTGGAATTGGGTGTTTTGAGAAATGCCCTGCTTCAAGGAGGACCTTGGAAAAGTCCTTGGAAGTTCTTTGAATTTCTAAGTTTGAGTATTGCAGAGGATCAAACTTATATTCAAGGCTAAATAAGTCATTGGTAGTGCCATGCATTTGGTTTGAATGCACTTTAGGCCTAGTGGATTTATCTAGGAATCTAGGCATCCAGTTGGTTTACACTTGTGCATTTTTGTGAATGGACCGGATTTTAAATAATCCAAATATATTGTAGAGGAAGGAGAAGGAGGTAATATGCAGTGAGGGCCTTGCTTAGGAAGAGCCAAATGTTATGTTGTTTGGTAAGTGAATTTGGGATTTGGGCGATCCAGGAGGTCGCACATAACGAAAATTAATTATGGGCTGGATATGTGGCAAACCAAATTTACATCTCCATGAATGTATCTGGGTGGGGCTTGACCTGAAAAAATTATTCACGCGAGTCAGATTGGAGTGGAGCCAAATTCCGTACGATGTAGACTTATATTTGGAGTGGGTCCACTTGGTTGATTACTTGCATGGGATGAGATTCATTTGTAGTAGGGTGACATCTAAAGAAATGAGGGTTTGAGAGGTATACCAAAGTGTAAATTACATGCCTGCCCAGATAAACCCTAAAATAATATACAAAGGAAATCATTGCAAGACATGAAAGGGCTAGACCCTAGGGGACCCACATATTTAGATGAGGTGGTAGTGCCATGAATGCACAATCTTGACTGGGTGGATGCCACGTAGGTGTTTTGGGTGACCTGTCACTGATTGGGGTGATGTGGCAGAGCCACGAGGGTGCCATGTGGTAGTGTCTTGCTAATGTGGCAAGAGTTAATTGGTCAAACTTTAAAAGGGCATAAATTTCAATCGAGGAGTCAAATTGGGGTGAAATTTATATCATTGGAAAGGCCTTGATGAGTTGAGTGTAATGATGGTTAATTAAAAGTAACACCTTCCACACCTCGAGGAAGTACAAAGGGGTGGGAGGATGTATTATTTAATGATCCTAATAGTAGCAACATGGTCCATCGTCGAATCAAAGCTCCTTAATCTAGCACAACCTTTAGCTCTTTTTCCATGGCTTTCTAATTGCATGCTAGACTTCTTTTTCAAAATAATTCCTATAGCTTGGCTAAAATGTGATTGATCATAATGGTTCTATAATTAGAGGAATTACTTTTATCTCCACTTTTAAAAATATGTACAATGAAGCTTTGATTACAAGATTTAAGGAAGCCATGCTAAATCACTAAATTGAAGAGCTTGTGTAGGTGAGGGATGATGATATACCCTCCATTTTTAAGGTTTTAGCTTGGTAACCTTTGATATCCTTAGCTTTTCCATTTGTGAGCCACTTATCCTCAATCTCTATGTTTTCCATAGAAATAAAACTTCATACTATATAGGAATCATTGGAATGGTGTCCATGTCACTTGATGTTTCATAAAGATTTTTAAGCTTGGAATTCTAGTCCTGCCAAGGAATCATATTATTTTCTTTAGTCTTTCACTAGATGTTTCATAAAGATTTTTAAGCTAGGAATTTTAGTCCTGCCAAGAAATCATATTATTTTCTTTAGTCTTTACGGTTTAATTTTTGTCTCCATAACTTTTTAGCATCAAGTTTAAATAGGTGTAAACACTACTCTTGCTTTCTATTTATAGTACCTTTTTCTTTTAATTATGACTTTGTACATATTTATCTTATCAAGTTTGGAGGACTCATTAAAAGCATCCATAATAACCTTCCTAGCAATTTTATGTTTATTATCCTATCAAAAAATGGTTGTTTCGTTATTCTTTTCAAAAACCACCTTGATAAACTTGTCAATTCTAAGATTCAAAGCCTTAAAAAAATCAACTTTACTTTTATTAAAATAAATTTCAGAATAATCACAATGTTGTTTTAGAGTCAGCATTTCAAACCATCTATTATGGTTCATGCGCAAGACAAAAACTTTTGTTTTTCCAATAAGATTTTTGTGCATTACAAAGCTAAAATGTGGGCCAAAGATGAAGTTTAAAAAATAAAAAATCAAAATTAAGTTTACCACAACAAGAGTGGGTGGAGGAGGGCTCCACTCGATAAATCTTTAAAAATTGATTGCCAAAAGTTTACGATAACAAGAACATCATCACACCAATGGAAGGGGACCCAAGATAACGTCATCGAAGCCAACCCCTCCCTCCCTCCGAGGACTGAGCAGGGGGCTTTTCTCCAAGAGATTATTGAAGTAGCGGGAGTCTAACTACATATCATTATTATTTCCATGAGATAGCCAAGCCTCCATAAAATTCATATATAACAATAATACTCATACCCCAAACCATGAAGTCCGTGGTAGTTACAGGAGCAAGATTTGTCCAGAAATATACAAATTTGATTCGTCGCATTTCACTGCAAAATATAGCCAACTGAAGCGCAAGCAAATGAGAGGGGTGAGGGATCATTTACAGGTGCGGAAATTGTTTTTCAGTGACTGCATTTTTCTTCTTTGAATCAAATAATGGTCTAGAGATCAAATCCCTCGGGTGTTCAAGGTCATACGAAACATCTGCACTCTGAACATCCAAACCCCCTTGTATCTTACATAATGTCTTCTGCTGTGGCCGTAACCGCGAACACTTCAATAAACACAACTACCCCCTCTGGAGCCCCATCAGTTCGTCAAACTGCCAGAAAACGCACCTCCGCGATTGCAACAAGAAACGCAAACCGCGAAACAGTTGCAGAGGAAGATACAACTATGTCCCAAACCCCGGATTACAATTATGGGAGGGATCTGAGCCACACCATCCGCGGGGAGACTGTGCTGGAATCGATACCCAATGGAAGAATTGCTCCCAATCCAGTGAAGATGAACCTCAAATCCCCTCGTGCTAAAAGCCCTGAAAACCGTAAAATCCCTAAAAGCCCTAATAGAAATAATAAGCCCAATGCAAGCAGGTCCAAGTGGCAGGTGGTGGCCAGTGTTTTTACCAAGGCCTTCATGGTGTTTATCCTGGTGGCTGGTTTGGGCAGTACTGCGTGGCATTGGGGTTTGTATACAAATTCGGGTTCAAATTCCGAGGTTGCAGTGCCCCTAGACGTGTTAGCTTCTGAAAGCCGCTTTCTGGAGCTTCAAGAATTTTTAAAGAAGACCACCAAAATGATGCAGGCCCAGTTGGAGTTGGTTGATACAAAGATCGCAAAGCAGGTGGAGGTTTGAGGAAGGAATTGGAGGAGAGGATAGGAGAGCAGGCGGCTACATTTTTGGTGGAGCTTCGCAGTTTGCAAGCCAAGACTGGGGAAATTGAGGATTCGCTCTTGAAGTTGACTGAGTCAGGGGTTCTGTCGAGGAAGGAGGTGTTGGCTCTAGTGACTTCTGTGGTAAACATGCATGCTGCAGAAGGAGATGGGCAGGTGCTCAGTTTGGATGATGTTCGAGCCGTCGCGAAGCAGCTTGTTGAGGCGGAGATAGATAAGCATTCTGCAGATGGCTTAGGGAGAGTTGATTATGCACTTGGAGCAGGAGGTGGCAAAGTTGTTGGACACTCTGAAGGGTATCATGTTGGCAATGGATGGAGTTGGGGCAGAGGAGCTCTGGATAAGTTGAAGATGAATTTTGATGGTCTTCATCGCGATGCAGATAAAATGCTAAAACCTAGTTTTGGGGAGCCTGGTCAGTGTTTGCCTTTGCAAGGGAGCTCCGTGTTTGTTGATATCGCTCTAAGGACTTCAATTTTACCAGAAGCTGTTACCTTAGAACATGTTGCCAAGGTATACTCTTCCTATGCTCTGTTTTATGTCTATAACATTTGTACTGTTCTCTGTGTTTGTCCAATAGCAGCTTTTAAGTCAACGTTGTATCACTAGTTCAATGTTTGTTTGTAGACCTATATTGGTTTTCAAATTATAATTCTTTTTCTCAGAGTGAAATATTATGCCCCATAAGCATAATATAGTTCCGTTTGTAGTAGTGTACATGAACTAAAATGAGTCCCCATTTATCAGTGACTGCCACAATAGCTTGAATACGACCTGCAGTTACGTTGCATGGCATGTGATGCCTGCTTTAATTTTATTCAAGATTTCCTTTGATCAGTTATTACCATTATGCTTTGGGCATGCCTTTCTTTTTTCAAATCTGTGAATCATTGCACTGAATTAAACTTTTCAGTATGATTTGATTCTTGGCATTAGAGCAAGATATTACATTGTAGGGGGTGCTATTTGAAGCTTTTCAACTATGATAGTTTCTGTTTTTGTTTGTTTATATATATATATATATATATATATATATATGAGATGGTCGAGTTGCAATTCTATCTGGATATACTATGTAGCATTTCAACAGTATTTGCAATGGAAGAGTGATTGGTGATTTATTTCTCTGATATTGTAGAAGCACCATTTAGTCATGATTGTGGTGATTGTAGTGCTTATTTACCCACCTATACAATATAAATATTTTCCACTTTTGCTCGGTGGATCCGATTCTGGTGATCCTTCTGTTTGGAATGAAAATTTGTTAACATTTCAGTGCATGTTAGTTCCATGTTATTGCAATTATGTCTTGTATGCTTTGGATGTGTATTTAATTTTTTGTAACATCTTGCGTATCTTGTGTTCGTTCCAAGTTATTGCAATTATGTCTTGTATGCTTTGGGCCTGCGTTAAACCAGTGATGGTGGTTTTGGGATAAATATACTATGTTCCACCGAGTTTCTTGTAACCCTATACCCAGTATGTTTGAGAATCTCCTCAAAATTTCTAGTGATGGCGGGGTACATCTGAGGTAGGAAGTAGGGGACCCTTACCCCAAATATATAAATGTAAACTTTCAAACTTATGTCATACAAACATTAATGATGATGGTAAGTACGGATGATTATTCAATGTGCCTTGCAAATTCACCATTCTTATTTGTTTTCAGTGACCAAACCCCACTTCCGAGCACCAAATGACTTCCCAGCAACATCAAAATGATGGTTTAGTGCTGGTAAATGGTCCTTTTGATTTCCTTGTTTGCTTATTTAGTATTTCATTGAGTGGAGGACGGTTGATGGTACGATGTAGAAAAGTGTGCAAAATCAGGAATTAATCTTTTGGGTTTTTTTTGTTCTATAAATTTATCCCCAAAAAGCTAAGTTAGGATTCGGATCTAGATATGGATATGGTTCTATCAATTTTTTGAAAGACCAGTTTCTGGATACAGTGTTTTAATATGTAATATTTATATGAATAATTAATATATTAGATTAATAAACTCATAAATAATGAATTATTTATGAGTATTTAGAATTAATATTTTATATAATTAAATTATAAACATTCTTAATGTTTATGATTAATGTAAAATATAACATTAGCTATTATAAAAATTATAATCATAAACTAAGGTGATCCAGACTATTTAGTGAACTATTTAGTGATCAATCCTTTATAACCCAAACTATTGGGAGCCAACTATTTAATAATCATTCATTTTTAACATCAATTGGATTCACAAGTTTAATCACATAAATCATTGGGGGCCAAATAATAGGAATTTAATAATCTAAAGTTTGATTACATGGTGCTGGTGTTTCAAAATTCACACTTACTAGAGCAAGTGAGCAATGGAGCAGATCTAGATTTTAATTCATATCTGATCTAGATATCTGTGGATCCAGATTCCCAGCCCCACGGATCTGGTAACAGGGTGGGTACTTCTGTGCATCCCTTGAGGTCAGTAGGAACCCTCTATGCATACCCAAATGCTGGGGACATGAGGCCTTAGATACTTGGCTTTCCTGGTGCTTTCTTTTTTTACATTTCAGTAAAAGTCCATCTAGAACATGTCCCGGCAGTTGGGTATGTGTATCTTACGTGTCACACTGTAATTATAACACGTTTGCAACAACATACTCAAAATCTTTAGAATGTAATATTGACACTTCTAGCAATTCACTCTTCCTCGGACATGCTTTTAAGTATGCTTTCAACACAAAATGAATATTCAGTGCATAGACAAACTTAATGGTAGAGTTTTTTAATTGTTATAGATTTTGAGATCCTTTCTCATATTCACATCATTTTGTCATGATTCTGAAGTTTCTGCAAACTGACCATAGAGAGCAAATGGATAGAAAGGTGAACTTTGAAGTAATTAACGAAAGTTATGTCAAGATGGGTTTAATAGTTTCTATGGACAAATGCAGTGTTAAACTTTTGCTTGGTGTCAAGATGATGATGTCCTTAAGAGAATGTCTACAAGGTGCAATGCTTCAAAACAGTAGCATTATCAGAAATAATGCCTCTGTGAGCATATTCAACATCACAATCCTTGTATAGAAATTCTTAAAGAAGCAAATTGACAATGTCACCCCATTCTTGCTTTTGTGATGCGTTACACTGTGTATTTGATATTCAATAACGTATTTAATATTAAAGTTCATGCTTGTACATTTTAAAAAGAGACAAATATTTTAGCACAGTACATGGGATGGATTTATTTTATAGCCCAACTCAGAGCAGACTTTTTGTCACAAATTTAACTATTAATTCAGTTGATACTATGTAATCTGACGTGGACTAATGGTATTTTACAATATGGAGCCATGAATATTAATATGGCTGATAACTCAGTAGATGTGGTTATATTCAGGTTTGGGGATTAGTGTTTGTATTAAGCTCGTTGCTGATGGCAACTGGCATGTTTTGTCCACTTGGCATGGGTAGCTTTAACTGGGAAGCATTTTCCATAAGCCTTGCAAATTTTTTTGGGTATTAAATTTGGTAATGTTTATGCATTTTTTTGTTGTAAACATTTTTTTTGCTGATCAATTTTGGTTTTTGCAGAGTGTTGCTTATGACAGATCAAGTGCTCCAAAGGATTTTCGTATATTTGGGTGGCTCAAGCAAGAGAGGACAATTCTGTTGCAGAAGCTGAGCAAATGGATCTGCTAGGAGAGTTCAGTTATGATCTTGAGAAAAGCAGTGTCCAAACATTTGATTTACCAGATCAGTCGAAAAGAAAACTCATCAACATGGTAAAGCTAGATGTTCTGTCTAATCACGGGAGCTCCACTCATACATGTATTTACCGACTGAGGGTTCATGGATCAGAGCCAGAGTCTGATATGCCAACAACTCTTGAAGCTTAGCTAGGGATTCATGTAGGGTCCCTTCAAACTCGAGGATCATTGATTGATGCTGGTACTTTTCACAGCTGAAAATGTCTGAAAAAGTCTGTTGTAATTGGAATCATCCATGGCTATTTTCTGATGACTGTAATCTACATGCATTATCGAGTGTTCTTCTCACAATATGATCTGATCCAAACAGAAAGCATATTGAAATCAGCCTTCTAGAAACATTTGTTTAAGTTTTTTTCCTTTCAACTGTTCTTCATCTTAGTAAGCAATTTCCTTTTAACTGTGGAGACAGTTATTTTAGACAAGCGTTCGGAAATGTTTTTAACAACAATTGCATTTAAAATGTGTAATTTAGAAATTTTAGTGTGGTACGTGTTTGTTAAAATTCAGATATAACGTTCTCTCGACTTGCCACAATATCACAAGTTCAGTTGTAACCCCTTGCAATAAATGAATTCTAAAGAGAAGTTACTCCTTTATGGGTGAGAAGCTCTAATTTCTGGCCCTTGAAATTATATTGGGCATGACTGCAAGTGTCTTTTTTTTCCTTGGTTAATGCACTCTCTCTATTCTCTTTGAATAGATTATGTATTCGGGACTTGCTATGGTAAATGTAGCATTGTAGAAGTCTCATGAAAGAGAGACATAAAGACACCCATATATTTCCCTATGAAATTGTCACCACAATCAACGTCACACAAGTTTAGAAATTCTAGGATCTTCTGTTGACCAGTTTTTTAATGGCGAGTCTCGTTAGAATGTGTTTCCGTGAGTCAACAATTTGGTGTTGTTTTATTGTATGTATTGTACATTGGTGTAGAAGTTGCAGCCAAATTGTAGAATAAATAGATAATCCATGTAATATTTCTTAAAATTGCTTTGACATGTATGAAAATTATATATATATATATATATATATATATATAGATATATATAACGTTTGTTAACCAATGTACCTGAAGTTTTAGGTGGTTTTAGTGAACTAGATACCTGAAAGTTTTAGGTGGTTTTAGTGAACTAGATAACCTACCTTAGTCAAAGGGAAGTGTGCCTTTGTACAATCCAGCTCCTAAGAGTGTTTTTGAAATATTTGCACTTAAATGACAATTTGCACTTATGTCAGCTCCTAAGAGTGTTTTTGAAATATTTGCACTTAAAATGACATATTTGCACTTATGTCATAAGCAGTAGCTACCCCAATTACCTTGGTCAAAGGGAAGTGTGCCTTTTTACAATCCAGCTTCTAAGAGTGTTTGAAATATTTGCACTTAAATGACCAAGGTAAGTGTGCCTTTTTACAATCCAGCTTCTAAGAGTGTTTTTGAAATATTTGCACTTAAATGACCTAAGGAGTAGCTACCCCAATTAGTCAAGTGTGAAATATTTGCACTTAAATGACAGGAGTAGCTACCCAATTAGTAAGTGTGCCTTAGATAAACCTTACAAAGGGAAGTATGCCTTTTTACAATCCAGCTCCTAAGAGTTTTTGTTTTTGAAATATTTGCACTTAAAGGCATAAGGAGTAGCTACCCCAATTAGTCAAGTGTGCCTTTTTACAATCCAGCTCCTCGAGTTTTGTTTTTGAAATATTTACTTAACACAAGGAGTAGCTAGCCTAGTCAAGTGTGCCTTTTTACAATCCAGCTCCTCGTAGTGTTTTTGAAACAAATTAAGTGACACAAGTAGTAGCTAGCCTAATTAGTGGAGGGACACGAGGAAGAGGATGATAGATTGGTAGTGACCACTTAGAATCGATAATGATTATTTAAAGTTATAGATTAGTAATAATAATTAACAAATAAGATAATGACTATTTAAAGATATAAAATTAGTAATTACGAGGAAGAGGGTGATAGATTGGTAGTGACCAATTAGAAGCAAATAAGATAATGATTATTTAAAGATATAGATTAGTAATAATAATTAGGAAATAAGATAATGATTATTTAAAGATATAAATTAGTAATAATAATTATTATGTTTAGAATAATAAATTTCATTATAAATTGTAATTTATAAAATAATATTTATGTTTTATAATAATAAATAAAGGTTAAGAAAAACCTAAGCACACAGATTTCACACAATGGTTATAAATAGTTATCTCCAAAGAATTAAAAAATATGAAAGAGATGTCTACGTTGAGACATATTCGACAATGTATGTTTGTTCATTAGTGTTATTTGGGCATGATCACATCTGGGTTGGAATGCACGACATTTAACCTTTGGCCACGTAAGCGATGTTGTAATTTGATGAGGACTTGACCTTGCCTATGCCCTCGACATTGCGTTATTAAATGTCGTTGCAGTACACAAGATACGGTATCTATGAATACTTGCCAGGGGGTGAGTATGAATACATAGACATTTTATTATCAATTCCAGATTCTGGTGATGGTCTTATAATTGACATTGATTTTCAGGTACAGTTCAAAATAACAAGACTTGTACCTCAATATGAAGAATTTTTGGTTTTAATTCTAGTAGGGGATAGAGTCTAATGTTGTGCAGGGACTAGTTGTTATTATAGCACTAGCCCCCCAAGCCACCAGAAATTGAGAAATGTGCAACCAATATTTAAACAAAAATATATAACATTGAGTGCAAATATTTTTTAATTAATGTCCAAAATTTCCCAAAATATTGCTTGGGCCAACAATTGTCCATAAATAGTCTTTTAAATATCAAGAGTACAAAACATCATGTCTCAACTAGAAAACAAAACCATAAATTCTTCCAAAATGGTCTATTTGAGAAGTACAAAGTACCCATCACGTCAACCTCCACTGAACTGAACTAAAGTTATGTATCTCAAATGCACATTCATACCTGCACATAATAAAAGTTGATGCATGTTAGCCATGTGTTATTCAACAATTCAAGTCACTGTGTTCAATAAATGACACTCAACCCAATAAAACACCCAAGCCATTAAATTTCCCATTAAAACAAATCAAAACACATGGATCAACCATAACAAATTCCCAACCATTGGAACACATCCAACTCAATCCAGTTCACATTCACACATTCAAAATTGAAAGATTGCAATCCATGTCAGTCCTTGCCACCAATTAAATCCAAGTGCAAAGAAGTTCAACCCTTGTTGAAGTTGCATTTTTAACATTCAAACTATTCACCAGCTCTGGAGACATACCATCACATAACATTTCACAGTGTATTTAGAATAGTTATTTTAGTTTTTGCTCAGTTTAATTATAGTTTTGTTTTCATTTCTCCATCATGGAGCATTTCACAGTATATTCAGGTTATTTGTTTTAGTTTTTTGCACAATTTAATTAATTTGTTAAAATCTCTTTGCCACAAGACATGCCTTAAGTTTATCAATAAACTCATTTGCTACATTAGTGGGCTTGTAGACCCATTTAGAATGAACCAAGTTTCATCCATTCGGAAGAGGATTAAAATCCATGTGTAATTCTTTATCGAGGAAGAGTAATCTTCTTTCATGGAAATATTCCATTAATGTATGAGAGAGCTATTCTAGAAAATGTGAAATGACATGACTCAAAAGGGAGACAGTGGTGGTTGGTGACTGAATATGGTGAGGAATAGAGGAAAAATAGTTAAAATCAGTTGGGTCATAGCCATACATGTGAGGCCTTTTTACTTACAAAATACCCTCAAAGGTTGTTCATGATTTCAGGTGGTTCATTTTTTGTTGGTGTTGAAGACTAATTTTCAGCGTCTTAATCATCTTATTGTTCTACACAACCAAAATTGTGATCACCATCTCCATTTTCATCAACATGACCATTTGGAGGAGAAAGAGACAATTTGAGGTTGGAGTTCTCATCAAAATGGATAGCCCTTTGAAACAAATTATCTTTTGAATTAAAAAATCAAACAACATATATCCTTCATATCCTCATAGCCTTAACATGTTGCCCACGATCAAGGAAGCATATCAGAGAATGTTTTCCCAGGTGTTCCTGGACTGAGACCAAGGCACCGATCCATATCTAGTGCGAAAGCAAATAGATCCAAAGCGAGTCCTGCAGATCGAGTCTCACCACCATAAGCACTACCAAATAATTTCATGAATAATGTGTGTATAAACAACCTGTATAAGCACCTTACTGTCATCACAGTGCACCTCACTGGTTTTTTCCCCAAGAACTATATAAACCCAACCGTGTATGAGTGCTCAACATTTTTAAAGGAAATTAGTAGCTCAATCAAACCTTTATTAAGGAAAGCCTAGAGCTTTCTTCATGCCAGAGAGTGTGTTATCTATAGGAATAACAATATTGACAA